>JAROYE020000037.1:0-728042 GCA_029619315.2 Dynastes maya
AATGCAAAAAATGTAGTAGCAACCACTTTAGGAAACGAAATTAAGAATTTTGAATTCATATGCTTACTAACTTTATGGTATAATATTTTTAGCAAGCTACATATTTCAAGTAAAATATTACAAACCAAAGATTTTGACATTTCCCATGATTGTTCAAGTTTAAACATATTAATCGATTTTTTAAAAAAGTACAAGTCAGACAAAAGGTTTTCTGATGTATTAATCGATGCCAAAGAAGTTGCTTCTTCACTCGATGTTGAGGCAAAATTTGAGACTAAAGAAGCATTAAGGCCAAGAACAAAAAAAAAATAAAAAAGCAGTTCACTTGCGAGCATGATGATGAGATAATAGAAAATAGAGAATTACGTTTCAAAGTTGATTGCTTTTCTGCAGTGCTAGATTTGAGCATTCAATCTATACAAGAGAGATTTACATTATTAATGCAATTTCCACATAACTTTAATTTTAGTAACCTTTCAAAGTTTTTGCAACATTACGAAGAAGAGCAATTAAAATTTTGGACAAATCTTAAAAGTGTTCTAACAGACAAGAATAAAAATGAACGTGACATTAACGGTAAAGAATTATTATATGAATTACAGTTTTTGCTAAATTTTGAGTTAAAATCAAAGATGATATCATCCCCAATTGAGACATTAAATTATATTATTAAAAATAAATTAAATTATGCATTTCCTAACACTACTATAGCATTGCGAATATTATTAACAATGCGTTTCAGTGGCTACAGCTAAAAGGTCTTTTTCAAAATTAAAAATTATTAAATACTATTTAAGATCTACAATGTCACAAGAACGGCTTGAAAATTTGGCTATTATTTCAATTGAATCAGATTTATTAAATAATTTAGACACACAAGAGGTGATAAAGCAATTTGCCAAAAATAAAGCGCGCAAAGCTAATATTTTGTAAATGTCAATTATTAACAATAATAATTAATAATGATGTCATGTTGTTTTTAGATAATAATAATAAACATATGTTAGATATATTTGCAGTTTTAAGATATATTAATTTGATTATCTACTACTTTGAACTACTGTGAATAAAAGTTTCATTTCAAAACATAGTATTTTTCTTTTTATAATTATTATCCTAACCCTTAAGAAATAGTTTGTGTACCGATTCATTACAGTTGCAATAAACTACTCATAGAGGGAGGGGGCGCCTAAATTGTCTTGCCCCGGGGCGCTTGAAAGCCTTGGCGCGGCATTGGTACTATTAATATAATAAAGCCATAAACAAACTTCCACGTTTATTAGAAGAAGATACAAAAACAATATTTTCTATGCTGAGTACTTTTAAAAACATTTAGGAATTTCGTAAACTTCTCGAAATGTAAATAGAAAAAAAATGGGTATTATATTGTGGGTGTAGCCAGTTAAATTTGTCTTTATGTACTTCAAGTAATATAAAATATGACAATTACAAAATGCTCATCGGCCTGTCTGCACTTTTTGAAAGACAAACACATGGATACAAAAACAAACAGGAATATGAAAGTTCGAAAATCATCACCTTATTGTGTATCAAATTAAAATCAAACATATGTATGTATCACGCACTTAATATTATAGGATTTCGCAGACGATGGGCCTTCAAACAATCAATGGAGCAGAACCTATTTCCGCCGTACTCATAGGGCACCTTTCCAGACATATCACTGGCGCAAAGGAAACACCTTGAAATGACAACGCCATTCTGGTTGAGGATCCGTCTTTCGGCGGCCAGCGCCCTCTATAGTATGCAGACACAACATGGCGGATTTTAGTAGGAAGTAAACATTGCCATATCAGCTAGATTTCTCACCTTTTCCCTGTCGCTAAGTTGGAGGAACCTGTCCTTTTCGATTTCTTCCTGTTTCTTTATATCGTTCTCTTTCTTCTTTTCTTTTTCTTTCTGACGTTTGGCTTTTCTTTGAAGGCGTTTCTTCTCTACGACATCCTCTGGAGGTAGAGTATTTAGAGGTATATTAGCCTAGAATGATTACTAATAAGATTCCATGAGAATTTCCCTCGTTTACTTACTTTATTATAGTTAAATTTCTCGGGATTATCCAAGGCGAATTTTTTGAAGTAATCCCTAACTTCCTTGTCTTGTGTAACAGTGTATGGAGTCTGCTGTTTCGAATTCTTAGCGCAGACATCAGCGTCATTATCCAAAAGGAAACCCATCACTGCTATTTGATTGGCCAAAGAAGCGATGTGCAAGAGACTATTCCCATCTTCGCCGATCTTCTCGTTGACAACCTTAATCATGTCTTTATTATCGCCAACAGATGTCTCTAGCAACTTCTTTAATTTCTCAACATCACCAGCGCTAATCGCTTCACAAATATCCTTTTTTCTAGCATCTTCCGTCTCTTTCAACTTCTGATTCTTACTCTTTTTAGGTGCCTTTTTCTTACGGTACTGACTCCGTTCTTCGGGTGTTAAAGAATCTCCAAAACCCTGCAAAGATTCCTCGAAAGATATCACTTGTTCCGAAGTCGTTAGTACCTCATCTTCGGACTCATCATTGTCTGTTTTCGTCTGGGGAATTTGCTGGATCTTTTTGGGCGATTTAGACTTGACCAAAGCATTGCAGGCATGATTTTCGGCATGTACTACGGAATCTAGAGGAGCAGGCAGTTCCCTTTCTGTTACCTCTCTTGATTTAGCCCGGTTAACATTGACTAATTTAGTTTTACACCTTCTAGTTTGCTGCTCACCCTGATCCATCGTTTTAAGCTTGACAAATAATGTAGTAGCACTTTCAACCGAATCTGAAATCCAAATCTAAACAAATTTATCCAGATTGTACTTGATTCTACTCACTTACCGTAAATTTGAACTGTAGACAGAACCTCGTGTATTCTTTTAACTTCCGTGAAGGTCGCTCTCCTTGTTGAAAATGGCACAGTTCTTAAACGGGGATCTTGCTTATCCAAAAGAGGAGTTTTGCCACCGAATAATACTGATCTATTATAGGGACCGGCTGCTCTGTAAAGAATTAAACTACTCTTCGCAATTTCCGGTTGCCACAACTCTAGGATATCCCTTACGTGCTACAAGTAAAAATATTTGCTAATCTACTTTATTTACAGTGAAGCTTCGATTGTTATAAGAGACCAGAAAGTCGTGTAAAATGACTAGTAGGTAACACCAGGGCCGCACTATGTTTATAACTTACAACAAATCATTAATATCTCATTTGTGCCGCATTTTATCTATATGGGACAAAAATGCCCCGTCACAAACCGATTCGCATTTAAATAATCTAATCATAACTTTAAAAAAATCACAAGTATTTCATTTCTACTAGGTCCTGCATGTAACTTAAATTTACCTGTACTAAAGATGCCTCATTATATCTTCTCAGCGAAGCCCCAGCGCTTTTGGGATGAGCACCAATGGTTTGATTATCTCGAGCGCTCTGTGCCCCACCCTGTCCCGCCCTGACCGTGTAACAATGGAAAGTTTTATGCAAAATTGGTTCTTCACCCTTAAAAACAGCACCAGCAAAATGTCCACCTCCCAACATCAAGACAGTCCACTGATTGTTCTTGTGGTACTCTTGTAATGAATTCAAAGCTGAATGATCATCAATATCCATCTAAATGCATAAATGAAATGTATGCTCTTCCTTAAGGACAAGAAAACTACAAAACCTACCTTTTTTCCAACCAACAAACACCGATACATGCCTAAAACATGTCCCGTAACGTTTCGAAGGAATATCTTGCCCTGGGCAGTAGCCATTGTGTCTAATGTTTCCTCTTCATCACTTTCCGAGCCAGAAATGCTAGAGATGTCATCTAAACAACACAATAATCAATATACATGTATACACTATTGTAGAAAAATAACAGCATACCAGTATGGTCATAAAATTGCAGCTCACTTATTGGAGGTTTCGACATCAAATCTAATTTTAAGTTATATCGATGCCAGTCCAATTTATAATGTTCCCTATGCTGGTTTGCTTCAGTGAACTCTATCCTGCAGTAGGAGCATGTTAGATTAGTTGATTTTGATGTCCACTCTTCGACTAAGATAGGAATATCTAAAGCAGATAAAGTTATAGATGTTGAATAAAACAAAGCAAACAAGTTTATTATTGTACCATCATTTTCCTTTTCTTCTTTCTCTAATTGAATCGTGTACAGACCTCCTTGAATCAATTTTTGTAATTTGTTGTCAAAAACCTTGTATGATTCCATTGCACCTATAAATATTCTTATTATACATAAATATATAGTACATAAGTCAGCTTGAGCTGTGTTTACTGGTGCCTATAAGAAATATTTCGAAACAAAAGGAATGCTCCCAAAAAAAAATTATTAGTTGGAAGAAAAAATATGACATTTAACATAACCTATGCACAATCGAAAAACATATTTTAACCTTTTTCGGGTACTACTTACCGAGAAAACATTACATTCCTATTATTTACATAACAATCGACGTTTATAAATTCAGATAAACTGAATTTCAACCGTCTTCAATGCATTTTAATATCATTTCTTCTTACTGCAAGATACATAATCTTAATGCATATACACTTGCCATTGTTGAAAATTGAACAATGAACGGTTTTTCGTAAAGGCATCATTAATTCTTCACGAAATACGATAATCAAATGGATTAAATCTAAATTATAAGATAATCCTTCAAAACCCTACCTTGCATCACTTTTTTTGGATCTCTTGACCTCTAAAAAATATGTATCTCCAAATTTCTAACACTGAACCCTTCTCTTCCTTCACATGCTACATATTGAGACAGTAAGATATACACACTACTACACGTGCATTGCAATGAGTTACGAAATACAGGATTAAAAAACTCGATTTTGCATTAGCAAGTGGATGACATCATTCAATAACGCGGTAATGATATAAAAAATTGTTAATTATTGTGAAATCTTGGCACTGCTTTCCGAAGAAAATGTACCGCCAGTTTTAAAAGCAAAAGCTTTATTGTAAATAATATCATAACTCATAACAGATATTGGATACCTATTACATAAAATGGTCATAACATCATTGTGATTAAACCATCATTAAAAATTGAAACAAACTGAAATGTGAAATTTTAATTCTTCAATCGAGGACAGTTGGCAAGGATTGATTTAATTTACTAATTACATTAATATTTTCTTCGTTACAAATCTAATTCTTTTTATATATTAAATAACAATTGTTAAAAATGTATTCAATCATTGTAATTATTTCAAATTTTACCAGTGGCGTAACTCCTAATAGAATGACACATTCAAAAAATTAAATTAAATTAAGCAAATAAAAAAAAAGACCTTTTATTTTTACATTTATTGTACTTAGAGTCGTAGTTTTCAAGTGTCGTGTGTAGTTCCCTTTTACAATAATTTTAACAAATTTAAATGATTTATGTATTTAGTTTGGGTCTCGACCAGTGGAGAAAATTTAGACATTTAATTTTATTTTTTGACAAATTTTTTACTGTTTTACTAAACTCTTGCCTGAGGATGAACGTAATGCACGAAGCCGGTAATATTGTTTAAGTCGATATAGAATTTTGTGAGTGAATACTTTTATTTCTTCCCTTATTAATTAAATTACTTATTGAATTAACGTTGAAATTTCCTTTAAATTTGGGAACTCGTTTTATTGAAACATTGATTTATTAAAATTGATTTTCATTGAAAATACAGAAACCTAAACTAGGAAAAAAAAGTATTTTAAAAAAAGTATTTTCTACGTTGGTCTATCCAAAATTTATTAACGTAAATAGCGCGCGGAACGGTTCATATTAACATTAATACATGCTCCAAAAAACAGATAAATCTTTGCGACGAAGTTCGTTGTCATATACTTATATATACTCCACATATATCTACCAATCCACCTCAACCTTGTGACATTTCAATCATCTGAGATCCTAGTGGGCTATGGGCGATGCCGAGATATGACAGTGAACTGGTCCAAGGACTACTTGATTCTGTTTCGAAGAATAGAGAAAAAAAGAAAAAAAATAAGACGTTACGTACGCTTAAAAAAGAAAAAGAGGACCAATAAATGGACTGCTAAATTAAAAATCTAGAGAGATAAATTGTAAACAACACGGCGAATGCTTCGAACGAATGTAGGTCATGAATTTTAAGAACTTAGAACGAATAACCAGCCTACGTAATGAGCAATTATAAATGGATGTGTGTATATGTAATGTTAATGCTTACATATACATACGTATATACAGACTGTTCTACATTTATTAAGTAATCAAATGTGTAGGTATAAGGTTATGCTTTTCGTTTTTCTTTTGGCCAAGTGGATTTTAAAGTTTTATTGTTTGGTATCTCCAACAGATTGGTCCAAAATGTTAAGCAGTGACTTTTAAATGTTAGTTTCCTGGGATCGATGTATAATAGAACGTATACAGCAATCGAAATAATTTACTTACAGTCTGTGAACGACCGTAATATACGCCGATATAACCAGGCCTCAGCCGTTACCATCGAAAGCACAAGGTCGACAGCTTTGACGTCAGCAGGCTGTGACGTATTTTGAAGTAGGCCATCGATCAGCCATAAACGCGTTTACACGTCCAGACTGTTTCTGGGTTTTCAATTGGTTTATCCAAATTATATTGGTTTTATTTTCAAAAATACAGTGTAGTGATATTTCCGTACTTTGTTGGTGATACCTGTAATGTTTTGCTAATGTTATATAAGCGATAAAACCTTTTCTGAAACGATAAAAACGAGGTAACATAACTTAACATAGCGTCAGCTGTTTTGTATGTTTTGTTTGTAAGTTACACTTTGTAAATAAAAGAAGATATTATTTATTTTTCAACAGCTACAGATTCAAGGACCGATGAAACTATAAAAGATGCTTTTCCAACTCAATTCCCTAACTATCCGTTGTATTTGACAAAAAGCGTGATTATTTTATTGTTCAAATAGTTTTATACTCTTACAATTATTTTTGAACATGAAGAGATGTTTTTAAATGTGTGTAATAAACGTTCTGTTATAATACAATTTATTTTAAATTATATCACCGAACGTAGCCATTTTGGATACTGATATATAGAGCGGGCCAAATTGCGCCATCCAACAGAATCGGAATCAGGCGCAACGGCCGCTTATTGTAAATAGCGTATATGTGAGTCACAGCAGATATGTGATATTTCGAAATTAATACACAAGAGTAAAAAAATAAAAGCTGACGCAATAATAATGTTTAGTAATTAGAGCGGATATATATATATATATATATATATATATATATATATATATATATATATATGTGTACACGCTGAAGTGTTATTATTTTCATTATGATTTTTTATTTGATTGAAAACGGTATGCGTTGTAAATGGGATGTAATAAGGAAATAACTGAGAAACTGAACGCTTTTTTTATTCTGTTGTACTTAATGTAACTGTAAATAAAGATATAATAAATAAATTCTATCCTTCTTAATAATGCGGATAGGCTTGTTTAAAAAGTTGCACCATCAGATAAGTTTCCACATTTGCCTCGGTGAAGGATGTTCGCCGAGACGAAAAAATGTTCTTATATTTCGAAAACGACCGTTCCACGTCTACCGAAGTAAGACAGGCGTAATTAAAATAATCTTTAGACTTAGTCAAGGAATCTGCAGATGCCCCATCGCACATTTGTCTTAATCTCGTGTAGTCCGGATTCTTTTTTAAAACACTATCGAACTTAGCTAAAACTCGTCCACTTGTTGCATCGTTTATACTGTGTAACAATGTACTAACTTCGTCCACGACTTGCACTGATTCTACCAACGACAATCCAGAATTTTGCAAATTTTCTATCGCGTCTACTAACCCTTTGTAATTGTTGCTAATATTCTTTAGATGTGTTTCAACAGAAATATCGAGAAATCCCTTCTGGCTCATCCTAATAGCTCTAGCTTCGGCAGGGACGAATTGCAAAATAACGGATTTGACTTCTTGAAAATGTTCATTATAATAAAAAGCGGCTTTTAACCACGTTCCCCAACGCGTAAGAATGGGGTGTGGTGGTTCTCGAATACCAGGGCATAACCTGTGGAATGCCCTAGTCCTCTTAGGACTTTTGAGAAACACTTTTTTTGTGTTTGCTATTAATGCATCCACCTCCGGGTAACACTCTCGAATAGTTTGTGCCACAAGATGTAAAGCATGGACTTTACACGTAACATGTAAAAGTCCTTCACACTTTTCTTTAAGGGAACGGCCTACACTACACATTGTTGCTGCACCATCGCTCATGAACAACAACAGTTGACTGGTTGACACTTGAAATTTTTGTAACGTTTCGAGAACTACGGCCGTAATTGCTTTACTAGTACACTGTTTTAATCTTCTGCTGGCTAATAGAATTGCAAAATTTGGTTTAATAGGATCTAATACGCGCACTATTATATTCAAAATAGAATTTTTTTTGCAATCTGTCGTCTCATCAAGACATAGCCACAGCTGTTTATCTTTTAATTCGGCTTTAATTCGATTTTCAATATCCTCACGTATTCGTGGAATATCTCTCCGTAACGCTGTCCGAGATGGTAGTATCCACTCGGTATTGTATGTACCCCAGAATTTTCGAAATGCTTTTTTATCAAGTATACGAAGTGGTAGACCACATACCATAAACGTTAAAAGCAATTCTAATTGAAATTGACGTTGTTGTGACACACCATTTCTTTTATTTCTGTGGTGTGCGCTATTTATATGTCTTTCACAATCACGTTTGCTCCAGCACAGTAGTTTCTTTTTACAAACTTTACAGAAAATTGTACTCCCATTGTGTGTAAATCCACAAATTCACTAAGAAATTTATTAACTTTCGTAGGTAATGGCCGTTTATTTTTAATAGTTACGTTAGACATAATCACTAAAGCGAGCACACCGACGCTTGTTTCTAGTATGCCACGAAGTGGTGCAAACGTAACATCTGCAGACTCGTCATTTGTTGATGAATAGAGCGCGTCATCCGTAAATGAATAAGCGCGCTGTTAGTTCGTAGCCGTCGATGAATGAACTTTTTTTTTGTAGTGGCCCACTGTGAACAACGCCCTATTTATCAACGAACACCCAAACTGCAGGTGTATATTTGCGCGTCTTCACGACGTAATAGACAGTGGTTTTGGTCCTCGTCCTAATAATTACATATTTAAATTACCTATGTTTACATACATATATGCGCCCGGCAGCCTGATTGCGAACCTGGCGCGTGGCGCTCTTAGCCCGCTCTACTGATATATGTAAATGTTATATTCACAGCAGTATTGTATTGCAACAAGTATACTAACTTGTTGTACAAATACCCTACTTAAAAATGATTGTGGTAAAAGTAATGATAGATTAGGTAAAATACCACATAATAGGAAAGGTGGATTAAGTAAAACACCACATAATAAGAAATTAAAAACCCTGGTTAAATAGCATGTCTGTAAATTTGTTCGTGAAATTGAACAAAATTTCAAAGAAAATTGCAATTACTATATCATTTCAACCTTAGTTTTGTCCAAATACATGTAAAATTGCAAATAATAATAATTAGTCGATTAAATATCAACCACAAATATGTACACCGTTTTCACGAAAACGGTGCTCGGTTACGTGTTTGGTTTTTGCTTTGAAAGTTCGTTTTTTCAAAATAAAGTCAAATGGGATACGAAGAAGGGCTCAGTTGACGACTGGCATCCTCTTTAAACCGGAAACCCTTCAAAACTTAAAAAAGAAATGCAAAAAAACGATTCCTTTACCGCTTAGGCTAATATAGTGCATGGCGATACATCACTTAAACAAGCAGTCAGAGTATTGTGCAACGCACTTTATCGAGCGTCATGTAGGGAATTATTCCCACAACAAAAAATACTCACACTGACATCGACATACATTGTTGCCTGCCTCGACTACATCCACAACAACAAGGATAAGTACAACAACCACCTCCATAGCTACGGCACGCGTCACAAAGACAATTATGTGATACCCTATCATCGAATAGACAGGGCTCGATTTTCAGTAAATTACTATGCAGTTAAACTGTATAACCACCTGCCAAATAGATTTAAGGCACTCACAAACGAGCAATTTAAGATGAGGGTAAAAAAGCTAGTGGAACATGTAATTTACACCCTCGACGAATACTTCAATGTAGAATTTTAATATGTTTGTGTTGGTCCAGTTTACTAGTTTTTTGTTGTTTGTCGCATATACATTTTTATCTTTTTATTTTTATCTATACATATATTTACTTATTTTACATATTTACCATATTTATGACAATGTCAATGCCCTTTTGTGTCAAGGTTAGGACAATTAAATTATGTTTATGTTTATGTTTAAACAGCGTGACATCATCGAAGAGCGGTCAATCTTCTAGTTTCGGCGGTAACGCCTCAGCGCTCTTCGATGACGTCACGCTGTTTAGGTAATGTATCGCCATGCACGATATTAGCAAGCGATAATTGTTTTTTTGCATTTCTTTTGAATGACTTCCGGTTTAAAGAGGATGCCAGTCGTCAACTGAGCCCTTCCTCGCATCCCATTCGATTTTATTATGAAAAAACGATGTTTCAAAGCAAAAACCAAACACGTAACCGAGCACCGTTTTCGTGAAAGATGTGTTTGTGGTGGATATTTAATCGACTAATTATTATTATTTGTAATTATACATGTATTTGGACGAAACTAAGGGTGAAATGATACAGTATTTGTAATTTTATTCGAAATTTTGTTTAATTTCACGAGAAAATTTACATACTATTTAATCAGGATCTTTAATTTCCCGTTATGTAGTGTTTTACCTAATCTATCATTACTTGTCTCACAATCATTTTTAAGCAGGGTATTTGTTGAACAAATTATTATAATTGTTGCAATATATCAGTATCCAAATGGGTATGTTCGGTGATATAACTTAAAATATATTGTATTAAAACAGAACGTTTATGATATACATTTGAAAACATCTCTTCGTGTTTAAAAATAATTTCGTTAAATATAACTAGAACGGGCCAAGAGCGCCACGCGCCAGGTTCGCAATCAGGCTGCCGGGCGCATATATGTATGTAAACATAGGTAATTTAAATATGTAATTATTAGGACGAGGACCAAAACCACTGTCTATTACATCGTGAAGACGCGCAAATATACACCTGCAGTTTGGGTGTTCGTTGATAAATAGGGCGTTGTTCACAGTGGGCCACTACAAAAAAAAAGTTCATTCATCGACGGCTACGAACTAACAGCGCGCTTATTCATTTACGGATGACGCGCTCTATTCATCAACAAATGACGAGTCTGCGGATGTTACGTTTGCACCACTTCGTGGCATACTAGAAACAAGCGTCGGTGTGCTCGCTTTAGTGATTATGTCTAACGTAACTATTAAAAATAAACGGCCATTACCTACGAAAGTTAATAAATTTCTTAGTGAATTTGTGGATTTACCCTACAATGGGAGTACAATTTTCTGTAAAGTTTGTAAAAAGAAACTACTGTGCTGGAGCAAACGTGATTGTGAAAGACATATAAATAGCGCACACCACAGAAATAAAAGAAATGGTGTGTCACAACAACGTCAATTTCAATTAGAATTGCTTTTAACGTTTATGGTATGTGGTCTACCACTTCGTATACTTGATAAAAAAGCATTTCGAAAATTCTGGGGTACATACAATACCGAGTGGATACTACCATCTCGGACAGCGTTACGGAGAGATATTCCACGAATACGTGCGGACATTGAAAATCGAATTAAAGCCGAATTAAAAGATAAACAGCTGTGGCTATGTCTTGATGAGACGACAGATTGCAAAAAAAATTCTATTTTGAATATAATAGTGCGCGTATTAGATCCTATTAAACCAAATTTTGCAATTCTATTAGCCAGCAGAAGATTAAAACAGTGTACTAGTAAAGCAATTACGGCCGTAGTTCTCGAAACGTTACAAAAATTTCAAGTGTCAACCAGTCAACTGTTGTTGTTCATGAGCGATGGTGCAGCAACAATGTGTAGTGTAGGCCGTTCCCTTAAAGAAAAGTGTGAAGGACTTTTACATGTTACGTGTAAAGTCCATGCTTTACATCTTGTGGCACAAACTATTCGAGAGTGTTACCCGGAGGTGGATGCATTAATAGCAAACACAAAAAAAAGTGTTTCTCAAAAGTCCTAAGAGGACTAGGGCATTCCACAGGTTATGCCCTGGTATTCGAGACCCACCACAGCCTATTCTTACGCGTTGGGGAACGTGGTTAAAAGCCGCTTTTTATTATAATGAACATTTTCAAGAAGTCAAATCCGTTATTTTGCAATTCGTCCCTGCCGAAGCTAGAGCTATTAGGATGAGCCAGAAGGGATTTCTCGATATTTCTGTTGAAACACATCTAAAGAATATTAGCAACAATTACAAAGGGTTAGTAGACGCGATAGAAAATTTGCAAAATTCTGGATTGTCGTTGGTAGAATCAGTGCAAGTCGTGGACGAAGTTAGTACATTGTTACACAGTATAAACGATGCAACAAGTGGACGAGTTTTAGCTAAGTTCGATAGTGTTTTAAAAAAGAATCCGGACTACACGAGATTAAGACAAATGTGCGATGGGGCATCTGCAGATTCCTTGACTAAGTCTAAAGATTATTTTAATTACGCCTGTCTTACTTCGGTAGACGTGGAACGGTCGTTTTCGAAATATAAGAACATTTTTTCGTCTCGGCGAACATCCTTCACCGAGGCAAATGTGGAAACTTATCTGATGGTGCAACTTTTTAAACAAGCCTATCCGCATTATTAAGAAGGATAGAATTTATTTATTATATCTTTATTTACAGTTACATTAAGTACAACAGAATAAAAAAAGCGTTCAGTTTCTCAGTTATTTCCTTATTACATCCCATTTACAACGCATACCGTTTTCAATCAAATAAAAAATCATAATGAAAATAAAAACACTTCAGCGTGTACATATATATATATATATATATATCCGCTCTAATTACTAAACATTATTATTGCGTCAGCTTTTATTTTTTTACTCTTGTGTATTAATTTCGAAATATCACATATCTGCTGTGACTCACATATACGCTATTTACAATAAGCGGCCGTTGCGCCTGATTCCGATTCTGTTGGATGGCGCAATTTGGCCCGCTCTAAATATAACGTAACAATATAAAACTATTTGAACAATAAAATCTTCATGTTTTTTGTGAAATACAACGGACAGTTAGGGAATTGAGTTGGAATAGCACCTTTTTGTCAGGCAGTCGTTAGCGAAGTGTGATCGCTTGTTTGATCCACTACGCAAGTGGCATCATAGCAATATGTTCGGTTTGTGGTATCTACTATTTCTCTAGGATCCTAATTCAAATTTTTCGATTGCTGTATAGTAAAATATTGAATTATTTTGCTAAAGTTTACGTGTTATGTTCCATTCCACTCGATAAATTGCAAAATGCTTATTAGTTTTCCAGGAAGAACTAGATCTGTTGCAATATTTTGAGGAACACTTTGAATGCTATAACGTTATAACATTCAGTTTGTAGGTACAACATCTTTTTTTAAACTAGGAACAAACAGAAAGAAAATACGTACTGTAAATTAAAAAAATTATTTGTTGGAAATTTTATACAAAACATTATATTATACTATCTTTAAGAAAACTTAACTGTCTTTATTGAAAATTCCTACAAACCATATAACTCTTATAGATCAAAATCATCTAAATTCTCAAAAACAGACCTTTAAATCCTGAAAATCACTTTATTTGACATCTATTACATTCCTATAAATCAGAGTAGACGTTAAACGTCAAGCATTTGAAGTATGGCGCTTTCATTGCAGCATTTCAAATAAATTACCTGTGCCGAATCCGATTTGTGAAACGTTTGGCGTATGCACGACGTCGTAAAAATATTACGCAGTGTATGACACTTAAATGAATGCAGATACAATCTATTGTGTATATACAACACCGTTCAAAATGCTAGAAAACAAAATATTCTTCAAAGACTTGGTAAATAATCATTTACCTTCGAAAGAAATTGGGTTGAATGTAATAAGCCGGCAACTCTAAATATATCGATTGTGTGTAAGTTTCGTCTTATAGACGTTTATGAGCAACTTATCTTATAAGGATTGTTATATATTGGAACATCACGTTGTTTGACAAACCAATTTAAAAACGGTTCTCTATAATTATCAACAGTTCAACCTAAATGATTTACATAATTGTAAAATCTTCTATTGTAACAGTAATTTTATTAAGATAATGCAAAAAAGATTACGTTTTATAATAGCATTAAACAACCATGTATTACAAATGATAGTTTACCTTTACCTTATTGTTGATAAAAAAAGAATCAATTAATGCAATAGTCTTTAAAGAAAATGCAAATTATTAGACGAAATATATAGAAGTAATTAAAAATGAGGGTACCCGGTTCGAACCTTAGACTGTCAACCATCGGATTAAGGTTTTCGTAGTTTTCCCTCACTGCACGACGAATGCTGCGAGTGAAGCTTTTAATTCTTTTAATGCTTTTTATTCGCCAATTTCTTAACGTAATACAGACGAATATGTCCTTTATTACCGGAACTACTAACTTAAATCATCCGCGAAATTTAAAAAATGCCAATTCTAGTAATAGGACTAATAAGTAATAACTTGCAGAGTCAATCGATACATTCTATAATTGGCGATAGCTGACAGCATGAATTATTGCTTTTATTAAACGGATACTCTAAAACTGTGGCACTGGAACACTGAAACAGTTCACTAAAACCCTTACCACAACACTTAATTCGTACTGGACGCACGTTTCGATAGCCAAGCTATCATCATGCTGCTGATGATGATAGCTTGGCTATCGAAACGTGCGTCCAGTACGAATTAAGTGTTGTGGTAAGGGTTTTAGTGAACTGTTTCATTGCTTTTATTATTAAAACTTCCGCTGCTTCGTGTAGCCAAGATGTAGCGAATATTTTTATAACGTTTTCGTTTCAAAATTTTCCGATGAATTGAGCTACGCGCAGCTTTAACACCAACTCATACACAGCCTGGATATGTCAGAAAAATGTAAATAAAATCTCGGTAGCGAATATGTCATATAATAGCAACATAAAGGCTGTTTACACGACGCATAATTCTGCACAGAATTATGTGCATAAAATAATAAGAGCTTTCTAGAGCTGGGCCCGTCAGCCGTTTAGCTCTCTTATCCCTATGCGACAGTTGCATACTCACTATCAGAAAATTGTAGACTGTGTCACCTAACGAATATATTACATTGACAATACAAAAAAATCATACAAAATGCAATCTCTAACCCTAACAACCAGGAGGAGGAGGACGATCTTGAGGAACCTTAACTATTCGTGCCAATGACGGATTCGATGAATGGGCAGCTCTTTGTAATGTATTTCTCTTGAATCTCGGTCCTGACAAAGCTGAACATTTCTTATATACCACGGTGCCCTGGTGATAAGCCTATCATCTTATTCTGAAGAACCTCCACCCTGTGAACCAGGCCAATGCACCATAAGTAATCACTGACCTAAGGTACTCTTTATACAATGTCACTTCAGTCCTTAGGTCCAATGAACAGTCGTTATAGAAGAAAACGATAATCGCGTTCCTGGCACGGAAATACCTATCATGGACATAATTGATGTGAGCCCTCCAGGTTAGCTTCTGGTCGAAGATCACACAGGTACCTACCCCACAGGACTCCAGAGGATTTAAAACCAACACCGGGTAAAGTTATATAGGAGTCACATAGGCATTTACACACGATATTTGCATGACACGTACAATTAGTATAATCTTGACAAATAAGGAATTCAAAAATACATAGTAGCAAGCACCATGTAAGAATTTGACAACTGAGACTAATGATTTGCTTTGTCATAACCTCACCTAAATTTATCTGTTGATACTAACAATTGCTTTTGTAATGCACGGAATTGCACAGAAACGTTACATTATGTTCATAAGCAGTTTCTTCTGTGATCCTCGAACAATCGCAGAAAATAATGTTTAAGTTAGAAGTCTGTATAGTTTCGCGTTACACTAATTTCGCACTACCCTATGTGAACGCTACTTAAATGACAAATGAAAGAATTCACACCGTATAAATAGAAAGGAAGTCATTGTTGACTATAATAAAAGGTAAGAAATCACTGTTTTTACACGCAGAGAAACGTTTACTTGTATCAACGCTGTCCGCCTTAAATCAAGATAATTACTGTTTCAATTATCCGCAATACAATAACTGTTTTAAGTCAAAAGAAATATTTTCTTAGCGTTCCTTTCTCCGCATAAGAGAGGTATTACTTGTAATTAAATAATTGTATTTCTTTCTTTAAGACATTTGTTAACTTGATTCAGGACAATCTTGCAGAAAGCGGTTCTTAGTATAAATAAATGGCTATTATAACACAAAACAATATTTTCTTAAGGATAGTATATAGTTTTCTTAATTCCAGAAAGCGTTTAGGTATTGTTTATAAATCAATAGTTTCATTTTCTTAAAATAAAGCATTTTTTACATAGAATTCTTAAAATACATATTATTATGCACACTATTAATTGCGGTTACCTTGTTTAAAACAGTACGACATATCCGAACATAATGCAGTAAATTATTCACATTGTTTGTGATTTTAAAAAGGCTAAAATAGAGGTTTTATCTACAGAATAATGTTCAAACAAAACTTATTGTAGAAGTACACATGAAAAAAGTGCCTAGGAAACAATAAGCAAAGTAATGCTAAATAGCTCCTGGTATTGATAGAATCATTACCGACAAAAGCAATATGAGAAGAGAAAACCATTAATGCATCTTGCTCCTGGCCACATTGTTCATACATCTCTTAGTTTATGCCACTAATCTTCAAAAATAGCAACTGAAATATTTCCTAGCGCCACCTAGTGCCAGTAGTTATAGTTATGCTATCCTAGATAATGGCGACGGAACTAGAATACAGATACCATGTTTGCCTATACAATATGATATAACCTTTAACGTACGTTTCATAGGCATTTTCAAAAGATACCAGTTAATGTAATATTTTTTTTCTTTTTATTACTATTTACTATTGTTTTTATAATTTAACTCTCGTTTTTTTAATATATAATAAATGATAATAAAAAAAGGGATAAGTAGACTTCAATATTAACTCATTAATTATTAAAGTACATAAAAATAATTCCTATTTAATTACATCATTAAAGAAATAATTTAATGATACTGTAACCTATAAAAAAAACTTAGTTCATTAGTTCATTCACTTGCTCCTAATTTTAATTATTAACTTCAGGCTTTTTTCCATTATTGTAATTTTTCTTTTATTGGATATCCTTGTAGCTGGCCTGATGGTGTGTTTGTTTAACACGAAACCGGTCGCCTAATTCCTCAATAGAGCTTTGTGAAATCTGGACCATTTTTCCATTCCTACCTTTATGAATATTTTCTTAACTTAAAACTAAATGATTTACTTGGAAGAAACATTTTTCTCTTGGATTTTCTTGATTTTCTAACCCTAAGAAAATATTTATTTAATCCAAATAAAATTTCAAGAAAACTATTTTCTTATATTATAAGTTTTTATAGTCTTGAAATAAAAATATTTTCTTGAATAGACACTGATTTTTGTAAGAAAATCTATTTTCTTGCAAGAAACCATTTCTCTGCCTGTAATACCATAAGTAATAACTTTGAAAATGATTACACAGAAAAGATATTAGATTTCAAACAGGGAATGTTACATACGTTTGAAATATGAGAGCAGTTTAAAATTTTGCACAAATGTGTTACCATAAAAAAATATTCAAGATCAAGAACATTTTATTAAGAAATATCTTAAGAAGTGTGGAAACTTTTGGCTCCCTCTATAAGCAATAAAATTGTCAATGTTAGAGTAACAGAATCATTGCAAAATTGTTTCATTAAAAATGCTTGATATATGAAAGATATAGGCTACCGTCTCACATTTTTGCCCTCTTAGCTCTCGTCTTGGCTCTTGACTAACCTTCTACACGTAAAAATAGAGGGTCATAAACAGAGACGACGAGAACGGCAGTTATTAATATAGGTATCAATGATACACATACCTATGCAATATTAATAATAACGTAATCATGTAATCTATGAATCGACAACGCACCGGGTGCTTTTGGGTGTTGGCCGGGTCCCACCCGTTTCGTCTAAGCCGACTCGATGCAAGCGAAAGTGTAACATTCGCCCTGGGGCGCTCAAAATCATAATATAAAAAGTGTGACTTACTGGAAATTCGGCAGACATCAGCTCACAGACCAACAAGCAAGAAGCAACTACTTCTTTTGTTTTAAACCATCGTTTAACAAAACAACCACTTTTACTACAATGGCATTCAAAGTAAGTAATGAAATATCCCTAGATTGTTTAATTGTTTAATTTAACTTGTTTGATAAAGTTTATAAGTACATGTAATATGTAAATTCAGTTATTTACTTGAAAGCAAAATTGGCTTTCATTCATTTTGTTTATTCTCTTTGTTGTAGCTATTAATTTCACAATTATATCATTTCGATTTGATTAAAAATTGTTCCTTTAATTTGGGTTCTTAATTCTATTGCTTTGCATGATCTATTATTTAGTCAGCATTCAACTTTAAGACCTGGAATTTACATGCCTTAATTAAGAAAACATGACTACTGTCCATACTTTACTTTTTTCAATCGTTCTGGCCATATTAAGTTTAATTTCTGATTCTCTTTTAGCTTATCGTCCTCTGCGCTGCCTTAGCCGTAGCTAACGCTGGATACCTGGCTGGCCCAGCAGCTGTATCCTACTCAGCAGCCCCAGCTGTATCCCACGTATCATACGCTTCCCCATTAGTCTCCTACGGTACCCCAACTGTAACATCACAATCAGCCAACATCCTCCGCAGTTATGGCAACTTAGGACAAGTCTCGACCTACACCAAGACTATCGACACTCCATTCTCTAGCGTCCGCAAAGCTGATGTCCGCGTCTCCAACCCTGGATTGAAAATCGCATCTGCTCCAGCTGTAGCATACGCCGCCCCAGCTGTTTCCTATGCTACCCCAGCTGTTTCCTACACTGCCCCAGCTGTTTCCTATGCTGCCCCAGCTGTTTCCTACGCCGCCCCAGCGTTAGCCCATGCCCCAGCTGCCGTAAGTTACTCCGCAGCTCCAGCTGTTGCTCACGTAAGCTTCAATGGTTTGGGAATCAACTATGGATGGTAAAGATTGTCTTATGATTGATTTTAAGATCGACATTTGTGTAATTTAATATGTATTTATTTTATTTATTTATTTGTGTGAATAAAATTGTACGGCCTGTAGATAAAATGTCTTTTTTTAAATAAATAACACTGAATACCACATCAATGGAAGTTTCCATAGGAATTTGTATACGCAGTTCATACTTGTATTTCAGCTCTTTACGCACTACTAAAATCTTCATATTCCTTACTATTTTTATGTAATTTATTATTCTTTGTACACAATTAATGTTGGTCAATCTGTCAATATTTAAAAAAAATGACAATCAATTTAATCCAAATTTCATTCAATAACTTATAACCTTATGTCATTGAATTATATTTGTAAAATACAAGCTGCAAAAAGTCGTTAAATTTGAATCTTTAATAAATAAAACATCTCTTTAATATGACGAACTAGGATAGAATGACCAAAAAATAATGCTAATACAGCTCATGGTGTTTGTGGAATTACTCCCGGCAAAAACAAAGTGAGAAGAGAAAAGTACTAGCCGACGGACGTGTTTCGGCCCACCCAGCGTCATCACCGTCGCTCCGAGCACAAAAACCCCTTCTCACTGTTGTTATTTGCCTCTCAGGTTTATGCCACTAATCTTCAAACAGCACCTGGCCATTTAGTGTCAAGAGATATAGTCATGCCGTCTAGAAAGTAGCGACAGAAACTGGAGTGCAGATGACAAACCACCTCTCGAGCAGCTCACGGGCTGCTTAAGGCAAGATGGCGTAGCGCCTAAGCGCTATGGTATCTGCACATATAAACGATTCCTCAGGCTTACCATGATGTATTAAAAATACACATAAAAAAGCGCCTAGTAACAATAACCAAAAAATAATGTTAATATAGCGCATGGTATTAGTGCAATCACTCCCGGCACACAAAAAGTGAGAAGAGAAGAAGAGCTAGCCGACGGATATGTTTCTGCCGGAATGCAGATGCCAAACCACCTCTCGAGCAGCTCATGGATTGCTTAACGCAAGATGGCGTAGCGCGTAAGCGCTACGGTAATTGCACGCATATAAGTAATTCCTCAGGATTACCATGATGTATTAAAAATACACATGAAAAAATTGCCTAGTAATAATAACCAAAAAATAATGCTAATACAGCTCATGGTGTTTGTGGAATTACTCCCGGCAAAAACAAAGTGGGAAGAGAAAAGTACTAGCCGACGGACGTGTTTCGGCCCACCCAGCGTCATCAGCGTCACTCCGAGCACAAAAACCCCTTCTCACTGTTGCTATTTGCCTCTCGGGTTTATGCCACTAATCTTCAAACAGCACCTGGCCATTTAGTGTCAAGAGATATAGTCATGCCGTCTAGAAAGGAGCGACAGAAACTGGAGTGCAGATGACAAACCACCTCTCGAGCAGCTCACGAGCTGCTTAACGCAAGATGGCGTAGCGCCTAAGCGCTATGGTATCTGCACATATAAATGATTCCTCAGGCTTACCATGATGTATTAAAAATACACATAAAAAAGCGCCTAGTAACAATAACCAAAAAATAATGTTAATATAGCGCATGGTATTGGTGCAATCACTCCCGGCACACGAAAAGTGAGAAGAGAAAAAGAGCTAGCCGACGGACATGTTTCTGCCGGAATGCAGATGCTAAACCACCTCTCGAGCAGCTCATGGATTGCTTAACGCAAGATGGCGTAGCGCATGAGCGCTACGGTAATTGCACACATAAAAAAATTGCCTAGCAATAATAACCAAAAAATAATGCTAATACAGCTCATGGTGTTTGTGGAATTACTCCCGGCAAAAACAAAGTGAGTGCCTACCCGACGTCATCAGCCTCGCTCCGAGCACAAGGCAGAAACATGTCCATGAGCTATATTAGCATTATTTTCTGGTTATTGTCACTAGGCACCTTTCTCATGGGTGTTTTTGGGTAGAATGTCTGGAAAAACAATATATTACACAGCATAACAATGAATAAATATTAGAACACTTTAATTTGAAATTATTTTCATCCTTTATGAAATTAAATAATTACTTATTATAAAAGAAATATCTTGAAGATAAATCACTTATTACAGATTTCTTCTTTCTCGTCCTACAATTTTCTCCTCTAGAAAATTAATTTAGCGATTCTCCAACAGATGTCAGGTCCAATGCGAATTACAAAGTAAATAAAGTATGCTTTTTCCAAATTATTTTATTCAATATAATTTATGGCCATTTAGTATAATTTTTGCTTTGAAGTAATGATTTATTTATATTTGTTTCATGTAAAATTACAAAAACAAAACAAATTTAACATTGTCCGAAAAGTAGTTGGTCATTCTATTTATTTCTATTTGCATTAGAGGTGCGAATGGGCCGGGCCTGGTCGGGCTAGAATATTTCAAATGCGGGCCGGGACGTTTTTTTTTTTTAATGGAATGGATGCCCGTTTAGCCCACCGGGTCCGTTCACTGTTAACTTTAAGTATTCTTTTTTGAAATTCAAACTTATTTTTTCCAAACTTTTGTTTTGAGAAGACGTAGTAAGCATGAACACTTCAGTATTTACATGCTTTTAAATTCTCTAGTATTATGTACAGTAAACCTTCGATACAGCGAACACCTATGCTGCGAAATTGTCTATTTTACAAACAATTATAATCCTCTAACGCGCAAAAACTAATATAAAAAAATACTGTTAATACAAACCAATTTAATCTTACAGCTATATAATTTAGCGACATTTTTTTATTTTATTTTTTATTATTTTTATTATTATTTTAGTATTTTAGAGGTTATTTTAGAGTTAAGATTTAGTCATTACCATAAATTGTGGGAGTACACATAATTTAATAAAAATGAGTAACAAAAGACCAGGGATTCCTTCAAAAAGAAAATTGAATATTTTAGGAGAGGTAGAAGAAAACAAATGTCCAAAACTAATACCGCGGAAAAATTTAACATTCCGAAATCAACATTATCTACCAAAATAAAAAATAAAATTTTAAAAAGCTGTAGTTATGTATTAATTATTGCTATAGTATTACATTAAAATATGTAAGATGTGCATTGTATGTACATATATAGATGCTATTATTCTTTATAAGGAACTAATTCGCACTAACGAAATTTCATCTATACGAACACTTCGATATAATGAACATTATCTTTTCCCCCGTGCCTGTTCGCTATAATGAGGGTTTACTTTACTATAGACCGTCCCAACCTCCGTATGCAGTATGGGATTTAATAGCAACTCTTTCTACCCTTAGAGGCTCATCAATAACGGTACCTTTATTTCCGGCTCCGATGTTGGGATATCCCACTTATATTTATGTCAACAAATATCTATTTAAATATCTACTGTCAACTGTCGAGAGTCACAATCATCGTAATTTTATACATTTTCAGTTGAATTGTTTGTAATTGTATAAGGCATTCTGTTCAGAATATTTCTATCACTTTCAAACGTATACAGGTAAATATGGATATTTTCCATAGTTCTTAAAAAATATGATAACCTATACACTTTGTTACAGTTTTCACTGCATTAATGCAGCATGTAGACAAAAAAAAACGGAGTAAGAGAGAAAAATTTAGTCATAAGGAAAAACATATGATTGCCAATGTGTTCAATTATTTTAATAAATCTATGAATGTAAGTGCTGCTGCTACTAAAGCTTTGGGTTGCTCAGAGCCTACAATATATAATATACAACAGAAGCAACAACAAAGTTTATATTATCAAGCTCAAAATGACAAAAAAAGGAAAGGCATATAACTAACCTGGGCAAATATGCAGTAACAGCCAGAGGCGTGGCGAGCGCATGAAAGTTTACACATAAAATAGAAGGTAAGAAATAAATTATAAAACGTGCTGAAACACTGACCGTTTTAAAAGTCTTCCGTGAAATCACAAACTGGGTAACATCTGTTAAATATTTGAATCATTAGATATGTTTCCACAGTTCCAAGTGAGTACGACGTGCGGAATAAATGTTTTTTAATGTCGAAAATGACCATTCGACATCTAGCGATGTTATATTTGCATATTTAAGATAATCTTTGAAACAACTTAATACATCTTCACACGCACTTTCACAAATTTGTTTTAATATAAGAAAATCGGAGTCTTTCTCTAAAACACTTTCAAATTTTCATATTACACACCAATTTGTTTCGCTTTCTACAGCGCATAACTGTGCGTGAAGATCATTCACAATTTGAACAGAATCCACTAGCGACATCGAAACATTTTGTAATTTTCTATTCTCGCCGCTAGTCCGAAGTAATTGTGTAAAATAGTTGTAAATCTCTTTTACCTGACTATCTTGAAGTATTCTTGCTTTTCTGATTGCTGCAGCTTCTGTGGATTGAATTTTAAAATACCTTCTTAATTGATCAAATATTTGTTGTAGTAAAACGCAGCCTGTAACTATGTTCCCCAACGTATAACAATCGGCTGTGGTGATTCAGGTAAATCAGGACACAGTTTGTGAAATAGTCGGGTACGTTCCGGGGACTTTAGAAATACTGCCTTTGTAGTAGCAATCAATGCATTTACTAGTGGAAAACATGTAGGAATTGTTTGTGCCGTTAGAGATCGGTCCAAAGAACGCATGTTTGCGGCACCATCACTCATAAACATTAAAAGTTGCCTAGTTGAAACTTCAAATTTGTTCAATGAGTTCAACACCACCTTTAAAATCTCATCGGCGGTACAATTTATAACTCTTTTGGAAGCAAGTAAGAAGGAGGATGACGGTCGATGTGGTTCCTTTGTACGTACCATTACATTAACCACAGAATGTTTTTGACGATCTGTTGTTTCATCCACACACAACCACAGTTTTTTATCTCTCAATTCCGTTTTCATTCTTTTTTCTATATGTATCGATGACCGACTAGGTAATTTACAGTACGCATATTTATTCCAGAAGGGGACAAATGCTTCTTTGTCTAGTAAACGAAACGATAGATTACATAAAGTAAGAGTAACACATAAATCAAATGTAAATTTTTCTTGGTCTTATATACCACTTTTTGCAGAAGAATGCTGTTTGCTTTCGATATGACGTTGACAATAGCTTCTGGACCAACACATTAAAGGGATTTTACAAACTAGACATTGAATTTTAGCGCCATCAGAAATTAAGTCCGGATGTCCATATAAAATTTTTTTTTAACCGTGTCTGCCATTGGTCGTTTTCGCAACGTACCTAGCTGCGACATTTTTAAAGCAAACATTAGCGTACAATTACGAAATAAATGACGACAGGTACAGTTTACTTCTTGACATTTAATACTTTTCATTTGCTTATCTATTACATGTATACAAATTGTTAATTTACTTGTAATTTTATATTATTTCAGGTCGAAGTGTAATATATACAGATGAATCATGGGTGAACATAGGGCCCGTAGTAAATAAAAAATATACAAACACTATTCAAAACAGTCGACAAGCTTTTATATAGGGACTAAGCACTGGTTTGAAATCACCCACTGATGTTGGGCTTTGTTTTGCATTAGTTCATGTTTGTGTTGATAATGGTTTTACTCTTGGTGTTGAATTATACATTCATTTGTAAGAAAAACACTGCTGACTTTAATCATGAGACAGATTCAGAAACATATAAATATATCGCAGAGCTCAGTAATTGCTCTTGAGAAATCCTCCTACCGCTGAAGAAAATTATAAGAAATTCCAATAACAGCATGGAATAAAAACCAATGGTTTCGTGTGAAACAAATACCAACCACTAAACGATGTGCTAAAAAGAGACTTACTGGTTTGCATACCACCAATTAAGCGGCAGTATGATAAAAACAGGATTGACGTGTTTGCAAAGTTCGATTACCATCTTATAATTGCAGCATATGTAATATGTTCAGAAAAAGCCAGATATATTTTTTTGTAATTATTTTAATCTTTTGATGAATATTTACGTCAGTAAAGAGTATTAAAATATTTGTAGGTTTATTTCTTAATTTTCGGAAATAAAAAAAATTAAAGTATTCTTACTTTTCACATTACATATTGTTAGTCAAGTAATTTAAACAGTATTAGCATGTTTCTAAATGAATTTTTGCTATAAGCTCTCTTTTTTTAATACACAATATCACAAATAGTTCTTCTAAAATGTCCATAAAGGTTATGTTTTGATTGCATGATATGTCAAATAATGAACCGGAAATAATAATGGAACGTATGATTGGACGAATTGGCAACCGTAAATCGAATTCCCATAAGATGTATACTGCATACGGAGGTTGAGACGCGCTGTAGTTGCTACAGAAGATGATTGTATCGGTACTAATACCAGTCGTAAAAGTCCACGAAATATTATTGTAATGTTTTCAAATGTTGCAATAAAAACACTGTTTTGAAAAGCATGATAAATTCATTATCGATAAGTTCATACGAAGAAATGTACTTCGTACAATTAAAACAGTGTTATAAAGAAGGAAAAACCTCTTTTGTGTTTTAGTGTAATAAAAAGGACTCGTATTAAAATTTTGATACCATAGGAGGATAAACAGGAAGCATCACCATTGTATTTTGAAATGATCATAGTAGAGAACACAAGTTGGGTTACATACCATAGGTGTCAACTTGATAAGTAGGTAATCGCACATCAGTTCTTGGGCAATATAAGTAAATCGTTAGGATGTACATTATATTATATATTCGTTTATTAAACAATATAAAGATTGGCTCATCCCGAATCGCAGCAATTTATTTATTAATGTTTTTCGTATAATGTATGTATAATTCATAAATAGGCACACGCTTAGAAACTTGACACTCATGTGTAAACAAGAACTGAATTTGGATATTCGTTCGGAGCAGATCAAGAGTGCAGAACGCGTGGACCGGATCAGGAGTAGAGCAAGAGTGGATTACTCAAGCCATACCTCTAAACCAGTGATTCCCAAAGTGGTCCAGGTGGACCCCCAGGGGTCTACGCGAGACTCGACGGGGGTCTTGGCGTGAAAAAAAAAAGGGGGTGCACAAGTTGTAAGTGGGGGTCCACGAAAATTTATCTGGTTTCGATAGTAAAGAACAAAAATGTTGGCTTAGCTTTACCTATCAATGTAGGCAGATAATGCACTACTCAAAAAAAAGGGAGCAAAAAAAAATTCCAAATTTTTCGGTAATTTTTGACAGGCTGCATTTCGGTGAAAAATAGTCGTATTAAAACTTTAAAAAAGCATTTTGAAGCTTTAAGATTCTAATTTTCAGGTTTTTTTGGCTAAAAATTTTTAGGAGCTACGGTTCTCATGCACTAACGGATAGCGCGAAAAAGTAATTTTGCAATTTTGTTCTTTTTTTTTGTCCACGGGCTTGAAAAATTGTTTTTCAGTTAGGCCGGCCTATGGATCAAATAGCCTGTTTATTTAGCTTTAATTTCCTTTTTTTTAAACCTCCCTTAATTTTTTTGAGTAGTGTATTTTCAGGTCAGCTTTTTAAGGAAAAATCGATTCCATTTACAAACATTATTTCGGTGGCGGCAGATGGAGCTCCTGTCATATTCGGGCGATATCGTGGGTTTATAAGCCATTTTAAAAGAATTATACCAGGAGTAACTGCAATTCACTGTGTCATCCACCGACAACACCTGGTAGCGAAAAATTTGAGTGATAGATTGCACCAATCGCTTCAATTTGTGATTAAAGCAGTTAACAAAATAAGAAGCAATGCGTTAAATACTCGTTTATTTGCACAATTGTGCGACGAAAATGATGAAGACTTCCAACGATTGCTCTTACATGCAGAAGTACGCTGGTTGTCGAAAGGTGCATGTTTAATAAGGTTTTACTCACTTTTTGAATCAGTTTTAGAGTTTCTGGAAAGTAAAGATCCAGATTTAAAGGAAAACCTGATCAAATTGAAAGCAGACATCGCGTATTTAACAGATTTGTTCAAAAAATTTTATGAGATTAACTTGCAGTTACAAGGGGACAGCCTAAATATAATAAAAACAATAGGTGTAATTTCGGCTTTTCTTGGAAAATTGAAATTTATGAAGCAAAATATTAGTCGGCGCGAATTCTCCAGTTCCAAACTTGTCACAGGCAGAATGTCTTGATGAGGATATCAGACATACGTTCAACATTTAAATGCCGTGCATGATGACTTTAAAAATAGATTTGAAAATATTCTGACGATGGAAATACCACCATGGATCATAAATCCATTTGATGAAATGGAAGTGGCGAATGTGGTATTACAAGAGGAGCTACTCAAGCTTAGCACCAATGAGGGGCTGAAGGTGACATTTAAAAAAGGCTATCAAACATTTTGGCTGCAGGCAGAAATACCCGAAAAATATCCTGGGCTGTGGGAAATTGCGAGAAAACTTTTGATAGCGTTTCCCTAGTCATACCTTGTCGAAAAAAGTTTTAGTGTCGTTACAAACCTATTAACAAAAAAAAGGAGCAGATTAAACACCACAGAACGGGGAGATTTGCGGTTATTCCTCACCAAACTGAAGCCTAATATTGATAATTTGCTGTCAATCCATCAAGTACATCCCTCCCATTAAAATTATTTTTTTTTTAATTGTTGATTTGCATTGTTGAAGTTACGTTACGTTATTCATGTTTAATTTTAATTCTATTAAGTCTGTAATCATATCATATTTTAATAAATAGAGCACAAGAAAATATACTATTTTTCTTTTTATTTTTACCACTCCGAATTTAGGGTTGGAACTCAGCCGCGACGCAAATTTCCATCGTTAGATTTAATTTTCACATTTTTTGACGAGATTTGGGAATATGGTAGAAATGTAGCACCGAAACTAGTAAAATTTTGAAAGTGGTCTACGAGAAAAAAAAAGTTTGGGAACCTCTGCTCTAAACGAGTGGATGGAGTTACTCTACATTCCGAACGACAAAGAGCGCGAGTAGGGTACTTGGAGTAAATGGAGTTACTCAGAACGAATATCCGAACTTACCTAAGAATTGCGTTCTCTAGTCTAGATCATAATTAAGATTATCATCATGCAGTGTTACCAGCAAGAAGAATGTGTTCGTACCAACTTTTACTTTTACACGTACTACATTT
Organism: Dynastes maya; assembly: GCA_029619315.2. Classification (NCBI taxonomy): domain Eukaryota; kingdom Metazoa; phylum Arthropoda; class Insecta; order Coleoptera; family Scarabaeidae; genus Dynastes; species Dynastes maya. Next base: position 28,322 of record JAROYE020000037.1, read on the forward strand.
GTCTACCTGCGTACTAGATGGCGTTGCATTATGATAGTTTACCGTACAGTGTCAGATAGTGTTACAGTACAACTTCGACAGTTCGTCCATACGATGATTCGGACACTCCAGCAGTTCGGACACTCTTACAATCCGGACATTATTTAGTTCATTTGCCTCTACAATTCGGACACCTTGCTATAAACGTATCTAAATGTATTATTAGTATACAGAATACACGGGAAATCCCTTAATTATTTAATTTACCAAGCGTGTGATTTGCAGACGGCAAGTAGAAATGTTATTTCTTGGTGATCACGCTTCAGGCCGCACGCACACCGTTGTTTAGTTAGCTCAAAGTGTTAAAACATATCAGTTGCAAAGCAAAGACGCATCAAGACTTAGTCGATAAAACGAAATGTCACAAAAACGTAAACATGTTACTCTCAGGCTAGAGAGAAAATGTGAAATTTTAAAAGAAATAAAAAAAGGAAGAAGCGTGAGATTCGTAGCCAATAAATTCAATACGCCACGATTGACAGTGGCAGATACTAAAAAACAAAAACAACAAATCACACATTTTGTAAGTTCATCATTCCAAGAAATAAGTAACTAAACATTTACTTAAAGTGAAATAAATTTGATATTAAGTTGTTGATTGTTTTAGAGAAAAGAAAAATTATGAAAAAGGCTGAGAATCCTAAGGCAAAAGCGCCATTGTATACGTGGTTTCTACAACAAAGGGCTACCCATGTTCCAACTTCTTCGTAAATTTTAAGAAGAAACACAAAGTAGAAGGGTATATATAATTAAGATATAATTAAGGATTACTATGTTTATTTTAAATTTACATATTGCATAATTTACTTACTATTTAAGCTTAGTTTTTCACTTAATTTGTTAATTCAGTTTTACTGCTGATGATGATAGCTTGGCTATCGAAACGAGCGTCCAATACGAGTTAAGTATTGTGGTAAGGGTTTTAGTGAACTGTTTCGAAACCAATATAATTTGGATAAACCAATTCAAAACACAGAGATGGTCTGAGTGTGTAAATGCGTTTGTATGTCTTAAATATAAATACGTCACAGCCTGCTGACGTCAAAGTTGTTTAGCATTGTATTCTCGAATGTAACGTTTTGACACATTCTCTTAAAATTTAAAAAACTGCATTATGCAATGTTTCATTTAATTGAAGTTGTTAATATCACAGTAATTGAAAACATCACATTTGATAAATCAGAAGCAAATGCCGGTGATAAAATGCAAATGTGTATGTCCATTTGAATTCTAATTGTGCTACAATTAAATATTAATTTGTTTTTTTGCATCAGTTTCTTATTTAATTTAGTGTTCAATAAATTTTGCACTCCTGAAGCAAATTATTGTAATGACGTTTCAAAAATACCGTTGATTGTTAATTTATCGAAAAATTAAAAAATCCAATATTTTTTTTTTATTTTCATATTACAAGTGTACGACTTTTCATAGACCGCAACTGTACAACGCTGTCTATGTAACTAACATGGCAACCACGCGACATTTCTATCCCTAGTGCACTTGTGTATGATGATGGCGGGATTGGTGCATTTGCTACTGGCGGCAATTCAAAATATATATTTAAATGTGTACGTTAAAAGAGAAATTATATATAGTTAGTTATCTTGCATATAATTACAAAAATATTTGTTTGTCCTGTGCCCAGGTTTTTGTACTGGAAACTTATCTCTACTTTATAATTTTGTGATTAATATCTTGGCTATATGAGAAAAATTGTGATAATTTAATAACAATTGTAATGCAGTGTCTTAGAATCATTATTATTAATTGTTACAATATTAATATTGTTGGTGTTAATTATTGCTAATTCTTATTATTGTACCCAACTATTATTATGTATTATTTATGATCCGTGTAGTTTTTATACATTAATATGTTACTGAATTCATTGTCATATTTAACCTGTACAGTATCTTGAGTATATCTATAGTAACTTACAGTACTTTTTGTTCGATCCCTAATGTGTTTCGAATAGACCTGAATATATTTCTTGCGATATCTTTCGTGTACTAATGTGTAATATGTAAAAAGGAGTAGAGAGTTGCAAAAAGAACAATTAGTACCAATCCATAATATACTGTAAAAGTCGGAAAGTTGTGTTTCATTTTCTTAACACAATATTATTTTTAAAAACGGCTTTTAAAATAAATCTACCTATTAATTTAAAAATGCAGCACCTACACTCGCATGCCAACGTATATAAGTTAAATTAATTTAATTATTTTTCCTTGGCTTCGGCATTTTCTTTAAATAAAATTAAAACATAATGAAAAAGTCAACATTTTAACCTTTCGACCTTTTTTTATTATGTTTTAATTTTATTAGAAGAAAACGCCGATTTTTTCAAAAAAATGAATTAAATTAATTAAACTTAATGTTCTTAGCCGTTAAGTTGTAACATTTAATTTAACATTGCATAATTAAAAAATATACATGTATTTTTAGCCATATTTTTTGTATGTTACGTATTTTCTGCAAGATACGTTAATGAATGAGACTTTTTTTTTTTTTTGGAACAGGTAAATCCATAGCATGACATATTTTTTTTGGGAAATGAATAATCTTTGTGGCTTTTTGGAGGTCTACCGGAAGTTGTATTCCTTCCTCCTAAAGGGAGCCTCCTGCGAGTTATATGTAGTTGTTGGTTATACATCATACATTGGTTATACAATTCCTCTTTTTTTTATTGGTAAACCAGACTGTTTTCCAAAGATATGAACAGCAGTTATCATTGAAGAATCTATTTTTATACCATTCACTAACACAAATTGTAAAAATCCACACTTATCATACCTTGAAGATAATCTTCTTTGAATTTTCTGTGAAAGTGTTGGTTTTCTTTTCAAAATCACTTTCCCACATGACAGCTACCTCTTTATTCGTAAGTTTTACCCTTAATTCTATAGAAAAGCCTTCATTATCTTTATCATATCCAATTACAACTGTTTCATATGTATTCGGAAGTATATTTAATATCTAAATGTTAGGATAAAATAATTAAGGAAGGAAATACCCATCACGTAAAGCTTTTTTTTATCAGAAATGAATACACTGTTTTCAAATTTAACAAATTCCATTTTCGCGCTTATTATTTAGTTTCTATGTCATAAAAAGGCATATTATTTTATTCACGCAATGTTTATGTTCCTCATAACGTTACAACGTGTTTCAAATTTAAAGCAGATACGTCTCGTTCGTTTTACGAAGTTTATCGAAGAAAGGACCAATCACGCAGCTGCAAATTTTCTTCTATACACAAGTGCACTACGAATAGAAATATCGCGGTAACCACAGCTGTTTAGTATCTAAAAAGAAAACATAGCAGATGGTGTTAGCGATAGTTTTTGCGCGAATTTTAAATTAATTTACCAAAAAAGAGTCAAAATTGACCATGCCACACCAGTTGAGGATTAATACTTTCACATTTCCTCTCAAATCACATACACGTAAAAAACGACATATGTTAATTTAACGAAAAATCCGGCACTTAACCACAAGATTTGGGCTAAATACAGTCAAACAAAAATGCCTCTTGAATTAACAAAGTTATTTTTTTGCAATTTATTTGTTAATAGGTTTGTTTCTGCAGCGACTGAAAATCATTTGAAATCGTTAGAGCATGCGCATTACAAAAATAGTGTTCGTGCAGTTAAAACGCCAAATTCTGACTATTAGTTTGACGTAATTTGGCGTTCGTGCAGATCTCCAAATTAATTTCTAACCGTTTGCCGATAGTTGCTCCAGTTTGAAGTTTATCGTCCAGTGATCCATCAGACGCATGCGCATTGTTATATTGTGAAGTGAAAAGTTGTGTTATAGGTTTTTTTTTGTATATGTTCACACTTCACGCGTGTTTTATTTATGTCACTGGTTTTGTTAGGAATTAACAGTTCTTTTAAGGCTGTAATTCTGTCTAAACATTTCACGTTTATTTCTGTTTTCGCTTACCTCTTTTTGCAATATTTGAATGTAAGATAAATCTATTGTTTTCATCTGCATATTTGAGTATATTGTCGCTCTTAAGTCTATTAAATACGCTTGTAACATATATTGCCTGATAATTAGAGCAACGCAACTGCGCTGAAAGCCAGTGGTGGACGCATAAAAGTTTACACAAAATAAATTACATGTGATACGTACGCTTTTGTATGTGCTACTAGAGCGTCTACCTCGGGATAACGTTGTCTGATACTATCTGCTACGAGACTGAGAGTATGAATTTTACATGTAATATGCAACAAGTTAGCACAATGTTTTTTAAGAGATCGACCTACAGCAAGCAGGTCTGCGGCACCATCACACATAAGCATCAACAGTTGATTTGTTGAAAGTTCAAACTTTTCCAATGTATTTAACACCAACATTGAAATTACTTCGGCAGTGCATTGTTGTATTCGTCTGGAAGCTACTAAAATTGAGGGTGACAGTCGATGTGGTTCCATTGTGCGTACCATTACATTAACCACAGAATGTTTTTTACGATCTGTTGTTTCGTCCACACATAGCCACAGTTTTTTATCTTGCAACTCCGATTTAATTCTTTTCTCGACATGCTCACGAGCAGACGGCGCAACTCTCTGTAATGTTCTCTCACTTGGTAACTTAAAGTCCGAATATTCATTCCAAAACGAGACGTATGCCTTCTTCCTTAGTAAATGAAATGGTAAATTACATGCAATAAAACACATAAATTAAATTTAAATTGTCATAATCTCGTGTGGAATTTTTTTTTTGAAACATACCCTGCACTATTTACGTGCCGTAGACAATCACTTTTCGACCAACACATTAAATCTATTTTACACCACTACACATTGAATTGTAGCGCCATCACACTTTAAATCAGGCATTTCTGCAATAAATTCTCTTACTGTGTCCAACTTTGGTCGTTTTCGCGACGTAGGAAACATTTCAAAACAAACGTAGAAACTACGATATAGTATACGTGACAGCGTAGATGCATACAACAACAGATCGGCTTTCGAGTCGCAGTTATACTGACGCTTATACCGAATTGTCCCGGCCGTGTTTATTTTGTGTAAACTTTTATGCGTCAGCCATTGGTTTTCAGCGCAGTTTGGGTTGCTCTACAGATAATTGTAAAAAAAGCGTTGGTGCAGTTAAATTGTTAAATCGGTTTCAAATCAGTTTTAGTTTGCGCATGCTTAGATTGATCCAAATTAACCTCTGATCAAACTATCACAAATCGGCTACAGAAACAAACCTAATATAACTACATTGCAAATCTTGAATTGACAAATCACTCTTTTCCGATCGGAACTAAATAATTTTATTAAAGTAAAAATGCCCTTTTGTTGAAATTAAGGAAGATGTTATGTAACGTTAATCTAGAGCAATTTGTTACATCAACAACCCAGTTGGCCAACTGAAAATACAATTTTATGTTAAATGAACAAAACAGGTTTGGTTATTCTAACAGTATTGTTGTGACATTAATTTCATGTCGTATTACCTAAAGAAATTTATTAGATTAATAGCACAAAATGGATAGCACTCACTTTGAAAGACAATATATTTACATTGAATTAATTGATTATTATTGTCACTTTTGCGAAAAATATGTTGTCAATTATACCTTTTGTATACACTATTTTGTTTGGATCTTCGTTGGCTTTATTTATTATTGAAAGTTAGACTGGTAATTATTATAAATACTTTTTCTTTACTCTTATGATTTGCTTTTTTCTATATTACGTTTGGAAACATATTTTGGTCTCGTTTTCAAATTTAATTTTCGTGAACTAGCTTTTTAATGTTAATTACATTTTATATTTTTAAATACTATGATTTAATAAAAATTTGTTGATACATTACAGTTACAACTAATACACATTAGATTTGAAGCAAAAGGATGTTTTAAACCAACAAAAGAAAAATAAATCTGCTTATTTAAAATATTCATGTAGTTTCATTTGACATAAAATAAAAAGCAAAGAAAACAACAAATCCTGGAAGACGAAGCTATCAACTGAAATAAAAGAAATCGTTTACTATTGTTTAATAAAGCATATTTTGATTAATTAAAAACTATTCGAGGTGAAATATAAACAATAAAGGGCATATCAAAACGATAGTAGTTGTTAGTTTGCCGACTGTAGGAGTCTTTTTGGCTCGTAGGTCAGGATAGAACTTGTATTGAAAAAAATCTTCAATAGTTTGCAGCAACCTGTATCTGATCTAACATTTACTACGAAATTAAAAACATTTATAAAACAGTACCTATAACATATTTTAGATGAACGTGTGGTACATAAATGAAACAACACATCAAATAACGAAAAACTTTAATGAATTGCAAAAACAGCATTGAAATCTCAAATACATAATAAATACCTAATACCTTAAATAAAGAGTATTCCTATAAATACATTTGGAGACCCTTTCGGCCATCGGGTAGGTTATGTGTAGAAAATGCATTATTATGACAAATTAATTCGAACATATTAACTCAACGTTTGGCAGTACATGTTCATACACAACACGTGTTACGTGCATCAAGAAACTTGCAATCCAGAGATTAGAGAGGCCTTTCTTATCTCTGGTGCAACCATAGTACAACAAATAAATAATAATCGACAATTGATTTCCTACTTACCGGTAAAAAGTTGCATCATGTCAGGAAATCCCCATTTTATGAGTAATTCTTCGACCACTTTATTCCTATGTTATAATAATTACAATTCCAAAGCGGCATTAAATAACATGCATAATAAACTAACACACATTAATACTTGAAACAACCGTAATACTCAACAACCCAACAACCGCCAACGATGCGAGACGATGTCACACGATGCTGATGTCATTTGTGTCCTATCACAATCTAATACGAATTTCGGATATGCTCATAAACTTAAAAATACAGTGAATGTTGCTTTATTGTGTTTTATGTGTTTGATTATCCATACATATTTGTTAGAACAACTGTTGCGAAGCTTAGTGTTGATCATTAAATTTTAGAAATTTTAAGAGAATTATGTTAGTTAATATAAGCAGAACATTTATTTAATTCATCAAACAGCTAATTTTTTTCTTCAATTCAACAAAATTATGTTAACCAAAATAAATGGTTACTGTAACAACAAATTTATGTGAAGTCAAACGAAAATATTATTAGATCAATGCGTTTGAATTTAAAATGGTTTTAATTAATTCAACGTATTTCTTTCTCTGCGAGCAGGAGAGATTGAGATCTGTCAATAATATCGCAGTTACTTTCGCTAACTTTATAATTTAAAAAGAATTTATATAAAATTGATATTATAGAGTAATTGGATCCTTTTCTATATTAAAGCATAGTACACATCTTAAAATCTCCAAATTATAATAAATAAAACAGACTATTTTAAATGTAATTTACATTTTACCACAAAATAATTCATTCTTCTAAAATGCTGTCATCTTGAAACTTGTGTACTATAATCTGTGGCGAGATTATTAAAATTGCCACTGAAAATATTTCTTTGTTAAAAATATATAAGATATAAAAATACCGGTATATAATAAAATCAAATAAAATATCTCACTCTAATCGTTATTTATAACAGAAATAAATAAACAGCCGGGAAGAAAAATATTTAAGACCCAAACGCGATAATCGACTAGGCAAACTCCTTTTCGATCGTCCTAAACGTAAAAAATTCTGGACACGGACGTCGAATAAACAGCGCGTAAAATATGACCCGTTCTAATTCTCAATGTCAACAGAATTTCGGTGATTAATTTGCGATCATTAGCGGTGCCGGTTGCGACCGATAAATTTAGGCCGAGCGCACTTGGATGCCTCTTCATAGAAAGAGATAACATGGAGACTTGTTGGTTAACTTTTCAGTGTAATGTATAACAAGAATATCTGAATCATTGTGACATATACAGGCCTTATAAAGTGAGTACGTACAGCAAAAAATGTGGGCGTTACGCCGAGCAAATAAGGGCATACATACCGTGTTCGTAAGTTCCGTAGTAAAGTGAACCGCTAAAATATATGGACAGTGTTACAACGTTTGCCTGCTATGAAAGTATAAGGTAGGGAGCGTGCAAAGCGAATCAAGGACGCTCCTAGCATAAGCGACAACATTATTCGATATATGTATGGGACTCGCGACTATAAATGAATCCTTACGTACCCTAGTATGTACTTACACGCGGAGAAGAGAGCGCGACGGCGCGATTGACTTGTGATCTCCAATCGCTGAGCGAGAACAGGTGACACCATTTTTTGCTGTACGCATTCGCTTTACAAGACTTGTATATAACGTACGTTTATGGATTTAAGTTATTTGATTCTTTGAGTTTACAATTTCAAAGTTTGATTACATGTTAACGGCTGAAAGGCAAGTTAAAAAAAAAAGTCTCTGTATCAAAATTTTAAACTATAAAAATAGGATAATACCGCAATCAGCGGCGGCTTCTCATGAGAGTCTTTTTCAACCATCGTCACTTGAAAAAAAACTTCATTACAAATCTTTAAATACATCTGAACATCCTAAAATTTCCGAAAATCTGAAGAAATGAATGTTTAGTAGGTTAATTATAGAAATGTATATCTTTTAAATTGCCCTTTCCTATTTCTACATACAGTTGCACGCGCAATAGATAGATACTTGCAACTGTGCGTGATAGGTCGGTATAGGTTTTTCAAAACTGAGTCCTGCCAAACTAGCAAATTAAGCCATATATTTACCAAAAATGAATTAAGTACATTTTTTAATAAATACTTCCATACTGTTTAGGATATATTTTATATCATCCATCATATACCATGAAAATGAAACAAGATTATACAGGGTCCGGCAGAAAGTATCCAAATAAGTTGTTTTTATTAATTGTAAAATTTTTATTCGAAAATCAAACAAAAGGTTCTTGAGGAAACACGAAAATTTTATTTTCTGAATATTACATCAGTCAAATGACCTCCTCCCCGCTGCTGGCACTCTTGAAGCCTAGCAGAAAAGTTTTGCATCACTCAATTAGTATTGCGTTGATCTCTGTCGGATATTATCTTTTAGTTGTTCCAAAGTTTGCGGTCGATTAGAAGAGACTTTTGACTTTAAGTAGTCCCATAAAAAGAAAACCAAGCTGAGAGATCCGGTGACCGTGCCGGCCAGTTGAGGTTGAATTTTGAATATTTGACCAACGCTCCATATTCACAGCTAAACTGACATTTCTCACAAACGCTTTGACAACTGTTTTAAATTTTCATTTGTCGCGATGCAATGTGACTTAATTTGAATTAATATCTCATTATATTATGAAATGAATTAACTTTGAAAATGGATACTTCATTCTGTCGGACCCTGTATTATTAGCGCCATCAAGGGAATGGAAACAATAGTAGTTTCAAGTTAGAAACTTGATTATCGATGGAAAGAAAGCTTTGATTACTGATTAGTTGACATTTAAATTTAAACAACATGACACTATTTGCCGGTGCCTTGTGGGACAAACGAATTTTTGTACCTATTTATTACCTACACATTTTCTAAATATACCATTATACGATTTATATCCTAGTTTATTGTGAAGTAAACTGATTCTTGATTCTTTTTAAAAATGCAGCTCAAAATATTCACTTTACAACCCTCACCGTTCTTTTTAATTGGACATATTTATTTTGTTGGTACTGTTGACAAATCGGTCGTGAAATTTCATTTTTAAGAAATGTGGCAACACTGCCCACCGTAGTATTGGCAACGTGTTGCCCGTTTGTATACTGTAGTAATAATGCACGTAACTTGTTTAGTTTCTTGAATTCAACATTGTTTAACATTTAATACCAATACGGAAGGAAGATAATAATAATAAATGGCTTAGACACCCCTCCTGGGGATTTCGCCGCTTCAGATGAAGATTTCTAGATCCCTCATTAAGGGGAGGATCAGTCCCTGTTCCTTCCTATTCCACTCTTTCGCATATCCTTCTCCATTCCGTTCAATCTCTAGCTTTTTCTTTTCCCTTATCGATCCCTATTCTCTCCAAGTCTTCCCTCACTTCACTCATCCAGCTAGATCTAGGTCTTCCCCACCTTCTCTTTCCCGATGGCTCCCAATTTGTTATTATATTTAATATCTTGTCCTCTCCCGCTCTCCACATATGCCCCACCCACTTTGCTCTTCTTAATTATATCTTCTCTACATTCTTTCGCTACTTCCTCATTTGTTCTTATCCTATATTCCAAATTTTTCATTCTAACTGGTAAGTATTGATCTCAGTATTCTTCTCTCCGCGACTCTTAAATTTTCTTCATCCTTATTTGTCATTGTCAGTGTTTCCGCTGCGTACATTATCACTGGTCTTATGGTTGTTCTATAAATTTTTATCTTTGTGTTCTTTGAAAGATTTTTGCTTCTTAGTAGGTGTTTATTTATATGTAGAGCTTTGTTGGCTGCCATTGTTTTCGCTCTAATTTTTCTGTTGCTCAGCTCTTTTCCTATTCTCATTATTTTTGTCTTGTTCTCATTTATTTTCAATCCCATCCTCTTACCTTTATCTACTATTTCTTTTAAGATATTATTCATTATCCCCCTCTTTTTGCCACGATTACTACGTCATCAGCGTACGCTACTAATTATCCCCCTCTTGTTCTTATTGTACCGTTATTGACTCTTCTGGTGATGTACTCCAGTACTATATGAAATATGGTTGCTGACATCGCATCCCCTTGCCTAACTCCTTTATTTATAGCAAACTCTTCAGTTTCACCTTTACTTGTTATTACACTAGCTTTTGTTCCATGTATTGTCTTCTTAGTTTTGTTGGTACTTCTAATTCCTTCATCGCTAACATAATCATACTTCTATTTAGAGAATCAAACGCTTGCTGAAAATCTACGAAAAGCAGTTCGAGGTTTATATTATGTTGATAAGTTTTTTCTACAATTTATTTATGTGTATTGCGCCAATTGTCGATTTCCCCTTCGTAAACCTGCATTGATATTCTCCTATTTTATTATCCGTTACCTCTCTTATTCTTCTCTGAATTAACGTAAACAAAACCTTGTAGGCGGTTGGTAGTAATGTAATTCCCCTATAGTTATTACATTCAAGCTGACTTCCTTTCTTATGTACCTTTATTATTTGGCCTATTTTCCAGTCATTCGGCATTCCCTCCTCTTTCCATATATTTAATATCAATGCGTATATTTGTTTTTTCAATTGTTCGCCTCCATATTTCAACAACTCCATATTTATCCCATCCTTTCCAGGTGTTTTTGCGTTCTTGGTTTTGTTTATAATTTCAGTCACTTCTTCTAAGGTTGGTTCCTTTACATCTATTTCCTGTTTATTTCCCCTTCTCCTCCTTCTTCTTTCTCTGTTGTTGAATTTTCTTGTTGTCGATCGCCATTTAATAATTCTTTGAAGTGTCTCATCCAAATCTCCTTGATTTGTTCAGTTTCTACTATTTTTCCTTCTTTGGTTTTTATTCCCCTTATTTTAAGTTTATATCTTCTTTTTTGTTCCCTAACCTTTTGATAAAATTTTCTACTATTTCTATTTTTGGTGTCATCTTCGATTTCTTCTATTGCTTTTGTTATCCATTCTCGTTTGCTTGTTCTTATTATTTTTTTACATTCTTTTCTTATCTTCTCATAATTCTCTTTGTCTTCTCTTTTATTCGTACTAATCCATTTTAATCTCGCTTCTACCTTTTTCTCCATACCTCTTCTACATTTTTTATCATACCATTCCTTTTTATTCCTCTTACCCTCCTTCCCGATGATTGTGTCGGCTGCTTGATTCATTATCTCCTTTATCTTACACCATCGTGCCTCTATATCTTCTTCTTCTTCTTCATTTTTTTTTGTCCCATTGTCAATCTATTTGTCTCATCTTCATATTTCTTTTTTACTTTTTCGTTATTTATTTTCCACATGTCCCATTTACCTCTTGGTAGTTGCTTCTTTATATTCCTTCTAGTTTTTAATTTTAATTTTGCAACTACCATATAGTGATCCGTATCCGCACATGCTCCTCGATAAGTCCTAACGTCCGTTATTGATGATTGTCGTCTTTTGGTAGCTAAGACATGATCAATTTGACTCTGATTCTTTCCATCCGGACTACTCCAAGTTACCTTGTGTTCTTTTGGGTGTACAAATTTTGTACTGCTTATTATCATATTGTTTCTAAGCGCAGTTTCACATAATCTCTGTCCATTATCGTTTGTTTTGTTGTGAATTGTATATTTCCCGGCTACTTGTTCTATGTGCTTCTCTTTTCCTACTTGCGCATTAAAATCCCCCAGTAATATTATCGCATCTTCTTTCAGTATTCTTGCAATCTCCTCTTCCAACTTCACATAGAACTCATCCTTCTCTTCTATGCCGGCACATTCGGTAGGAGCATATACGTTTAACAATAACAAAGCATAAGGTTCGGTTTGAATTCTTATATACGCCATTCTGCCACTTATTAATCTAGTCTTCATTAGCTTCTCCTGTGTATTTCCAAATATCATAAATGCCACTCCTCTTTGTCCACTCTTTTCTTCTCCTAAATATAAGATTGTGAAATCTTTTTTTTTCTATTTCGCATTTTCCTTGCTATCTTATTTCCTGTAGAGCCGCAATATTTATTTTATATCGCTTCAATTCCAGACTTATTTCTATCATTTTTCCCATCTCTAACATTGTACGTATATTCCATGTACCAATTCTAATTGATTTACCCTTCTTTTTATTTTCTCCATTTTCCTTTAATTTTGTCGTTTCGTTAGATGTTTCATCATTTTTTATTTCAATTAATTGCTTTTGTCCGTTTTCTCGCCGGGCCGTTATCATTATTTTTCGCTCCTGTAAGGTTTTGTTTAATAGTTTTTTGCTTTCAACTTTTCCATTTTCTCTTTGTTTCTGTCCCATCGCCACTCTTCCCCATCTACTACCACTTTGCTGTATCCAACTTTTACTTTACCTTTACTTTTACTGACTTTCCCCTACTCATTGCTTCTCTCGCATACTCCCTAATTTGTCTCTATTTTTCTCTGTCCTTCAATGTTAAACCATCATTAATATATACTCTTTCTGACTTTAGATTCCTCAGTTTTGCTTTATTTTTCATAATTGTTTCCTTATCCTTTTTGTTCTCTAGTTCTGTTATACAGACTTTTTGTCCCATTTTGATTGCGGATCTAACCTTTACATCCATTTCTAAATTTTCTTTTAAAAACTTTGTTATTATTCCCTTTAATCCTAATGCATCAGCAGAATTTAAAGTTTTACCAGTTATCACGATATTGTTTTTTTTCTTCTCTTTCTCTAATACGTTCGTAGTATTTCTGATAACCTTTAACTCCTCCTTAATCTCTTTATTCTCCTTCTTTATTTGTTCATTTTCTCGCTTTAAATTATCATTTTCCAGTTTTTACTTCAAAATTTCTTCATTGAAATTTGTTTGTTCCGATTTTATTTGTTGTACGTCATCTTTAATTTCCTTCTGCGTATTTTTCATACCCTTTATCATGCCCAATATTAAATCCAATTTCCCTTCTTCCTCTATATGCAATTTTGTAGGTGTTCTCTGAGTCTTTTTACTTCTGTCGAAACCTGCCTCCATTTCTTTTATTGGTCTTCTTTTTCTTCCACCTTCACCAGTCGAGTATTCTTCACTTTCCATATTTTGATTTCTTGTTCAGTAGTTTGAGTTAGTGTGAGCGCGTATTTTCTACTGTCAAACAACCACTTATTCTTCCTCAGTAAATTCTTTATCGAAGTTCTTTATTTCCTTATTCCGGAACCTTATTACGGATCTGTTCTAAAAACCGTTTGCAACACGATAAGAACTTTGGCCGAGTCGACCCCTCAGAGTCCGAGTTCTTCTTGTTTATATTTGGTTTGTTCAAAATATCTTACCTTGTCTGATTTTCTTATTACTTGTTCTTTCCTAATCCTTGTTCTCTACTCTCTATTTCGCAATCACAACACAATTTCAAAAATATTATTTCTATATTTCGTTTGTTATATATGTCTAAAGCAAGAGTACAAACTCACCACACGTTTTACTAGCCGCAGGACCGACTCCTACGGAAGGAAGATACTATAAACAATTTCTTCAACATTTATTTTAAAGCAACGGCAAAAAAGGTAAGAATAAAGCAGCCTAGAAGACCAACAGTGGTGTTAAAATTTACACAATAAAACGAGGTCGGTGCCTGTACATTTATACGATATCTTTTGGTATGAAATTTGTTATAGATGTTAGTACATTTGGTGGTTTTCTGACTACGTTTGTAGCTGAATCAGAACGCTGTTTGGCATACAGAAACATTATTAAAAAAAATTCAAGAATGACATTAATTCTTATGCAATAATTTTCAATTAATAATAATTTAATTCACAGTGTTTTGACAAAAAAGTAAGAGAACATTTCATTTCTCAAAAAGACAAGGGAAGACTTGAGCGAGACTTGAGCTTGCATACAAACAATATTTTAACTTCTTGTGGGTTTATTGTTTTGTGTTGAAATATTTTACCTTTTCAACGGATAACGTCCTCGTTGGTACACAGGCGAATTTCTTCATTTTACTTATTATCTGTATTTGTTAAATGTTGAGAGCCCTCTAGGTACGAGCCACCGCTGACAACAATAATACTCTATAAAAAGATATCATCAGATGTTCAAAGTCTAATAATTTTTACTTGAAAAAGTTTAATCAGTCTAAAAGCTGTCATATGTCAATATCAAAAGCTTCTTCAGCAAACAGTGCCCTCTGACGAAAGTTGGGCAATATACTACATTTTACACTGAATTTTGAGAACCTGAACATTTTAAACACATTTCAAATGCAGGGTTCAAATGAAGAAAGATGTGAAATTTGATATTTTGTTTGGTGTGCGTGAGAACCCTCATGGTGTATCACGATCAATTGCAGCAGACAATGAAGTTTCTCAGCGAAAAATACCGCCCTTACAAAATACAACTACTGCAAGGATTCAATGAAGTTGACCCTTATTACTCATCACCGAATGCAGTTTTGTGATATAATGCAGGATTTATGCAACCGTAGGGATCCTGTACTCCTAGAACAAGTTGACTAAAAGTTAGCAACAGTCGAAGATAATGTAGCAGAATGCCAACGCAGTGTTTTGGAAGAAATAAATAATATGAAATTGGATGCCCCTCCCTTAGTTGCAACTCAGACGGTTAGGCCAAAGTCCTCTAGTACAACCACAAAAAGTGGATATTCTGTAGTCCCTTCAAGAACCTTAAGAAATAGTGTAGAAATAGGTTTTTATGAACCAATATGGATCCATTTATTAAAAAAAAGACTTCTCGATAGAGATTATAAAGACTGAAACAGCGTCGTCAATTGCTGAGGCGAATGAAATGTTTTTAGTTAATAATACTGCAAGTAATTTTAATTTTTGATGATCTACTAGATCACTTGAATATACATATTTAGCTTCCCACTAGATTGTATAGTACTTACAGAAACGTAGACTATTTGGGATATTGGTTCATACTCAATAGATGGTTATCAAATCCTGTACAACCAAGGTGGCTTCAACTAAACCGATGGAATGGTAGTTTACATAAGAAACGGAATTCAGATTGCATACGATATTGTACAAATAAATGCTTTTGCTAGACTGATCAAGATTGATATGTATTTCCAATTTTAAAATATTACGGTTATAGCGGCTTATAGGTCACCGTTTACTTGTCCAAATAACTAATAATTCCCTGGACATTTTCTTACAATACAGGATAGCTGACTATACAATATTTGTTGGCGACATCAATATGGATCTACTTTCAAATTCAGACCTAGCGAATCAGTATTTGGATATCATGAGTCAGTATGGAATTATCTCAGCTATTAATGAATTTACCAGAACTAATTTGAATGGTGGATCACGTATAGATCACCTCCTTATTACAACAATGGGCAAAGATGTGCTATTACCACTAATAATACAAACGGATATCACTAATCATTATATGATATCAATTCAAATAATTTTACAGAGGCCAAATAGTAAAGTTTACTCAAACAAAAGTAAACTAATTAAAGAAATAAACTAGGAAAAACTACGAAGAATATCGGCGAGTGCTTCTTGGGATGAAGTGTATGATATATTATATAGGATCTACTTTAACTTTTGTGTTATTAATGTCGTCCAACTCTAAACACGAACAACTTTTTATTTTGAATTTTATTAGTTATTTATTCCGATAAATTTCGGCTGAACATCTGAGCCTAGCGAAAATTATGAGCTTACGTCTGCTTTGCTGTAGATGTTACGTTTTGAGATTTAAAACACTAGAAAAAAGATGTATAGCATAGCTACGCCGTCCGAAAAAATATACGACGCTTAAAAAACTTGTTTTGATTTTCCTTTTTTTTTAATTCGTTCTTTTTTATTTCTTTAACATGTTTTTCATTAAAACTTTAGAAAGAAATAATTTACTTTTTTGAGAATATACGTAAGTTACAAACTTGTATATAAGTAGTTAGGTAAATATCATAGGATAACATATTTTGCGTTGAATAGGTATTTTGCTGTGTATATATTTGCTTTGACGTTGCAAAATAATTTAATTGTTAAATGAAAATATTATTTTTTGAACAAATATGTGTACATGGATAAAATACGTAAAAAGTAATTGAGAATACTGAATAAGTTATAATATTATCGGAGGTAACCACTAGAATAGGAGTAGAGCTTGCTAATGTGCGTGAAAACGTGTACACGAACTAGTCCAAACCTCTTCTGAACGGCACGTATACGAACAGCACGTATATTTAAGGTGCACAATGTACGTACATTGTTAGATTCACATACATATAAGTTCGACACAAGCAAACAGTTCGTGTTTCAAAACCCGTGTCAATCCGTGTCTGTACCCATACAGTTCAACATCCATGTACAAATACGTGTTCACGTTCAAAATAACTTGAATATTTATTGAAATGCCATTACCTTCCACAAAACACACTGAAGAGCAGTAAAACTGCAAAACGCGCATCTATATATGGTGGCTTTTACGATTTCAATTACATTATGTAATTATTGCGAAAATACAGTTTGAATGAATTATACCTTTTACCTCATAACTAGAACAATGCAAACTGCGCTGAAGGCCAGTGGCTGACGCATAAAAGTTTACACAAAATAAACACGGCCGGGACAATTCGGTATAAGCGTCAGTATAACTGCGACTCGAAAGCCGATCTGTTGTGTATGCATCTACGCTGTCGTATACTATATCGTTGTTCTACGTTTGTTTTGAAAATGTTTCCTACGTCGCGAAAACAACCAAAGTTGGACACAATAAGAGAATTTATTGCAGAAATGCCTGATTTAAAGTGTGATGGCGCTAAAATTCAATGTGCACTGTGTAAAATAGATTTAATGTGTTGGTCGAAAAGTGGTTGTCTACGGCACGTAAATAGTGCAGGGCTTGTTTCAAGAAAAAATTCCACACGAGATTATGATAAATTTAAATTTAATTTATGTGTTACCTTTATTGCATGTAATTTACCATTTCATTTACTAAGGAAGAAACCATACGTCTCGTTTTGGAATGAATATTCGGACTTTAAGTTACCAAGTGAGAGAACATTATAGAGAGTTGTGCCGTCTGCTCGTGAGCATGTCGAGAAAAGAATTAAATCGGAGTTGCAAGATAAAAAACTGTGGTTATGTGTGGACGAAACAACAGATCGTAAAAAACATTCTGTGGTTAATGTAATGATACGCACAATGGAACCACATCGACCGTCACCCTCAATTTTACTAGCTTCCAGACGAATACAACAATGCACTGCCGAAGTAATTTCAATGTTGGTGTTAAATACGTCAACAGAACCGTTAAGTTATTTGAAAGATTATTTTACTTACGCAAATATAACGTCACTAGATGTAGAACGTTCGTTTTCGGCATACAAAAACACTTTTTCTTCACGCCGCACTCACTTTGCGCCAACAACTTTGGGAAACATATCTAATGTTACAAATATTAAATAGACATTATCCACTTTGTGATTTCACGGAGGACTCTTAAAACGGTAAGTGTTTGAGCACGTATCACATTTAATTTATTTTGTGTAAACTTTTATGCGTCCGCCACTGGCTTTCAGCGCAGTTGCGTTGCTCTACTCATAACATACATATAACATACAATAAGTTGGAATGAAATATTTGGGACGTTATGAAATCGCGGCCCTGGTTCCTATGACAACGGTACGACGCCTGACCAAACAACAAATCCCAGTCTAGCCGGTATATACACTGTTATGTTGAAATTTAGAACTTCGAACGTAGTTGTCATTAGCGGCACGTTTAATGTGTTCAGTATGGCCACTTGTTCAATCGCTTAACGTTGAAATCCCTCTGGCGGATATTAGCACTTTTTCGATAGCTCCTACTCCATTCCCAGCCTCCGATCTCTAAAGTTCGGGGTACTAGGAACTTATTATAACTCCAGCCAACGACAAATATGGTGAATCGGAGAAGTTACTCATCTTCCGTTCATTTTCTTCATATCGTAATTCTTAAAATGTAATAGAATATTTCCTACAACAAGTAACAGCATAAATTCGGAGGTATTTCTAGCATAATTTCGAATATTAAATATATTTCGTTATTGTCTTGAGCGTCAGTAAATTTTATTGTTGGAGAGTTGTTAAAGGTATTTTATATCATAGAGTACCATAAATTCAGTCTTCTAGTTGCGTCACTACATGTATTGCATCATGCTGCTGTTAAAAATAAGAATATTCAATGGAAATCCATCATCAGGTCAAATTTGAAGAAGAATTATCAAAATTTGCTGTATCTGAAACAATCACTATCGCTATTAAAATAAAGGAGTAGAGGGACGCTGATTAATTTCTGACTGAGTCAAGTTTTCATCCAGGTAACACATACATATTTTGGCTGTGTTCCCATTTTCAAAATGTTTAGCATTTAAATAGTACTATAATTACGAGGTAGAAGTGAAGTTTGGTGGTTAAGAATAGGCATGTTTCCAGTAGATCGCATATATTATATGAAATCCTCATCATTCCAGGTTAGTTTTTTTAATTTTTTAGTTTCAATACTGGTTAAATTATAATTAATCAATTAATTTTGAAAGTTTAATTTTATTTAATAGTCTCACACATATAGAACATTTCAATACATACGTTAGGGACGCACAATTTTCGCGGCTAATCTTCTTTTACTTACGAAACAGAGTGGTGTTGCTTAGTATAGATTTTTCTGCGTTTTTTTTATATAGTGACAAGTGCATGTGTTTATAATAACCTCAAAAATGACAAAGTTATAGTGTAATTTTAAAAAGTGACTAATAGACTTCTTCTGGAAAAAAAATTGAAATAAAAGAGTTAAGTAGGCCATAACCTTAACTAAGATTGAAATAAATAACGGAAAAAAAGAGCTAACAATAGAATGTTCATACGACGATTTTCCACGGAAATTTATAAAAAAATAAATGGATAGGTTTGCAGATGTGACGTTTCAAATTTATTACACATACTGTTTTCCATGTGTGTTGTTCTACAATACTGCGTCTGGATCAAGTTTCAGTTGAACTTGAACTGATGTGAGAGATCGACATCACTTAACCACTAAAATAAAGAAACATGAAGAATCTCGTGGTCACATTAATGCCTGTATGGCATTTGCTTTACTTGGTAAAACAAATAATCTGGTATTGCATATTGTTGATTATAACGAGAACAAAACACAATAGCAGGAAACTGTGACAATAGATCAGGAGAATCAACATTGCTCTGTACTAGATCAGGGATCAGCAATTAGTTTTGCTCCGTTTCAAAAATTTTCAAGACTGTCGCGGTCCCGTAGCTGTCAACCAAGCTTTAAATTTTAAAGTTTAAACAGTAAATAACACAAAAGCAGATTGGATTAAATTTTATTCAGTAATCGACGGACAGTGCAACGTTATTTCAAATTAATGGCAAAAATTATACTCTTTACTTTGAGCTGGCTACCTGAAGTGTGTAATTAAATGTGCAACTTATTGCCATTAAGTCCTGGAGATGGTCACTGGTAGCCGAGATCGAAATTTATTTTTAATGAAGTTCATCTTTGAGGATGCTGCCTCATACACTTATATTGGGCCGAAAATTATACAAAATTTGAAAACTAAATTTCTGAATTTTGGGTACTCATCATGAGGGACAAATTTTATCCAAAATTCTTGACAAGGAGCCTCCGACCACTTAAATGCAATACCCAAATGCAGGAGTCGTATATTTTTTTACTCTCAATGTTAGACATATCCATTATTACCCATAAACATTAGAACTACTAAACTGTAAATATTAAATTTTGAATAAATGTACAGATTTTCAATATGAATATTTAGGAAATATTTATATTTGTAAGTAAATTTACTGTAATTTAATTCGCGCTTTTAATTGTAATTGTTTTTCAATAGCTACCTAGATGAAGAGTGAACTCGCTGGAAAAATTTTGGTACTAGAAGTAAAGAAAATCACATGAATTGGGTTTTCCTAACTTTTTTGCCTTTATAATTAGTGGAGTCCGTTGACTGGCTTTACAATTTAGTAGTTGCGTTGTACTCCCTTACTTCTGCTCAACTCAAAAACGCTAGATATAAATTGCCTATCTATTTCAAAAAAATGAAGTTTCCGATGTTCAAATTTGGTAAAGTTTGATGTTGAAGTACTGCTATTTAATCTCGTAAAAATTTATGCTAGAATGTACGCGCCTTTCGGATTTTTTGTATGTATACCAAAATGTAGGCGATTGAGGACAAAATTATAAATATCTTGAAATCTGTTAAAAATAGAAATATGAAACCATAAAATTTCCAAATCTTAAGTTCCCGGAAGTTCTAGAGTACCTGAAAACATTTAGAAAACAATCTTGTGTTACCTATCGTTTCGTTTTCATTGACCATCGTCATACTAGATTCCATCTACTACAACGCTTACCTAGGTACTATACCCCGACTAACTATAGTATGTGTATCCATCCGCTGTGAAAAAGGATGGCTTCAAAGTGCAGACATACGGAAACCTTTACAATCTCACGTATATACCTCACTTGCTGTACACTGCAGCTCGTAAACGTTAGCAGTTTCAATTAGATGTAGGTAAGCCATCTACATCCGGCTTCTTGTTGCTGCTTTCTAGACAGCAGATGTATGTCTCTTGGCACTAGATGGAGGCAGGAGATATACTAGGTAGAAACATGTCCCTTGGCTAGTGCTTTCTCTCCTTACATTGCTTTTGCCGTGAATGACTCCATCAATATCAGGAGCTATTTTAGCATCATCTTTGGTTATCGTTTTGAGGCACTTCTTTCATTTGTTTTAATATGTAATGTAGCCTATACCTTTTGACTATTTTTAGTTATTTCATGCGAAATACGATGCAGTAGTTCTTTTACCAAGTTCGTCTGAAGTAATCCTATATAATTTAACTTATAAATGATCCATTAAAACGATTTTACTATAATTGCGTAGAAAAGCTGTTTTAATATATTTCAAACTGTGCCAAATGTTCCAGTACTTCCCTTCTATGTTGCGGCCGATAAGGATAATCATTCGTGAATTTTGAAATAAGTATATGAAGATTCTTCGCAAACAAAGCGAATGGATAATTTTACAACTGCGCAGTTTTACAACACGCTAAAAATTGATTAAGTATAGTAAATGGCACTGACTTAATTCCTTAACTAGGCCGTTATCGTCGCCAAAACTGTCGGAATTGCGCCGTTACAACGTCAGGCAAACGACCAGTCGCTGTTATTCAGTCCTCCGCTCGTAGTTAAATCGAAAAGCTCTCGACCTACCGGAGCAATAGGTATGCGACTCTAACTTACATATACGCCTTTACAAGGTTTATGCACATAGTGACGTCCAAGTCTGATGTCTGGAAAGTCGTAAAGCTCCCGTTCACTATAATAGTGTAACAACACTTTGCACTGCATACAATGCATATGATAATATTCACTATATTAGTGAAAAACTGGTTCACTAGAGAGAGAACCTTCGAAAGAAAATGGGAATTTGAATTTTCTGAATTAATGATACATAGATAATTTGTCATTAAAAAAACGGTTTTGAATTTGTAAGGTAGAATTGGTCTTGTACGATGTTATTATGGATTCACAGGAGTTTTAATTAAATTTATATGAAATTTTAGGACAAAAGGCACGTTAACTGCCTGTAGCAAAAAAATATGGATACATCTTCAACCGCAAAATAGAATCTAATTTCAATAAATAAGTGATAAACTACACTATAGATTAAATATTCTCTCTACAGTAGACAATATGCAACGCAGTAATTGCAGTTACTGCGTTGCAATGTATATGGTTAGTAGCAATAGAGGCATCTTATATGTATACATACATATTTCATGCAATGTTTTGCGAATTAGTAGCAGACCTCTCCTCATTTCAGTATTTTCTACTTACTTACTTAATCCGGATCCCATCTATCTTTCGGTGCAGGACTATGTAGTTGAGTTTGAGCTCTTCCATATATCCTTCTGCTGTCTTCTATTGTTTGTGAATCGGGGTACCTCATTCTGCCACATGCCTATGTTTTCTATCACCTTCTTTACCTCATTCATTATATTGCAGATGATCTTATGTTTCCTCTATAATTAGGATATCGTCTGCATGGCTCATTCAGGGGGTTTAATCTCCAGGTGTTTATTTTATATGTTATACCCCTGTTTTAATCCAGCTGTATAAGTAAATATTTGGGATTGTTCGTTTCTTGTCCTCACATAACTCTCAGTATCTTTGTATAGACTTCTAATATTTCCTATTAGGCCCCCATGGACTCCTCTCTCGTCTAAAATTTTCCATAGCTTCTCCCTTTTTATCGTATCAGAGGTTTTTTCCAAGTTTACGAAGCAAATCTGTTTACTTTTATGGCTATCTCACTTAATTGTCGGGTAGAGAATATGTGATCTTGTCCCTCTGTCTTTTCTAAATCAGCTCTGGCTGTCTTCTAGGATATGCTCTGTTTAAGCTCCAAGTCTGTCTTCTAGTATCCTTAAATACAATTTTCCCACTTAATGTAATTCCCCTGTAGTTGCTACGTTCCTGCTATTTCCTGATTTATGTATTGGTGTTATAATTCCTGTTGTCTTTGGGAACTCGTTTTTCTTTCGTCGTTTGGCTACAAATTTCTAATAGTTCACCCTTGCTGTTTTCATTTAGATGCTTCACAATTTCCCCTGTTATTACGTTGTATCCCGGTGCTTTTACCATATATCTGACCATTTCTATGTAGCTCCTTTTCCTTTTCTCCCACTTGATCTTGTGGTTCCATTGCTCCTATAGTTACATGTAAGATTTGGTCTTCATCTAGTAATCCTTTGAAATTCCATGCTTCCATTATATCTTCTTCTGTTGTTTGTATTTCTCCCTTTTTGTCTTTGATGTTTTTGATGTCGTTCTTTTAGGTTTTCTCATTTATCTTATTGCTCCATAGAATAGTTTTTGATTTTCGTTATGTATCTTAGCTAGTTCTTTCGAAATTCTATCCACTTTTTTGCGTATTTTCTTTCACTAGGTTTTTACTTTTTGATTTATCGTAATTTGCTTCATTCTTAGTACTTGGATATTCCTTCCCTATTTGCTTTTCTTTTTTGTTGCTCCCTTTACTTCTTCGCTTCGTCAGGCATTTCTTTTCCTTCCCGTATTTCCTATCCTTGTAATTCCACAGCTATGTTTTGCGTTAAGCAATTTATTTTTAAAAATTTTCCATCTTTTTTCTATATCTCCTATTATTAGTTCGCTTTGTTCCAACTAATGGAGTTCTAAATCCTTGTTGTATTCTGCTTGCGTTTCTTTGTCTTTTAGTTTGTATGCCTTTATTTTTTTCATGTATTATTTCTTTTATTTTTCTTTCTTTTCCAGGTCCATTTTTGTTGGTACTAAATAATTGTCTCTGTTTATCTCCGCACCTCCTTTGACTTTTATCTATTTTACCTGCTTCCATATTTCGCTGTTCACTAGGAAGTAATATGTAATAGATTTTTCGTTTCTGCTTGTCTTGGGTACTTATGAATATCTCTGTTCACAATTATTAAGTAGTTTTCTATACAGTATTTTCTAATAGTTCGCAAATACTCACGGCGCCATCTTATTATATCATCATGGACCATCTTTTCGAAAATGAAACCAATGTCTTTCAACAATCTGCAATGTGTCCTCCTTAACAAACATATCTTCTTCACTATTTGAAGCGCCCGATATCATATCTATAAGGTGAGTTGGATGTTTCGTAAAAAGGAAGCATCTGGCTAGGGTTTGTATGTGCTTATCAATGTATGTGCTTATAAACGCAAGCGAGCATTTTTACAGATGATACCTCCACTTTTCTTTTTTCCACAGCTGAAAGTGGATGATTTGCGTTATTTTTTCTTTCGAACTAAATACACAATTCCTTTGTCACAGACTAGTGCTTTGCTTGTTCCTTGAATTGCTTTCGAAGAATTCGTAAGTTTTGTAAAATATGTAAAGGCATTGAACTTTGGCATTGAACATAGAATTGCAAGGCATGATGCAGGACACGATATATTACGTCTTCCACCATATCACCCGGATTTAAACTCCATAGAGCTAGTGTGGGCATCAATGAAACAATATGTTGCTTCATTGATGCTACGCGGAAGTGGTCTTGAGAGCTCAAAGATAGATTTGCCAAGGTAATCCGGATCTATTATCCGAAACCTCGAATCTGGATTCACTATCCGAAACCTCGAATCCGGATCCGTTATCCGAAACTTCGAATCAGGATCCATTATCCGAAACCTCGCATCTGTATCCGCTATCTAAAATCTTGAATTCGGATTCTTTATCCGATCGAATCCATTATTCGATAACGTGGATCCAGCCCCGTTCTCCGCTAACTTTTTCGAGCAAATAGTAAGTAGCGCAGTTTCATAGTAAACTCTGAGAACCTGCAGTATGTAGGTCGAGTAATTATCAAACAATATAGCTATAATAATCACCAGATAGATTTATTGAACACTTATGTAATGCTAAATAACTTTGAAACATGGAAACTCAATATTATTC
Source organism: Dynastes maya (assembly GCA_029619315.2). Classification (NCBI taxonomy): domain Eukaryota; kingdom Metazoa; phylum Arthropoda; class Insecta; order Coleoptera; family Scarabaeidae; genus Dynastes; species Dynastes maya. The sequence goes on from JAROYE020000037.1 coordinate 53,415, forward strand.
TGAATGCACGGATTTTAAAAACTATTGCACTTTTTCTCTATATAACATAAGCTCTCGATGTTTTCTTTATTAAACGCTTTCTATATAGCAAAATAATGACGGATCCGGATCCGAAAACGAGAATCGGATAGCTGATTCGGAACCAACAATTGGATAGTGGATCCGGATCCGAGAATCAGATAGTTTCGGATACCTACAGAACTAGTTTAGACTGCACTGTGTAAAAGTATATATAACTAAATTTAATTAATTAAATGAAAATATCAAAACGCTGGTAGGATTCGAACTTACGACTCCCATTTGCCGGATACCTAGATATACCTATCCTACCTGTCTGGACGTTCGATGCCTACAGATTTATTGCAATATCTCGAGAGACATATCCTTAGGGGACTCTGTAGTGTAGTGGTAGCGTGCCCGTCCGGTAAACAGGAGTCGTTGGTGTGAATCCTAGCGGCGTCTTGAGATTTTCATTTCACTAATTAAATTTAATTACATTTTTCAGTATTTCGTGGATGAAAGCCATATATTCATTGTAAATGTGTATCTGACCGAAGTTGGTATTCGACGACTGTCTTGGCTTGGATGTAGTCCGTCTATCTTATTGAACATCTTCGGGATCAATTTCAGAGAACCATTCGATGGCAACCTATCCTACCAAGTACTGCAAGATCCCTGAAAAAAGGATTTTTAATATAATCAACGCGATACTTGATAGACCACGCGCTGCCAAGAAAGAAGTGGGCGTACCAGTTACTGAAAAGTTATTAAGAATTCCCCATTGTTCTTTGTTGTTGTATTACCGTTAAGTTGTTAAATTAAATTTTCATGCGACACTTAATTTATTCATTTCAGTTGGAGTTTTGTTGTTGTTGTTGTATTATTGAGCAAGGCGTCAGGTTCCAGTAGGGATTTTTAACGTGCCAAACATCTTATTGATACGAGGCCTACAGTTTTATTCGAGAAGAACGAATACTTCGATTTTTATCCGGAATTAAAAACCAATCGTCCCGGCCGGATTTGTCTGTAATTCGATAACTATTGGTCGTAAAACTAATATTATATTCCGATAATATTTCCAATGTAACATTTATCAAAAGGTTAATATCTATGATATTGATGAAACCCAAGTTTTACAAAAAATATTTAGATGGTCGGGTTTTTTTGCCAGTAAATGTAGTACATTTAGAACGTGATAGTAGCATTTCGATTTACTCCACTTCCACTATTGAAAGGATTCTTTTTAAATATATAACAATAATGTATTCGAAAAGAATGAACTATCAAACTAGGCAAATGTCGAAGAAAAGTCACAAAGCTCAATATGCAAGAAAACAGAAAAGTGACACGCACAACATCTTACAGCCTTGGTCAATAAAACGGAGCACCTTAAACTTTGCAGAACTTAAAACCTTACTGAAATGATTTTAAATGTTTTATATGTCTGAAATTATAAAAAAAAAAATATTTTTCAAAATTAATTAACTATTAACGATCGGTCGAGTGCCTAAGTCCTGTTCGGATTAAAAAAAAGAGATTATTGATGAAATTTAACGAGTATTAAAACTGAAAAATGAAAACTAACCTGGAATTATGTCGATTTCACATAAACACTATGTTTATATGATCTCTACTAGAAACCTGCCTATTCTTTAACCACCAAACTTTACTTCGACCTCGTATTTATGAAACAATTTACAAATTAAACACTTAGAAAATGGAACGCGATTTAAACACGTTACCTGGATGAATTTTCACTCAATAATTGATGGTTGAAAGCTTCCAGCTTATCAATGCGTTTTTGCATGCATTCCGCTATGCTACGAAATTGATCAAACGCTTTATCTAATTTGTCTTCCAATGATTAAGTAAAATACCGAAACTCTTGCCTAATATCCGCAGCATCGCCGCTGTCAGCTCTGATTTTATTTCTAGGCGTTTTTCAACTTACTTTGCCTTTTTGTTCGCTTGACACTATACGTGCCGCTAATTACAACAGACTATATTCGAAGTTCTAAATTATATCATTACAATATTTAAAATGGTGACTACATTACAAAATTCTATATGCAAATTTATATCGTGTGCGACCACCTAAGCATTGTACCCACTATTTTTTTGCAAAGCGCCGGTGGAATGTTTTTCCACACTTCTTATATTTTAGTTTATGGTGGTGTTTTTGAAGAGTGTTTGTGACCCTTTGGTTGAATTTTGAAATTGGACAGGCCAATCCAGAAGATGGAATCAATTTTTGTGAATCCAGTCTCTAGTTATAGCATATAATAATGCTGCCACCTCCATGCTTAAGAGTAGAACGCAATCCTTATTAAATTCCACGTTAACTCTACGACGCGCAAAGGTATTTCCTGGGGTACCAGAAAGCTGAAAAAAAAACTATGGGTGTTCTCTGTCAAAAACAATGTTTATACTGTAAAATTACCATTATAATGTTGATAGCAGTCAGTTTGAAAGCAATATCTTTTTAATAAGTACCCCTACATTTTGATTCTTAGAATTGTTTGTATCTGGACTTTATTTGGTTCAAGGAAACATCTGCATGCCATTTTAGGGCAATTCGCAAACATTTCATTATATTTTTTTCACAAATATTAAAACAACGAGTACTTTTTAAACATTTGCGAAAATTTGCAGGTGTTCAGTTTTATTGGCCAAGGCTACAGATATGTGTGCATATTAAAATTTATTCTAGTACATTAAATTTCTCTGCATGGGAACGCGGAATATGTATGAGATTCCTGACACCGGACGTGGACATTACTCTATCTATTCGACGGGCCTAACAAAGATAGAGAAATGTGCGCACAGAAAGAAGACGACGCATCGAGGGCAAAATTCTCCGACGTAGTAATGGTAGTATAGCATGAAGAGTCACATAGTGGAGTAAGAAGAAGCAGCAGCAACGCCATCAGAACAATATTAGCGGTTACAGCAAGCGCGCCGTACATAAGCGGCAAGGGAACTCTCTTCATGGTCCACAGAATGAGGAGGTGTGGGCCCCTCTATAATACGTAAGTATGTATACGTGCGGACACGAAATGAATGACCTGCTAAGGGCGATGTCCTCGTCCGACCATCGTCGTCGTCATTTTGCCGTGCCGTTCGCCGGCGTTGTGCGTGTACCAGATCGAAACGAAAAACGGTCTGCACGTTTAGATACAACGTATTCTAGATCGCCTATACACTGACGCTCGCCGTGGTTGGGAATTTGGTATCAGTTCTCTCTTGAAACGTCGGTCTTGAGACCATTTCCTGAAGCTACCATATAGATGATCATAGTTTGATACCATTACAAAGTATACCAGGCACACTAATATGTACTGTAGTGGGATATTGGGGTGAAGTGCGTGCACTTTCACCTAAATTCATTGATTTTTATTATTTTAATTTAATTATTCGTTAAATATCAAAATTTAATTTAATATTTGCAGAATTCGAATTATTTTTAGTTATTATTCGAACTTTGGCACTTTGACCATTTATATCATTAGTTCTTTATTTCTTAAAAAAATACTCCATTAATATTACTTTGTGGGGGATAATTAAAGACACAAGTTATTTAAAATAATTTACATCTCGAAGATATTTTTTGTAAAAATCACACAAAATTCGTGTACAATCGTTACTTCCGAGATTACAAGGCTAAACAACATCGACGTTAACACGCTGTGACGTATTTTGAAGTAGGCCATCGATCAGCCATAAACGCGTTTACACATGACCGCCTCTGCTTTTTGAATTGGTTTATCCGAATTATATTGGTTTTATTTAAAAGAATACTGTGTAGTGATATTTCCGTACTTTATTGGTGATACCTGTAATGTTTTTCTAGTGTTATATAAGCGATAAAACCTTTTCTGAAGCGATAAAAACGGGATAACCTAAAAACTGCCGTCGGCTGTTTACACACGTTCAGATTGCTTCTTACGTTTTGAATTGGTTCATCCAAATTATATTGGTTTTATTTAAAAAAAATACGGTGTAGTGGTATTTCCGTACTTTGTTGGTGATACCTGTAATGTTTTTTTAGTGTTGTATAAGCAACAAAACCTTTTCTGAAGCGATAAAAATGGGATAACCTAAAAACTGCCGTCGGCTGTTTACACACGTTCAGATTGTTTCTTACGTTTTGAATTGGTTCATCCAAATTATATTGATTTTATTTCAAAAAAAATACTGTGTAGTGGTATTTCCGTACTTTGTTGGTGATACCTGTAATGTTGTTCTAGCGTTGTATAAACGATAAAACGATAAAAACTTAACCTAACATGGCGTCGGCTGTTTTGTATATTTTGTTTGTGAGTTATATTTAAAAGGAGATATTTATTTTTCAACAGCTACAGATTCAAGGACCGGGGAAACTATAACTGTAAGTTTAAAAAATCCTAGGCTTAAAAAAAATGCTATTCCAACTCAGTTCTCTAACTGTCCGTTGTATTTGACAAAAAACGTGAAGATGTTATTGTTCAAATAGTTTTTATGTTCTTACGTTATATTCATCAAAATTATTTTTGAACACAAAGAGATGTTTTTAAATGTGTGTAATAAACGTTCTGTTTTAATACAATATATTTGAAAATATATAACCGAACGTAGCCATTTTGGATGTCATATTCACAGCAGTGAACGTATTGCAACAATTATAATAACCTGTTCTACAAATAAAACACCACATAATAGGAAATTAAAGACCCTGGTTAAATAGCATGTCTGTAAATTTTCTCGTGAAATTGAACAAAATTTCAAATAAAATTGCAATTACTGTATCATTTCAACCTTAGTTTCGTCCAAATACATGTACAAATACAAATAATAATAATTAGTCGATTAAATGTCAACCACAAATACATCTTTCACGAAAACGGTGCTCGGTTATGCGTTTGGTTTTTGCTTTGAAACTTCGTTTTTCCAAAATAAAATCGAATGGGATGCGAAGAAGGGCTCAGTTGATGACTGGCATCCTCTTTAAACTAGAAGTCCTTCAAAACCTAAAAAAGAAATGCAAAAAAGACGATTCCTTTACGCTTAGGCTAATATCGTGCTTGGCGATACATCGCCTACCGAGCGTGACGTCATCGAAGAGCGCCGAGGCCTTCTAGTTTCGGAGGTAAACAATATACATTATTTGGAGTCTAGTCATCAAAATTCACAATTTTATCTAGAGCATCGAAAATGATCATCGCTAGGCCAACCACAAAAGTATCAGGTCGTTGGATTGGCAATGCTGTAACAACGAGTAAATATAGATAGAAAGAAAATATGTTTTCTGACAACACATTCTTTGGCAAACTCGTTTAGAAATTCAACTTAAAACAATATTAAAACTATTAGAAACTGTTAAAGGTAAACAAGCAAATATCTTGAAGAAAATAACCAAGAAAATAAACTAAAGAAGCTAAGAAAAACGCCTGGAGAGGTTTATTACAAAAGGATTTCAAGCATTAACTTAAAAGGAAGAAAACAGGATTTAAAAGAAGAACAAGCTATACAAAAACACATCTGTAACACAAACACTTAATGTAAGTAAGTCAAAATTATTTTTGTAAGTGGAGCATTGAAAATAATAAAACAGGACTTGTGATTATCATTTAATTTGGTAATTAACTAAAAAAAAAACGTCTCAGTACACAGGCAAAATGGCGCAATGTTACTATGTAACAAGAAATACACTGCTCAAAATAATTGGAGGAACACTTGCTTACATCTCAATAACTTTTTATGTTGTAATAATATACTTATCTTATAAAGCTTATCTTAAAAACTCATTTTGTTCGAATAAACTTGCGAAAAAAAAAACAATTTTTGTATATCATTTTTAAGATAACAATACCAATTCAAAAAGCTACAAGAAGTAAACTGAATCAGACAATCAAAATGTAAATTAAAAATGTAGTTTACTGTGGAATAAATGTTAACAGTTTGTCATGAAGTGTCAAGCTGCACACCAGTTATATCGAAATCAAGGATCTAAATGAATTAGATGTTGTACGTGTTGTAGGGTTGTAGCTGCTATCGAAAATAACTTCAGCATTCGAGAAGCTGCGATAAATTTTAACGTTAGCCCTTCAGCCGTCCATCGTATGCGGAATAGTTACTTAGAAACCGTAGTATATAAAGAACGTATTGATTCTTAGTCCAATCCTCCTTGCGTTCTCGCACACCCACAGCAAAAGATCTTCAACTGAGGCTCAGAACGATTCATGGATTGGAGATTTCCTACCACTAAGTTAGAACTAGATTGAGAGGAGCAAACCTGAGACTAAAAAGACCCATGCGAAAACCTGTTCTAGTTGCGAACCACATAAGGTATCGTTTAAATTTCGGTCGTGAACATGCCGCATGCCTCAACAGTGAAGACCAATACTCTTCACAAATAAGTCACGATTTCGTTTAACTAGTTGTAATGGTCGAGTACGTGTATACCGACGCCCACATGAACTCCATTCGGCAGCTACCGTAAAAGAAATCGAAAAATTTTGTGCTGGATCTGTGATGATTGGGGCCGAATTAGTCTTAATGGAAGAACACGTCTCATGGTAGTTCCAGGGAAACTAACCGCGTTGATCTCATTCTGGAGGATTATGTTATTCCAGCCACTTATGGCATGGACCCAAATTTTGTGTTAATGCTAGATAACGCTAACACCCACACCGCGGCTATAACCAAAAAAATCCTTCAGTTCCACGAGATTCAAACCATGGATTGCCCTTCACTAAGTCTCGATATGAACTCAACTGAACATCCTTGGGATTTGTTAGACTGACGTATTCGGAGCTGCCCAGACCCGACTCAGACTTTAGAGCAGCTAACAAATGTCCTAATCCAAAAAATGGGAGAATAACCCGCAAGAAGACATTCGTAGGCTCGTTGAAGCCTGTCTCTTAAAGAATAATTCGTGCTAAACACATGCGTTATTGGTGACCCACCACTCTTCGAAAGAACTTTACATTATACAAGCAGGATACCTATTATTCACTTTATTTCATGTAATTTCTTTGAATTGTTATTGTTATGTCAAAAATTATACGAAAAGTTTAGTTTGGTTTTCAAATTTATTCGATTAAAATGTGACTTTTTAAGATAAGCTTTATAAGATTTCTATTTTATTACAACTAAAAAAGTTATTTTGTGCAGTGTATATAATTGGTTCTAGTTTGCTGGAATTTTTTTTTTTTCACAGTTTCATGATAACCAAATGTTCATTTTCACATTGGATAAATAATTATTCCTTTTTACGTAACCTTGCAAAAGGTAGGTTAATTTTAAATTGTGCATTTCCATAAATTTGCGAAAATTTACATTATTGTGGAAATTTTAGCTTAGTGGAATGCAAAATATCGCAAGTTTATGTAGAGTATTGTATGCACAATACTTCGACTAATTTTTATTCATTTTTGTTGAATGTTAATTATAATCCGTCTTTCACTTAACGGATTATAATTTCAACCCAGGAAAAAAGAAGGCTCATCGATATGCTCTACAAAATAAACTATGAAGTGACAAATATGATTTTTTTTGATACCTGTTTGATTACTTCTAGGTATTTCAGACAAATCGCAACATAAACTATCAATGAGACTTCCGGCTGGAACGTAGTGGGGGTCTGCGGATCATATTGTATTGTCCTATTTACAGTGAGGTCCCAAAGTGCCCTCCCCCCATGCTTATGAACGACAGAAGCTAGCGTTTTTAGAAAAAAATTGGTCGATTTCTATTTTTTGTGAACTAACTTTTGTCGTTATCGGCATTTCAACTGTATTTCGGGTTTCACTGGAAGTTACGTCAACTTTCTTGTTTTAAATAGAACACCCTCTATATTTTTACGTTTTTGGAAAGGCAATCGAAAAGCAAATCCAACGATATCACACATATTATACTTTAACTTAAGAAATATGAAGATATGCAGCAATTTGGTAATCTGTTTTTGTTGTTAAGCAAAGTTGGCTAGGAAAGTAATCATAACAATTGCCAAACTGTCAAGTCGCAATACCAAAAGCGTAAATGAGTCTTGTTGTTTATCATTATTATATCCTGCATTTGTCATACTTTCGTTCTTTGTGCTCGTTATTATTTATGTCATTTTAACTTGTTTTTTTGTACCCAGATGCTCAAATAGTCGATGGTTTAAGCCCAAAACCACAAAACACGTTTCTTTTCACAAGTAAGTAATTTTCTAATTTTGTTCTTGGTTATGGTAATAAATTGTTTTAGTTTTTCTGAAGGTGAATTGACAAAAACGTGGATGCATATTTTGGGAAAAGACGTGGATATTGACGAAAAATAAAATACATAGTTTGTTCCTTTTATTTTAGTGTATGTGGTTAAATTGCGAGGAAAATCCATAAATGGGACACAATTTCCAGTATTGCAATTAGTGGTGGTGGTGTTGTTGAACCGGAGGCTTCCGCACAATTGAAAAGACAATTGAATAATTTAATATTATTTTACCATCAATAGTCTTTTGTAATAACTGACTTAATAAAATATTACGTGCTGATCATGGTAGTATTAGCATCAGCTCGTATCGCGAGTGGGGGCATCCCTAAACAATCAAGAAATTGCATTAGCTGCGTTTCTTAACATAGAAGGTGCGTTTGATAACACCTCATTTGCATCACTAATATCACTGTGAACAGCCATGGAGTAGACAACACTGTCTATAGATGAGTCGGAGCCATGCTCCATGGCAGGTGAGACGATGCAGGTGTCTGTCGCCAGAGGATGCCCGCAGGGAGGGGTATTATAGGGATGTAAAGACCAGCCCTGCATTGGTAGGAAAATCAATCAATCAATCAATCAATGGTAGTATTATTTTAATGCATGTTGTCAAGGAAATTAAGGTAACGTCTACAGCAAGTACAGTGCTGTTATCCTTTCTTTTAACTAAATAATCAAAAACATACTTTCAGTCCTTATTATATTTAAGTGTAATACACTGAATTTTGCACCATCGTAAATGTTAATGTTATGTTGTATTGTAGTATAACTAGATCTGTCACGAAAATATTATGGAGACTTACACTAACTTGCTTGGAGTAACTAATTGTAGGATCGCTTTGTGAATAAAACCCTATCATATATTGATATTGTGGAAACCCTTAACAAATTTTTCTCGCGTTTGTCACCTTTCAAAATGGCACTACAATTTTATTCTCTAGGCGCAGATTGCAACGTATTCTTCTCCCCTCTAAATCTCTAGTATCAAGGTATACAATCAACAAAAGGTCAAAATGTAAATATGGAAGACCTTCGATTGGTATTCTTATGGTGACGGATAAACAGAGACAGAAAAAAGTATTTGACAGCAAAACAATGTTTCGAAGAAAATAATCTTAAAAACTAACCGAGGAAAATGTAAATAAAGTAAAGAAAATGTAAATAAATATGTGATGAAACAGTGTTAATATAGTTTAGAAAATAAGAAAAACATGTGATTGAAGAATATTCAAAGAGGGACTGTAGAAGATGGAGAATTTAAGAAGGCACCAAAAAGGATTTCATAATACATACACACATTACGCACAAGGAGAATTAATTGTAAGTAAATTCATCAAAATTACAGTAATAATTTTTCAAATCCATACTTTTACCACATTTTGAAACATCTCACTATATTGAAGTACACTTGCATTCTATTCCGTTCTCTTAGCATTGTCCTCGATTGTACCACCCATCTATACCAGTGAGAAAAGCTCGAGGCCGTTGTGCAATATTTTGTTGTTTTTGGCAATGCCCGACGTCTGGCAATGCGGTGGAGAGGTAGAGGCGGACGCAACGAGCGACAAAGATCGTTTCCTTCGAGCGGGAAAGAGACGTCCCACAAGGACGCTTACAAAACGCTACGCTGCGAATCCCCTCGATTCGTCGACGTCGTAGGTGGCTATGTCCTATTCGGCGAACAAACACCGAACGAACCAACCAACCATGGCTTTTTAAGATTTTTTCTATCGCGTTAGCGACTTTCTGTTACTGTTTGCGAACTAACGATACAAATAAACAGCGCCAAAAAAACAATAAGGTAATAAAACGTACGAGACTCGACCTCAGAAAAAAATCCACGATAAATACGACTAGCGACACACCCGGAAATGGTTTAGAAATGGAAAAAAACCCAACCGAAACGAAGTGTCTCCGCTTTGACATCCCGTATAATGTAAAATAATAATAATAGAAGTTTGTTGCTTCATAATAATGCGGGTATATGTATACACGCGTTAGATCCTAGTAGGCTTACGAAGACGGTCGATTTGTTTTTATTATTTTTCGGCCACTTTCGCAAACCTGTGTGGCTACTCGTCTATTGATATTGGTAAAATCTCTCTAGATCGCCGGATTAATCGCTGTTTGTCATGAAAATGGCGGGAAAATAGGCGCGTGGATTTTGGCGAGTGCTATGGCAGCAATTTCGTGTTTGTTTACCTTTGTTTATTGAATAAATGATATTTCTGAAGCAGAATGATATCAAACAATGGAATAAGTATTATAAAGTAATAATATTTGAGGGAGAAAACATTTCGGTGAATAAGTACATTTACATCGTAAGCAAGTCGGGAGTTATAACTAGACTGGGCAAACAGCGGTAACAATCAGTGTAGTATATATGTGGTGCAGAGTCGGCGATTATTTATTTCACGCGTTCACAGCGTCAGTACTAAATCGATGCTGTATGCGAGTAGTTCTGTGTATATGTAGGCTGACGTAATTTATTTCGTAATTGTACGCGTATGTTTGCTTTAAAAATGTCGCAGTTAGGTACGTCGCGAAAACGATCAATGGCAGACACAGTTAAAAACTTTATAGTGGACATGCCGGACTTAATTTTTGATGGCGTTAAAATTCAATGTCTAGTTTGTAAAATCCCTTTAATGTGTTGGTCCAGAAGCCATTGTCAACGTCACATCGAAAGCAAACAGCATTCTTCTGCAAAAAGTGGCATACGAGACCAAGAAAAATTTACATTTGATTTATGTGTTACTCTTATTTTATGTAATCTATCGTTTCGTTTACTAAACAAAGAAGCATTTGCCTCCTTCTGGAATAAATATGCGGACTGTAAATTACCTAGTCGAACATCGATACGAAATGTAGTGCCACTTGCTCGTGAACATATGGAAAAAATAATGAAAACGGAATTAAAAAATAAAAAACTGTGGTTGTGTGTGGACGAAACAACAGATCGTCAAAAACATTCTGTGGTTAATATAATGGTACGTACAATGGAACCACATCGACCGTCATCCTCCTTCTTACTTGCTTCCAAAAGAGTAAATTGTACTGCCGATGAGATTTTAAAGGTGGTGTTGAACTCGTTGAACAAATTTGAAGTTTCAACTAAGCAACTTTTAATGTTTATGAGTGATGGTGCCGCAAACATGCGTTCTTTGGGCCGATCTCTTAAAGAACACAGTAGTAACTTCTTACATGTAACGTGTAAAATCCATACTCTAAATCTTGCGGCACAAACGATTCCTACATGTTTTCCACTAGTAAACGCATTGATTGCTATTACAAAGGCAGTGTTTCTAAAGTCCCCGAAACGTACCCGGCTATTTCACAAACTGTATCCTGATTTACCTGAACCACCACAGCCGATTGTTATACGTTGGGGAACATGGTTGCAGGCTGCGTTTTACTACAACAAATATTTTGATCAAGTAAAGAAGGTAGTTTTAAAATTCAATCCGACAGAAGCTGCAGCAATCAAGAAAAGCCAGTAAATATTTCAAGATAGTCAGGTTAAAAGAGATTTACAAACTATTCACAACAATTACTTCAGACTAGCGGAGAGAATAGAAAAATTACAAAATGTTTCGATGTCGCTAGTGGATTCTGTTTAAATTGTGAATGATGTTCACGCACAGTTATGCGCTGTAGAAGGCGAAACAAATTGGTGTGTAATACAAAAATTTGAAAGTGTTTTAGAGGAAGACTTCGATTTTCTTATATTAAGACAAATTTGTGAAGGTGCGTGTGAAGATGCATTAAGTTGTTTCAAAGATTATTTTAAGTATGCAAATATAACATCGCTAGATGTCGAATGGTCGTTTTCGGCATCAAAAAATATTTATTCCGCACGTCGTACTCACTTGACTGAAACAGCTGTGGAAACATATCTAATGATTCAAATATTTAACAGATGTTACCCAGTTTGTGATTTCACGGAAGACTTTTAAAACGGTAAGTGTTTCAGCACGGTTTATAATTTATTTCTTACCTTCTATTTTATGTGTAAACTTTTATGCGTTCGCCACGCCTCTGGCTGTTACCGCATATTTGCCCAGGTTAGTTATAACTAACCGTAGTTACTAATCGAGTTGAAGCAACCGTTTACATCGTAAAATATTTGACATGAGTTAGTACATCTGATTGATATTAGACATATGCTATGACCAACATAGTATTTTAAAAAATAAAAGTAGCTAAATTCTCGTTATACGATAGGTAAGTTGAAGTGTTTGTGTGATATTTTAGACGATAGATAGGTTGGATAACATCGACGTGTATGTGAAATAATTTCCTGATTTAGCTGTGCTATTTGCTGGTGAGTTTTTATTTTGCGCAATATCTAGTCTGACGTTGTAATGAAGGACGTTTCTTTTCTTCCTCACTTATGCTGGTTTCTTTTGGGTCAGCGTGACCGAAAGATTCTACAGCTGATAATTTGTCCATTTTGGAAGAGTTCAAAGTAAACTACACTAACAGCATCTGCCAGGCACACAGCGGTAACTTTTGTTGTTCTTAATAGTTGCTTAGCCTCTAAGCTTCTTTTAGTGAAGTGTTGTGGTAAGGGTTTTAGTGAAATGATTAAGTGTTCGAGTGCGTGATTTAAAAAATGTCTATTGTCTAAAAGTAATATAGCAAATTTTCAACTATCCGTGCATAGGAGACGCTATTCTTCAAATAAATTTCTGTGTTCAAACAAATCGTGTTCTTTTTACAACAGAAACGTACTAACGTCACCACAACCAAAAACAACATATGCTGTTTAGTGAGACCACACTACCTCTCCATGCAACAAGTAACATTTAAGTGTATTTTTGGAATCAACATAATCATTACTTTTAAAGTTTAAATTCGTAATTATACAATTGCGGAAACTGTCTCCAGTCGAGGATGGTATGTCGCTCACTGCAACAGTTTCTTGATTAAGATACTGGGTAATTATTGAACAAGCATCGGATTTGGGAGCAGGTAAGATGCTATCAAAAATTCAAATTTTCTTCTGAATGAATTCTTTGATATATGTCTCCGTAATCGTTGAAGGCCGCCAACCCCTATATTCCTCCAGAATCTGCTAGCACTGTGGCAGATGATCTTCGAAAACAATTACCAGTATAGCTCTCAAGTCTTCCTAATTTTAAATATGTTGCAATTTCTATTGGAATACTTCTCATTTTATTAAGATCTACAGTTGATAGCGTACGCTGAACGCAAGGTATAATATTTTCGGTACAATTTAATGCAGGTCAAATTTGAAATGATAATTACTATTTAACTCATCCTCAATATCATCTACTGCTAAATTCAATAGTTTGCTTCTTCTGCATGCCCCACATATGCCTAATATTTGAATAACCTGAAACCGTATACAAATATTAATGAATTAATATGACTTATGTACCTTTAATAAGAAGACTTCATCTGATGCCTTTTGTAAGAATTTATTAATTTCCGCTTTTTTTAAAGCTTTTGACTTTTTTGGATAATATTCTACGCATTTATTTTTCAAATAAGGTACTAACTTGGGATATTTTCCTATATCTATATTTTGTTTGACGTTTAGTGTCCCTTTTAACATGGAATATATAGGCGCCCTCTTTTTACCCTATTTTAACAGAATATTTATTGATTGAAAATCACCATATAACCACTTTGACGTTGATAGCGTTCCATTTACAAATAATATTCAGTTTCGGTACAATTGCTAAGATACTGAGCAAGTTCAAATCGTAATTATTTATTTTGTTGGTTATTCACGTTCTAACCAGTTTTCAACTGTCAAATTGTCAGTAAAATCTAGTCCATACTTTTCTTGACCGGATACTTGCGAAACAAATTTAAATTTGGTAGGTAGATGTTTTATTAGTTGCAACTTTCGCTTACGTATCTAGTTCTTTTGGCAACCAACTTGAAAAAAGATGTATTACAGATTTAAAGAAGATCCAACGAGATTAAAACATGTTCAGAAATGTTCTAAAAGATTTAGTTTGAAAAATAAATTCTTAATGGTCATAGTAAATACATAAATTAAAAGAAATGTTATTGAGTTCGGTTGCAGTTGAGTAACAAATACCTAGTACGGACCAGTTTAAATTATGCGAGATATATTAATGAAACCATAACAAAAGCAGAAAAAATGATCGCTGTCCTATCGAGTCTAATGTCCAACTATCGAAGGTTCTCGATTCTACAAAGTGTTGGCCAGTGTGGTATAGTCACAAATGTTGTGCACCGCCCCAGTGTGATGGGAAGCAACCAAAAAACTGAAGATTCTTGCAAAACTTACCAGACTAAAAAGGATGATATGTATAAGGGAAATTAGTGCCTAAAGAATCATCATGGCCGATGCAACGGCCACCATTGCGGGTTTATAGGGGCTTCCAAAGAGTGAAGCCACGATGGAGCTCATTAGCAAATAGCAAGCAAAATTGAGAAATGGAATGTATGGACAATGGACGAGACAGCTCGTACCAAACGTATTGATAAGAAGACCTTTCAAAACCGAAGCTGGCGCAAGCATTCGCCTCCATCATTGCCTTTACAAGAGAGGCAAAGCGAAGTCCGATAAGTGTCCGTACTGCGAAAATACAGAGGACGACTTCCACACAGTTTTCGGCAGAGACAGACGTAATGAATAGAGGGAGTCGTACCACAAGAAGAAATGTAACAGTCCCAAACGGTGCAAAGGACCTGGTATATTCTGAAGACGGTCTGAAGTTGTGCAACCTACTGAAAACTATTATTCAAAGAAAAGGGGAAAAGGACAGGCAGGTCATAGTTAGGGACAGACCCACTCTGTACTGAAGTAATGCGATACGGTTTCCCATGCAGAGTGCAAGGCGGAGAAAGAAGGGGTTTTCAGTCGGTAATAATTCGATACTACCTGCGATATCGAGAATCGATATAGATACTTACGACCAACAACCTAGCAGGTGTCTTTTGAAAATTTTCCCAGGTAAAAACAAAAATTGAGTAAGAGACAAACAAATAGAATTACGATTTTTTTAAATAATTCGGAATCGTTTTGTCTTCATTTTTTGGATACTGGTTCCTTTTTAGACATATTTACCTTTTACTAATTGCATATATTCATGTTTGGACTGGATTTTCAGAACTCCCTGTATAATATTTTTAATATTTGCTCATAACTATAAATATATATTTGTGTATAGTTTACTTCAAATGATAAGAATATAACTTTGAACGGCTTAAATGCTGTTATTGCACCACCTGCGGTAATAACTACCTGGATACGCAAACAAACTGCTGAGGACCGTAATGACAAAATTTAAGTGAATTGAATAGAAATGGAATTATGATTTGCGATATGCGTAACTACTAAAGTAACCAAAACTTGCTGACTCGCATAGGCGTCGGTATTACGGGTTAATATAAGAATACGAAAAATTCATAAATAAACTTACTTGCTAATTATTCAACAAATTAGAGGCATCAGGATGTGAACTACTGTAAACTTGCATCATTGCATATGTTTCCACAGTTACTTCTTTTAAACTTGTGCGTCGACAAGAAAAAATATTCTTATACATAGAAAACGATCTCTCCACATCTAAGGAAGTTACATTTGCATGTAGAAACTGTTTTTCAAAATCACTTAAAGTTCACTATTCTTACACTATTAAACGGCCTCTAAAGTATTAAAAATCGGGATTTTTCCTAAAAACATCTGCCAACTTTGACTAGCGCATAATCTGGGCTATCATTTAATATTGTAATTTATTTTTTACACTCTCCACTATGTCTAATGATTCCTGCAATGACAATTCAGTACATTGTAGTTTTCTGATGGCATCTAGTAATACTGTATAATTGGTACATATTGTTGTTAAATCTTTTAAAAGTTGAGGAATTTGAAATTCTCTTGACTTTCTCTAATTGCTTTGGATTCATTCCGATTAAATCGCATTATAACTGATTGAATTTGTTGAAAATGGATCAAATAGTAAGAAGCTGCTGTTAGCCAAGTACCTCACCGCGTTAAAATTGGTTCAGGAGGTTCTGGAATACCTGGACAAAATTTACGAAATTCTTTTAAACGTTCAGGAGATTTACGAAACACTGCTTTAGTACTTCCAATCATCCGATCAACGTTTCCGTAATGTTGTCGAACAACTTCACCAACTAAATGCAAAGCATGCAGCACGCAGGTTATATGTATTAAGTTAGGAAATATATGTTTTAAGGATCGCCCAACACTTAACATCGTTGCTGCACTATCTGTCACAATCATCACAACTTGATCTTGGGCAATTTTAAATTTTTTCAAAGCGTTTATTATCACTTTTTGAATATTTTCCGCGGTACATTGTTGAACACGTTTGCAAGCTAACAAATATGGAGATGCTGTGTTCTCGCTAAATGAAACGCGAGCTATTACACTCACAATACTGTTTTTCTTTATATCGGTCGTCTCATCCACGGTAATCCATATTTTTTTGGAACACAAATCACGTTTACACACATTTTCTAGCATCTCTTTCATTCGCGGCAAATGATTCTGTAATTGTGTTTGTGAGGGTAATGGGTACTTTGAAACGTATTGTCGCCAAAACGTTTTAAAAGCTGCTTTTCTCACCAACGACAACGGAAGATTACAAGAGGTAAACATAATTAATAAATGTATGCGGAATAGTGTATAAGGTATTTCAGTTCTTGCATTTCTCATATGCTTAATACCATTGACATGCCTCTGGCAATCAGTTCTGTCCAATGCAGCCAAACGAACATTGCATATTAGCAAAAAACTGCATTACCGTCATATTTTAAATGGGGAAAAAGTGACACATACTTATGTACATTAGTAGCAAATCTATTACGAGGCATTGTTTTCTTAGGTATGTAAATATTAGTTCTATATGAAACGATACACTAATTATGTACTTGGTACAATACTACAACGCACAAAAAACACCAGCTATATTTTCAAAAGCGACACGTAAGTACATAACCTTGACCGTTCGACTAATCTCTGCAACAGCTCAACCGATACTAAAACGAAATCTCTCTCAGCGCGGTTTAACATGATTTATATTCAAGGTCGACACTACATGCCTGCTTCTCTACCGGTTTAGTTTATATATTAATTTTCCGTATTCTTATATTAACCCGTAATACCGACGCCTATGCGAGTCCGCAAGTTTAGGTTACTCTAGTAGCTACCTGTTTGTACAATTAAAGTTCATTTAATATGTAAATTCTTTAATTACTTGTAACATCGAATTGCTTACTATGTAAATTTATACTGTTTGTAAAATATATATTGTTATGTTATGTTCGACGTCGTGTTTACGATGATAACAACTTCTCTCGGTTGTCATTTCGGTACTGAAGTAAATGTCAGGCTGGCCACTCGTTGGCAACCAAATACCCCTCTTGCGGGGATAATTGGTAATTTTTGCGTTACCATTCCCCCCCTCAGCCAACCGTCCTTGGGACGAGGAAAGTAGAATTTAATTATAAGTCCATATAACGACGAGTGTGGGGTATCATGGACAATTCTACTCGTTTATCAATTTTCAAATTAATGAAATAAGCAACAACGTAAATTGCAAAGCGCAATAGATAACATTTCGTCAATTAAATCTTTATCTGAAAGGTTTCTATAAATTAGTAGTGGATTTTCTCTTTTTTTCTTGTTGGTGACAATTCGTATCACAGAATCATCATCAAACAAATTCCTGGTTAAGTCACTGCATTCGTTCTCGTATGCTAATATCATTTTATTGAAAGTCATCGAAAAGTTAGTTTCTATTTGGGTAAATTATCAAAATTGGCTGTGAAAGAAAACAATCGCCGGTCTTTCGCGATTTAAAAAAAGAGAAACGACGCCCTCAATTTTCATCAATCTTTATTCGGCCTTGGTTGAATCAAAGTTTGTCGTGAATCCAATCCAAAGATAAGTGTTCGTGGTGTATTCAAAGTCATTATTCAAAAAGCAAATAGGGTTAAATATCCAGAACAGGCAGTTCCTGTGGTGTGTATTTAAACAGAGTGTTTATTTACATTGGCGTCGTTCAAAAGTTTAAAGGTTAGTTAAATTTTAAAATCGTAAAAATTCGTTAATTTGATTTCACTAAGTTACAAATTCATTCAAAATTGCCGCAAGGGTATCTAGGGATACCCCCGAACCTAACAAAAATCATTTAATAGAGTAAAATTTGAAAATTTAACAAAATTTAGAGTAAAACCCCTGAGAAAGATATTTCAATATACATAAACATATAATTATCTTATAGGGCCGTAATTTATAGTCAATACGGCCCCTAGATTCAATATGCATTGCCAGGTTATTATCGTCACAGAAGGTGCAATAAAAGTATTAAAGGCCTTGTAAGTCTACAGTTATATTCTTATAATTTGAAATAAACTATAATTCAAAGGTGGTTTGTATGGGGCATCACAAGAAAGGGTTTCAAGGATAGTACATGCTAGAGCAGTGGCCGCCAACCGATGGTCCACGGACTATTAATGGTCCGTGAGAAAATTTTGGTGGTCCGTAGGGATCTTTTCTCATTTAATGTATGTTTCTCAAATTTTAATGTCTATGCGTAGATTTTCAATGTGGAATACAAACGAGCTGTTCTGATGGTTCGAAAATAGTCCGTTGCAGCTCCATTGCCTTCATGTTACAGCTTTAGCTTTTAATATTAAGGTTGATCCTGCAGTCAGCTACAAGCCTGGAGGAAATTTTCTACGTTTTGAGAGCTGGTAGTGCAGCCTGGGTATCGGGGAAAATTTTTTAGCAACCTGTGTTTCACACATCTACTCAAGAGCATCCCGACACCCAGAGGCAGATTACCCGTAAGGCAAACTAGGCACGTGCTTAGCGGCCCCGGACCCCAGGAGGCCCCCGGCTCATTTAAGGTTATATACCTAATATAGATTTATTTTTACAATAAAATAATTTAGGTAAGTACAAATTTCAAAAGTCTAATAATTTTCTTATGCCCCCTCCTGGATTTTTGAAAATAATTGTATTTTATGAGTTAATTTTTGAAATTCTAACCGCGCTTAATTTTTTTTAAGAAAAAGTAGTTAACGTTTACTGGCTCATTATTAACTTATTTTTAAAGCGTGACAAACGGTTGCACCCGCTGTACATACAAGGAATCGAGTGGACGTTCGGTTGTTATCAGTTGATGGTGTGCGTGTAACCGATCAACCGATAATATCCGAACGTGCACTCGATTCCTTGTATGTAGATAGTAAACACAGCGGGTGCAACCGTTTGTCACGCTTTACTTATTTTAAAGTAAAAAGTTTATTCCAAATAGTTATAAACTATAATAACTACAAAGCGCTATTCCAAATAGTTATAAACTACAAATAATTCTAACTATAGAATTCACTATTCCAAATAGTTATAAAAATTTTATTCTTTCGTAATGGAAAAGCAAACAATTTCGAAATTTCGTACCAGAGAAGTCTAGAAGTCGAGCGCAGTATCTCGAATACCCTGGAACACTGTGGAAAGTTCCAGTATCGTCTCGATCGATTGTGTCCGCATATATTTAAGCGCGACGCGCTGCTCTCCGCTGAGTCTACATACCACTGCGATGTACCTAAGAAAGCAGATATTAGTAAGCTACCGAACCGCTCGCTATTCAGTGATCGTGAAATATTACTCTTGTACACTTCAACTTTATTTCCAAATTTGACATTAAGACACGTGAATTTATAAAGGTAAGTTTTATTATTATTACTAAACAGTAAGCTTGTTTAAATACCTACTCAAGCACAAAATAAACTGACTTAAAGTTCGAGAGTTGTGTCCATTAGAGGCCAAGCATTTTAGTAACCGAATAAATGCAGTCCCGATACATGCTGAAATCGTGGCCTTACAATTTACTTTTCAAACTGCAAAACCTTACGCTGTTCTATTAATTAAATTTATAACATTATTACTTTTTACAGAAATGAAACGCCATTATCTCAGTGGAGGAGAAAAAAGAAAATTACAGGAAAAAAAAGTGTAAGAATCTGCTAAAGGACAGACGTCTTTATTGGGAATTTTTTGAAAAAGAAAACACTCCTTTAGCAGCTTCAGATGTTCCAACGGGGTCACCAACCGAACACGAAGATGAAGTCATTGAAATTGATTCATGTCGATATGGACCCATATCTAATGATCCCGGCAGCAATAAACAAGAACCAACAACATCCTACAGTAAATACGAAATATTGAGTAATGATCCTGCTGAATGGAGTGAGTCTGAAGAAGTTTTGCGATATTTGATTGAAAAAGGTAATTTTGAACAAAACATTGATTTTGAAGATAAGGAAATGATTAAAGCTACTTTACAAGTTAGCGGATCGACGCAAAGATTTATTTCAAAATTAATGTTTAAGCGCAAAATGTTAAATGGTGAAGAAGTAGATCGTTTTTGGCTAATATTTTCGCCGAAAACAAATAAAGTTTGTTGCGGACCCTGTAAGTTATTTTTGCTTGAAGAAAATCAGGATCAATTTACCGCAGGTTTCAATGACTGGAAAAATGCCACAGCGAGAGTCGTATCTCATGAAAATAGTGCTTCTCATACCAAGGCGTGTTTTAACTGGATGGCTAGATCAAAAAAATAGGGCTTGGAAACAGGTTTCTCAAAAGCATATGAAAATGCGAGTACTGGCAAAAGGTTTTACAAAGAATTATTGATGTTATAATTTTTTTGTGTCAACGTGGACTTCCATTAAGAGGCAAAGACGAAATTTTTGGATCAGTACACAATGGGAATTATTTAGGCATATTGGAACCACTAGCAAAATATAACGGGTTTCCAGCAGATCATATTGAAAAAACTAAAAATATTGGACGGGGCCAAATATCTTATTTGTCTTCGACAATTTGCGATGAATTTATTCAATTATTAGGCGATCATGTTACTAATTTAATTTTACAAGAAGTAAAAGAATCAAAATATTTCGGAATAATAGTTGATTCTACACCTGATTTGCAACATGTTGATCAACTTGCTTTTGTAATTAGATATGTGAATTCACAAACATTTGAAGTGTCAGAAAGAAAATTTTTGCCTCTAAAAAGCCACAAGGGGATTGAACTGGCTCGAGAAATTGTGCAATATTTAATTGAGTGCAATCTTGACATTCAAAATTGCCGTTCGCAAAGTTACGACAATGCGGCTAATATGTCTGGAAAATATCAAGGTGTCCAAAGTAAGATAAAAGAAATAAACAAATTTGCAAAATTTGCACCTGTAATGCTTATTCTCTGAATCTTGTTGGACAGACAGCAGCTATGTATGTGTAGAAGCTATATCCTTTTTTGGAATTGTACAAACATTGTACAATTTCTTGTCAGGTTCCACATACAGGTGGAATTTGCTAAAAGAAGAAATTAATACAAGAATTTCATTAAATTCTAATGCAAATGAAAGAATTTTTGTAATGAAATCTCTGTCCGACACAAGATGGTCAGCGAGATATGATGCCTTAAAGTCATTAAAACAAAATTATGATGAAATTTTAATAACCTTAAAAAAATTATCTCAAGATACTGACCAAAGTTACGATACACGAAATGAAGCAACAAATATTGTGAATAAACTATGTGAATTTGAAATATGTATCCTTTGTTTATTTTGGTACGATGTTTTAGAGAGAACAAACAAAGTAAATTTGACATTTCAAAAAGGAGGTCTTATTTTAAAAGAAGTTGTAGATCAAATTACCTCTTTAACAGAATACCTAAAAACTATTCGTGAAAATTTGGACCAGTATGAAGAAGAAGCGAAACTTATTTTGAAGGTTTCGACTGAATTTGAGTTTGAAGTTTCTTATAAAAAAGAAAATACACGCCAAATTAAAAAAAAAAGTATTCCAGGGTGATTCCTCCTATTCGGAAAACTTTTCTCCAAAACAAAAATTTAGAGTAGAGGTATTTTTAGTAATATGTGATAATACTTTAATTTCTGAAATGGAAAGAAGATCTTGTTGTTATAAAGAATTGCAAGTATATTTTTCGTTTATTTTCGATTATGAAAAGACAAATTTGAATGACAAACCATCCGCTCAGCGGCTTCTTAAAAAATATCCGTTAGATTTGGAAAGTGAATTAGAAAACGAAATAATACATTTTCATGAACATCTGCCAATAAATTAACAAAGCTTAAAAAATTACAACAGGCAAGAAACATTAAGAGTGTTAAAGAAGTATTAAAGTCAAACCTCTATCCTAATGTAGCTATAGCATTTAGAATATATTTAACTTTAGCTTGCGGAGTTTGTGAAGGAGAAAGAACATTCTCAAAACTGTCGGTAATAACAAACCAAAAAAGAAGCGTCATGAACCAAAATCGGCTAAATGCTTTAAGCTTGCTATGCATAGAGCAAGAATTCGTAAAAAAAATCATTTTAAAGAAATTGTGCAAAAAGTTGCTTGTTTCTAAAGTCCGCAAAGTTAATCTGCTATAGAGCCCCAATGTGTAGACTTCATTAAATATTTCTATTAAGAATAAAAATTTATTTATTTCAATTCTTACTAGGTTTTACAGATATTACATATTTATAAAACCTGTTTTTATTAGGAATGTAAAATTTTGTTTAAATATTTTTTATGAAAATAAATTTGTTTACAACTTATTTGGTTATTGTTATATTATTAAACATTATTTGCAAACACATGTTTTTATAAAAAATTAAAATTTTCATTTTACCTACTTGTCTACACATTTTTGAAATTGCTTATTTTACAATTTGCAATAAAAGATGGAGGGCCGTTATTACTTGTGCCTAGGGGCCCCGAAAGCTCTTAATCCGCCACTGCCGACACCCATATCGATAGCAAATATTTTTGCCTGAGAAACTCGTTAATATTGTCTTGTGGTACGACACACAAATATTGAAATATTAAAGTTACTAAGCTCATAATTAATGACTAGCAGTGACAAATAAAAATATAGTAATACAAAAATATAAAACAAAAAATATATAAACAAACTTTATTAGATCATGATAATCTTTATAAAACAGTTATAATACAAGTATATTAATGAAAGTTTAAGGATTCTTATAAAAACTTTTATACTTATAGTGTATGTGTAGGGGGAAGGTTGTATTTAGTGGTCGGCGAGACTTCAAGTACTGTCCCATGATATGCTATAAAAATTAACTTGCATTGAAGAGAGCTATGGGGCGAATTCGTAATATAAAGCATATTCTATTTGAAATAGGAGAGTTCATACTCACTTCCGGATTAATCAAGAATGCTATGAAATAAAAATATTTTTAAAAATAGATCTTTATCGAATTTCAAAAAGATATTTTAATTACTTTTAAAGATCGTGTGTAATAGGTGTGTAAAGGTCGTGTGAGTCATCGTCGCAAATGAACTTGTATATTTTTGTTTTTTGCTCAACTGCAACAAAAAATTACCGCATAGACAGCGATCTATCGTTTTCAGCTCAATGGTTTCAACGATGTCATGCGTACGTTGCTCGCCGTATCGTTATTGAATAGTACAGCGTCGACCTAGCGCATGCGCCTAGCTTGTTTACAACCGTACCGTAAGATACGCGCCAATCGCATCGCTGCGCTCTAGAGCTTGTCTTTGTCTAGCGTTTGGCGACCGATAAAGACGGAAAGCAAACACGTTTGCCCGCCTACTAGACGATTTAACGTACGAGATTTCGCTACTACGCTCTTGGTGACCGACCTCGACAAGATGGTCGAAAAGGATCGTACTGTACGCGAACAGTATCCGTGAATTCGAAAAATCGCAGCTAGATCATCCGGGTAAAACGTGCGGATTTTGCTTGAATTGGGATCCTTCTTGTTGTTTTCACTTAAACGCGTCCGGTACGTTGTGTGGTATTGTGCAGCGGTGTGTCCCACGATTGCGATGATGATCATGTCGTAGTAGAGGAGTTGTAAAGCTGAGTGTAATAAATGAGTAGTAGGGTTAGCAGAATGAGAAAACGCCAGGTTTTACGTTGAATGTGTTCAGTGTTCGTCGAGCTGTTCGCACATGCGAAACGTGAATGACTCTCGCCGTAAAAATCGGGCGTTTTACAGCTTCTACGTTGTAACGTCTTTCTATTCGTATATCTTCACGGTTCAACGTGATACATTCTTGTTGTTATCATTACTCCTAATAGTACGTGAAGTTCAAGTGTACCCGGCTGAACGCGTTTTCATACTTCGAGCAGGAAGCGTTAATAAGGAACGGTTTCCCAAGCTACGACGTGCGTAGATACCTAGGTAATCTAGTGTACATTCAGTGTGCTCTTGCATAGTGTTTTGTTCGTTACCAAAAAGGAACTTTACAAAAATCATCATTTTTTAAATGTCGCATAAAGATATAACGAAATAACTCAACTTCGACCTTCTTTTTTATCATCAAAACAACCACAATCTCTCAATCTTCTCATCGCTTTCCTAACACTAAATGGATATTTCCCACGCCCAAATTTATAGAAGAGATTAAGAAACGGAGCAAAAATGTCCACGAAATCAACCGGTAGTGGTTCCGGTGCCAACGATGCTCTTCATCAGCGTCAAGGCGTCGTCAAATGCGGTTATCTTAAAAAGGTGAAGACGTCCAAGAAGAAATTCTTCGTGCTTCGCGCCGAAACGCCCGAAACCAGCGCCAGGCTAGAATACTACGATTCAGAGCGCAAATTCAACGCAGGACAACCTCCTAAGCGCGCGATTACCTTAAAGTCCTGCTTCAACATCAACAGGCAGCCGGATCCTAAACACAAACACATGATAGCGCTCTTCACGAAGGACGATAGGTTTTGCATTGCATTCGACACTGATGAGGAGCTGGAAATTTGGTTGAAGATTTTACTATCGTTGCAGCATGGCGAAGAAATTGGCGATGGAGAGACTCCGAAGCCAACATTTGGTAAGAGTTAGAAAAATTTAAGATAAACTTGCCATTTAACACGGTAAATTTCAAATTATTAATAAAAAAAATAATGTTAGCATTCTGGGTTTCCAACAGAATGCGGTGTTCTTTAGTGATCATTTATATGACCCCTACTATTTGTCATATACGTATATCAACGATCTATTGGTGAATGTATCATCAAATACGGTTTGTCTGCGCGCAGACAATTGGTAATTGATAATAAGAGTAAAAAGCCTTAAAAGAATACAACAGTCTTGAACACAATACAACGGTCTTGAAAGAATACAAATAAATTACATTTGAATTTGACAAAAATACATCTTAGCTTTCCTCTAAATAAAAGCAGCGAGTCTTTATCTCGACAATAGGCTATCTTGGTCCTCCCACATAGACGAGTTGTTCAAAAAACTGCTGCAATATATAGTGGGCAAAAAAAAACTACTCATCAATAAGGTTCGACAAACGAGTGCAACGTCAGAGGCGTATCGCGCAAAAGTAGGTACGTGAGATACAATATTATTTAAAAATAATATATTCTTACCTTTTATTGACGTCTTGATGTCCACTGCGACAAAGTACTACTGCCCCGGTAAGCCGCGTAAAACTGCAACATAAGCAACGCTTCCATTGGCTTCGCATCGACCTAAATCCCCTCTCGGCGCTTCTGCCGTAGCACGCGTTTGTCGAACTTTACTTATCAAGCTACTAAAATAGCACATATAAAAAATTCTCCTGATTCTCTCGGGAATTCTTTTTTTGCTAAACGCATAATTCTTGAATCTGCTTTAGTAGTGTGGCAAAGTTTACCTTTTGACATTTTCCATAGCATGCTGGTTATAGTGACTTACAGCATTAAATATGCTTTAAACGCTGCACTATATAACCAGTTCCTCTCATTATTATGGAGTCATTGCTTTTATTTCTCCATATTTATTTGCTAATTGTAGATATCGAAACTACAGTTGTCACACATTGTCATCAATTTTCAATGTGAAACATTGAAAGAAATCAACAACTGCATCACACCGCATCCTTTTTAATTACACGCATGTGGGGGTATTGTGAGAAATATAACGGTTTTATTCAGTTTCTTGGATTAAAAGTGCATCGAATGCTCGTGGTCTGAGCAGAATTCATGGAATTATGTGTTTTTAAGGTAAAACGATTATTTTATGTACAAAGTGTACAAATTAAAACCATGCACTCATAGTAAAGCGTTTTTGTTTAAAGTATACATTTAAGTACAACAAAAACAAGAAACCATTTTGGAAATCTCTTATATTTATTTGTATATTATTTGTATATGAAAGAATAAGACGCTATGTTACTCTCATTTACTATACGAACTACACATTTAACTACAGCAATACTAACACTATCGTCTTTTTTTTTAATTCTCAAGAGAGCGCTATATTCAATATTCCATTCTAAAAGAATTTCTAAAACACCCAACCCCAATTTAGTATACCCATGTTGAGAACAAGTCGTTCCAGTTGCATTCAATTTTAAGTAGAGAATAAACTAAATATTGCCTTTGCCAAAAACTGATTTCTTTAAGAATTATTTTCCAATATTACTATGAAAATTGGTT
Organism: Dynastes maya; assembly: GCA_029619315.2. NCBI lineage: Eukaryota > Metazoa > Arthropoda > Insecta > Coleoptera > Scarabaeidae > Dynastes > Dynastes maya. The sequence goes on from JAROYE020000037.1 coordinate 80,132, forward strand.
CTATTAGAAAGCTGTTCAAAACTAATTTTTAAACATCAAACAACTGCCAAATCTCTTGAAGAAATCTTAATGCAATTAGTACAGATAGTTTTTAATATTCCCAAATAAACTATAATACAAAAAGGAAGGATATATGTAATCTATTTTTATGCTAAAATCCATTTTTTTTATTTCTATTGATATATGTTATCAATACAGCAATAAATATTAAAAAACACTAAAAAAGTACGTATGCATTCGTATATGCTATAAAATATATGTACTACTATCTATTACGCTTATTTTTAAAAACAAGATAAAGAATTTCACAATTGCTTTAGCCAATGTCATGTTTGGATTTTTTACAAATCCACATGAAAAAATAGGCTTTACAGTGTTTTTACTTGAGGCAGATTATTAACAATACCAACAAATAAATATAATAATGGCAATTTTATAGTTGAAGATTTGGATGTGTTCAAATATGAACTAGTTAAGATACCAAAATGATTGCGATTTTTAAGTTTAGATATTTACTGTTTTCTGAATGAATTTTTGCATATTTCTAATATGATGGAATATTTTCTGGATATGAGACTTGGACGCCACTGTAGGCAGTACTTATTCAAGAAAATCTCATTCACAACTTAAACATCCGACACAATCGGTTGTAAGAGTGTACACACACAGCTATGTCTTAAGTATCTTCAGAATAAGGACGTCTATTTCACTTCATTCATTTATTTGCATCCCACATCTGTAAAAGCTTACGCCGAGCAATTTAAAATGGATGCGTAGAGAGTGTTCGGAGAATGTTATATGCGTGGTGACTAAGCGGTTGTTGGAAATGGAACGAAGACGTGGAAAGAATGGTGTCTGCAGTTGTTAATATGTATTCTCTGTGCAAGGTATTCTGTTTGTAAATAGGAAGCACTTAGTTTGAGCATAATGGAAGAAATCATATTAATTTGTGGTACTTCAATATTAAGCAAAATAGTTTGGCAGGGTTCAATTTTAAAGCTTCACATAGATTAGAGTAAAGAAATAGGAGTCACTACTTATAGATTTTCACATGATTTTGTTAATTTTTCTAATTTGGAGATATAACTTTAAATCCATCAATAATTTTCTTTAAAAACGATCATGTAGAAAATACATGTTGAACATTATGAAGTCTGCATATAAGATGTAGGATTATATCTTTTTGACTTACTTCAAAATTACTCATTATATATTAGTTGTTGAGGTATAAGAAATTTGTTGAGGAAGCAATTTTTTTTTCTTTTGAAGGTTGTAATAGTTTCAGTTAGATATCTTGGTCACTGTAGCATAATAACTTTGGTGGCGATCTTTTTTTGGTAAAGAGGTTATTAAATCTACCTTTTGCTTTAGATTTACTTGTTTGCATTTTGGAACCTGTTCTTTGATTGGTCTTGTTTTCATTGCGCTAATTTAGATTGTTTTCTTCCATTTCCTAATTGATGGAGTTTTTCTCAGAGTCTAATTATAAAAACATATTTTGCAAATGGCACTTCAACTATAGTTGCTATGGCTTTATTAATACCAGCATACATTTATTTATTTGTGGATATTGAACTCTTGTGCTAGTATAAAATTATATTAACGGCAGTTCTCCGAATTCTCTTCGCCGTTCAAAGTAAAAGTCGTTTCATCGAAAAAAAAAGCAAGTCTTTTTTAACAAACCGGGATCAGCGTCAATTAAGTCGATCATATGTTCGCAGAACGCTTGAGTTGCACTGCATGATCATGGCTTAAAAGTTCTTAATAATTTTCATACTTATAAAACTTGTACTTGCATTTCTAAGGATCCTCACAATAAGCGCTTGTAGTTGAAGCATTTCTATTGATTTCTACATTACTTAGAATAATTTCTACGTGTTTGATTGAGTATTTGCTATTATTTCTTAGGCTTTTGTAAGATTTGCGTAGCTTTGATTCGCATTTCATTTAAAAAAGATGGTACACAAAAGGTGTGGCCAACTTTGTGTACATAAGATCTACTTTTTATCTTAAAAATGTGTCGCGATCGACTTGTTGTCATAGGCGTAGTCTGGATGGGGAGGGGTAGGTGTGAAATACATGCTATGTTTATACACTGTGTTTCAGTGCGAGCTATGGCTAGATAAGCAAAATATATGTTCAAAATTATTTTTTATTTTTCAAACCACTTATTAAGTTTTCGAGATATAGGCTCATAAAAAAAATAATTTTCGGACCCAACTTTTGATATTTGCAGCTACGAGTTCATTCCGTACAGGCGGCATTTTTAGTAACTTAAAATATAATTTAATTTTTTTATCAATTGCAATGTATAAGTTGTGGTACTATATGTTCGTAAATATGAAAAAGTTGTTATAAAAATGCACAGTATAGCTGATAATTTGATTTCAAGTTTTATTTTGGTCCAGGAAAATTTATCATGGACGAACGATATAAGATTTTTAGACTTATTTTTTGCTAATCTACCAATAGCTCGCGGGAGTGCACTTCGTACTGAAACACCCTGTATATCTACCTACGTAAAAACACAACATAATTATTGAACGGGCTAAAAAACTCACGTCCAGGGTAATTAAAACAACATGAGTAATTATTAACAACATTTATTAGTTCAAAGTAACTACAGATAAACAGATTTAGAATTTATTTTATTGCCTTAACATTAATGGGAAGACTGAGTTTACATGTCTCTAACCAAGGAATCATAATTAGGTGTATATCCTCTCAAAGATAATAATAATGAGTTGTTTAGTCTTCGTTAACTTTAAGTATGAAAATGATTCACACAGGTATGTAGATCCGAAACAAGAGTAAATATATGACATTTGGTGATACTGGGATATTTTTCTCGGTTGACATATTCCCAAACATCTTCAAATTTTATGGGTTGTAAGATTAAACCAGTTTGTAAAATTATAATTTCATTGTCCTTTTGCTCCATATGAAATATGTCTGAAATTTTTTGGCTAATCCGCTTCACATTTCAATCTTTTTTAAAAGGAAACGGTATAAATTCTACAATTTAATTTTTTCAAAATCTTGGAATCTTACCTCAAAATCTCCAATTACTTTTTGGATTTCCGCGACGTATTTGACGATCTTATAATTAATGTTATTGTAGGTTATCCGCCATATTTGGAAAGTAAAATCGGAAAGAAATGTTAATCATTAAACCTAGTTTCATCATTTAAATTTTCACATTTTCCATCATGCTCGTGAAGAAAATCTATTATTTCAGGCAATAAATCACGAAATCCTTGCAGAAATTTAGCTCTGCTTAGCCATCTTACATCGGTATGTAGTAATAATTCAGGTTGGTCTTCATCGAGCGATTAACAATTTTAAACGCTGTCCATTACCTCTTTTGTGTTTGGTCTCTTGCTGGCTAACACTTGCTGGTGAATTATGCAGTGGTAGCTCAAAAAGGCTGGGAATTCATTTTCATTTTGACATAGAGCTATAAATCCATTTATGCGACCCATCATTGCAGCTGCGCCATCCATTGTTATTAAAACTCATTAAAAGTGGTACTTTCAAATCATTGAGCCTCTAGTCCTTTCTTTCAAAAAATCATACCCAACAATTCTTCTTTGATGAGAAATCAAAAAATCTGCCCACGAATTCTTACTCGATGAGAAATCAACAGCTGATTCAAATGTGGCGACTACTTGTCAAAACGAGCGGTCATCCAGGCAGCAGCTTCCCTGTTGCTAGCCAGTAAAAAGATTGAAGGAACTGATGCTGAAGCCGTTGTAAACATAATAAAAAATATGTTAAGAGAATTTTGTATCGTAGGAGCCCAAATCACCATGTTAGTTTCTGACAGAGCCGCAACAATGGTGAAAGCTGGTAGGATGTTAAAAGTATGCTTTCCGACTTTTCTTCACATAACATGCCTTATACACGCATGTCGTCTCGTAGCAGAAACAATTCGAAGCAAGTATCCTAATATCATCTACCAAAAAAGTGTTTGTGAAATCTCCCAAACATATCCGCGTATTCAAGCAATTGTATCCGCAAATTCCGTTACCACCTCAGCCTGTATTGACGCGATGGGGAACATGGATCGAGGCAGTATCTTACTATCGCAAATATTATTCCCAAGTGAAAGATGTCATTTTCAAACTTAATTCTTCTAATTCTCAAGCGGTTCGCGAGAGTCAGCAACTTTTTTCCGATTCAAAAAGAAATAGTTGACATTTCCATAAACTATTCTGTAGTGACACAAACTATTTCGCAGTTAGAAAATAATCACTTATCTATACAAGACTCGTTAAATAACATCAACAATTTAGCAGCCGCTCTAGAAAGCTTGACGGATCCTATAGGACTAGATGTCGCGCAAAAATTTCGTGCAGTTTTAAATAAAAATCCGGATTTAGAAAAGCAAATCTTACTTCATTAGATACTGAACGATCATTTGCAAAGTATACAAGAACATTTTCAGGCCGTCGTCGAGGCCTGATCGAATCGACAATGGAAGCATTGCTTATGTTGCTGTACTACGCGGCGTACCATGGCAGTCGCACATTACCGCAGTGGCCATCGATACGTTAATAAAAGGTAACAATCTATTATTATTCATACTGTGTCTACTTTTGCGCGGTACGCCCCGGACAGTTCCACTAGTTTCTCGAACATTATAAATAGTACACGCACACCGATCAACCGATAATAACCGAACGTCCACTCGATTCCTTGTATATACATAGTAAACACAGCTCCTTTCACGGCGCCTCTGCGGGTGCAACCGTTTGTCACGCTTTACTTATATATGTCGATTCATCATAATGAAGGGAAAAACAAGAACATCTATTAATATCGTTATATAACTGTTCTTTTACATTTCCACTCATCTTCTCAATTCGTCGCATCACAGTGTTTCGAGATAGTTGTAGATTTTTAATTGCAGCAATAATATCACTCTTGTTCTTAAAATCGTCAAAAAGTGAATCTAACATTTCCAAAAAAATTTCCTTTACAAATTCACCGTCGGAAAATGGTTTACATTACACAAGAGATAGCTTACTTTGAATGATGCAGTGGTTACTGCTTGTGACTTCAACATTGGCTTTTCAAAAACATTTTGTTGATTTGTTAATTAAGTTTTAAGATCTCTAACTTTACCTTTATTCGGAATTTGGTGGATAATCTGTTTGATACTTGTTATGGAAACTGGTTTGCTGGTGTGTTGGAACGAACCTAAAAAGTAAACACCATATTTAAACGTAATTAGTAAAAACTAGATAAAAATCAAATAACTAAACTAAGTAATTCAAAAGAAATCGAAAATTAGATCAACATTTTTAACTATATGAAAGGGAAAAATGATACAATAATTCTGTAAAAAGATAAAAAAAGATTGACTTTGACAAATACGCCCTTTAAAGTCGTGGTAGAACTGATAGCTAAGATATGAGTCTGCTTAATTCTTTATATGAGACATTCTATAGTACGAATTTGACAATAGTTTAAAAACCATGGCAACGATATCCACATTCATCTCTATGTTATATTTGAAATAGATATCAATTAACAATAGATATGTTGCTACTCTGACCGCATATAAATACGATATCTTTAAAATTCCATTTATTGTGATTCACCAGCTTTAACCGAATAACTATTGACTAGAAAATACATACAAGATCAATATAACTACAAATGAAATTCGCACAATCGAAAAAGAGCAAATACTACGCTATATTTAAAAACAAACCTGATAACGTTCGGCGTTTTTTTTTCTAATAATTAAGATTGGCGTGTTTACAAGTAGATCGTTCGAAATATGTGCCGAAAATTATGTGTTATGCAGCCTACAGCGTATATGTATAGGTGAACGTTATCACAACAAATCGGTGTATTGCAACGTATGAGTGAATACACCAATAAACTAGATATGCCAGGAATATACGATGTATGTATGTGCTTAAGTATTACAGAGATATCGAATACAAATAAACATGTTTTTGTTGGAGAAAACAACTACGTCAGTCGTAAAATTTTGATAGGAAATTGATTCTAATAAAGGGAAGTCGTGGATTTTTAAAATGAACAATATTAGAGTATAGTAATAATGTCAAAACTAATAATTTAAAAATAATGAAATTCGTCAACGTCACTATCTAAATCCATCTTCTTTTCCAGAGCTAGATTGCAAGGTCTTTGAGTTCTCTTAACCTTTTGAGTAGGCCTCCATCTCACCGACTGATGTTGATTTTCAATGTAATGGAAATCAATGCCGTTGCTGCTACGCTCTCCTCTTCCATTCATTTTACGAGGGCGTATTAGTAATTAATGCCTCCATGGCCATAACTTTTATAATGATGGGCCAGACAGTGTCAAAAGTGGTTTGCCATTTACCTTAAGTCTTGGTACATAAGTCTCCCTAGTGGAGATTCTCAGCAACATCGCGTTTGCGCACGACAGTTCTAAAAATGGCGACCGGCATAGACGTGCGGTTAAAGCAACGAGCTGTCGTCGAATTTCTTACTACGGAGGGTGTAGCGCCCATTGACATCCACTGAAAGTTGAGTGCTGCGTACTGTGATGCGTGCATTGATGTGAGTACTGTTAGGAGGTGGGTAAGGACTGTGAAAGACGGCTAAAACGGATCTCCAAGATCAGGCACGCAGTGGCCGACCAGTGTCAGCGTGTGGTAAAAGGCAGGTGGCTCTCGTGGATTAACTGGTTCGTGAGAATCGACGGTGTAAACGAACTGACATTGCCAATAGGATGGGTATTTCACAAGAAAGGGTACATCACATTATCTGCAATGTGCTGAAGTACCGGAGAATATGCGCACGTTGGGTGTCCCGAATGCTTACTGATGAAATGAAAGCCAATCGAAAACAAATTTGCGAACAACGCTTGATTCGATATGAGGCAGACAGAATTGTGACCAGACAAAGTGCCAATTCTGCATCATGACAACGCTCGGCCTCACACAAGTCAGAGAATGCGTACAGCACCGGAGAAGCTTGGGTTTCATGACGTTTTACCTCATCCACCTTATAGCTCAGATCTTGCGCCTTGTTTCCTCTTTCCGAAGCTTAAGGAACATCTCAAGGGCAAGCGTTTCTCTTCGGATGCAGAGGTGATAACGGAGGTGCGGAAATGGTACCGTGCGAAGACTTCAGACTTTTTCCGTGACGGATTTGCGCAACTCGTAATACGTTGGCGTAACTGTAGTATTGTCAATGGCGATTATGTGGAAAAGTGATTATATCAGTGGGTAGAGGACAGTTTATACCATAGCATTTCACACTTATATGTAAACAATATATCTATTACTAATAAAGTTATAACCATGGAGGCATTAGTTTTCAGTACGCCCTCGTAGTAAATCGGCAACGCAAGTCTTTTTACGTTTAAGTGGCGGTCGGATTTGTGGGATGTTCATCAACTCCCTCACCAAAAGAGCATTTCTAGTTTCTTTTAAGCATGCTTTATATTCTGTTAGTTTAGTCCCCACATCCATAGCACTCTTTCGACATAACAGTGCGCTTAGCAAGTTTCTTGCGCGGATAAATTTGTTTTTCACATAATCAATGCAAGGATCCCAAGTCAGTCTTTTGTCAAACTTTAATCCAAGATAGGTCACCGAGTCGCTCCATGGAAACACTGTATCGCCCACCACTATCCTATGTGGTTCCGATCTCCTCCAGAACCACCACGCATTTTTGATCGTTCACCTTTAATATCCAAAATCATTTAATACTAATATGAAAATCGGTAGTGAATTTTGCATTTCATAATTGTCCTTTTTATACTAACGAAAGTTGGGGCTGAGGAGTACCACGGACCTCAAAGGACCGGTGTATTTTTTTATGAATTAGCTGTTATCTACTGGGTGGTAGCTAAAATATATTGCAGCAATGCTTATAACTGTAATTCGTAACACAAACCATGAGAATGTGGATTTGCTAGCAGATTTATCAATAAATTTCACCTAAACTGGAAAGTTCCTTGTAGACATCTTGAAACAATCTAATGTACACTCTTGTGTTACACACGACCACTGTTTGTTAGACACTGAAGACTAAAGATGATATCTGCATTCATTGCACCAGCAAATTTTGTGAACCAAATTCCATGATATGCCAGAGTAGAAGATTATTTTATTTCCGCGTTATATTGCTGCAATACAAGAAGTTTCTGTTTGAATTGTTGTCAATAAAAACCTAATTGCATCCTTTTGTAGTTTTAAACTAAAGAACCTATATTCAAAATAAGATCGATCTCCTTGTCTATGCAGCACATACATTAAATAAATATGATACTTATGCTCCAAGAAAAGTATTGTAAATATATATTATAAAATAATGATAGCAATGACTGTGGGGTAGTATGGCAAACAAAATATTCGTGGCTGATGATGTTGACCCACATGTCTTCGAAAAGGCCTTCCCGAGTTAATTAATAATTTGTGTGGTGCGGAGTGTGCCGTGAATATTTTGTTTGATATATTATAAAATATTAAATTAATATTTTTAAAAAATAATTTAAAATTTAATATTTAAATTTTTAATAAAATTGAATAAAATAATAAAGAAAGTTGTTCTCGTATAACTTAAATAAAAATGGAACCCATACATAACAATGATATGAATCATAGTGTCCTATAGTTGAAAATATACGCATAGAGTTTGTATTTGGTGGGGTATTCTCTGTTTTTCTTGGCAGCTGCCAGTCTTTTGGGGGTTGATGTAACTAATTTTCATGTTTTCTGATTTCATATTTTAAGTTACTCCGCATGTTTTAAATTACATTTAAATCGAGTGATTCTGGTGGAGTTTCAATCAGGTTTTGGGCAGTTATACAGCAATCAGTTTCGAATTTTGTGGGTCTTGTGTTTTCACTAATACTTAATTTTTACCTACTAGATTTTAAATTCTTTTTTGAAATATCTAAACAAATGTTCTAGTCTATAATCCCTGCTATAAATTGAAGGTTACGAGGTGCGGCCGGCCTATTCTGAACCTAACATAGAAAGAGGGCGTGTAGAAGAAAAATCTCTACTATTTTTTCAATATAATCTCCTGCTGATCTGGTACATAGGCTTCCGCGGTCGTCAATAACCCTATACTCATGGTTTCCGGGTTGGAACCGCGTCCTTGTCGTAGCTTTTGCCGACGTTTCGTCCACACTCTTATGGGACATCTTTAGGGCTATTACTGCACACTGACTCCCCTGAAGATTCCACAACATTGGCAAAAGCTACGACAACGATGCGGTTCCAACCCGAAAACCAAGGGTATAATCTACTGCTATTTCAATACACTTCTTAACTCTTCAATACCCCTATAAAAATATGATGGCTGTTTTTCCTCAAAAAGCTCTAAAACAGCCTCAAAGATCTGTTCATCGGTGTTTAATTTTCTCCCTCCTAGCTCCAATTCCACTTAGGGCAAGGTCGGGGCTTTCCGGTGAGTGATCGAGTTGAAATTGCAGCTGTGTGGTCAGAAGCATTGTCGTGCAAGAGCTAGGCAAGGCGTTTCTCGATGACTGGCGTAGCAAGTTGGTATAATATATTGCGTTTACTGTAGTGCTACGTTTTTTAAAGGCGATTAACAAGATGCTCTCGCTATACCAAAAAATTGTAGCCATTTCCTTTTTTGTCCTTTTTGTCTCCTTGGCTTTCTAAGGTATGGATTTGCTTTTCCGATGCCACTCCATCATTTCTCTTTTAGACAAAGGATCGTGGTATAGAACCATTGTTTCATCCCCAGTCACTATATGGTTAATGGTCGTGTTGTCGGCCTCGTACAGCTCAAGAACTTTTCGGTTACATTCGACACGTTGTTTCTTCTGAACCACGCTAAGCAATTTTGGGACCCATCTTGCGCTAATTTTTGTCATACCCAAATGCTCATGCAGGATCTTCAAAACACTTGTTTTTGAAATCCACTAGCTTATTAGTCTTCAGCCAATCACTCAATACGACCTCCTCGACCAATTTGATGTTTTCTAGTGTCACTATAGTAACGGGCCCTCCTTCCTGTGGTTCATCTTCAAGAGATTTTTTGCCTCAACTAAACAATTTTGACCAACGTTTAGCTGTGGCACACGATGGTGCAGATACTTTATAAACCGTATCAATTCGCTCTTTAATTTGGGACGGCTTCTTTCCTTACAAGGTGAGAAATGTTATCGCTTCACGATGTTCAATTTTAGACATTTTGAAAACTTACCATGCCCCGCTCAACTTCTGATTGTTTCACTTAACTGAGCAATGGCTATAAACTGCCAAATGATTATTTGATTGTTAACTAACCACAGATCTGTCTAATGGTTTGTTTTTGATTACTTTCTTATTAGATATCCAAGGTTTATAATACCTGAACCGCATCTCGTACCAACCCTTGCCACGGACATACACCCCCACATCATAACAGATCCTCCATCGTGTTTATGGTTGCACGAAAATGTTTGTATTTTAATTCTTCATTGGTCCTATCCACACACAAACTAACCCATTAGAGCCAACAAGGTGGAACTTACTCTCACCAGTAAACAACATATATTTCCAGTATTCTAATCATCATTAGAGTGTTGTTTACAGCATTTTTAATCTTGCTTGATGGTTTTTCTTATCTACAAACGGCTTTCTCCTAGCTATTCGTCCTCGGTAACCACACACACATTGCATTTCTAACCATTTGACAGTGGACCACTTTACTTGAAAAATTTTCAACTTTTAATGACAGTTTTGATGCAGTTATTTTAGGAATATCCTTTATTTTTCGAACAATTCGCGTTTCCTAATTTATTGCCAGGTAGCACGACTTTTATTCACATTTTTTCCTATTCCAGTGTAAGATTTATTTCGTTTATGATAAGTTACTCTCGTACATCTGACCTCTTTGACGACCCATTTTCTCTAAACAAGTATGTATTTTAAAACGTTGAACTAACGCAAAAATTACCATTCATATGCACAGCCCGGACATCGACTAAATGAAAGTTTTTAAAAACAAAATACTTTGTTTTTTGCGTTTCTTTAACCTGCATGAGTTTGAGTTTGATGTAAAATATACAATGAACTTTTTTTATACATTTTCCTTTTTTTGTTTGTTTTGTGAAATACGATTTGCAAGATACAAAAAAAAATTTCATATTCTTTATCTCTTATTTACCATTTTACACATACATTACATATTCTAATATACGTATTTATGCTCATTGTATGATTTTCATTTTTATTCATTGTAGGTCCAGTAGTATGCTTGTACTTTTTGAAGATTTACTTTAAATCTAGCAGCAATTTTTTCGTGAAGATCTTAATTAATTGTAGTGTACATATCAGTGTACCTTTTGGTGGGGAAGTTTTCCATTTATCTAAAATAAATGTATAATATTATTGTCATTGTTTTTTTTTGTCATATTTAAGTGGTAGTAATTTCGTTATTTTTCTATTTTTTTTCGATTCAATAAAATAACAAATTAGCAATCGAAATACTATGTAAGTCTCAAATATAAAGTTATCGTAAAAGTTGAGGTAGCTCCGAAAAAAATGAAAGCGAACTAGAGTTATACGACGCAATAAATTTTAAACATTACGAAATCAACGCTGAGAACAACAACAATAACAACGGCAAGAAAACCAGCAGCCTGCGAAATATTTTAGGTTGGTGAAATGGTAATCTAAAGACAGAGATATTGTTTCTCTTTGCGTCGTTTACCTTTCTTCCAAAAAGCGTTATGCAGCGAACACACAAGAAATCTAGTCTACGTTTACGCCGACACGACCGCCAATAACAATACAGATATGGAATGGTTCGATTCTTGTAATGTAAGAGCCGTGCTGTTAGAGGTGAGAGTTGTTTTGATTCCGTGAAAGTTACCGGCGATGTTTACCAACACGTCGTACCGCGGGTATTGTGGAATACTTGTGCGATTATATCATTGTGTAAAGTTTGGTAAATATTAGAAAATGACGACGACGGAGTTCGTTCTTGCATAGTTTCAAGGGCCACAACTTTTACGCCTTTAAAAGAATTTCGTTTACAGTTAAATTAGTTACAGAACTGTAGAGGGTGAACCATTTAACTTAGGGAGTTTTCTTAGGTGTTGAGCATCAAAGTGAAAACCGCTTATTCCATTAGTTGTTTTCGCTATTACAAAGTTGATGCACTGCACGATTGCTTACCGATGAGCAAAAGAATTTGCGTTCTGCCGTATGACGTCAGCTTTTGATATGCTATCTACAACAAGGTAAAGTCTTTGTACAACAATGCGACGCATCAATCAAAGTACTTACGCAAAAATGTGTAAAATATGATTCTGGGAAAAAAGCAAATCATAAAAAGCCACGTACGTAACAGAATTACTCAAAGAGCGGACTGCACGTTTTCGCCATAAAGCTAATTATCTCTTGTTTTGTCTACGTAGGTAACTAGATTACGTTTCACCGAGAAAAAAATGCTTACCTATCGTCTAGTCTAGTAGGCAAACGTACTAAACCGTAATTGTTAAAGTTACAAACGTCGTTTATAAACGGTAATTAATAATAACAGAGATGTTAGAAGACGCTGATTCGCCAAGTACACTATTACTTATTAAAATTGCTTCACTAATAAAAAAACCAATTAAATTTTATAGATGCAGTAGTATAAAACAATTAAAGGATCAAAGGATGGCTGACGGTTTTTTAATAAATTCATCCCCATTTGGAATTATTTTTTATAAATTGTTTCCAATTTTTCAAGGGTTGCGATACAAGGCAACAATATCTTCTTGGTTTGTGTTTATTCTTTAGTTTTTATAGACTTTTTCTATACTCTGAATACTAAGGTAGTGAACACTACCAGAAAAGTTTGTATTCTTTACATTCATTAACTTTAACTAAAAAACTTTTGTATTTTATAAAAAATACATTGTATAAACTAAAAGTAAGGAAACTTTTATTAACCGTAGTCTAAAGTGTCGATTCCACTAGACCAGCAAACGTTATTTATTTCAAACAACACCATGTATCGGCACACTTCGCACCACACAAATTATTAATTAATTCGGAATAGCCGTTTCAAGGACTCCTGGGTCCGAATCGTTCCGGTTGATAATGAGTAGAGTAACCTAAACTTGCGGACTCGCATAGGCGTCGGTATTACGGGTTAATATAAGAATACGAAAAATTCATAAATAAACTAAACCGGTAGAGAAGCAGGCATGTAGTGTCGACTTTGAATATAAATCATGTTAAACCGCGCTGAGAGAGATTTCGTTTTAGTACCGGTTGAGCTGTTGCAGAGATTAGTCGACCGGTCAAGGTTATGTACTTACGTGTCGCTTTTGAAAATATAGCTGGTGTTTTTTGTGTTGTAGTATTATACCAAGTACATAATTAGTGTATCGTTTCATATAGAACTAATATTTACATACCTAAGAAAACAATGCCTCGTAATAGATTTGCTACTAATGTACATAAATATGTGTCACTTTTTCCCCATTTAAAATATGACGGCAGTGCAGTTTTTTGCTTAATATGCAATGTTCGTTTGGCTGCATTGGACAGAACTGATTGCCAGAGGCATGTCAATGGTATTAAGCATATGAGAAATGCAAGAACTGAAATACCTTATACACTATTCCTCATATATTTATTAATTATGTTTACCTCTTGTAATCTTCCGTTGTCGTTGGTGAGAAAAGCAGCTTTTAAAACGTTTTGGCGACAATACATTCCAAAGTACCCATTACCCTCACAAACACAATTACAGAATCATTTGCCGCGAATGAAAGAGATGCTAGAAAATGTGTATAAACGTGATTTGTGTTCCAAAAAAATATGGATTACCGTGGATGAGACGACCGATATAAAGAAAAACAGTATTGTGAATGTAATAGCTCGCGTTTTATCTAGCGAGAACACAGCATCTCGATATTTGTTAGCTTGCAAACGTGTTCAACAATGTACCGCGGAAAATATTCAAAAAGTGATAATAAACGCCTTGAAAAAATTTAAAATTGCCCAAGATCAAGTTGTGATGATTGTGACAGATAGTGCGGCAACGATGTTAAGTGTTGGGCGATCCTTAAAACATATATTTCCTAACTTAATACATATAACCTGCGTGCTGCATGCTTTGCATTTAGTTGGTGAAGTTGTTCGACAACATTACGGAAACGTTGATCGGATGATTGGAAGTACTAAAGCAGTGTTTCGTAAATCTCCTGAATGTTTAAAAGAATTTCGTAAATTTTGTCCAGGTATTCCAGAACCTCCTGAACCAATTTTAACGCGGTGGGGTACTTGGCTAACAGCAGCTTCTTACTATTTGATCCATTTTCAACAAATTCAATCAGTTATAATGCGATTTAATCGGAATGAATCCAAAGCAATTAGAGAAAGTCAAAGAGAATTTCAAATTCCTCAACTTTTAGAAGATTTAACAACAATATGTACCAATTATACAATATTACTAGATGCCATCAGAAAACTACAATGTACTGAATTGTCATTGCAGGAATCATTAGACATAGTGGAGAGTGTAAAAAATAAATTACACATATTAAATGATACACCAGGATTATGCGCTAGTCAAAAGTTGGCAGATGTTTTAAGGAAAAATCCCGATTTTAATACTTTAGAGGCCGTTTATAATAAGTGTAAGAATAGTGAACTTTTAAGTGATTTTGAAAAACAGTTTCTACATGCAAATGTAACTTCCTTAGATGTGGAGAGATCGTTTTCTATGTATAAGAATATTTTTTTCTTGTCGACGCACAAGGTTTAAAGAAGTAACTGTGGAAACATATGCAATGATGCAAGTTTACAATAGTTCACATCCTGATGCCTCTAATTTGTTGAATAATTAGCAAGTAAGTTTATTTATGAATTTTTCGTATTCTTATATTAACCCGTAATACCGACGAATATGCGAGTCCGCAAGTTTTGGTTACTCTAATAATGAGGATCCAAGAGTCCTCGAAACAGCTGTTCCGAATTAATTAATTTGTGTGGTGCGGAGTGTGCCGATACATAGTGTTGTTTGCCATACTACCCCACAGTTCTTTCTTCATTATTCGTTATTTATCTATTTACACTATGAGCGCAAGCCAGTAGCACCGTTATTTTTTTTTGTATGTAATGCAAACTGAGGTATGAGAACAATTATATAAAAAAAATACGGTGATACACGCTTGCGCCGTTTATATAATATTTAAAAATTACACTTTCATAAGAAATGATTACAAAAGATCAACTTGACATTATTTCAGAAGCACTAATGTAGTTTTAAGTTGAATTTCACTTTACTTCGATTAGTACAGGCCATGTAGATTTAAAAAGGACACCATAAATTTCGAGATTTTGAGATTTTCACCTATGTATCCTTTACAAAATATTTACAAAAACTTAAGAACTATTCAATAGTGTGCTACGCTACCTCTGGCTCTTATGGCCGTTCTCCAAAACCTCATTAAACTGAAACAAAGAGGCCTCTATCCTTAATATGTTCTTACGAATTTTTAGTACTTGTCCAAAAACCTCTTTTTGAAGCAATGTTTTCAAAGATTACGTTATTTTCCATACCCGAACAGCGACGAATTCACATGCGTAAAATAGATAAAATGATTCGTATAGTGCCGGTGACCCAGCGTAGATACTCTTGTTGAAATCTAAACATTTGGGCAAGTAGTGCTGCGCAATAGTTAACTTGAATCTAACGTATCTGTACGCGCATTTATCTGTATACATGATGAAAGTGAGAAACAACGCAGTTTATATAGGAGATTGTCGGAGCAGTGGCATCTTGAAAAACGGATTTGTACGCGGAATTTTGGAACTCCGTACGGCCAGATGCAATAAAATGAAATGGCGAAATGTTTTTGAAACGAAGTTAAAATTCCCATTAAGAAAATTCTGAGTAATATTTTAATTTAGATAGAAATTTATGAAAATTAGAATAAAGCATAATTTACTAGCGCACAACAGTTTATAGTCCTTAAACGATTTAGTAATAATAATAATGACTTTCAATACCTAACGTCATATAAATCCAATTGCAGGACAATTTCATATGTACAATAGGTGTGAAGAAGTTCACATACAGAAAATATATACATACAGTACTGTGAAATAGTTACCGACCACTGCACGTAATTATTATCATTTGCATTTTACAACACGTTTCATTGTGCGATCGGCATGGGACCGCTATTCTTTGAAGGGATTATCTATTTCATCAGATTTAAAATGAATTTTACCAGGAAAAAGCATTGAAAGTAATCAAATATCACTGATAGTAAGTTACGGCTACACAAAAAGGGTGAGTAATAAATATAATGAATGGTATATTTGATGAGGTGCAAGTGGGGTAAATGATGAATAATGAAATATTTAGTTATCTAGTGCCACTCAGACAGTGTTTATCGTGTTTTCTTCTACATTGTAAAGAAGACGTGTTATTAGTAGAACTCGGTAACAGAGAGCCGTACCTGCCTAGTATACAAAAACAATAATAAGAAAATAGAAAAAAAATAACAACTTTAAAGTAGCTACGGATATTTTTTAGATCTGTTTCAACGGAAATATCTTGAAATTTCGACTGGCTCTCCTTAATAGCAGCAGCTTCGGCAGTTGTTGACGCCCGAGCTAAAACAACCGAGAGTCACCACTTCAGACGCGAATTTGACTTTGTTTAACAGTGATCCAACAGATTTTCTGAATCGATTTGTTACAGTTGACAAAACATGGGTTCACCACTTTGATCCCCAGTCTAAACAACAAAGCAATTAATGGCGACATCAAGGATCTCTACCACCTCGCAAATTTAGGGTACAACCCTCAGCCTAAGATTATGGCTACCATTTTTTGGGATGTCGAGGGAATTTTATTAATTGATTACATGGAACGTGGCCAGACAGCCACAGGTCAATATTAATTAATCAACTTTCTAATTATATTAAAAGAAAAAGATGAGGAAAGTTGTAGCGTGGTATTAGCTTTTATCAGGACAATGTTCCAGTGCATAAAAGCCCAGTTTCCTTAGACGCAATTTACAATGCTGGTTTCGAGCTGATCCACCATACTCACTCGACCTAGCTCCTAGTGATTTTTATTTATTTCCAAAATTAAAAGAAAGCCTTTCGGGAACCGAATTTAACAACAGTACAAGAATTTTTCTCTAATTAAAGCAGTGAGTTTTTTTAAAAAGGTTGAAATGTGTTGGAACATAGGTGAAATAAGATTTACAGTAAATGTTTTAGTGTAACACAATTTATTTTCTACGATGCTCCAGTTTCAGTAAGCAGTATCTTAACCTCATATATCTTTTTCATTCTCTAATACCAATAATACAAACACTAAATTTCAACATGAGTTTATTTTAACATGTTGTATCCCTTAATCACCCCGTATACATATATACACCCAGACATAATATAATAGCAAGTTATTGATTTGCCTTTAACCCCAACACCAATGTCTGTCTGGGCGTTTTCGATGCAGACGTAGAGGAGGAAAATGTCGTTGCCCTCTGTTCCCTATACGAGGGGTTGCTTATCTTTATTGCGTTGCGTTTGCTACACATCTGCCTCCTTTGGAATGCATTTTTTGTCAAAACCGTGGCCCTAACGTATTGCCTGTTTAAAACCTCTCTATTAATTAAATGGAAAAGATATCGAGATTATGGATTATTGTTTGGAGAAATAATAGTACCCAACGTAAAAATCTCGTGCATATTGCATAAATTTGCTCCCGGCTAACGCAAACCTTATGATTAGCTTTCGCATAAAGTGCAGGCAGTTTTTGGTCCCCGCAGCAAAATGTCACCTTCCTTCTACAAATTACACTCATTAGATGTTGTTAGCTGGACCTAGTGAATATAATCGATTGTAATGATGCGGAATTTTACGACTTTTAACAGGCATGCATTATCTCTGCAAGGCTGCTATTTGGAATTGTGCAAAACGGTGTCAAAATAACATGTTTACAGCTTCCTTCCTTCAAGCACAAATGCTGTACATACATAATTTTTCAATGTTGCTACATACTAGACGTTATAATGGGATGAAGGCTCGTAGTCTGCGGGCAATTTTTCGTCGTCAGTAGATAGCGCGTCCTTAACATTTTGCAGTAAAATAGCGAGAAATTTAACTCTTTTTATATATTTATGGTTTTTTTTTTGTAACGAAGTTCCAATAGATACGAAGTAATTTCACACCGATCATAGCATGCGTCTAAATAGAATATATGCTTTGATCACTATGTAACTGGTTCGTAGCTGCTACTGTACCAAGTACTAATTACTGAATATTAACATTACTGTTTGTTCGTTAATTTTTGGTTGTATTCAATGCAATACACTCATGTTATATGTAAAGTAAGTTACAAAAAGAAACAAATATATACATATATATAAATATATATATATATACAGGGTGACAATAAAAAAAGTGTAATGCATAGTACTGCGTGTTAGAAGAGCTCAAAATGAGAAAAAAGTATCTATAAACATAGATTTAAATGTTAATACTTTCCAAATTATAAACAGTAATAGTAATAAATTACACTGATAAACACACTTTTTGGCACACGAATCATTTATTATGCTTTATATGTAACTTTCTATGCTGATTTCAAATATGCAAACAGATGTTCTCTATCACACATAGTTTTTGGACAATCTCATTTGTAGTTATTCATTTCGTATTATTTTTAAAGCCGTTTACTAATGTGGATGCAACAATATATTAGATATTTTAAACCAAGGAACAGTGAATGCATGTGTGAAGAATGACTCATGAAACAAACATGTTTAAAGGCTGTGCTTTTGCACAATGGTAACAATTCTCCTTCTGTCCCATTAGCCTATGTAACTGATGTGAAGGAGACATGAAAACTTGACAATTTTATTGGAAAAAATTCAGTATGCATTGTTGGAGTATATGCTGTGATTTAAAAGTAGTTGCATTGTTAACGGGTTTGCAGCTAGGCTACACCAAGTTTTGTTGTTTCTTGTGCGAACAGGACAGTAGAGACAAGAAAAATCACTGTATTCAGAAGGAATGGCCAACACGTCAATCACTGACAGCTGGACAGAAAAATGCGCATGCTGCACTAGTCAAACCTAACGACATTCTTTTACCTCCTCTTCATATAAAGCTGGGGCTTTCCAAAAACGTTGTCAAAGCAATAGATAAAACTGGATCTGGTTTTCTTTATTTGAAGGAAAAAATCCCTCGTGTAAGTGATGCTAAAATGTTAAAATCAAGGAAAGAGTTTTTGTAGGTCCCCAAATAAGAGCTTTGATTACTGATGAATTTTTCGAAGAGCAGCTAAGCCAAGTTGGAAAAACCGTCATTCAAAAATGTGATTGAAGTTTTTTAGGAAACCACAAATCCTCGAATTACCATGAAATTATGCGTGAGCTGTTACATACCTACAAAAATTTTGGGTGTAACATGTCCCTCAAAGTGCATTTTTTGAACTTCCACCTGGATTTCTTTTCTGACAATCTCGGTGCGGTAAATGATGAACATGGGGAGCGGTTTTACCAAGATATCTCCGCCATGGAAAAGAGGTACCAGGGAAAATGGAACGAACAGATGCTTGCTTATTACTGCTGGACACTGAAAAGAGACGTTCCCGATGCCAAATATAGAAGAAAGTTATAAATAGTTACGTTTTAGCTAAGTAGAGTATTGCGAAGTATATTGTAAAAGTAAGAATTTTATTTAAAATTAAACTGTGCATCACAGAAAAACTGTACGTGATGGAGACAAACTAATTATATATTTCAATTTAGCGGAAAAAATACTATTAGGATCAGCTATTTTCCCTCATGTGCCAAAAAAAAGTTTGGTTTTGTTCCCTAGTGTTATCAAAGGTTTTCAAATTGGCCATTTTCTTGTATACATAACCTTCTGATCATTGATCCACGACACCTCTGGAATATTCTTGGATTGCAGCTTCTAAAATCCTGTTGCATTTCAAAATGCTCCTCACTACTTATTTCTACGAAATATACGCCATTCTTTATGAACCCCCAAAAAGTAAAATCGAGAGGATTGAGGACGGGGCTCCTCGCTTGCTATGCAATGGGTCCACCACGACCGATTCACCTATTTCCATCATGCATGAAGTACATACTTCTAATAAGTTTATGTACATACTTCTAATAAGTTCTAAGAAAGTGTTAAGTTCGTCCCGTATGAAATTTCGACTGACTTCGTCGATTTGGCATTCGATATGGTCCGATTAAAAAATCATCGATCATACCTGCCCACACGTTTAAAGAACACCCATAACTGGAGCCAGCCTCATCTGTAAACATAATTGACGACAATAAATTTTCATCTTAGATTTGGTTTTACAGCCACTCCCAGTATTGCACACAAAATATGTGATTTCCTTCTAATAAATGTCGAACTTTCTGATAATGGAAAGTACAAAGAAGTTGTTTTCTCAGGACTTGCCTAACAGACTCGCGGTTTACGGTTTGTATAGTTGAGCTTATTTTCCTAATGTTAATTCTTGGATTATTATCAACCATGTGCAAAATAGCGTCTTCATTATGAATGGTGCGGGCGGTCCTTTGAACCCAACTGTTCCTTTTTTAAAGCAACCATCTACTGCCCTGGTAAGCCCGGTTGTCGCAGTGGACACTAGGGCGTCAATAAAAAGTAACAATATATTATTTTTTAATAATACTGTATCTCACGTACCTACTTTTGCGCGATACGCCTCTGACGTTGCACTCGTTTGTCGAACCTTATTGATGAGTAGTTTTTTTTTGCCCACTATATATTGCAACTAAGGTTCGACAACCTTAGTTATCACTAATATTTCCATCCGACTGGTTTGTTTCTAACTTTTCTACAATAGATAAATACATTAAAATGTTTTTTTTTAATTTTGAAACTATTTCCTTAATATAATTACATACTTATTTTTCGAGGAAATTCTTCTTCCATCGTTCTTAAGTCTTCAAATGGTGGTACGTTTACGTTCATTGCTACAACTATTTATTTCTTAACAAGAGTTATCTTGACTATATGTATCGATACGTATGCCATCTGTAGACAATCACAGTATATACGGAAATATACTCTCAAAACAATATTCACAAAAACAGTATCCTGTACTGAAAAAATATTTATTGTTATTAAAAAATCTCAATTAGCCTTTATTGCACACCGTCTGCACACTCAAAACTATAAACATGTCAAATGGCGTCCACAAATACAAGTGATTTTCCGAAGTTCCTCTCAACAGGATGAACTTTTTGTTCTATAAATTTTCCATCTGTTCTATAAATTTTCCATTTTGATGTTCTAATAACTGTTAATGTCTAAATTCTATAGAAAGGATTTAAAATTACACATTTCTGCAATATCTTATCGTGCACTAAATAAAATGAGTTATTTTCCATTGCACAATCTTTATACATCCTCCTTTTCAAAAGATCCGTTAAGCGGTGCTTTTTGCGTAAGTTACAAAGATACCTTGTAGAGCTATTTAAGCGTGAATACTGTTAGCGGCGGGCCTGATTCAAAGCCCAAGCATCTGAACAATGTCGGTACTCGATATGTCGGATACAACAGGGGCTACGGTGTTTCACCTTCTACCTTGCGTACACCATCGAACTGCAGTTTGTGAACGTTCTTTATACACATATTTTTACGTTAAGAAGAATAACAATGTTACGATATTCGTATACTGCGTTATTTTAAATCAAATTAAATCTCTTTTCCTTAACTAAAAAGTCGACTAGAAAGAATATAGAAAAGGATAGGTGATGATATGATGTATAGAGAGGAAAATGCAGCGCATATCCATACCTTCATTTTAATGCCACCGGAAATTTTGGTTTGTGAGAATTTCTGAAACTATTTTTGGCGCTCTAATCGATGTTTCTTTTGTTTTAAAAACCATTCCAACTGTGCTTTACATAACCAAAAAAGCAATATTATTACATTATACAGGGTGTAAAAAAAACGTTTAAATATTTATGGGGAATATATTGCGATCAAAAACAAGTAAAAAAGCTCTAATGAACATGGCTCCGCAAAACAACCGTTTTCGGGATAAGTGCAATTGTTTTTTTGTTTTTTTTTGCATTTTTTAGCGTTTAGCGCTGCAGAATACGATAATCACAGATGTTCGAGATGCCTTCCTTCCATTTCAACACAGGATGTACATCTTCTTAAGAAGGAACTCCGCACCCTTTCCAAAAATCCCGGTTTTGCTTGAATTGTTTGACAACATTGTTCAATTCGCTGTTGCAACTCGGCAAGATTATTTACTGGTGTTTCGTACACTAAACTTTTCAAGTAGCCCCAAATGAAAAAATTTAAGGGATTTAGGTCGGGAGACCTAGCAGGCCATGGAATGGGACCCCCTCGACCTATTCATCTCCTATGAAATGCTTCGTTCAGGTGCTCCCCAACAACGGTGCCCCATCTTGCATAAACCAAACATTCAATCTCCGATTTAGAGGGACATCTTCCAAAAGTTCGGGCAAGGTGTTTACCAGAAAGTAAAGGTATGCAGGACTTGTTAAACGTTGTAGCAAAACAACCGGTACTAATAACTGATCTCCTAAAATGCCTAGCCAGATATTCAGACTGAAACGCTGTTGATGTCTGGATTCAAGAACAGCATGCGAATTTTCGTACGACCAAACGTGATTATTGTGGCAGTTGAAAATCCCATCGTTAGTGAAACCGGCTTCATCAGTGCAAAGGATGGTTAGAACACTGACCTTGGATGACCACCTTCGTAAGCACGTTTATCGAAGGAACCACTATCCCTCAACCGCTAGTAAACGTTTCCATCACATGCGAAGGCCGTTGACGATTGGGAAATGTCTCGCAATAAAGGCGACGTGCTTCCAAAGCATGCTTGCAACCATGTTCCTCAACGTGTAACAATCGGCTGTGGTGGATCAGGTAAATCAGGACACAGTTTGTGAAATAGTCGGGTGCGTTTCGGGGACTTTAGAAACACTGCCTTTGTACTTGCAATCAATGCATTTACTAGTGGAAAACATGTAGGTTACCACTGTGTTCTTTAAGAGATCGGCCCAAAGAACGCATGTTTGCGGCACCATCACCCATAAACATTAAAAGTTGCTTAGTTGAAACTTCAAATTTGTTCAATGAGTTCAACACCACCTTTCAAATCTCATCGGCAGTACAATTTATAACTCTTTCAGAAGCAAGTAAGAAGGAGGATGACGGTCGATGTGGTTCCATTGTACGTACCATTACATTAACCACAGAATGTTTTTGACGATCTGTTATTTCGTCCACACACAACCACAGTTTTTTATCTTTCAATTCCGTTTTCATTCTTTTTTCTATATGTTCACGAGCAAATGGCACTACATTTCGTATCGATGTCCGACTATGGAATTTACAGTCCGCATATTTATTCCAGAAGGAGACAAATGCTTCTTTGTCTAGTAAACGAAACGATAAGTTACATAAAATAAGAGTAACACATAAATCATATGTACATTTTTCTTGGTCTCGTATGCCACTTTTTGCAGAAGAATGCTGTTTGCTTTCGATGTGACGTTGACAATGGCTTCTGGACCAACACATTAAAGAGATTTTACAAACTAGACATTGAATTTTAGCGCCATCAAAAATTAAGTCCGGCATGTCCACTATAAAGTTTTTAACTGTGTCTGCCATTGATCGTTTTCGCGACGTACCTAATTGCGACATTTTTAAAGCAAACATACGCGTACAATTACGAAATAAGTTACGACAGTCTACATATACACAGAACTACTCGCATACAGCATCGATTTAGTACTGACGCTGTGAACGCGTGAAATAAATAATCGCCGACTCCGCACCACATATCTACTACACTGACTGTTACCGCTGTTTGCCCAGACTATATATAATAACGCAAATGTCATATGAAAACAAAATGTTTTACTTAAAGTTGTTTTTTTTATTAAATCGCATTTATTTGGAAAATAGAGTACGCATAGCACTGCGAACTGATAAAATTTATGAAAACAATTGTTTTGCTTTAGAGAAAGTCGTGGTTTCTATGACACAAAGCAACAAAAAAAAAACACTAAACTGATAATGAAAATTGTGGCTTTCGTGGATTTTCAAAAAAGACCAATGCAATTATCACGAAAACGGTTAATTTGCGGACCTATTAACTATTAACCTATTAACTTTATTTACTGCATGCCTCGATTAATCTTTCAAAAAGAGAGGAAAATTGGGAGAAATAGAGTATTACGTGTTATTCATGGAGTTATGGCATTGAAGGCGTGGGTTGGCAGGGGGTGGAGTGAAAACGGAGCTAGACGTCGGAAAAAAAGCGCCGTCGAGACGGGACGCGTCGCATACAAAGTAGTCCTTGAAAAAGGATTAAATCGATACAAAGCCTTCTGCGTTGTATTTATCAAGCTGTCCTAAATTCGCAAGTTTCTGCGTATATGGGAATCTCGCTTATTATAGAAGACAGGATACAACTTTAAATTTGGAAGGTTGCTAAATTTAGCCCATGGAAATAATTAAATAAAAGAGTACCTTCAAAGTCTACTGACGTAGAAAAAAGATTAAAAATATTTCCGTTGGTCGGAAAGGTAAGAGGAGTACGCAAAAACAGTTTTGAATGACATCACAAGATCATTTTACGCTTTTTAAGAATTTTGTTGGTTTGTAGAAACCCTGAGAAACCACCACACACTTCATTTTTCAGATCCAAGTTCGTACTTTTTTGGCAAGTTCATTTCCTTGGCAAAAAATAAACTTTTGTACTCTTATACTCCTATAATTTGTGGCCCGTAGAACGATAGAAATAAATCTAAAATTATTGTTTAATCTAATCGGCGGTACATTACAGCGCCAGTTAAAAAGCAGGGTAATTTTCAAATAATTAATCCCTAAATTTGGGGTTTCAGTATTTGTATCTGCAGGAAAAGTAAATTTGATAAGATTTCTACAAGAATTTTTAGAAATCTGTGCGATTTACCCAACTTTACTCTGTATTCTAGTTGCATTTTAACAATTAATTTTATGTATATATACAGTAAAAACATTTAAGCTAGTGTAGCACGCGATTTTAAATTTCCCACCAAGCAATTGCCGTCAGCTGGTGAGAATAAGTGTGGTAGGGATAGAAGAAATAACGGTCTAACGGTCATTGTAAACGTGAGTTATATAGAGTTATGTGTCCTGTTATGTATACTGAGGTATTAGGAACTTGTACTTTTTTTTAATAAACAAGCAAGTTAAAACTTACGGCGGTTTATTTGAACGAAAATACTCGCCTCCTACACTAGATAATTTCTTTCCTCGGCAGTCTAGAGCAAAAGTTTTCAAACAAAAAATATTTGGAGACAAGTTCTGCATAGCATAAAATTATACCTAAGTATACAGGCTGTTCAGATTCCGCTACACACTGTATAAGTTTGGCTTTGGAATATCCTCTATCTTATTACGTTTCAATTTAAGTCGACTTTCTTCAATATTCCCTATACCTATCCCTCTTAGTTTCTGAGAAAATTGAGGTAATTTGAGATTTTTGCGAAATTTCGCTGTTTCTTTAATGGCCGATATTTTGAACGCCTTATACGCTAGACCAGTGATTCAACTTTTATTCGATTGAGTATTTCTCGAAGTTTTCCGTAATACATTGAAAATTTTTTTATATCAAGTAGTTTGCATATCGTGTATTCAGAAAAAAATCCTCTCTTAAAAGGTAAAAAAAATTGCATTGTACCAATTTAAAATTAAGAGGTTAGGATAGATTTCTAAAAATTTGCAAAACATTTTGGTTTTATTAACTGCAAATAAAAGTATTTAAATTACCATGGAAATTAGTTCAAACCGCATCTCAATCTCCTAATTAATAAAAAAGTTACGGCAACTAAAAGAAATTAGCAGATTTTGGATTTTTAAAAATTCTAACCAAGTTTGCCACGGCAAGTAATATTTGAAAATGGATTCTTAATGGGCTCTCGCACCATCACCATTTCCCTAATTTAATTATCTCCCCTAGCTTTTCAAATACAAAAGTTACCCATGTTGTCCCTACGAAATCCGGGCACCCTGTATATGCACGTTTCATATCAATTTTTGTACATTGCAACATAATCAATATCATAAGGGCCATCTAAATAGTTTTTACTTAAAATACAATGGAATATAAAATTTAGTTCTAAAAATATAGAGAAAAATAGGTTTTGGGAGGATACGATAACTCCCCTAAAATGGACATTGATAAAAAAACCAAAACCAGGTAACTTTTATTTTTTTGTGTAGTTTAAAGCTATGAAGAGGAAAAATAGATTGACAATATCTATGGGCGGGGGCAAAAAAAAATCTATTTCTTTTTAATCCTCTAACGATCCATGGGTGCGCCATTGATTTTTTCTCATCTTAAATGTAGTGCTAGTAACAGGAAACAATCCCTTTTTTAAATCAACTCGATATCTCGACTTGTTCCTGAGACATAGTAAAAAATCTGTTTTCAGGAAGTAACTTTGAGAGTCAATTACATCCCCTTAAGCCGAAACAAAGCAGCTAAAAAGATATGTTTCGGTGTACTACATTCATGCAAAATTCTATTATCATTTTCAATTTTACAAATATAAACAAGTTTACAAAAACAAAATCACAAATCTATCATCTATCGACATATTCTTACTTCGATTTTCCGGCAAGCAACACTTTAGTGTCGGCACGATCACTGAAAATCTCGTAGCTCTGTTCAGTATACGAGAAACAATGCTAACAACCCCAATAACTCTGAAACTCTTAATTTTAGGATAATACATTACTTTGTGCAGAATTTAACAAGGATTTTAATATACAGCTGGTTCCAATAAAAAAAGAACACAACCTTGGATAGCCACCAACTTATGAAACACTCTGTAGATTTCAATGTAATTTTAAATCATGGTCTCAATCAGACCATTACAAGAAAAAACCGTTTTGAAGAATCTCCATTCACAAAGGCACAATCTTCTGAGCCCGCTAAATACAAAGGTGGTGTCAATTAATCAATTCTACCTGAAAATCAATCCAAAAACATTATTTCATCATATGATGAAAAATTAGTCGACAAAAATTAGAGACAGATCTATTTTGGCAAACAACAAATAGGGATTTTGTTTCGTTAACAAGCTCGCGTCAAATATTTGCCGTATAATACACGAATCAACATCACTCTTGTTCTTCCGATGACTTTGGAAATACTTCGTCAAACAATAACAATGTCCAATTTGTTTGTAGCGTGCTCCACAGTGCTTATCGCAAAACATACAATGCGAGGAAAAAATACATTCATAAATTTCAGTCGGGATTTGAAGATGGCTTAGCGGTAGTTGAAAGTTATGTACTTACAAAAATCGTGTGACGTCCTTTTGCATAGGAAAATTACCAGAAGACGCATATAAGAATATTTTGCAAAGTTGTTATTTAAAGAAATGTGTCATTTATTGTATTAAATCTAGGTTGGTATAGTTGATACTGATAGGAAATATAAAGTTAAATCTTCACTATTACCAAGTAATATTGGGGTCCCTCAAGGATCTGTCCTTGGCCTATTATTATTTTCGCTACTTTTACATGACTTAATTGATTTCGTTAATGATTTCGCTACAGTATGTTATCCCGATGACATAACTGTTTTTGTTTCAGAAAGGGTTGATATCGAAACCGCTTCAAATTTGGTCTTAGATAAACTCTTTAGATGGTTTTGTGGTAAGAGACTGTCACTCAATTTTTACCAGACTAAATACGTCCTCTTTCATGCGGTAGAAAAAAAAGATAAATAGTTTCATGAATTTGCATTTCCAAAACAATGATATACAATCCGTAAATTCGCGAATCTTTTTAGGTTTAACATTTATCTCCAGTTTAAATAGGAATGATCACTACGAACAGTTGATAAGCAAATTAAACAAGTCAATATTGAAACCCAGATCTTTGAAGAACATTGAAACAGTTCACTAAAACCCTTACCACAATACTATTGAAGAACATGATAGAATCTTACGCTCGAAAAACAGTATATTACGCAGATTTTTAATATCACCTAATGAATGAAATCCTCTTCCTCTGAGGTATTTTTAAGCAGCTGAGGTATTTTTGAAACAATAAGCAGCAATCCGATGTATCACAGGAATTAATCAACTTACTTCATGTAGAAATTACTTCCTATCTTTAAAAATTTTAACTTTGCCTAATTTGTATATACTAGAATCCGGTTTCTATATTCATAAATAAAGCGTGACAAACGGTTTCACCCGCAGAGACGCCTTTTGTACGGGGGGGGGGGGGGGTATGGAGTTCGGCACTCGGTTATATATCGGATTCTCACTGTGTGTTTTCGAAAACATGGGACGTAAGCCTGGTGTACCTCTTGCATCGCATGTGAAAAAATATATTTGGCGTTTCCCTGGTTTGGAATTTACAGGTTCGCACATTCGTTGCAAATTTTACGGTTTTTGTATGAGTTTATCTTCATGTTGAGCACGTGCAACATTCCACAACACCTAATAGATAATGAAAACTTTCGTCTTTTTTGGGATAAATATGTTCCATCACGGAAGCTACCAACAAAAAGACAATTGCGGTACAATTTACCACACGTGCAAAGTACAATAAAAGACTGTGTAAAAGACGAGTTGAGAAATCAAAAAATCTGGCCCACTATGGACGAAACTACTGATGCTCAGAAACACAGCGTTCACCATGTTAGTTTCTGACGGAGCCGCAACAATGCTGAAAGCTGGTAGGATATTAAAAGTATGCTTTCCGACTCTTCTTCACATAACATAATTATACACGCATGTCTCGTAGCAGAAACAATTCGAAGCAAGTATCCGCGGGTGAATGATTTAATATCATCTACCATAAAAGTGTTTGTGAAATCTCCCAAACGTATCCGCGTATTCAAGCAATTGTATCCGCAAATTCCGCTACCACCTCAGCCTGTATTGACACAACTCTTTCCACAGCGCCTGCGCGGGTGCAACCGTTTGTCACGCTTTATTCATAAACATAAAAATATTTTCATAAATAAGAATAAATATCCGAAATCCACAAGTACACTCCACATAGTTTAAAGTTAACCGTTGAAAGTCCAGATATGGTGGGTATTAAGCTGTATAATCACATTATAATCACCTACCTAGTAGCTGCAAAACGTTGACATCAAAACTCTTCAAAAATTCTGTGAAAACATGGTTGCACTCGCAACCTTTTTATTCCATATCAGAATTCTTTGAATGTAATTTAGTGTAATGCGATTAGAATGTAATAACACCGCTGTAGCACAACGTATTTTATATTTTTATGTCCGTAAAATAGACAACTTACTCTATTACGAGAGAAAAATTATATGAATATAATAAAGCTTAGATTTCAGCTAGCAGCGCTTAACTATGCTTTCTGAATAAAGACAAATTTAAGAACTTTTTCTGCGAGGAATTTTTCTTTCAACTGAGGAAGATTATTATGAGCGACATTTTTTGTCCTTTTCTAGCTATTTTCAGAGCAATTGAACGGTGTAATAAGGAAAATGAAGGAATAATAATCTCCTCTTACAATGTATTTAATAACATTGTAATATGGATATTTTATATAAACAGTAATTTCGCTTGGAATTATTAATAATTGAGCAGTAATAATTCACTTTGGTTATTTTATAGTGCACATATACCGTATGTACTGCGTGTAATAATGAAGTATTCATATTCATTAGCCTGCGGTATAAATGTTAATAAGAAGATAATAAACCTTAACGATTATTGCTTTTGATATATACAGTAGTGTTCGGATATAACAACCCGCAGGGATCGAGAAATTCAGTTCAGATATTTATTTACATAAGAGTGCAAATTTTGAGAAATACTGCTTACATATATTTTAATATTACATGTATTAGTTACGACAAATGGGTTTGGGAAGGCAATGAGTGACAGTTCATTTTTCCGTTCATGTTCCATCCGAAGCAGGGCCTGGATACACTACCGGCCATAATTATTTGTCCACTCATAGAAATTCGCATAAATAAAGGAAGTACTGAAAAATAAATTGTAATTTTGCATTTAATCAAATTCTCTTAAAACAAAGAAATTGATAGTCTCTATTCAATTATAAAGTTCATTTGACACAAAAAAATTAAATCTTCGTTTCGTCGAAATGTCCACCTTGACTGTTAATAATTGCGGCATTCTCTCTATCAATTTCGTCAGAGTAACAGGTTCTATTTTAAGCCAGGCTTCTTGTCGTTGTTTCCACAATGACTCCTTGGAAGTTGGAGGATTTATTTTCACCTGCCTATCGAGTTCCTCCCACAAAAGCTCTATGGGACTAGCATTTAGGCTTTGAGGAGGCCATTTTTACGTTTTTTGAAAAATGATCTTATGCGATCATTCATTAAAATGAAGAAATATATCGTTTACCTTCATAGAATAGTAGGAGCTTCTAAAGTTTAGGTTATATTCCTTTTCAATCCTTTCTACAGGTACTGTGGAAGTTTGCTTGAACTATATCACATATTCGAACACTGCAGCACTGGGATACTGAAACATTTCACTATCGCCCTTACCACAACATTTTAGCAACACTGTATGCGCGTTCCGATAGCTAAGCTACCATAAACTGCAGTTCAGTTCAGTTTTACTGCTGAATATGATAGCTTAGCTTAGGTGATAGTGAATTGAGGCGCTACATTGCAAAACACAGTTTTTTAGTTGTGTGTTTTTCTACAAATCGCGTACACTGCACGTGTCCTACATAAAGTATATTTTTGCAAGTGTTACTGTGTTGTGTAAAATGGGAGATCCTAGTGTAGAAGCTCTCAAAAATATTGCACGTTTTCTAAATTTACCAAAATGATAAAAAGTGGTAAACAAATAAGTACTGCATTCTGAACTATTTGTAAAAAAATACGTTTTGCAATATACCTCCTCAGTTGTTTCTGATGATTGAACAATTTTTTCACTTTTTTGTTATTTTAAATACTGTTTTTGAGGAAAGGCATACGTTTAGTTTAACCGAGTTTAATTGTGATGTTAAAAACGTCTATTAAAACCACCTGCACAATTATACGAAAGAGAATCCCAAAAGAAAAGAAGAACCCTCATTAGTAGTTAACTTCGCACATTGACTTTATCGATTCATCCGTAGAATAATTTCAGTTCCAAATCGGATAGATTTACAATTATAGAACGTTTACTCAGCGTTAACCTTCTCGAAGATGACGTCCGCGGTCATGAGAATACTGTATGAACTTTATTTTCATTAACCGACCCCGGATGGCTTGCCAAAACCTGAATGGGTATGAGTCGCATCCTGAACAATGAGAGAACGAAACACAGTCGACATTCGTTTGACGAGAAATGTCCAGCTTATGTATGTCAACTCGGAACGGCTAGACGAATAGTGACTGGTGCGTTAAATACCTGTAAACGCTTTCCCAAGAGTTGTCTCGCACCCGTTAGGTAATCCATGTGTTCCCTAAATATCTTCCAGGTTTCTGGCGTTGATTGATTGCTCTGACCAAGTTAGACTCTTAATCTTTTGGAATTGATTTGCTCATTTAATTGTTGAACTCCAAG
Organism: Dynastes maya; assembly: GCA_029619315.2. Classification (NCBI taxonomy): domain Eukaryota; kingdom Metazoa; phylum Arthropoda; class Insecta; order Coleoptera; family Scarabaeidae; genus Dynastes; species Dynastes maya. Next base: position 111,688 of record JAROYE020000037.1, read on the forward strand.
ATCAGGAATCAAATATAGAGGAGAGAATACACTTCAATATACAGCGTGCCCACCTAGTGCGTGGGTGGAAGATAATTCCTTCGCTGAGTAATTTAGAGAAAAAGCTTCCAAATAAACAATATTCGGAGACAAATGCTGCACAACATAACATTATATTTAAGTATACATGTTCAGTTTCCACAGCGCACGATACAAGCTCGTTTAATGGAACATCCTATGTATGGACGATCCTCTTCAATATTATGTTAATCTTCTTCAATATTCTCTTTAATAGATAATTGAGATCATTTGAGATTTTTGCGAAATTCCACTCTTTCTTTAACGGCCGATATCTTAAATGTCGCGCTAGAGCAGCGATTCAAATTTTATTCGATTGAATATGTTTTGGAGTTTTCGGCAGTGCATCAAAAAAAAATTTATATCAACTAGCGTCTATACGATAGCCATCGAAATCGTTGCCATGTTTGATTCATGCTATTTTAACTTTTTTTAATTAAATCCTGTATATTTTTCCAGAATCTGATAGAGAAACTGTTCTAGAATGTTTTCTATAAACGTTTCCCTATACCTAAAACGTATCGTTCTTCAGTTAATTAAATATAGCTGTGCAGATAACTTCTTCGTTTAAAAACATGGCACTGCGACGAAATACTAGAAACTTTTGTTTCGCTGAACATATTTATTAAAGCCAACCGTTAAGCCAGCAATTAAGCTAAATAGAAATGTTTATGAAAACACTTTTTGGATCTTTTTATTGTAATGCGTAACGTGGACACTACACAAAACATTAATCCCGAAATGTTAGTGAATGTTCAACAGGATACCAGGAATCGCATTACAGTTTGTATGAATTCGAATGAAGGTTGAAATTGTACGCACAAATTAAATTTTACAGATTATTTTTAATGAATATCTTTAGAACAAGAAAAGTTTATAGTATTTCGCCACCGCACTTGCATTTCAGCAAAAAAGTGTTCTACATAACTTTATATTTAATTTACTAAAGAACCACACATTTTAGGTATAGCAGAATGTTTATAAAACAAATTCTACAACAATTTCTCTATCAAATTCTTGAAAAATATACAGGATGTTCCTTTGAAAAAAATTTGAGTCAACTGGGATCTGCATGATAGCCAAACGCTCAGACACCAACAGCAAGCATAACATACATTGAACACTCAGTTTCGACGTTAATTTATTTTGCTAAGTGTGAAGTTACTCTTGCGCCACCCGTTGTGCTGTAGGACTAGTTTTGGTAGAATAGTCAAAATTAAAGCTTCATAGAAGAAATCTTATTGTAAAAGGTTATAGTTGAATTTAAAGTGTAAAGTGAAATCTGTGAAAAAGTGACGTTCGTGGAAGTAAAATGGTAAAAGCAGAATTTGAAAAAAATTATGTATTTTAAATTGTAAAGTTGATCAATAGTAAAAGGTTGAAATAAGTTTGGAGTTTTTTCCGATTTTTATTTTCATTATTTACAACTTTGGCATTTAAAATAATGTTTTCAATTTCAACTTAACCCATTTCGCTTCTATCAACTACAATTCACACATTTCACTTTACACTTTAAATTCATCTTTAACATTTTGCAATTTAATCTATGAAGCTTTAATGATAGATTGTGCTATCACTTTCACGGTCAATTTTAAACCACTTATAGTGGTGCTAGCAGGCCCAATTATACATAAAACGAAAGGTGGCACTTTTGTCTATTACCTCAGCCGAAAACAACCTGCTGGTTGCATTTGATTTTATTCAGTTATAGCAGACCTTCTCAACCGAACGTGTCCCAGTTTTTGCGAGACAATTTAATCCTCCAGAAACAGATAATTCCTGGAGCAAATCCCCGCTTGGGGATGATTATTCAAGTTTTGGGGAACGGTGAAAAATTTTAAAAAAAATTGTTAACGTGTTTTGGGGCATAGACAACGTAGACATAGACAAATTCCATCGGCGCTACTGAAAATGTTGACGTAATCCGTTTTTTCCATAATTCTGCCAAAAGTACCGTGACATATGAGTCATCAAGCACAGTCGTGCTTCTGGAAGCGTCTTCCTGAAGGGCAAAGCGCTGTACAATCTATCACTAATTTTGACTATTTTAGCTGATGATGGCGTAAGCCGAAACTTGTTCTAGAGCACATTTTAAATATATTTGTAAGAAGCAAAGAAGAGTTTTGTATTTTCTATTGTGATATGTGTTTCTTACAGGCCAGTTTCCGATCTAGGTGCATACCGGGGTATTTGGCTTCCTGTTTTTGAATTATTTGGTGGTTATTAAATGTAACTGATGGGGATGTTTTTCGCCTGTTTGTGAACGTGACGTGAACTGACTTAAATGTAAATAACTTTACTCACGGTTGAATAATATGAATTTTCAATTTTCTTTTCAGCTGTGTTTCTTGCAAAATGGTTGTATATTGTTTGGCCAAGTTAAGTTAAAAAAAAATCTAATTCTGGCGTGTTTACCAGTAATAAGAAAGTAGGCTGTCAATAATAAAAAATCAATCGTGGTAGCAACTAAACAGTTCAAGGAAAGTGTATAAACACTACTCTTGCCGCCCTATGTAATCTAAAGGGCAAATTTGACAGGATGCACCCAGGTACCTTGCACGCGAACGGTATTTTTCGAACGCTTAGTGTATCGTATTTACAAGTGCAATTTACAGCAGAAGATGTTATTTCATGTTGATCCCAACACCCATTAGAGCCAACGCGCTTTTCGAAGTAAACAACATGTTTACAACAGCAGCGTTACAGGAAGCTCGAATAATAAACTGCCTGCCATCGTCGCTACCGCCTGCTAGCCCTCTCTATCGCACATGTAAAGTTACTCCATCTTTTGTTTCGTCCTTTGTTTGCGTGTTTGCTCGAATAGATATTGTGTCAATGAATAACAACAACAACAACTGCGGAGTCCACAAAGTAACTGCGTAATGCTGCTATTTTTCTATCACGTATAGGAAACAAAATTAACAAAGATGAAAAATAATAATAGTTGTTGTTGTTAGTTCCCCGAAGCAAATGTTTAGAGTGACCACCGTTTGATAATATAATCACCAATTCGGAGTTCAAATTAATTAATTGTATGTGAATTAGGTACAACTCTCGAATTTATATGACTTTACAAGAAAAAGTCCATAATCAGAATTTCAATTCTTTGTTTTTCATTTAAATGGTAGGTCATTTTCAGCAGTTAAAACTCTTCAGATAAACTATTTAATAAAATTGAGGATTTATTTGACAACAATTTAACATAAACCTGTACTGCGGTTTTCTATGCTGTTTCACGAAAATACTGAGTTCTTTCAGAAACATCGACCTGAGAAGCACGAGCTTAGATAAGTGCACATCCTTCTTTTTTAACACATGATGTCGGAATGACAACCAGAATTTAACTCATAAATTTCAACCAATATTTCGCTTTATTCAAAGCTTCATCACCGTCATAAATGAGTTACAATTAGACAGCCATGAATTTGATGTAGATGACAGCACAACACACTACATGTTAGCAGTTCCTAGTGTCCCAAGGCACGAGCAGGTCAGAAGGTTGTGGTGTAATTTAAGAATGGATGAACCATATTCGAATACTCAAACCAGCAATCATTGTTGTGAGAACTATTTTAATGTAAGCAAATTTTACATACCTCCTGTTAGCTTGTGTTGTCCCAAGTAATGCAAAGTTATACACAGAGGGCGGATTGTATTAAATTAATCGAAATATATAGGAATGTAAATGAGAGATGAACGTTTCTGTTAAAGAATAATTATTATAAATAATGAGCATTCTGCAATTTATTTGTTGGAACAATAACAACATGAACTTAATTCAATGATTTTGATACGTATCTTTAAGGCAGTGTCTACAACTTAATACTACCTTCACATGATAAATATTTAATTTATAGTCTGTTAAAACTTGTGCGTGTGCAGATTGACGCGCTCTTCATTCTGGGTATAAAATACAACGCTGTGTGGATCTCTGTGGTTTTTGATTCTCGAGTAACCTATTAGTCGTTGACTTGTGATGGCTGAAGAAAATCTTGATCTCGAACTTACACTAGACACTGGTACATGTGCTTCTGCCAGGCATCCCCAAAGATAACATAATGTTGGCATCGTATCTTGTTTTGGTTTTAAAACACACGTGTAAGACACAAAACTTTCAAAAGAGAAATGTCAGCTGCAAACTCGAATGGGTCCTAACAGTGTGCCTCCATGCATCCATTCACGTTGCGCATTACCATAACTAAATTTGAAATAATTTAAAATAATAAAGAAAACACTCGAAACCATATTAGCACGAGTTACACGCAACAAACGGGCAATTATTTAGAAAACATAGTTTGTTCAAGAAGACCATAAATGACATTATCCATACATTATTAAACCTGGTGCCATCATTCTAGTTTGTTGTTGTTGTAATATTGGGTGAAGTGTCGGGTTACGGAATACACCTTGCACTTTTAGGCATCGATTACTGTGATCATTAGCCAACCCTACTAGACCCTATCCTCCGGTAGGGATTTTTAACGTGCCAAACATGGTATTGACACGGTGCCTACGGTTTTACTTCCTTATCCGAGTTTGTGTTTTCGGTTTCATAATTTGTACGAACCGCCAACAAATAGAGAAATAACACTGGCAAGGGTGTCATTGTGCGGTTAGGGCTAGGTGTCAAGTTTTAACATGAAAATAAATGCACAACATGATAGGATATTGTCAAGGTGTTATTCGTTGATTGTTACCTTTTTTCGCGTCTATATCTCCCAGCACGTTTTAGAGGTACTATTATTATTACAGTTGCCGATAATATCGATAATCATGCACCTCTTGATAACGATTAAACGTCCTCCCTATCTTGTTTATCTACATCTATCGGAGTGGCGTTCTATTTACGAGAAAACATCCTCTATTCGTTGAAAAAAATTACAAATTGAGTTGTTTTCGTTTCGTTTGGTACACCTGTTTTGACAAACATGTTTTCGTCACAACACGGCGAGTCCATACTACACGCATAGGTATACAGCAATCAAATCTGCTGGCGCACACGCGCTTTCTTTTAAATAGAGGTACATGTATGTGTTGGAGTTTTAGTATTGGTACTGATGATTATAACCTTGGCCTCGTGCGTATTAGAAGATCGAACTGAATTATCTATGATACATGTGTACGGTGTATGTATCTGAATGATACGAGTGTAGATGTGAGAGTATCGAGTCCGGATGCCACTGCGAAATAACATTCAAACGGTTCATTCAAAACTACAACTTGATGGTGCGTTTTTTAGTAGTTTATGAAAGGTATTGGCGCTAAGATTCTATATTGCGGTTTTTTCGAAATTCTCGTGGCACCGTGGTATATTTTTTGGATCAAGTGTTATTTCGACTTCTGTAAAGTTTTATAAAATACAAAAGGATGCAAAAGAATTAGGATTTTTATGAGGGTTGTCACGTTTCTTCTTGGTGCCAATACAAGGAAATCATGGATTTTCACATTTCACCGATGGAAGCCAATATATATTGAAATATCTTTCTCGGGGTTTTTTCTCAAATTTTGTTAAATTTTCTAATTTAATTTGAATAAACGATTCTTGTAGGTTCGGGGGTATCCCTGGATACCCTTACGGCAATTTTAGAATGAATTTCCAACTCAGTAAAATGAAATTAACGAATTTTAAGATTTGAAAATTAACTAACCTTGAAACTTTTGAACGATGCCAATGTATATAAACCTTCTGTTTATATACCCACTACAGGAAACTGCCTGCTCTGGATATTTAACCCTTTTCTCTTCTAATAAAGACTTTGAATACACAAACGAACACGTATATTGGGATTGGATTTAAGACACACTTTGATTCAACCAAGGCCGAATAAAGATTGATGAAAATTTATGGCGTCGTTCATCTTTCTTTTATTTAAAATCGCGAAAGACCGGCGATTGTTTTATTTCACAGCCAATTTTGATAATTTAACCCAAATAGAAACTTTTCGATGACTTTCGATCAAATGATATTATTTCTGCAAACAGCATACGAGAACGAATGCAGTGACTTAACCAGGAGGTTGTATGTTGATGATTCTATGATCCAAACTGCCACCAACAAGCTTTAAACGAGAAAATCCACTGCTAATTTACAGAAACCTTTCAGATAAAGATTTAATTGATGAAATAATATTTGTTGTACCTTTCAATTTACGCTGTTGCTTATTCCAGACGATTTCTACATTAATTTGGACGAAATAAGTGAATAGAAAAATTAACAAACGAGTAGATTTGTCCATGCTACCCCACACTCGTCATTATCTGGACTTATAATTAAATTATGATGTCCTCGCTCCAAAGACGGTTGGTTGAGGGGGGATGGTAACGAAGAAATTTCTAATTTTCCCCGCAAGAGGGATATTTAGTTACCAACGAGTGGCCAGCCTGACATTTAGTCGGTACCGAAGTGACAACTGAGAGAAGTTGTTGTTGTCGTAGATACAACGTTGAACATAACAATATATTAATTAATGAGTGTACTTGGCACGTAAAAATATTGTCTGTCGAAATATTACTACATATATTCGCAGACAAATAACATTTAGATATTAAAAAGTGATTTCGTTCCTGGCATAAAACCCCGTGGTGTAGTGATTAGCACGCCTGTCCGGCAAACGAGAGATGTCAGGTTCGATTCCTTACGGGGAGAGATTTTTACAAAGTAGTCGCCGCTTATTAAAATCACGCTGGTACAGAGCATACCGCGTTAGTAAGTTCCGTAGTAAAGCGAACTGCTAAAATATATAGACAGTGTTACAACGTTTACCTGCTGTGAAAGTATAAGGTGGGGAGCGTGCGAAACGAATCAAGAGCACTCCTAGCACAAGCGCCAACATTATTCGCTATATGTATGGGACTCGCGCCTATAAATGAATCCTTACGTACCTTAGTATATGAGACAATTAAGTGGCATTTCAAATAAGCGGCTCTTACAGAAAAATCATACTATAGGTTCTACATATGATGTCTGCGAAGTAATATTTCATGTACAAGTAATAATTTATTTATAATAAATACATAAACGCTTAATTTGGATTTTAAAGATATTTCATAATATATACATAAGTATTACATATTAAGAATTATTTTTTTACGAGTAAATAACACTGGTAATTATACTTGTTGAAAATACGTTGGTTACGTTTCTTTCTTTCGAGAAACACTCGTATCCTATCGCTTCGTTTCTTTAGGTATCTTAAATGTTGTATGTGCGCGATGTAAACTGAAACATCTAGGTATTAAAAAGTGAAAAAAGACCCTCTGGTGTAGTGGTAAGCGCGCCTATCCGGTAAAGGGGAGATATCAGATTCGATTCCTTACCGGAGAGAGATTTTTCAAATATTTTATTACATCGGAAATAACAAGGAAATCATGGATTTTTGATAAGTGTTTATAATATTCCATTTAATAACATAAAAAAAAACAGTTCTGAAAGTTTTGGGACAAATTCAACCCCTACTGAAGATTGCCAAGTGAATCAACATTGAGAAATTATTTACCATGTGTACGTGAAAAAATAGAGAATATAATTCAGTAAAGGGAGTGCGGTAACAACTGACCGTAGATGAATCAACGGATCAACTCATTGGTATGTAATAAATATTTCCAAAAATTTTGTACGGAGTAAAGAGGATTTGTATATTATTTTAACATTTTGTCAGTTGTTTGGAAATATTTTTGGGAGGTTCATGGCCAATTAATCTAATGGAGAAGCCGCCGCTGCATATTACAGTTCAAATATTACACCCAAGTAAATCGTTACTTCCATATTTAATAGCCAATACAAGACTTCAGCCGTGTACTGGTGAGTTCGAAATTTCGGGAACTTAAGTGTTAAGAGATGTTTTGACCCGACGGGGAACGTGGTTGGAAGCTGTGTTGTATTATTTTCAAAATTTCCGTCAACTCTGGTCCCTAGTGTTACAGGTTGATACAAAAGAAGCTGCTAACATCAAAGCAAGTCAATTGAAATTTCAAAAATCATCAAAAATATCAAATAGAATTTGATTTACAAACTATTTTCAATAACTATCAAGTAATAACGAATGCCATCATCGCATTGCAAAGGTCTTCATTACTGTTAGTCGAATCCTTGCAAATAGTAAATAACGTACAAGGAGGGCTGGAAACCTTGTGACGAGAAAAGTGTTTGCAGTAAAGTAAAATGTAATGGGGTAGTACAAAAAAATACAAATGGCTAGATTAAGGCAGATTTATAATAAAGGTGCTACTATAGATACGTTTACTTGTTTCAAAGACCATTACAATTATGCAAACATTACGTCATTATATGTCGAACAGTTATTTTCGTTATATAAAAATATTCTTTCATCGCTACGAACAGGACTCAAGGAAACGGCACTGAAAACAAACACTATGATTATCTTCTGGGTAAGTGTGTCTCAATATGTATTACGTTCATTATAAAATATAACTTTACTTAAACAAAGTATTTCCGTAGTCGGACGCTTATGATCAGAAACTGTGATTTGCGAACCTTATATTTACAATGACTTCATAAATAAAACTTCGTTATAAATGTACACGATATGTTTACATATATACAATATATACGTCAAATGCATAGTATTGTACAAACACGTCATGAGAGTATGCAATTTCAAAAGATCCTAAAAAACTTTATGCGCGATTATTACATTACATCAAGTACAGTTGGAAAGGCATTTTTATAAAATTGATATATGCAAATCAACGAATACAATTTCATAAGTAAGTTAAGGTGTTAAGTATTACTGTAAAATAAATTAGGTACGTGTTCTTGCCCAGCCTTACTCTACGCACTTGCCAAGACAGAGACAAACATGTAAGACATAATAGTATCATCCGAATATGTGCACCAGAATTTGCTAGAGATTATTCAATATTGTTTTATAAATATTTACTTGAATGCACTAAAATTTAACATGTTATTTTGGAAATTTCCGTTCAACCTTTAGTCTATATAAAGTTATGTTTACCAATGAGTAAAGTAATTAAGACCAAATAATTCAAAAATTGTATTTTTGTTCAAATACTGCTTATGCATACATCTAGACTATTATCGAATGACAACGGTATCCTTGCCTGCCAATAATTCGTAATTTATTCTCTCTTTCCATCGAACATGTTTTCAATTTCATAAACTTTAGCCTACGAATTAGCAAAAAATTAGGAAAAAAAACGAAGGCAATCAATCAAGCTAGCGTGTAAACAACAATGCGTGTAAACAACAATACATATATTGAATGCCAATATATCAAACATATGTAAAAAGGTGTCGCTATTCCTTTGGTATTAGCCGTGTAACATTTACTGCCTTTTGAACAATTTACAGTTAGATCGGTGTAAATGGACTTTGGATATAAGTAGAACAGGAGTATATAAGTAAAAGAGGACAAGGAGTTCACGGATCTTCTAGCACTTACACCATTATATAACGCATTTGTTAGAAGCAAGCTTGAATATAGCAGTATAATCTGGTGTTATGAAGTGCATAATCGGCTGATCGAGAGCGTCCAGAGAAAGTTTTTAAAATACCTGTCGTTCAAGATTGACAGAGCGAAGTGTTGACTATATGTTGCTACTGAGAAGTCATACGGTGGAACCTTTAGGTGCGCGTCGAGTTCATGCCAGTGCGTCCCTCGCATCTAAGCTAATCGAGAACAAAGTAGACTTCTATCAAGTAATTTTATTGCGTGTGGTGACCGCACTACGGGGTATATAAGCTTTCAGGCGTGACATAACCTCCGGAGCCTTTTAGTGTGTCAATGGTGGGTGTAAAATGTTCCGTGGCTTTGTTACTATCACTCCCTCGTCGTAAAGGGTGAAGCGCAGTCAATTATTTCCCAACATAGAGTGACTGGAGATTGTACCGGACCCGCCAAAAAAATCTGTCATTTGACCCTGGTAGAACTGGAACGCACAGCGCCACTGTCCAGGTGCAGGCCCTCTTACGCTGAGTTACTGAGCTGTGTTAATACAATTAATTACTAAACTACAGTTATTTAAACATTTGAATCTGTAAAAGTTTAAAATTGACAAAGACAAATATTTTTTCTAAATGCAGTAATTGACATTTTTTTCTTGATTTACTATACATGCCAATCCAAATTAATGAACTAGTATTGCTGAATTATTATCGATCCTACGAAATCGATTAAATTGGCAAACCAGTAGTGCTTTTTTCTGTTGGTTGACATGCAGTTGATAGAAAAACAATTGAATAACGTATTTCTATAAAGGAATCAAAATTTACTTGTTTTTAATGGATTACACTGTATATTTTTCTAAATTTTGAAACTGTTTCTTGCGTTTTGAATTGGTTTATCCAAATTATATTGGTTTTATTTCAACAAATACTGTGTAGTGATATTTCCGTACTTTGTTGGTGATACCTGTAATGTTTTTCTAGTGTTGTATAAACGATAAACCTTTTCTGAAACGATAAAAAATCTGAAGATGTTATTGTTCAAATAGTTTTATATTTTTACGTTATATTTAACAAAATTATTTTTGAACACGAAGAGATTTTTTTAAATGTGTACAATAAACGTTCTGTTTCAATACAATATATTTTAAATTATACCACCGAACACAGCCATTTAGATACTGATATATGTAAATGCCATATTCACGGCAATGAACGCATTGCAACAATTATAATAACTTGTTCTACAAGTACCCTGCTTAAAAATGATTGTGGGAGAAGTAATGATAGGTTGGGTAAAACACCACGTAATAGGAAATTAAAGACCCTGGTTAAATAGGATGTCTGTAAATTTGCTCCTGAAATTGAACAACATTTCAAACAAAATTGCAATTACTGCATCATCTCAACCTTAGTTTCGTCCAAGTACATGTACAATTGCAAATAGTAATAATTAGTCAACTAAATATCAAACACAAATACATCTTTCGCGAAAACCAAACACGTAACCGTTTGGTTTTTGCTTTGGAACTTCGTTTTTCCAAAATAAAATCAAATGGGATGTGAAGAAAGGTTGAGTTGACGACTGGCATCCTCTTTAATCCGGAAGCCCTTCAAAACTTAAAAAAGAAATGCAAGAAAACGATTCCTTTACCGCTTAGGCTAATATCGTGCATGGCGATACATCGCCTATCGAGCGTGACGTCATCGAAGAGCGCGGAGGCCTTCTAGTTTCGGAGGTAACGGCTTACGTCCCTTGCAACATAAATAACTATTACATTCTGTGCAAAAAGAATTTAATAACTGTTTTCGAAACAAGTGATTTTCGATCACGGTTTTTCATTCAAATACAACAGATTCCTAAAAACCAAGAACACTTGTCGTATTTGAGAAGACTAGTTCTTGGACTAACATAAGGTTTGCTCCAGAAATAATCACAAGTTAGTAAGACGTAATATGATTGACTAAAAATAATCTGAAACTATGTTCCGTATAATTCCAAAGCTTTGATTAGCTCTCGATTAGCTCTGACTTGTTTGTGATTTCCGCTGAAATAAATCTATTAATACACAATGATCAAACCATAATCGTTTATAATATGGTGTACAATTTTCTTTTTAATGTTGCTGCACATTCAATAAACAGCAGAGTATATAGACATAGAGAACGCGACACACTGACACATCAAAAACAGCGCCATTTAAAATAAAGCGCAATAACAATAAAGCGATTTATGTATTATATACGTATGTATGCTGTAGATGTGTAAGCAGCACAGTCACGTGCAATACACAACATGTAAGTATGTACGCATCACATACTCCAAATTCCGTGTAGTTTATTCATCTGCTACACGCTGTAACAGCGATGTGCAACTTGTTTAGTTCCTCGACCATACAAGCTAGCAGCAAGTGTACGTACTCATTGTATCATACACGGCGATGGTGTAATATTCGCGTTAAATATAGAAAATTTCATCAACTGAACGCGATTGCATGTGCACGATGTTATGTACGATTCAATATTTTTAAACTGCATGTATTTGCTGTTTGATTCTGAAACGGTTAATAGAGACTGTATGGAGAGACACGTGTAATCCATAGCGTGCAGAAATCCATCAAATGAATGGATTTCAAGCACTTCTTGGTGATTTGAAACTTTAAGAAAATTAATGATATATGACCGAAATTTTAATAATAAGATTTTGCAAGCAGCCCGTAAAACACATTTCCATATATGTCTGTCGCAAAACAAGACGTTAATAGTGTAGAATGTAAGTATATAGTAGTAACTAAGACTTTTTACGCGTAAATGTTGACATTAAAGGCCAAACGATACCAGTGAAAATGGATACATCCGGTGTAACAGGTGTTCACATATTATTTTGTTTTTATGGCTTGTTTACATAGGTGACGATTCCGCTTGTAATTTTGATGCCATCGTTAACGAGCAACACGTATAGTCTGTTAGCACGTTAATAGCTTTTGTGTACGAGGCATGAAACTTGCGATTAGAGGAATACGGTATGCATATTATCAAAGATACAGTATCATTTCATGAATAAACAAGGATTCTATCCATCACCGAAACGCTTCGCTGCCACTCTTATCACAACACTTCACTAAATCTGGACACGCGTTTCGACAGTCAAGCTATATCATCTTCAGCAGTAAAACTTTTAAATTCATCGTTAAACCGCGGTCATATTATTTAATATATTTGATAATAAAAAATAGAAGCTGGAACTTAAATGTTCTTAGTTTAAATTCATTCAAATGTATTTTTTTGTCAATTTCCATACCTTCACAACGATATGATTGTAGATTGCTGTTTACTTTCTTAATTAACTTTATATTATCAACATTATGGTTCTTTTCAAAGTAGTACTAGTAAATTAGGCGAGGCTAGTTTTACAAACTTTTTAAATTTAAGACGAGCCAGATGCAGCTTAACATAGAAACAAGTATTTTTATCAAATTCAGTTTTAGTTCTCAACGTAGTCTCACACTTTTCCGAGTGATGCTCCCATCTCTAATCGTTCATGTAGTAGTTGGCATCTTGTTCTGCAAAATAAACGTTTACAAACTCAGGAAACAGAAAAAAATTGTTAAGGGCCAGATGTGGTGAATATGGGTGGGTCTATCAATTCGAAACCCACTTTGTGAATATTTGTCATGGCGGTCACTGAATTGTGAGACGGTGCGTTGTCTAGGTGGAACAAAACTTTCCTTTTTTCCATTTGTGGCCGTTTTTCTGGCATGACCAAGCCTCGGCAAAACGTACGGGATGACTCACGCGCAGCTGGGGAATTTGAATGAGATACGTTATTTTTGTCACTTCCATAGGCGTGCGATGCAATAGATTTTATCGTTCTGTTTTTAGAATCTGCGGGTACTTACTTACAATTCTAATTAATCATTATCAATTATTACACGGTATTACGTTTTGCAAACATGGATGAACTACCTAAAATAGTATTAACAATTTATAGGAATAGGAGTCGAATTAACTTTTATTAGAAACGACTGTTCCAAGTTTTCAACTGTAAAGCTGGTTCTTCTTGATGTCAGTATTTCTTTAGATGCAGGAAATGTTCTTTCAACATCGAAACTAGTCGTTGAGCAAATATGATGTAAAAGTACGGTATTTTGCGTGTACATCGGTATTTAGATTGTCATTAATACATGGTTCATTTAGTACTTATACGTAAATCTTTGTTTCCGTTGAACGCTGACATAATTTTCTCATTCAACTTGTTTCCAAATCCTCAGGGGAAAACGTTTAATCGATTTATTGTATCATTTAAGGTATTTAGAGCTTCCACTAATGTTATGTTTTTCTTCTCAAAATATGTTGTAGTTATTACGTTTACAAATTGATTATTTATAAATTGTAATTCGTTTAGTAAGTTGTTATTTTCTAAAATTAATTTATATTAATAATTGATAATATCAATTTATATTCAACAATACTGCGTCGGGTGGAATAAAAAGTATACTCTGGAGAAAAAACCAAATGCAGATATGTTCGGAACGATATACTACGAGCCCCGTCCAGCTTCAGTTGGCCCACCCGATAAAATTTCAGATATTAGCATGTATTGAAGATCATTTAAACTAACAGAGGTATAATTCTCAATTTTTATTTTACAAATAACAGTTTGAAAATATATTGCACAAAAATAACAGAACTGATTCCAACAATTGATTAGGACTGAAAATAAAAACTCAAATTTGTAATTTTCAGCTCTAAGATATAGCTTATTCTACCACTGAGTAACATCACCTTTATTTTTAATAACTGCTTCCATTCTTCTCGGCAAACTATTTACTAGATCCTGACACTCCTCTGCAGTGAAATTATCCCAAATGTTCTGAAGCCTTTGCTTGAGTTCTTGCACAGGCCCGGCAGGATTGGCTCGCAACCTCTTTTGCATGATATACCACAACATCTCGATGGGCGAAAGGTCCGGACTACTAGAAACCCGTTTTAGAACCGGTAATTCATGGTCTGGCAGCCATTTCATCGATCTTTTGGAAGTATGACATGCAGCACCGTCTTGCTGAAAAATTAAGTCATTTCCAGAAATCCTGCTCTCTTCCAAAGTAGGCAACAAAGACTCCTCTAGGATGTCTAAATATTTGTCTGAATTAACAATGCCGTTGACAAAATGTAATTTTCCAATTCCTCTAGCCGACATTGAACCCCAGACCATTACCGAAGATGGAAATTTAACTTTGGGCTTAAGACAGTCAGGATGATAAGTTTCATGTTTCTGACAAATAACTCTGCTTCGGCTATCACCGACACAAACTTCAAATCGCGACTCGTCACTCCAGTGTACAATGTCCAAGTACACTATTCCACCTCTCCATATCCCAATTTCGACGGTCTCTAGCCCATTTTAACCTGCTTCGCGTCTGCTTTATGGTCAATAACGGTTTTTCTTTTGCCTTCGCGAAGGGAAAAACGAATTATCTTTTGTCCCTTGGGATTGAACTCATGAAACTTACCTTGTAAGCACCAATGCCAAGTTTTCTTGCTTCTGAATGACATGTAGACCTGCAAACACACTTTCCAACAGACTCACTCCAGAGTACACTCAACACTTCGTAGTTAACACGCCTATTAGACTTGATAATTCTGGCCAAAGCTCGTCTATCAGCGTCTGTTAATTTTGACTTTTTCACATATCGGGGCTCTTGGGCAGCTGAACCGTTTTTTCATCAATTGCCTTTCCCCTGCCCATTATTGACAACAATTGCACTATCAATTAACTGTTCTACAATCGAAACATCTATTACCGTAATTTCCGTCAAAAAGAGCGTTGTTTCCATAGCCACCTTAATACTCATCGTTAGCAGTACTTGGATAATGGAATGTTAGAAAAATAATTTTTTTTTTATATTTTCGATTTTTTATGAGACAACACGCTCCATTAAACCCAGATATCTCGTGAAGTCCTCTACATAGCATATTTTATCTTAGATATTACATTGTGGCGGCTGGTTTTGCTCCTTGAGCGATAAATGCCAACAACACTACAAATTTTGTGTGTGGGCCAACTGAAGCTGGACGGGGCTCATATGTATCTACTATGTATATGAAAAATATCTTAACCTAAGAATAATTTGAAAGACAAACAGTAATATGTAAAACAATGAAGCTTCAAATGCGTAGAAATAGAATTCGATATCAGAACGATGTACCACCTTCTACTATCTATGCAAAACTGAATTATGCACTCTTATTTCCTATCAATAAGCACGAATGAACGGCTATGCTAGGTGATGACGTATTTCCGTACTGTTTGCCGAGCCTTAGTAATGGTGTATAGTATGGTGGATGTGCTTTCAGTTCGGCCGCATCCATTAGTCGCCCACTTTACTAAAAAAATGGCTATATTAATGAAGTACTTGATTCAACATGTCTAATTTATACATCCCAGTAATCGGCTGTATCGTTCGCGTGTTTAAAAGGAAATTTTCATATTTAACTCCAATTTTAGCATTAAGTTAGCTGTGTTTTAGAAACCCATGTTCGTTGGACGACATCGGGTAAGTAAATCTTATTTTTATTGTAAGGAAAGTAGGATAAGAAAATAAGATTCATAAGGATAATATTTTAAACCGAATCATTAACGTAAGTAGGTAAAACATAGCTATTTCTAATATCTTCCAGTAGTCGACCGGGGGTAACCTTTAACGGCATACTATTGGTTGTGCCGCGCTGTAGTTCGACCACAATGTTCTGTGATGTGAAAATGGGGAATTTAGATCAAATACATAGGAATTGTACATTTTATTACGGATTCTCGAATATACGTATATACTATAATCATGACAGAAAACAAAAAGAAACGATAGCTTCCCCAATATTCAGAAGACTCATTAAAAATACTTTATTTGCCATAAGGAACGGACAATCTATACGTGAGGCCGGTAGAAGATTTTCCGTACCCCGCTCAACCTTACAAGACAGATTACACGGGAGAATTGAGAATTGCAGCAGAACCTAGCAAAATAGGCCCACCCACTATACTCTCCAAAATCGAAGAGTACCATCTTGTGCAATTGCTGCTAAATGTTGCCAAAATCGGATTTTCACAAAAAAGAATGAATTATTAAACACAGTGAAAAGTATTATTGATAAAGAGAAGCCAGTTACGCCGTTTAAAAACGAAGAGGCAAAAAGCAGCAGAACAGTTAAGGAAAAAAGAGGCAAGAGTTGAAAGGATAATACAAAGGAACGCAAAGAATGGTAAGAAGAATGGAAAATCCCAAGGATGGACCTTTCACTTCCACAAATGGCACTATTAGGAATAACAATCAAGAAAATATTGATGTAAAAAAGGAAATATGTACAGTATGTAGCACAGAACTTGACAGTGCCACTGAGGAAACGGGACTTAAAAATATTGGCCGTAACATGTGCTCCCGCTGGTACCATTTGCAGCGCACTGAGTTTAGAAGCTTGCAGTACCATCAAGTTGCACTTGAAAAGTTCGTTTGCATTTTATTCTTCTTCTTCTTTCTCAAAACCCTGGTACTCTGGGTGTAGGGTTAAGCTTTTTGTTAAAAATTACAAAAATTATTTGTATTTATCTATTTATTTATATTTATCTGATTTGGAGCAATTGACCTTTATTTATTTGGATATTTTGTGTTCATTTACTCATGTTGAGGTTTATTTATTATTTCAATCTGCTTATTTATTAATGTTTTTAATTATTTGTTGTGAATACTTATTTGAGTTTGAAAAGTTCATATTTATTCATTTTATTTACTTATTTCAATTTTTTAATTATTTATCATGAATATTTACTTAATCTGAAGTAGTCTGGGCAAACAGCGGTAACAGTAGTGTAGTAGATATGTGATGCGGAGTCGGCGATTATTTATTTCACGCGTTCACAGCGTCATTACTCAATTGATGCTGTATGCGAGTAGTTCTGTGTATATATAGGCTGTCGTAACTTATTTCGTAATTGTACGCTTATGTTTGCTTTAAAGATGTCGCAGTTAGGTACGTCGCGAAAACAACCAATGGCAGATACAGTTAAAAACTTTATAGTGGACATGCCGGACTTAATTTTTGATGGTGCTAAAATGCAATGTCTAGTTTGTAAAATCCCTTTAACGTGTTGATCCAAAAACCATTGTCAACGTCACATCGAAAGCAAACAGCATTCTTCTGCAAAAAGTGGCATACAAGACCAAGAAAAATTTACATTTGATTTATGTGTTACTCTTATTTTATGTAATCTATCGTTTCGTTTACTAGACAAAGAAGCATTTGTCTCCTTCTGGAATAAATATGCGGACTGTAAATTACCTTGTCGGACATCAATACGAAATGTAGTGCCATTTCCTCGTGAACATTTAGAAAAAAGAATGAAAACGGAATTGAAAGATAAAAAACTGTGGTTGTGTATGGACGAAACAACAGATCGTCAAAAACATTCTGTGGTTAATGTAATGATACGTACAATGGAACCACATCGACCGTCATCCTCCTTCTTACTTGTTTCCAAAAGAGTTCTAAATTGTACTGCCGATGAGATTTTAAAGGTGGTGTTGAAATTTGAAGTTTCAAATAAGCAACTTTTAATGTTTATGAGTGATGGTGCCGCAAACGTGCGTTCTTTAGGCCGATCTCTTAAAGAACACAACTTCTTACATGTAACGTGTAAAATCCATACTCTAAATCTTGGGGCATAAACGATTCCTACATATTTTCCACTAGTAAATGCATTGATTGCTAGTACAAAGGCAGTGTTTCTAAAGTCCCCGAAACGTACCCGATTATTTCACAAACTGTGTCCTGATTTACCTGAACAACCACAGCCGATTGTTACACGTTAGGGAAGATGATTGCAGGCTGCGATTTTCTACAACAAATATTTTGATCAAGTAAAGAAGGCGAAACAAATTGGTGTGTAATACGAAGATTTGAAAGTGTTTTAGAGAAAGACTCCGATTTTCTTATATTAAGACAAATTTGTGAAGGTGCG
This sequence comes from Dynastes maya, assembly GCA_029619315.2. Classification (NCBI taxonomy): domain Eukaryota; kingdom Metazoa; phylum Arthropoda; class Insecta; order Coleoptera; family Scarabaeidae; genus Dynastes; species Dynastes maya. The sequence goes on from JAROYE020000037.1 coordinate 130,182, forward strand.
TGTGAAGATGCATTAAGTTGTTTCAAAGATTATTTTAAATATGCAAATATAACATCTCTAAATGTCGAACGGTCGTCTTCGGCATTAAAAAACATTTATTCCGCACGTCGTACTCACTTGACTAAAAGAGCTGTGGAAACATATCTAATGATTCAAATATTTAACAGATGTTACCCAGTTTGTGATTTCACGGAAGACTTTTAAAACGGTAAGTGTTTCAGCACGTTTCATAATTTATTTCTTACCTTCTATTTTATATGTAAACTCTTATGCGCTCGCCACGCCTTTGGCTGTTACCGCTTATTTGCCCAGGTTAGTCTGAAGAGTTTATATTTATGTATTTATATTGATAAAATAAGCTCTGGAATATGTATTAAATACTTAGTTAATATCTACTACTAAGTTTTGTTTCTATTTACCTGAGCCGACGACTGAAATGTGACTGACTGAATTTAAGTAACGGTGAGGCCAACTACTAAAAAAGATGTCGAATTCTAAAAATAAAATTATTGCTTTTGTTGTGGTTATAAATAGATGCCATTTCTACAAAATAAATTAGATAAGGCAGCTATTAATATAATTTGTAAGTTAGTTATCTATCTTGAAATCAGAAAATTCCAGCGCAATCATCCTATGCGCCTGTTACTGTTTTTTTCTTTTTCAAGATAGTCGATTAACACAACTCAATGACTCGGAGCCGATTCACCCTTCGCAGTCCACTGTTTCGAGTTCAGCTGGTGTATCGAAGCTTCATCTTCGCCAAAACTCATATTTCGCAAAAGCTGTTTCAACAGCGCTTTAGAAATGTCCATTCGAATGCGTTTTTGGTTCTGAGTGAGCAAGCGCGACACCCAACCCGCGGTTAGCTCTTTTATGTCCAAATCTTCAGTCAGTATATAACAAACATGTTCTTTCGAGATGCCCACAGCCTAGGCTATCTCTTTAACCTTAATTCGACGGTCGTCTAGCACCATTTGGTGAACTTTTCCGATGTTATCGGTAGTGGTTGTAGTTTTTGGCCGTCCCGAGCGATCATCGTCAGCCAAGCTGATACGACCGCGTTTAAATTCAGCTGCCCAAAATGTCACTATGACAAAAAATAATGGTGCAGAGTCCCCGTAAACAGCGTCCGCCTTGCCTTTAATTTGCGTATGCGTATTTCCTTTCAAATGCAACAATGTTAAACAACTGAACATCCAACATGGCTGAAATTTTCAAAAGTCTCTTTCAATGCACATGCAATTGTATTACTAGAATATATTTAACGTGTAACGCCATTTTAATGATGAAGCTTAAAAGTTTTCAGGTTACACTTGTATATGTTGTATATGTATATCTTGACTGTGTTCTGTACTTGTAGTTGATAGGAATAATGTTTATTACTATTATTACATGGTAATGTAAGTAAACGTAGTAATGTTCGTGTCTTTTAATAATACTCAACAAGAATGATCAGTATGTATCAGTACTCGTCACCGCTTTGCAATATTTTACATTCCACAAAACTGAAGCTTCCATAATAATGGACATTTTCACAACTTTATGGTTAAATTATCGTTGCAAATTTACGTTGAAAGGAGAAAATATTTCGCCGATATAGAAATTAACATTCGTAGTATAAAATTATGAAAGAGAATGTAATTTTTGAATAAATTAGAACCAATTAAACAATTTTAGTAGTACAATTCCGTAGTAATATTAGGCAATTTTTCTCAATGTAGAGTTAGAGGCAATATTTCCAATCTTACAGCGCATAGCGCTTCCCTTTTTCAGAGAATTGTACATATTATGTCGCAAGTCATAATAAACTTTCTTAACCATTACAGGCCCAAGACGGTCCCAGGCGGACATTTTTGTCGCTCACTCTTTTGTTTAATGTTTTATCGCATTGTCCTTTCATCGAATCCCTCTTTATATGTTTTATAGTAAGTATACCGCATTAGTATAATTCATTTCATATTTTTGCTTAATTTTACATAATTTTCTAATGTAGGATACTTATAAAACCCCATTTAGATGTTTATGCCATATTTCTTCTTGACAGATTTTCGGGTAATTACCAATTTATCTCGCCTGTTTGTTTATGGCATTCCCCTTCTTGACAGATTATCGGGGAATTACTGTTTTATTTCGCGTATTCTTTGCGACGCGGGCTAAATATTGAGATTCAGTTTCATATCTACTTGAGTGTAATTGTACATGGACATTGTAACAACAAAATGTAATCAGTGAAAAAAAAATAACATTTTTTATATTACGGTTGCAAAATATCTTGGGCCCGTAAGGGTTAAGGAAAATAGTGTCTTCGAGAACCCGACCTTTCGCAAATAAACTCCTCAAATGTGACGTCAATCCGCCATTTTTGTTACGTCACGTCACGTTTACGTTCCAAACAAACCAAATTCAGTATAGAACGGGAGGCAAAGAAAATTTCAAAGTAATCTTAACATTTTTAGAAATACTTGTAACTTGAATTGAGGAAGTGAATGCAAAGTATGGTGATAGAGCTTTCTGTGAAAGTAATGAAAGGTGGTAGAAAGAAACAGTTATAGTATATTGTGACACGTTGGAAAAAAGTGAGATTGTGTCGATATATTACATTACATTTGTTTGCTATTTAATTATCACTGGACGCCGTAATAAATTTCAAAGTATTATCTGTATATCGTAAGTTGATAAAAATATTACTGCACCTATTCGATAATATGTAATGTTCTTTTTACATTTAGGCAAATAATGACCCCGGCAAAACATATTCCGAAGTTGTCAACGATTACAGAGGTTTTTGCAAATGCAGTTGAAAAAGGGGAAAATGCATTAAACTCAAACCGACTAAAAAGTTTTGCATTTCAGCCGATCTGAATATTTTAAAGGCTGAAGTGTTTGCTAGTATGAAAAATAGATCATACATGTATGTATACATTTGTGAAAGTATGTCCCAGATTCTAATTTTGATGTAATGGGTACAGTTGGATTCCGATAATGAAATAATATGCACATCATGTACCTGCCCAAGAGGACAATATCTTTGTCACCATGTAGCTGCTGTATGCATTTATGCACATCACAATATTTCACTTACCGATGTTGAATGTCAGTGGTCTATAAAGGAAACAAAAGAGGAAGCACCACATGTATAGAAGATATATTACCAACCTAAAAGCCATAGGTCAACAAATCGTAATTTAAGTAGCGAAGAAGTGAACCATTTATGACAGCAGCTTCAGGCATTAGGAACACCTGTCGGATTCACCTGGATATTGCAGGATGAACCATCACTGCAAGTTAATGCTGTAGTTAATATCGAAGAAATTTTATTTTCTTCAGGATTAATGCAGAGGATAAAATGATGGCGCTTTTGAATGCAGTGAAGGCATCAGCAGATCTGGTAAAAGATGTGGTCGATTTGACCATTGGACAATTGCAAAATGTCAATTGGCTGACATTTAGAAAAAAACAGGCTAACAGGCAGTAATTTTGGCATGGTGTTGTTAGCAGTTGGGAGAAAGAGATATCCACCTTCATTATTTAAACAACTTCCAGGTATTTCCATAATTTTAAACTAAGTTTTAAATTAAGAAAGATATTAAAGATACTTCATTAATTAAAGGTGCTTACAACTTGGAACACGTTAAAGCGGTCTAGTGGGGCTGCTTAAATGAGAGCGTAGGTATTACAGACTTTTGCCAAGCCACATGATTAGAAGTTGTTAGGACAGGACTATGGCTACATGAATGTGGATTTTTGGATTGTTGATTTCCTGATGGTTTAATTGGAGAAGATGATATTATTGAAGTAAAGTGTCCTTTCAAATACAAAACTAAGGACTTAAAAACAGAATTATCTAAAGATAAGTCATATATAATTTATTTAAATGAAGAATCAGAAGCTGTAGTCAATAAGTCACACGAGTATTATCATCAAATTCAAGGGAACCAGGTAAATGTCATCTGATTTTATGGACATCAATTGATTGGATCCGTGTTGTAATCTTTCGAAATCTTGAATGGCGATTCAATTTAGATGTACTAGAGGCATTTTATTTGGAACGATATATTCCATTTTTATTGGACCGTGAATTTGCACATTAACTGTAATACATCACTGTATTATTCTGCCTGTCTTTGCGGTTTTTTTATTTATATCGAAAGTAGGTGTTAAGTATTGAATTTTCGTTGATTTTTTTAATATGTTGGAATAAAAATACATTAATAGTTACATTGTTTTATTAAATTAAACAAAATAAATTAGGTAGTATAAATATATGTAATCAATACCTAATCATGTATTTTTAATTTTTAAGTGTTCTGATGAAGATAAATATATTTTTTGGAAATATCAAAATCTTGTTTCAATCACAATAAATAAAACATCAAGTTAAGAATACAGTAGCTACACCAAGAAATACAAAGGATTTTCGTTATTAATACGGCTAAGAATAAATTGAAAATGTTCTTTATATGCAACTAGGAGTTAATCTAAACTATATATTTGCATAATATTAATAAAATTCAATAATGAATTAATAATCATACATCTTTTCAACTTCCTTAATAAGAGGAAATTGCAAATTTGTTAAAGCACCACATACCACCGATGAATACGGTATTAAGGGTGCTGGTATCATGCTTAAAATGAGATGTCTTTATTCTACGAATTACTCTTTCCACATGGATTCTTGCTCGTGCGATAATTCTTGTCATCACAACCTGTTCCGTCGTAAACTGGGCAGTTATTAGGAAAGGGGGAATATTTAATGCCACACCTTGAGGCAAAATGTCAGAGATAAGGAAACCCTTATCGGCTAATACCAAGTCCCCAGAAACTAATTTTTTTGGACTAATTTGGAATCTTAGTGCCAAATCGTCGTTATGTAAATTTAATTTCAATTTCGTGAGAGTCATGAATCCTTTCATGATCTATTTTTGGTACCTTTATTACCTGCCAACCCCTAAAATAGTTTAATTTCAAGTTATCAAAAATTGAATAGAGAGAAAATTTCCTTGGTTAGCAACCCATTATATATATACTTATGAGATGATCATTTTCCTTTATATTTTGAAACGAAAAAAATACTTGCAACCGCTCTAATTTTGTTTACATGTACGCATGAGGAAATCTAATTAGATATCCTCATTTGTACGTTTTTGTCGAGTAAATTACTGCAAACGCTTCTACAGAACTGAACAAATCGTATTGCTACTAATTCTGACGCGACAGTAGTCTCAACTGCTGGCTTAAACCGCCATAGGTTAATTAATTGAAAAGTAATGCCATCACCTATCCACCATCTATGGACGCGCGTTTCGATGTTATACATCTCGTCGGCATAGCTTTGTGGAAGGTAATGGCATTTCAATATTTTAAATCGTATATATACGAAGTAGATGTTTACATGTACGCATGAGGAAATCTAATTAGATATCCTCATTTGTACGTTTTTGTCGAGTAAATTACTGCAAACGCTTTTCAATTAATTAACCTATGGCGGTTTAAGCCAGCAGTTGAGACTACTGTCGTGTCAGAATTAGTAGCAATACGATTTGTTCAGTTCTGTAGAAGCGTTTGCAGTAATTTACTCGACAAAAACGTACAAATGAGGATATCTAATTAGATTTCCTCATGCGTACATGTAAACATCTACTTCGTATATATACGATTTAAAATATTGAAATGCCATTACCTTCCACAAAGCTATGCCGACGAGATGTATAACATCGAAACGCGCGTCCATAGATGGTGGATAGGTGATGGCATTACTTTTCAATCGCTCTAATTTTGTTGTTAAAACATCAATTTGCTGCCTAAGAAAATAATTCCCTGACTCTAACAGAGCCTTAAATTCTGGTTCTACATTTCTTATTTCTGGTTGTGATGCAACCACTTGACAGTCAGGAGAACAAGACAGCCTTAACAAGCCTTACGGGGGATCCTCAATTCTCTCAGTTAATTGTCCACGGCACAAACCGGAGGGCCGTGGTTGAGGATCCTCGTCATACTGTTGCGATTTCCTAACAATTGCTAGGATGTAATAATATAATAGTAATGCTAATGTAATTACCTTTTTTTGGTACGTGATGCATCTGCCACGGGGAACCGTTTTTCTATATTATAATCAACAATAGTAGGCCCATTGGTTTTGTCGCCATTAATGAAATGACAACTACATATTTTTGTATGTATCCCTGGCTTTTTGTCTTCTCATCTATTCGGTACAATTATTTATTATTAAAGACAGAAACTAAGTTTAATACTTTACCTAATTAACTTGATCCACCTCGTCAACTCTATTGGATTTTTCGGGAATGTGGCTTTCACTGTAATGCTTACAGGTCGATGCAAAACACATAACCATGATGTAGATCTAGAACATGACTGTTATTATTATTACACACATTATAAAGCATGTAAGGAGAAGTTAGGTTATATTCAGGTTTTAAAATTATGGATAACGTTTACATTATTGCAGTTATTTTTTTTTAAATCAGTACAAAATCCATGTCAACATAACTTTAGTTCAACTGAATTTGTATTTAATTTAACTTAAAAACTATTTATCCTCTACCAACTTTTTTAATTGGTAGATATAGATATCAAGTTTCTGAAAATACTTACCGTTATTATAAATACCTTAAATTTAACTGAAGACTTCGACTTATCAAACTTCTTATGACACAACACAACAGTTAAGCTCGTTCGTTTGGAGCGCGTTGTTATGGCATCGCCCAACCTACGTCACTAATGACGACAGTACTTGTGTACTCTATTAAAGATGTATGGATGAAAGGTACAACAGTATTTATGATTCTTAAAAAATCGAAATGAACAATTTGAGGGTGTCAATAATGAATGGATTGCAGTCTCTCAGGACTCAAGACGTCATACTTTAACATAGTCTCAAGCAGAATGCAGGCATAGGGGTCAGAGGTGAAACAAAAATGTTTTGGATAATCCATCCTTTGTGAGCATTTATTAAATGAATGGAAATGTTCCAAATTAAACCTCCTTCTTGACTAAGAATTCCGAGAATGTATTTACCAATAACAGTTGCAGTTCCTGTATGACTAAACATATCCATAACAAACAAGTGACACACAGCACGGATATAAATACTCCTATGTAATTTCCAGCAGGACGAAAAAATTATACGAATAACAATACCAAAGCCCAGTTCCGACTTCTGTTTATCTGTCAAGCGGAATGAGATCCTTTTAGAGCATGCTATAATCTAATTAAATATACATACGTACGTTTCATTTGCATAGAGTACAAAATGCATAAATCATAGATCGCATACATTAATAATAGGCAATACCATAGGTTTATGTGCTTACGTGTGTAGCTCATAGCTAATGTAAGGCGACGAAATTGCTATCTGGTTTGTCTCATTGCAGGATATAACGCGTTTTTTTTCTATTGTCACTTTCCTAGTAAATCAATTTACAACATAAGATATATGTTTATACGTATATATAGCACAAGGTACTAATTGTTAATACTGTAATAATAAGATTATGTCGACGATAACAATGAGTTATTAATGTAATTAGTTTAGTTCCGTTTTACTTATTCTTTTTTTCGTACATGTTGCTTTTGTTATTGTAATGCAATAGGATCTTACCAATCCTACTTAGTACTTCTGAGTGATTACTGTAAGAATCATAATCATTTGATTATAGAATTTTTGATTTTTTTAATGTGTTATAAGTGGCCCGGCAAGGTATATAAGCTACTAAGCTTTGTCACAACTGCAGAATCCTCTAGTGTATAAATTGTGAGTGTGAAGCACTCTATGCCTTTATTACCATCATCTCTTCCACGTAAAGAGTAAAGCACAGATAAATTATGCATTAAAATGTTAATATTGACTCAAGATTGTATCAAACTCACAGTAGAGGTTGAACACGCAGCTCCTAACGTGCTATACAGCCAGAAGCACGCCCTCTTATCACTGGACCACCGAGCTGTTAAATTGTAAACCAGATAATGAGTAGTACAAATTTAAATGTGCTTAAAAACGCAAAATAAAAATGCAACAAAAACATGTTTAAATGATTGTTCCGGAGCGTGTTCACCAACAACCTCAAATACCGCTTTCCATTTGCTTGGCAGACGGTCGATTCCACGAGAGAAGTCACGGTTCTTGGCAATCCGCGTTTTGACATTCGGTCATCAACTCATCCAAATCGTCATAAATTTTATTTACCTGCCAATTTTCAGTGAGCGGTTGATGTGGTAATCCGTGGGCACCTCTGTAGGAAAACATGGCGGATGAAAAAGCAGTTCCCAGCCCTTATTGGCGATGGATTTGACGACGCGACTTTCAACAAGTGGGCGCGCATTATTGTGGTAGAAGACGATTTGATGAAAAGACCGCGTAAAAAGGGTCTTTTCATCTCGATTGCAGCGTGAAGACGATCAAGCTGAGCCAGGTAGACGTCGCTGTTAATGCGCCACTGTTGATGTTCATCTTCTTCGTTCCACCAATAACAAATGCCGTTTGAAACGATCCCCCAATGAATGATTCCACGTCTGCCTACTAAATACACCACATTGCTTGCTTACAGTGGACGTCTTTTGGTATTCCCTTCGGCGATTCACTTAGCGAAACACAAACCTTTCTTTTGACGTTTTTGAATAGCAATTACGATTCATCACCAGTAACCAAATTTTTCAAAAATGGTCTGCTCGTTTGTTTGCAACAAAGAGAGTTCGTGTGACACCCATCCTGCCAATTTCCACGCCTTTCCAAGTTGTCTAAGCCGGCAGACGATCTTGAAGTGGTGGACTCTGAGGTCCTCACCCAACATTCGGGTTGTTAAGCTTTCGTTCTCTTCCACGGCTGCCAACAATACTTCATCGTCAAAATCCGATAATCGACCTCTTCCTTGTTGGTGCCCCAAGTTTGTGTCGCCAAATTTTGAAGCGAGCAAACCACTCCCGACTCTGTCTTTCACTATTATTCCGTCGCCTAAAAGTTCGTTGAGATTGCGAAATTACTGTACTGCTTCCCATCCTTTTTCGAAGTGATAGAGCATAGCATGACGACACGCATTTTTATCAATTAAATATAGAACAATAATTTTACAAAAAAAAACGAAACGCCAATTTTCATATACAAAATACGCGCCAATATAAACAGCGGACAATTATGCACCAACCCAATATTTGTTAATACACAAAAATGGATAAAGGCTCGTAAACTAATAATGAAATTTGAAGAAAGTCATTATATTTTATATCGAAATTGCATAAAATACAATATAACCGATGTTTCTTTAAATAATAACATCATTAACTTGACAAACTCTGCCAAAATTCTTGGTGTAACTATTGACGAAGCTTTAAACTGATACTCACGTAGCGACAATGTTTGTAAAGACATGTTTCGCCTTGTATCCGCTAAGAAGGTGTTGGAATGTAGATATCGTTAGAACCTTCTATTTTTCCAATTTCTACTCTAGAATGACCTATGAATGATAGGGTTTGGATATTGCTGCAAATAGACTTTTCCTTTTACACAAAAGAACCCTCAGAATATTGTGTAATCTCAATTGTAGAGCATCTTGTAAAGAACATTTTAAATCCAACGGTCTGCTAACATTTTATGATCTTTACATTCTGCGTGTGGGAAAATTTGGAGCCAATTTCATATGCAGCACTGTTCATAGCTATGATATCAGGAAAACTGACTACCTATAACCTCCACGGCACAAAATAGCTACATTTCAAAATCGTGTGTATTTTCTGGATTATAAATTATACAACAATTTACCAGCATCGATAAGAAAACTTAGAACCCAGAACGAATGTAAGGTGTCACTCAGGAGCATGCTGCTTCGAATCAAATGTTATTCGTTAAATGACTTGCTTATATCATGCTACGCAACACGGATAAATGAAAATTTCAATGTTTCGCGTATATATATTTAATGTTTTCTTTTTTTCATTATCAATACTATTACAACCATTTTTTTTGCTATTTAAAAGGTAAACTTACGTATTTCTGCAAAAAAAAAAGAAAACAGAAAGAAAGGGATTATTATTATTTGCTCTTTTCTAAAAATAGTTTTAAATAAAGAAGTTAGAATATTGCTGTTGTACAGTATTATTATGAATCTACAAAAAATCTAATTCGAGGTATCCGTAAATTTACAGCAAAAAATAATCTAAGGGTAAACCCATGAATTTTTAGAAAATTAATCGATACATTTGAAAGAATTGAACGTATTACTAATCAAAAATAGTCCAGAATGGCATCAGTGCAGTGCATCCAGTTGATGCACTGCACTTAAAGAATTTAAAGTAACCGATGCATTTGTTTGTGTTCAATGCAAAGTCAGCATAAAATCAAACATTCAGTTTTACAAGGTACTAAAACAAGATTCAGCTTTGATGATTTTAATCGTGAATCGTCGTAATTTCAATTTATACTTCGATCACCTCGATATCGCATCTTATACATTTAAAACATGTCATGCCGCTGATGAAATATCTCATAATTCTATAGCAAAACTGGGTAGTGGTGGCAAGATCATATTTGTTTACATATTCGTTGTTTTGCTGACTTCATTTTGGCATACAGCAAATAGTGGGCGATGCTGCTTCTGGTACTGTAGTAGTTCTTTGTCTGAATCCAATTTTCACCTTACACAATATTGAAATTCACTTTGGGCTTGTCAAAACAGACTTATCTTCTTCTATTTATGTAGTAGCTAGAGGTTTCAAACTACAGCATAATATGATCGTATTGATCATTAATTGTAAATATAAAAAAGAAGTTTTGTAAATAAAATAAGCATGTTAACTGTTAGCTAAGCTGCAGTGCAACTTGTCTTCAGTTGAGTTACACTACAGTTTGGCGAATTCTTAAGGAAACCTTAAAGAAATGTATCCGTATAAAATACAAGTTTTGTTTGAAAAGAAAAAAACCGGTAGAATTAGATTTTATTTCAGTCTTGGGATCTTAGCGGGAATTCAAATGAATTCACAGCGGTTGAACAACGCTTTAATGATTGACAACAGCATATTTTCGATTTGAATGACGTTAATACCCATATTTTTTGTAATCGCATAATTATCACACATTTTTCTAATAAAAAAATAAAGAACTATATTATAAACACTGTGTATCTATTGGTTTAAAGTGAGGTGTTGTTGTTTTTGCCTTTGCTTTCGTTCTAGCGTAGTGTTAAGGTTAACAAAGCGCAAAGTTTTAGCAGAATTAGAGCCGGTTAAAAATAGAATTCTATTTGTCGAGGTATTTAGATAGTCAGCTGTAAATAGTTTTGTTTTGATTTCGTCTTAGAAGGTTGAAAAGAAACAAAAACGATTCTGAATTGTAGGTATGCATATATTTCTGGTAATATAATATAGACATCCTCTTTTTGTGTCTGGTTTACCTTCAAATTTAGCTATAACTCACTGCTAAACATCTGTGGAGATATTTTACTTTGTTAAATGCGCAGAAGTCTAAACCTAAATTAAAAAAAAAAGAAACGTCACTTGGAAATAGACAAATATAAGGCTTCATATTCTTTTCGTGTGGCTTTCATTCGCGATTATTTTGTCGGAAGTGCGGTCAGGGGCATCGTATTTCGCTGAACCAGCCGAATTCGAGAGTTTCACGACCTTTTAGCGGTCAAACGCCGACCATCAACCGCTGCGGAAGCGGCAGACTGTCGACAAACGGTACAGGTACGGAGCCGAAGGCTTCGGAGCGTGTAATAGCACCTAGCGCCACCTCTAGTCGGTTAGGGTAATTTTGTACGTTTGGGTAACATCACATTCCTAATTAAAAAAATAATCTTTAAGATGTGATGTATTTGAAATATTGTACCTGCATAATATTACATGTTTGTTATGATTTTGTGCATGTTTTTATATACTTCTGTATCGAATTGATTTGATCATCATTTGATGGTTTTGTGGATCTTGAAGAATTTTGACACATTGCGTAATCCGTGGAAAGAACTGAACTAAGTTACCATTACCGTAAGAGGTCATATACTTAATATTTTGCAAATTCAATATTTATAATCAACATGTAGAATATATCATTGAAATTATCCTGAATTGAGATTAGTTAATCAATAATGGAAGATTTAGCTATATGCTTTGTGTAAGCAAAGAAAAGGTTAACAATTTTATTGGTTTTTTTTACTATTACTAATCATAAATAAACAAGACTGGACAATGTTGATCTGTTTAATGTACTGCATCCTGCTGGCTAGCACCTAATAGTTTCAGCAGGTATCCTCACATGGTTTGCCTGACTTCCTTCAGTCAGCCCTCCATCTAACGTCCTAATTCACGGGTGCTGGCACTATTATTTTTATTATTTATTATTATAAAGGAAGGTATGACAGATCCCGGTTCCAAACTCGTTCGGCTTGCGCATGGCATCGCGCGGAGAGTGAAATTTTGAATTTAAAGTGCGTTATTGTTGTTAAGTAAAACAAACTGCGTTTGTGAAATTTTTATAATATACAAATCTTCTGTTAATATAAATAAATTAATTGAGGTATAAGGACAGAACTGTATTATAAATTATTATAAGAATTTGCCTTATGTGTTTGAATTATTACATCATAATTTCGAGTAAAATATTCTTACTTACGAAGTAGGCGCCATAAATTCTCGGCCTGACATAGAAAAAATAAACTTGGTAAAATATAACAATTTTTATTTTTCAATGTAATCTCCTCTAACTTCAATACATTTATTACAACGATCAATTAATAATTCTATACCCTTGCAAAAATAATTTAATTTTTCGCTCAAAATGTCATATTACGGCTGCTTCCAACTCACTATCGTCCTTAAAATGATTCCTTTTTGGATAAAAGATCATAATTCAGAATCATTGTTTCATTTCCTGTGACAATGGACTCCAAAATCGGTTTCGGGTCGCCTCCACACGTTCGACCCGACGTTCCCTGGAGAACAGAAAGAGAATGCGGTACCCGCCTTGCACTAATCTTATTCATACCCAAATGGTTATGGAGAATTCGGCGAATACTTGTTTCAGAAATGTTAGACATCACTGCTAACTCCTTCACTTTCAAACGGCGATCTGCTAATACCATTTCTTCAATAATTGAAGTGCTTTAAGGCGTTATCAGTTCAATTGGCCGACCGGGGCGCTCATCATCATCAAGGGGTTCTTGCCCCAAACGGAAACATTTTACTCACTTTTCTACAGTGGAATATGAATGAGATAAATCATCATAAACGCCGTCTAAACGTCGTCAAAACGATATCGTACAAACTAAACAGCATTTACTGCATACGTTATATCCATTCGATGTAGTTAATAAAACATCGGCCCGTCAGGCCCGTACAATTTTAGGCCCGGCCCGCAATGGAAAGAGACGAGGCCCGCCCGCAGGCCCGGACGGGCCGAGCGGACCGGGCTTTTCCTAGCCCGTGCAGTGCTCTAGCAAATAGTAATGTTTTAAAACTTTAATTGACAAAGCGATATACAACTATAAAACAATTTTTAACATTTTCCATTTTCTGGACAAGGCTTTATCTTGCAAAGTTGCTTTTAAATTCTTGATTCGAAAGTAAATCCTTGATTCGAAAAAAACTGTTTAATCTATTCACCACAATCTTAAGTAACCTTTGCAGATAAACAGACTATTAGAGTTTATATCATTGAATATTTTTGCTTCATAAGATTTTCGTCGTTCGGAAACGACAAACCATAAACTCGCCTTAAAATGGTCTGTTTGGTTGTTCGCCGTACCCCCAGATATAGCACAACCCTTTTCACAGCAAACAAAATAACAACGAACGGACGAACTGTACCAAATAACTGGTTATAGATTATGGCATCTATAAAATTACTCTCTGCGGAACGCGACATAACTCCGTTCACATGCGCAATATCATACCTTCCCATGGTATGCACCATTGTCACACAGACTTCAGCCACATAAGCTTCTGGGGGAAACACACTAAACCCGATATATAGTATTGTCAAATAGATTTTGGCCACACAGTCTTCTGCTGTAAACACACTACACCCGGTATATACCATTACCATACAGACCTCTGCGGTAGACCCACTACATTCGGTATGCAGTAACATTAGACAAACATTTAAAATACAGTAAGCACACAACCGATAGTTGCAGGAATTAGATATTATTAGTTCATTTGAAGATACTGTGCAGGTCAGTGATGTGAAGGTTAAGTGTTGAAAGATACAGACAAACCATAATACGTTGTCGGTCTCTGTGACCACATTATGGTAGTTACGTGTTAAACATAGAACAACGAATAATTTTATTTTTAATAAAACTGAATGGTTAGGGAGCTGGTAGCAATCATCGTTGACAGTAATATGTAATGCAGTTTATATCTATGTGACTTAGAAAAAATGAGAACTGAGCTTAGGTACCTAGCACTGATTTTTTGTGAATTTTGAAATTGAAAAAAAAAATAACTCGTAAGTTATGTGATCGTATCTGCCATTGATTCGCTGTATTAAAGGCACTGTACAGATCACAAATATATGGAAAGCAGCCGTCCAGATTATTGCATTTTTGGTAATAATAAATACAAACATGAAAAAAAAAAGATAACTCTATTAAATCATTTCATCGTCTTTTTTCTTGACATTTTTATCTTCAGTAGAGTCTCTAGAAAAATATAAAAAAAGAGGCAGACATGGAGATTTTTGTAAAATTGTAAAATTGCTATAACAGTGGCTGTGGTAACCTATTGTTTGGTTAATAGTTGCTGGAAGTACATAATTTTAAGGAAAAATTTTTCGCCACTTCTAATATTCCGATACATTTATTAAATGTCCCTGTATTAAATAAAATAATACGTTAATTTCTCCCTTGTTAACAAAATAAACAAGAAATTATTAAACTTTAATTATTATTAAAATGAAACAGTCGATCGCTCAAGTGTTCTGCACTGTACTACTCATATCCATTGCATTCTGGCGCGCTGAACGATCGTGTCTACATATCTACACGATAGTGCCATTCCCGTTTCAATCAAAATATTTTTCAATAGTTAATATTATAGGTATATATAGGTAGATCACATGCGTTCACATAGCCCGAAATTACTTGCAGTATTCTGCCATAAACTGACGTAAATGAAATTTTGTGAAAGATATTACAATTTGTAAAGGACCTGGCGTCTCGTAGGCGCCATGATAGTACTTAAAGGTTAAACGCAGTAGAAACAACGTCTGCTACTTGCGTCTTTCACGAGCTCTCATTTGATATTGCAACAATAAATTAAAGGTAGAAATTGCTTATATCGTTTATTTTACTCAGCTCTTTACTTTTATAAACTTCTGCCAAACGATGAAATCATTTAAAAATTACTGCCACCAGCTCCATAACTATAGAACTCTTACATTTGGATTTTTATAGTATTGCAAAAGCACAAAGCCTTAATACACAGGCACATTTTCTACTTCATTAATCATTTGTCTCAGATTACTTTATAACTAGAATGGAACAAAAATAGAATAGAAAATAACAGTTTTACTCATGGATCAATGTTACCCAAGTTTCGTTTACTACAGATAACATTCTTAATATAATAACAAGAATAATTCTACGAATCAAGACCGCGATCACGTGAAAATGTTATTTCGTATCGGGTGGAAAAAACAACATACATAATCCAGAAAATAAAAGAAGAAAACAATAGAAAAAAACAATTGAGCGAGAATATTCATCCAGCAGCGAAAATGCAAAACAAATGACGAACGAATTTCGACGTAATCGTCCCGCGCGCGCTATTTTTAAACGACCGTCGAAAATATACCGGAAAACAGCTGAATTTCTCACTGACAGCCTACTAATTCTCGACGATATGTCATCAGCTCTTTTCCAAAACATATTCTATTTAAATGCGACTGCGTCTACCGGTAATATACGCATGTAAGTATATTAGGCCGTGCTATATGCGATTCTAGGGTTATTGGAAACGTGGAAACAGAAGAGCGGCGAATAACCGTCGCGAAATTACAAAGAATTATTTTTGTCAATCACGCTTCCAAATAACTCTGCGTCGTACTTGTGGAAAAAACAGGAACATCATCGCAAATGACGATGCTACATCGAACTACATACATACATACATGATACCAACAACATCGGTTCTCTGTACGAGATGGCGGTGACGTGGACGCTTAAAAATAAAACGACGAGCAAGATTCGCATTCACGGCCTACTGCGAAAACGCTCGTTCGACGCATAAACAAGTATTTCGCTTCCAGTAAAGTTTTGTTGTTGACTTTCGCTTATTTAGTCACTTTCCAAAACGCAAAATATCCCAACAATAAACTTTTACGATTTTCACAATCAAAATCTCTTGGCAGTAACGACTCTGACATATTTTTTATTTCGTTACTTGTATAAAGTGAAAATAACTAGGAAGATGTTAAAATATATAGTTTTTGATACAAATATAATAATTGCTATTATTGTAATAAATTCTAAGAACTGCATTTCCTCCAATCGTTCCTGAAAAGATTCTTCCAGAAGCAGAAGCAACATCGCACATTATTTGTGGCATAACAACAAAAATATACCCAATACAATAATTTAATGAAAATAAACACAAACAAATAAAAGCTGTACTGCATATTTTTATAATCTTAATACGTTCAAATGCACAAGATGTGATATCAAGGTGGTCGGAGTTAGACAGGTAGACAGCTGGTAACCATCAGGTGATGATTTTTCAATCCTGCTTTACCCCCACTCTTGGAAGATTGGAGGTGTATATTTGGTTTTATGTTCACCTCACTTTTGATTGTAAACAAATGCTTCTGTTACTCCGAGTTCTTTGGATTCTTCTTCCTCCACATCACGAAAGGTTAGCTCTTGTTAGAAGACTTCCCAAACCTACCTACAATACTGATCTGGCATTGTTTTTCTATCTGAAGCAACAATTTTGGTGACAAATAAGAAATTCAACAAAATCAACACGAATACCATGCAAGGATGACACGCAACTTTTATTAAGGAGCAATATACCATCGTAGCATATACCTCATCATTGAAAAAAGTGAGATTTAACAATGGTCCTATAAATCGGAAGCTGCTAGAGAGTCCAACCAAAACATTTGAGAGAGATAGAAATGCATGAATCAGCTTACATAGGGAAAAGTAGCTGTCGTGTGAATCAGTGAAAGTAAAAATAGTAAAAAGAAAACAAATACTTCTTTGAATCTGTTTAATTCAAATTTTGGTTTAAAAATGGAGGAGTCATGTAAATATTACAGTAACAAAAGGCCAAAGAGGTGTAAGGCCATTAGAGTAATAAAAGGCCAACGTATTGCACTTTTGGCGGTGTGTGGGAGCTAGAAACCTTTTGGCTTGATAAACTGTAGAATGACTGCTCCAACACAAACTTTGTTTATTTGTTATCGAAGGACCAGCGAGGTATTCTTTTCAGTAAAACACGTTGTTCCCCTCTTGAACTGCTCCCAAAAAACGAGTTATATTTAGCAATGTGATACTGTGTTAAATTTTATTGGTTTAAACATTTGACACTTGATTGGGAAAATGGGTATCAATCGAAAAAAAGCAAAATGGATATAAGTCTTCCGCGACACTTATAAGTCATCTTGCACCTTTAGGAAAATAGATGTAAATCAAGGCCAGATATTTTACTGCGCAAAGGCAAAGAATTTCATTAACAAGCAGACGCTGTTATTCTTGATTGCTATTTCCCAAGACTTCTACTTTTGGACATATATCCCAGCCGTGTGCCATTTAATGATTGGATAAAAGTAAATTGGCTTGAAGTGAGTGATAAATCCTTTAATATTTGTGGAATTATCACTATGTATTGCCTTGCTACGTGAATATGACAACGTTTTAAATTGATAGCTGGTGGAGGACAATATTATTTTACAAACGGAAAAGCAATTACAAATTGAACGGAAGATGTGAATAACGAAATATTCTGTCACCTAGGGAATAAATGCATGCGGACAGTTAGCGTTGGGATGTTAGTATTGCAGTTAAACTAAATGCCTCCAAGTATTTCACTAAAATTGTTTTGCCTAAATACCAGCATAGAGTCGAGCATTGTCATGCTGAAACACAATGTGACCCCATGCTTCTTTGATGTCTCAAAGAAAATTGACAGATCTTGGCTGGGAAGTTTTGCCACATCCTCCATATTCTCCTGATGTGGCAGCTTCAGATTTTTACCTTTTTCGATCTCTACAAAATTTTTTGAATGGAAAAACTTCTCATACAGAAGATGACGTTCGAACGGCCTTAACCGAGTACTTCGATTCCAAACCTGGGAATTTTTTTGCTGACAGTATTAATCGATTCCCTGAAAGATGGAGAACAGTTGTAGAAAATGATGGTCAGTACATTGTAGATTAATTATTTAATAAATATATTCTAAATTTCACATTTGTTTTATTTAAAAAATACGACAGAACTTTCCGACATACCCAATATATACTATGTATTGGGTTGGCAAGAAAGTAAGTCGGTTTTGTAGTATGAAATAAAACTCTTTTCTTTATGCAAAGAATAACGCGTTCATAGAAATGTTAGTCCTTATCAGCAAAAAACTGAACCAAGTGCGATTTAAGGTCATTATTATTTGTGAAAGTTTTACCATTCAACGAGTTTTGCAAACTTCGAAATAAATGGTAATCAGATGGTGCCAGGTCAGGGCTATATGGGGGATGCGACATCAGTTCCCAACCAAGCTCCAATAATTTCCCACGTGTTACTAAAGATGTGTGGGGCATTGCATTATCATGATCCTTTGCGATTTGCCAATTTTGGCCGTTTTTCTTGGATTCTGCGTTGTTTTTTTTTTTTTTTTCGTTTTAACAAACTGGTTGCCGTCAGTGACGACTACAAGAAGCATTTCTATTCATATTTTTGCAATGAAGCAAATATATCAAGCAGTGCAGTGGAAGATTGCTTGCAGATTACGGCTGGATGTTGGGCGGCAGATTCAAACTCTAAAGTTTTCCGCTATAGAACTATAGAAATATGTCAAGCAAGCCAATTCAAAAAATATCCTAGAAAAACGTATCCGCAAAAATAAGGATTGTTTGTTTATCCACATCTGAATTCTGATAAGGTTCCAAATACTCGGGTGTTTTATGCTATGTTACCTACCCGTATATCTGAGAGACGCTGTTGATCTACGGCCGCTGATCGGGCCCGTTTACAAATTTAAAATTACGTACGAACATCCGGACCGCTTGCATTTGCAGACATTGACTCACGCTTCGAATCTGTATCTATGAATACGCGCACGCACTCACACACACGCAACACAACCACATACACATTCAACGGCGTGTGAACGCCTGAATTTAATAGTATCGCGTCTTTTGACCGATTTGGACCAGCAGCGGAAATTGGCTGGCCGACCCAAGAGAAAAACAACAACAGGACGCGTAAAATACATACAAAAAGGAAGAAAACCATCTCTGGTATTCGTAAGCTTTCGGAGCTCTAAATCACACCGCATCAAGTTTGTGATATTGCCTCTTGAACTGCATATAGGTTACTGCATGCTACCATAACATGTTAAGTAAAATTAAATTTGGCAGTGTAAATGCACACAGCATCAAGTAAAATTACACTCGATCATTTGCTTTTATAGTGAACTAATGAATTGCCTTGATAAATGTTCTCATCCATCTCTCTTGATGCATTGGGCAAAATAAATGTATGGACACTGAAGGTGGAATGATGTATGTATATGAACTAAATTAATCAGAATTGCTTAGTTTACAACAAACATAAACGGTGACATTTCGTCTACTATTGGAAAACACATTCTACAACGCAAAAAAACCTTACGCTTCAATAATTTGTTGCAAGAGATGTTAGCAAAATTTTCTTAACAACATAGCAAATAAATTATAAAGGAACAGTTACCGGTTTCCATATAAAACAAGAAGACATAACCTCTCTTTGTTAACTTCATTTATCAACATGGACTGATTTAGGTATGGTCTTTATAGTTTACAGCCTAAGACCCTCCCGTATTTACAAAACTATACATAAACATATACTTAAATTCACATCCATCAAATGAAGAAAAAGTGTCTTCAATTGCCTATAATTTTTCCTATTTAAAGAAAAGAAAAAGGTTTTTCGACAAAGTGGTGAACGAGTCCTCAGAATTAATCCAAACTTGGGCTAGGGGTTAAGTGAGTAGGTCTTCAAACATTGTTAGGCCAGCGCTCCTAAAGTTTTATAAAGTGCCAAGGGCGTACCCAGGATCTGAACTAGAGGAGGGCAACTCATATTAGTTTCGAGGAAGTTTGGAGGGGGAGTGAAACACGACGATTTCTTACAAAATAAAACCCAACACTATTGAAAAACTCTTTTTATTATTCATTATCATACTAATACTAATATTATCGTAGTAATAATACATTATACCCCATGTAGTTAACTGAGTTAGATTTTTATGTTAGCAATAATCTTCTCGGATTTACCGAAAATTTTTCTATAACTTTCTTTTCCACCATCTCATGATGTTCTTTCACAAAATTCCGATGCGCACTCATCAGCCATAATCCAGTCAGTTTTACCTCTCCCATAGTGCTCCTAAGCCAGGGTTTTCACTTTTCGAAGCACACTGAAGAATCGTTCTTCGGTCGCCGTAGTACATGCTATAGTGCTCAGAACTTAAACAGATTAACGACTTCTATATCCCTTGATTTGTCTTACAGTAAATTCTTCTTCATCCACAAATTATACCAAAGGTCCAGTTCTCCGGTGACATCATCAAACTCATAAAAATGTGTAAACAATTGTGGGTTCTTGTGTAAATCTATGATACTAATTTTGGTCATGTATAAAGGATGTAGTTTTGTTAACACAATGACTGGGGTATTTTCTTAGAAAAATCGAATATTTAACGATGATGTAAGCGAATCCATAATTTTTCTTCTAGGGGGTGGGGTGAACAGCCGCTCCACCCTGCCCCTCGCTGGATACGCTCTTGAAAGCGTCACGCATAAAGTAAACGTTTCATGGAATTTTTTTTTATGAACTAATGTATTGAGATTTTACAAGATCGAATAAAATATAGGATTGAAAATAATTACAAGTTCTTTTATTTTCAATAATCTACTTACAATAAATTTAGAAAACTACATACAGCTGTAAGCTCCCGTTTGTGTGTAGTGTATGTGTTTTTGTAAAATTCTGGATTAAGATCCTCTTACCTCCCTTTATGGATGTTCTAGGTCCTTTTCGATGAATCCTTCGATATAAAATTCTCTCTAGCTTTGATTTGGCTATTTTTCTGACCTATTTTTTCTTTTCCTTTATTCCAAATAATCTTAAGTTTAAAACAAACATAAATTCATCAACAAGATTAAAAAAACTTGTTTGACTATTGAAATATTCTTTATATCTGTAGATAGTCTAATCGAAAACATGTTAAAATCGAACAATATGTAGTTTTTTGCTTGCCATTTGTTTTTTTGTTTTAAAAAATTATATCAAATAACATGCATTCGGGCAATTACATGACCTATTAACCTATTGTTTATCTTTTTCTCTTTTTTCCCATTTCTTTCAGGTTCAAAAAGTTCGAAGGTTCGAAAGTGCACTAGAACTACTAAACCAATTACAGACATTTTTTGTTAATGTTTATAATTCGATATACGTCTCTAATTTGTTAATAAAATATCCTAATAATATAGGTTTTAGAGTTATGTTTGCAAACTAAATCGACTTTGCGTCAAGTTAATGTAGTTTCTTTAAAGTATTTTTATTTATGAAGATAATGTGTATCTAAAACAATATTTAATAACAAAAATTACATTCGATTGGCTTAAGAATTTTAAAAAATGAAAAAAATAATTAAAACTGTACCTGGAGTGTTGAGAAAACAAGCAACTTTTTCCTTTGACTTTTTACAAAACTTTTAAAAATAAAAATAAAAAAATCGTAATTTTTCGAAGAAAATGTAAAATTTGGCGGTTAAAGTGGTTATTTGTATGCATTTTATTTGATATTATCTTTTAAGCTAAAACAGATGTTAAAGTAACATTTTAAATTGTTGATTAATACAAAGATTTCCTATATGATGCGGACTTTATGTGTAACACTGTATATAATTTTTACCGTTGGCAAAAAATGTAACTACTTCTCTACCCTTTCAAAAAATATCCACCTTATATGTATAAATGGGTCGAAAACATTGCGACAAATTAAATCTAATATATGTAGACATCATACTTTTACTAAATGGTCATCGATATACAGTTGCCACTTTACTAGTCGGACAATATATATTAGCCCTATCCATCTGTACTTAATTTCAATTAAAAATAGTAGGTACAACTCTAATAAAAAACTAGAGTAATATTTACTTTTTGTTTCACACAGCAACAATACCAAAAAACGAGGGACTTCAATGCAGCTGACGCTTTGGAAAGAAACTGTAAATGAGTTGATTAACATCTACAACTCTTTCGATGAATTCAAGGGGTTTTGAACTGTAATTTTTCCCGAGGTAACGTTGACCTTTTGCTCTGTATAGGTCGTCAGATTTATTATATCATTGAAGTTCTATTCTAATTATCTTAATTCAGTGAGAATCTTCATACGTCCTTCTGGATTATCCAAAGCCAAACTGCAGAAACTTCACGAAATGTATCTACATACGTTGTATTTTTCTCAGTATCTCCAAATAAATAACATTTTACCAAATGTTTGAAAAAACCCAGGAGCGTGACTAAAATCATGAATAAAAGGCTGTAATGGGGAACTATGTTGTATGTATGTATGTGTGCAACTAACAAAGTTGTGCCTACGCTAGACGCGTTATATTATGTGTCTGTGTATGTGTGTATGTATATATAAACACTTTAAAAAAGAAACCGCTAATAACAAACACGATTAACATCCGGTATCTAAAAATAGACATTGAAGCACACACACACACAGACGAGAATGCAGGACTATGTTGTAGTTTTACACTACATACTTAATATATACTATGCAGCAATACAGCAACAATGCAATGCGTAGGATAAATATTAATTTTGATATACCCATAGCAAAAAAATATTAGTGTACAAATTGTTTTCTCACATAATATCAATAAAATTAGGAATTGCCATAATTGTAACAACGGAGGCTATATTACAGTTTGGAGAGTTCTTATAAAAGAAAAACAATAATGAGAAAATAATGGTTATTAAAGTATAAAAAAACAGTAAATATAAAACAAGGGTAATAAAAAATATCGTTATAATTTGTTATAAGTTATAAATAACGCTGGCCACGAGCGGTACCGCGCATCGGCGTAGAATCAGTTCGGACTGAGAGGAACGGTAGTATTACTTCGTCTGCGGAGCAGTACGAACATTTTCGCTGCCGGTCATTTGCGCAATTGTTTATCTGTCCTAGAAAAATTATGATTTCGTCAGCAAAACGACCGCGGTCGGACAAACTTCGAAAATTTATTGCAGAAATTCCAGACTTAATATATGAAGGTGCTAAAATTAAATGTGTAATCTGTAAAATCCCGTTAATGTGTTGGCCCAGACAACATTGTCTACGACACGTAAATAGTGAAAAGCATGTCTCAAAAAGAAATTGCGCACGAGACAATGAAAAATTTATATTTAATTTATGCGTTACGTTTATCGCATGTAATATACCGTTTAATTTACTAGACAAGGAACCATTTATCTGCTTTTGGAATAACTATGCGGAGTGCAAATTACCAAGTCGAACATCGTTACGAAGAATTGTGCCACCTGCGCGCGAACATATTGAACAAAAAATAAAATCTGAGTTGAAAGATCAAAAATTGTTGTTATTTGAAAGATTATTTTACTTACGCAAATATTACATCACTAGATGTAGAACGTTCGTTCTCTGCATATAAACGCATTTTTTCCTCACGCCGTACTAGTTTAGTTATAAATAAAGCTGGCCACTAGCGGTACCGCGCAGTAGCGTAGAGTCGACCAGGCCTCGCGTTCCACTAGAGTTATTTTGCTAATAGAGATGTTTGCTGTCGCAAATAATTTCGCTCATTTTTTAAATAAAAATTAAATAACACGTGCTCAAATACTTATCATTTTAAGAGTCCTCCGTGAAATCACAAAGTGAATAATGTCTGTTAAATATCTGCAACATTAGATGTGTTTCAACTGTTGTTTCGGCAAAACTAGTACGGCATGAGGAAAAAATGCGTTTATATGCAGAGAACGAACGTTCTACATCTAGTGACGTAATATTTGCGTAAGTAAAATAATCTTTCAAATAACTTAACGATTCTGTTGACGCACCTTCACAAATGTGTTTAATGTGTCAAAATCAGAATTTTTCTCAAAAACACTTTCAAATTTTTCTAGAACAGAAACATTTTTTGCGTCTTCAATCGCGCATAGCTGTGCGTGAACATGTTGCACTATTTGTAGAGATTCTTCTAACGGCACCGCAGGATTTTGTAATTTTTCTATTGCATCTGCTAGCCCGAAGTAATTGTCGTGAATGATTTTTAAATCCATTTTAACCTGACTATCTTGAAATTTCGACTGGCTGAAAGCATGTTTGCAGCACCATCACTCACTAACATCAAGAGTTGGTTTGTTGAAAGTTCAAACTTGTCCAATGTATTTAACACTAACTTTGAAATTACTTCGGCAGTACACTGTTGTATTCGTTTGGAGATTAATAGAATTGAAGGTGCCGATTGATGAGGTTCCAATTTGCGTGCCATTACATTAAGAACAGAATGTTTCTTACGATCTGTTGTTTCGTCGACACATAACCACAATTTTTGATCTTTCAACTCCGATTTTATTTTTTGTTCAATATGTTTGCGCGCAGATGGCATAATTCTTCGTAACGATGTTCGACTTGGTAATTTGCACTCCGAATAGTTATTCCAAAAGCAGATAAATGGTTCCTTGTCTAGTAAATTAAACGGTATATTACATGCGATAAACGTAACGCATAAATTAAATATAAATTTTTCATTGTCTCGTGCGCAATTTCTTTTTGAGACATGCTTTTCACTATTTACGTGTCGTAGACAATGTTGTCTGGACCAACACATTAACGGGATTTTACAGATTACACATTTAATTTTAGCACCTTCATATATTAAGTCTGGAATTTCTGCAATAAATTTTCGAAGTTTGTCCGACGGCGGTCGTTTTGCTGACGAAATCATAATTTTTCTAGGACAGATAAACAATTGCGCAAATGACCGGCAGCGAAAATGTCCGTACTGCTCCGCAGACGAAGTAATACTACCGTTCCTCTCGGTCCGAACTGATTCTACCCCGATGCGCGGTACCGTTCGTGGCCAACGTTAGTTATAAATGAATATTTGAACTTTTTTAGAATCGGAACGTAATATACATATGTATGTATGTAGATAGACGTTCAGTAAGTAGCGCCAACAGTAAGATACTGCAGGCTTTAATGCAACGCCGTGCAAAGTACAAATCCATCAGAAATAGTTTATCAGTTTAATATGCCTATGTAGTTATATAAGGAAAACTGCTTCAAAAAGTAGCAGTAGCGGGTTATAGCTGCTAACGCAAACGGGCAGTTTTATACATCACTAGAGTTTGGTGCGTTCCTCCCTACATGGAAATTTTTTTTATAAAGAATCAAACAATTGCAGAACAATTTACTACAATTTATTTGAGAATAAACGACTGGCTACAACTTGCTCAAAACCCTACTACTCGATTGTGGTTAACGAATTGTATTTCTATTAAATACATTATTGAAGTAAAAATGTAGTCAATGAATTGTTACAAAGGTTGCTACAATACTGTACAAGTTTAAGTTACACACGTTGTAAAAAAATGCAACAATGTTGTTCTAAAGATAGTATTGCATAATATGTATGCATTTATAATCTTTGAAAGAACAAGTAAAACGCAATAACGATAACTATAGTTATGTTTTCGTATCCAACAATTTTCCCAATTTACAAACAGCATTGGTCAGCCACAAGAATGTTACCAACACCTAAGCTGTTTCGTAGGTATGTGATTACCATCCCCCAAACATTAGACAAATTCAGAGTAAAAAGATAAACTACGGAAGGTTTTATTTTGAAACAATTGTGAATCCGATGAAAACGGTTTGACTATATAAAACCATGATTTATTAGAAAAAAAAATAGTGTCTGTTGCGACATCTATTGGTGAAGGATTACTCCTATGGCAGGAAACGTTTGGTTCATGCATTTAGGTAGGTTTCAATAATAAAATCATTTGTACAGATAAGTAGCGATTTATGTATGAACTCATTCATTTTCTATTATTTATTTTGAAAAAATTAGGAAGTTTTATGTAAAAAATTGACACAATCTTATCCTGCGCGTCTCGACACAAAGATTGTTGGAAAAATGATACATTTGTGTGAAACAATACAATGGAAACTTGACCATAACTTCGAAGTATTATCTGTGATAACAACATGTAATAATTAACAAAAATCTGCGGTCGGGTTACATAATTGTGTTAATGACTGCTACAATATTTTTCATACAATATTGTAGTACATTCTATCAAGTGATTTTTTTCCGTGTACTCGCAATGTATGAAGAATGTTGAAAATGTAGTCGTATAAAATGCAAATTTTGTTTGAAATTAGATACGATTTAGTTTTATAGAGCGATGAATAAAAAACGAAATAGTTTAAAGGTTACCATGTGGTATGGATTCATATTCCACTACAGAATAAGGCCATAGTTTCTTGGAGAGAATCAAACCATCTCGTGCAGAATTTTGGTATACCATCAAGTTACTAAGCTGCGTTATTCATAGCATAAACTTTATGCTGTAACATGCACTTCCCTATAGTTGTAACTCAATCAAGCAACTATCAATTAACACGTTTGATAGCTGTATAATCAGCAGAGATATTCTTAACACTCAGTTACAGATTAAAATAAAAATTTATTACATTTAGTATTACTAAGCAAGTTTTTTTTGCTTAATTAAATAAGTATTTGCAAACATTAGCATCTAGCTTATACGTGCTAAGCAACATTGTATCAATAAATTGCGGAAATTCATTAGAAAATCAATTCCATATTCGCTAATAAATAACTTGGTTCAACGGGTAATATTAAATTTATGTAGAATTGAGTAAATAGCATAAAATAACGACTAATTTCTGTCGGTTTCCTGCTGTTGCATCAGAATGCCTAGAATGCTTATAGCCGCGTATTTTTATTCCGTTTTCAATGCGGCTACGGCAAGGTAATAGCACCTGCTACCTACACCATAACAAAACTGAAGAACGTCCTTGCAAATCCGTTTTCTATGATATCACTCACGTTCGCGCGTTGCAAGTCTGTTGCTTTGTTACTATAATGTGGGAATTTCTCGTTATGATTTTATGGAATACACAGAGAGAAAAACGGATTTGAATTCAACATTTTTTAACGCCTTACATAACCCAATTGCTTTTAATAAAAAGCAATTGAGGGAATACATATTTTAAAATCGTTGATGCCGCCTTGATATTTCTTTTTTGCAAAACTCCTCCACGATGAGGAAGATTTAATGCAACCATTAGAAATTGTTTCAGCGTTTGCAAGTCACTATTCTGAAGTGTTTCAAACAAATACGAGTACTTTTCCAATTACAGCCACTTCTTATCCAAGCTTTAATATTGCTTCAATAATAGAGGACGATATACTGTATAGCATCATGAAGCTTAAGGTTGATATACCTGCACTTATTATTAAGGATTGCGCTGTATTATTTCACTTGTGGCTCCGACTATCAAACTTCCCTAAAAACTGGAAAATAAGCACAATTATACTAATGTTGAGAGAGAGATTGTCGAACTTCTCGAAGATATTTGAGCAAATATGCAGCAAGATTAATATTAATGTAAAGCCGCTATTGTCAATCCATCACCATGGATCTGTGTCCGGACCATCTACGTAAACAAGTTGATGTAATTTATACTGATTTCGCCAAAGCCTTCGACACAATCGACCACAACCTTCTTCTGAATAAGTTAGATGACACTGGATTTGTCAAGCCCTTGTTGGACTGATGTCATTATATATCACTGATAGAGATGGCTATGCAATGGTTAGAAATCTAATCAATTTAGCATGTCCTCTAGCGTACTACAGGGCTCAAATCTTGGTCCAATATTGTTTAATATATTCATTAACGGTCTCCTCAATAAATTGGGTTGTGAGCTTCTCGAATATGTCGATGATTTAAAAATTTTGAAATGATTAATATGTACTTACAGATAGCATTAGCTTGCAGGTTAACCTTGCATTGATTGACGAATGGTGTACACTAAAGAAAATCTCCTGAAATGTTGCTAACAGCTCAATAGTTTCATACACTACATCTTCAAATCCCACAGTTTCTTTATTCCGTAAAACACAACCCATCTCAAGGAAAATGAAAGTGAATTACCTCGTGGTTCGAAGTGTACCCTAGTCTCAACCTATATACGACAGAAACCAGTATCCCAAGCATTAATTAGGGATTATTCCATAATTTAATTATACTATAATAACCTATAACATATAATAAAATAATAACCTATAAAAAAAAACTCATTCACTTGCTCCTAATTTTAATTATTAACTTTAGGTTTTTCCCCATTATTGTAATTGTTCTTTTATTGGATATCCTTGTAGCTGGCCCGATTATGTGTTTTTTGAACACGAAACTGGTCGCCTAATTTCTCAATAGAACTTTGGGAGATCTGGATCATTTTTTCATTCCTACCTTTAATATGAATATTTTCTTAACTTAAAACTAAATGATTTATAAGGTAAGTAGGTACGTGAAATACAGTATTATTAAAAAATAATATATTCTTACCTTTTATTGACGTCTTGATGTCCACTGCGACAAAATACTACTGCCCCGGTAAGCCGCGTAAAACTGCAACATAACCATTTTCGAAATACACGAAAACGTTTTCAGACCAACGTCGAACGCTAAGTGAATCGACGTTGTTCTGAAAACGTTTTTGTGTATTTAAAAAATGATCGTTCTACATCTAGCGAAGTAGGATTTGCGTAATTCAGATATTCCTTTATCTCTTCTTGCACTCTTTATTTTCAGTAATAGACCGAACCTTTTGTAAATTGGGATTTTTATTTAAAACTGCACGAAATTTTTGAGCGACATCTAGTCCTATGAGATCTGTCAAGTTTCCTAGAACGGCTTGTAAATTATCTAAGGTATTTAAGGAATCTCGCAACGATAAGTGACTGTTTTGTAACAGCGATATAGCTTGTACAACTGCAGAACGATTTATGGAAATTTCATCTATTTGTAATTGAACGTCCGAATTGAAAAAAAGTTGCTGACTGTCTCTAATCGCTGCAGATTCATTTGATTTAAATTTTAAAATCACACCCTTCACATTTGTGAAATATTTGTGATAATAAAATACTGCCTGGAGCCATGTTCCCCATCGAGTTATTACAGGCTGAGGTGGTAGTGGAAGTTTTGTACACAATTGTTTGAAAACGCGAATATGTTTGGAGGATTTCACAAACACTTTTTTGGTAGATGTTATTAAATTATTCACCATCGGATACTTCTTTCAAATGGTTTCTGCTACAAGATGATACGCGTGCATGAGACATGTTATGTGAAGAAAAGTCGGAAAGCATATATTCAACATCCTACCAACTTTCAGCATTGTTGCAGTGACTTGGGCTCCTGTGATACAAAATTCTCTCAACGAATCTTTTATTATCTTCACAGCGGTTTCAGCATCACTTTTTTCAATCCTTTTACTGGTTAATAACAAGGAAACTGCTGGATCATTACGTTTTAAAGCACGTGCTACAACATGAATCACGCTATGTTTCAGTTGTTTCATCCACACTTACGCAATTTTTTTTATTTTTCAACTCGTCCACTATACAGTTTTTTACTGTACCCTGCAAATGTGGTAAATTGTATCGCAATTGTCTATTGGTTGGTAGTCTCCACGAGGGAACATATTTATTTCAAAAAGACGAAAGTGTTCATTGTCTACTAGGTGTTGTGGGATGTTGCGCACACTTAGCATAAAAATAAAATCATACAGAAATTCCCAGTACGGATTATTGTTGCTTAAATTCAGTACATGACGTTTACTTTTAATATGTCTTCTACAGTGAAATGTATCGCGACCTATCAACCGTATATTGCAAATTTTGCACTGAATGATACCTGTATATTCCAACCCAGGGAAGTGGCTTATATATTCATTCAATTTTTAAAAAATTTTTAAAAGACGCACACCGATAAACCGATAATTATCGAACGACCGTTCACTTCCACGCCTATCGAATGACTAAACTCTCCACTGGTTTCGCATCGACCTTAATCGCCTCTCGGCGCTTCCACCGTAGCACGCGTTTGTCGAACCTTAATAATTTACTTGGAAGAAATATTTTTCTGTCTTGGATTTTCTAACCCTAAGAAAATATTTATTTAATACAAATAAAAATATTTTTTTGAATAGAGACTGATTTTTGTAAGAAAATATATTTTCTTGGTGTAAGAAACTATTTCCCTGAGTGTAGCAGCTTAGGACCGAGAAAGTTCTAAAATGCCTATCGTTTAGAGTTTTTGGTATCTATTCCATGCGGGGTTGAGGCTACATGCCCCTTCTACAACACTCTCTGAACGGTACTACATCGGTACTAACAAACAAAATTGACTCACTGTCGTATGTGAGGTTCAATGTACCAAACGCATAACACTAGGTCATATAATTTAATTAACATCCCTAGACAAGTATACCTAATTAAGCTCCAATTTATTATATGAAGAAGAACTTCACTGTATACTACACAGATATATCTTTTCTTTAATTTTTTTTCATTAAACATGTGCATACAGTTTAAGTTTATTGAAGCATATTTTTGTTTTGTATTTTGAAAAGACATGCAACTCATTTTGCACTTACGCACCTAAAAATGTAACTATGTATGTTGTCCTGTAAATAATATGTAGACTGTTGGGCAAATAAGAATACGAGGTGTGGCAATTAAATAACCGGACTGGTGCTACTATCGGCAAACAGCGAGCACGCCACGGGAAGTTTGAACATGTCTGTGCTTGTAGATGCTTCCTCGACCCTGAGCTCGATGGGCGTGGTTGTACGTCGCTCAGTCTCGCTGTAGCAATCGTGCGTTCAAGTCCTTACGCTAGCGTTGCGTCGGAAAAATGCACAGTGTTCAAATCGAGCATAGAGAATTCCTCAACAACAAGCAATTATTGGAAAAACTTAATCGACGCTATACTTTTCTTTGCCTTCAAACCAAGCATTTGGACCAAGCAAGGTGCCCCACGTTCAACGAACTTAATATTCTTAAATCCAATGACTATGATATCAATAATTTTATAAACTCAGAATTTCTAGCCAAATTATTCCAACTATTCAGAAATCTTGTATCCTGTTAGATTCGAAAAGCGTTCTGTTTAAAATCGCAAGGAGAGGGAAATTAGACCGATACACGTTTGAAATTCAGCAATATTGGAGATTAACCCAGCAAGCTACATTTGATAGTCCATAGTGTTAACTGGGAAAGCAGTCCAAAGGGCAGGAGCTCAACAGTTACGATATTCCCCACAGATTCCCAATCATGAGAGTATTCTGGAGATGATTGATAAATTTGCGAAAAGAAGAATGTCACTAAATATCGTAGTCAACATATTCCCTATTGTACAGGACTGCTTGAATGAGCTTAAATCCTGAATTTGAAATCTATTAACCAATTGAAAGAAAACTGGTATAGTAATACTGGGACTAAACCACGTGAAGTCCCCTGGAAAAATATTACAATAGTAACAATTCTTCGAATTGCCAATACGGTTGGATAGACGTTGTCAATCACCTCTGCTTGCCGGCCCTCCTAGAGGGCATTTTTATAACATGTTTGTATCCAATTTGAACCAAGTCAGACTCCAATCAACTTTTTCTAGTAATGTCTAGTTTTTTCTCTTTGATGGAAAACTACAACTTGTAATTCTTGTTTCAAAGTGTGTTGTTTTCACCTTCTGTTTCCTTACCCTGGGTTCTTCTATTGAGGTTTATTTTGGTTTTGTGTAATAATCTGCTAGGGTCCATAGAAGAAAAGAGGGTTTCGCTGGTATACGTGTAATTTGCCGTAAATCGTCTTAAGTGTCAACAACAATGCTGTTCTATAAATTACTAGAGCCCAGACGTTTGACTGGGCCGTCATTCGTTTAATAACTCTGCCGAAGAGGAAAGTATCTTTGTTAATGTGAACTATGTTTCTAATTTGAAAACACCTCCGAATTTAATTTAATTTTGTAACCATCTCGGTGTCCAAGAAATGAACATTTTTTCGATCCGAACGACGCGGGTTCAAATCCCACCCAGGTCAATTGGTTTTTAATTACTGATAGAAATCGAAGTATGCCTAAAACCTTAGGCGTGTCAATACGATGTTTTGGCACGTTAAAAAGCCTTACCGGAGGTTGAAATACCTCTGGATTCGGCAAAATTTTAATGATCATAGCAATCGATGCCTAGAAGTGCGAGGTGTTTTCCCTAGCCCCACACTTCGCCCAACAACGCAACAACTTCTAAATTTAGCTAACTAACTTGTCAAATTGCGTCTTTTATCCTTAGTTATTTTCCACTAGTAAATATTATTTTTAGTCATTGCTTTGGGTAGTGGAAAAAGCATTTTTATCATGTATTTCTTTGGTAAAAAATTTAATTTATCAGAAAACTTTTTAAGTGGTAATGTTTAAGAATATTCCTCTTTAAACCTTGCTTTTTTTATTAAGTAATCAGGAATTGCGTAGTGAGAAAAAGCGTTGAGTGTTTATTAACATGTTTTGATTCACCGTTCATGTATGTAAATAATAAAACAAACGATTGTGACAAACATATACTAGTACAGCCGAGGATAGTCTGATAATAGGACAATTAAGCGAGTTTAAATAGACAAGAATTAGAGCCTATTTTAACTTGTTTGATCGACTTTTATTGAGTTTAAACCAAATATATGACGATGTTGTCAAAGAAATCACGGCGAATCGAATGAAATTAAAAGTAAGAATAGGACGACAGCGAGCAGAAGGTAACAAATTGAAAGAAATAATTTAGATAATTTAGAAAATAACGTGTAGAATATTGGTAATAGCAGTGACCTTTCCGCATTATTCAAACGACGATATTAGAATATGAAGCAACATTAGAGACATTGAAAATTATGACGTAAGTTCTATACAGTGACTTTATAGTTACTTTAATAGGTTAGACGACGCAATAAATTCGAAGCTTCAGAAAGAAACTAATCGTGATCATATTTTTTGGTTACCAAGGTGTACTGCTGTGAGATTTAAAAATACCTGGTGTCAAGATCTGCTTGGTTGTAGGCATTGAAAAATCAGAATATCTACCTTACAGTGCCAATTGCATACAGCCTTTTTCTAAAACATCATGAAATATGTTATCTAATTTATAAATAACACTTACAGACTATCTTTACAGGGTAATATCTTTAAAAATTCTGATGAACGCTTGAGTGTAATTGTTACTATTGTTACCCCTTATGATAATATTTTTTCTGAATGAAATACACTATTCCTCTCTATGACTGAATAATTTTTTCGGATCATTAGCACTGTGTGATAATATAGTCAGAAAATGTTCTTATGCGCCTTCTATGGTAGATGCGTTGAGAATTTGTTGAAACACTTCCATTATCATTTTTCTATCCTCCTTGTTGACGCTACTTTTTTGCTTACTAGACAAAATCGTATGTAGCTTAGACCTTTCTCCATTGAGAAAAATGAAAGTCTTAAATCAACTACCCGGAAGTAGAATTGCGTCATTGTATGATGTGCCTCACGATCGCATATTGGGCAAATCATTACCTTCCAAACTTAGGGTTTTTGTAGTATTCCATCACATTATCTTCAAATCAGTAATAGAAGATAAGTGAGTTTGTAAGTAAATCATCATTTATCTGTACAGACGATTTAATTATCGAAACCTATCTAAATGTTTCCTACCTTAGGATTAGGCCTAGATGGTATTGGTTAGTCGCCAACGAAAAACTTAATCCTTTCCTAATAAAAAATCTGCTTATATACTCATCATTTTTATCAATTTTATCATTAATGGCACAGCTAGCGTAGAGTAAGGTCTGCCATTGTTTGTCTTACTCCTCCAAATTTGCCGAATGCTTGAAGGGGTAAACACACACCTACGAGCGCAAGTGTGTAATATTCTGATGGTCGACCAATGCTTCCCTGTAAATTGCGAAAGCTGTTAGAGGTGCGAATACATGGACCAATTATGATTTCGTTTATTTGTTCTTTCAACCATTATAATTATAAGAACACTGCATAGTTTGTGGTAATTTAATATAGAATATAGTAACTGCCAGAATTCGTTATACATAATAGCATTCCAATAAGTACGATACATACACTTGCACAATTGCTGGAAAATATGTAGCAAACGTTGCGCAAGTTATGCGCTACTCTTGTATCTTACAATATTGTTTCACTAATATCTACAAATTGTCTGCGTTACGAATCCTATGACTATTTGTAATGGCATTTACTACAATTGTACAAGTTATTCTAACATTTTCTTTGTGTAATATTCTTCGTACATGCGTAATTAATATAGATATGTTGTTTGTATAGATACACAATATATTTACATAAATAGATCTAACGCGTACACGGCAGAAAGAAGCCATCGTTCAAGATACAATTTTCAACCTTGTTATTGCCACAGGATGTTTTTATTATATTTGATTACGTTGTTTACTGCTCGACTAAACCGTAAACATGAATTAAAAGACTTGACCGCTACGTCGTATGTACGTGATATTTTCTTTGTCTTTCAAGCGCCTTGTTTTCTAACGTGATAGCACGTCTTTGTTGCGCGTGTTTTCGCCGAAGCAGTGATCGGTAAACAACGGAGAGTTGGATGTATATATCTGAATCGAAATGGTGTCGATTCCATGTATATTACATATGTATATGGTTTCGATGTTGGATCGATTTGCCACAGACGTAAATGATCAATTAAGAATGTTATTATGAGCAATAAACCTAGGTTTACACACTTACTGTTAGTGTATATTATAGACTATTTGTTAACAAAAATTTAAAAAAGAAGCACAAACGAAAGATCTTTTTTTTTAGGTGAAAGGTAAGGAAATCGACCCGGCCATAGGAGAATTTTTACGCTATTTTCCTCAAAAAGGTTAATGTGACACGTGTAGCGGAAAGATAGTTTGGAGCATTGTTTGAACGGGTTGCAACTATCTCCGCATAGGTCAGACTGGAAATATTGCCCCTAATTATATAACTAAAGGGTTTCTGCTATGTGAAGTAATCGTTCCCCAAAAGCGTAATATCTGGGACTGCTTCTCTTTCTCCTCCTCTAGATCATATCCATCATTTTAGGGTATGCTTGCCACAGATAATAGTCGACGCGCAAACAGGAATCCTCGATAGAATCTCTATATCAAGGTTCTGTCCATGCTTCCGGACCTGTTGTGTCAGTTGTGTGTTATAGCAACTTCGTTGGACAAATCCTTCAATATATGTTGCCCTGATAGGGACTGATGGAAAAATAACTCCAACTATTTGATTGCGGCCGATATAAACATTTACACAGAGAGTTCCCAAATGCATTCGGGAGTCGGTACCACAAACCTTCAATTGAACGGTCATATGTCCGGCAACATATACGACAGTTTTTCAAATATTTGCTGTTGGTATGGTCAGGATAGCCGTGATTGGGGGTGTCGAAGACAAATCGATACAAATGTTCTAGGCTGTTAGGAAAGCTGTTGTAATGTTATAAATTTGGGAAATATTTTTCTCTAATAAGGATCCGAGGATATCAATTAGATACTCTTTCACGGCAGTTTAAAAACCAATATTTTATATTCTATACAAATAAAATTTTAAAACAACTAAATTTCATTTCTTTAATAAATACCAAATTGCAATCTGTAATACGCCACTAGAGTTCGCGATTTAGCGCCTAACGAACTAACAACAACTATTGAATTTGCGCAATGATTGTAAAGACACATAAGAATTTATTATCTACGTGCTTGTAGGAAAATGTTAAATTAAAAACAATCTTGAGTCAATTGTACATCGTAATTTGAAAAATTCGTAGGAAATAGTTCCAATATTCAAACTAAAAACAGAACACAATATTCCAATTCTAATTACATGTTTTATTTTAGAATGTTTTTTCCGTTTCGTATAATAACTGTCATCCCACGCAGTTTATTTGCAGTTCGTGATGTACGATGTTATTGTTTTTTTATATATTTTTACTCTGTTCTAAAAATAACGCGTTACGCAAACATTGTCAAAACATATCTTTGTTTTTTTTCCTTGCTCATCGCTTGAACCAAATATGCATAAACTTTATTGTAAGCCAAAAACTTAATTTATAGGAAGAATTGAAGTTCACCTTAACTTCTTGGGATGATTCCACCGGTGTAACATAGGTAATAAAAATCAAAACACACCCCGTTGAAACATAAGGAAAATAACAATTAGATACTATTCACTCTTATGTTTTATGGCTTACAACATTAAACAACTAAAATTAACTGCATCATTAATCCTTGCTATCCCATATTTCTTGGAAAAGTCATAAAAGAAAGGGCGAAGACTCCATAAATATCTATTTTAAGAACAACTAGCCTGCAAATAATAACACGCAGGCAAAAAGCAACCCTCTGAACTGTGAATGTGGACTAGGGAACGCAAGTTGGGTTACATACCATAAGCGTCAACTTGCTAAGTTGCGACGAACCGCTGTTCGACCCTGAATTTAAAAGAACAATTTTTAAAAGACGTTAGTGAAATTATCATTAATTTCAAATATTATATTGCTTTTAAATTCTTAATAATGTATATTTGCTTTTGAATATAACTGTGTATTCCGTATAATTTTCTCGTCCGAAATATTTGATGTGCAATTTTTCTTTTTATCGTTATACTTGTATCTAATATGTTCACCTGTTTCCAGAATATGTTTTATCAACTGGCGTCTGCATATAAGAACTTCAAACGCCATAGCCGCTTTCTATATAAATAGATGTCCGATCGACACACGACAGACCGACAGAGAGATACCGCCGAGTTCGCTTTCGTAGACGGGTACCTGAATGCCGTCAGAGAGTAGTATCTCGATAAATGTTTTTATTACTGATAGAGTATGTATGATGGTCAGACGGACTTTAGTCTTGTCTAAATCATATGATTTCTGTGGGTGGTGATAGCATTTACAAAGCTATCGATTATAAGTTGATTAGACTCGTGTTGGTCATGTTGATAGAACTTACTATCTGGATCTTCTTGATTATGTTTTAGCAATATACCAGCATCAGTTATCGTAACTTATTTTACCGTTTTATTTCCCTGGGTTGTCGAAAGAATCCGACCATGTATTGATACTGAAGTAATTTTGAAGATAACGAATCTTAGAATTTGAAATCCGCTCTTTGTCGAACCGAAATCAAGTTAGGCATTTTACCGTGATGGATTACTTACGATTGAGTTTCACGAGGGATTGACGATATAACTATTAGTTGTCGTACCTCTGGAGATTCGTTGCAAATAATCTTATTTTCCATCCCGATCGCTACCGAAAACCGTAATAGTAGAGTCTAATTAATTTGCAAACATTTTAAAAAGTGAAATCTGTCGTCTTAAATTCTCATATGCAAACTCAAACTATAACTAACGCTTGTTAATTGAACTACAACTTAATTTTTTTCCTGTGTACAAAGTTAATGTATAAGTCTTCCTTTATTTTATTTTTTTTTCTTTTATGTGGATAGTTTGATAGTAAAATATAGTAAAGAGACTTACTTCTTTTAATTGATAATCAAGAACTCCTGGAATTGAATGTAATTCACCATCAGGTTGAAATAAAACAAATTTGTTTAGATAACACTGCTCCACAAGACACTATTCCGCACTCACCGTAATCGATATTGGAATTTTCCTAAAGTTTAATAATTGACAAAAATATTATATATTTTGAATGTCGTTTTCCCCACTTACAAAGAATTGCAAGATCGCAGCGATGTTTGGTGTGCTACCGCTGAACGAACTAACTTCGTTTGGACAGTAAGCACAACTAAATTCGTCTGTACAGTAAACACAACTAGGATTGGGATAAGACCCAATCTGAAAAGATTCATAGAGAATCTATCATTTGACGAGGAAGCCGTTAGGATTATTCGATTTATTTCATGTACCAAGTTTCCTTGACATTTCTCATCTCCGAAATTTCCGTGAAAGATTTATATTTCGCCAAGGTGTCTTGGAATTTGCGAGGGACAACCTGTTACAAAAACTGGCGTCTTTCGAATAGGAGTAAACGTGTTGCAAAGTAAATAACCGTATTTCAGTTCTTAGGCAGTATGGGTTGTAGTGATGTACATATATTGTATTATATATTTATTTATTAAATGATATGAAGATTTGTCCATCCCGAATCGCAGCAATTTATTTATTAATGCATTTCGTACGATGTATGATTCATAAATAGGCGAACGCTACGAAATTCGACGCTCATGCATTGTAAACAAAAATTGCGTTCTCCAGTGTGGATGTACTTTCACCCTGCGACTATTTTATTTGGCTACTACTACTTGTTTTTTGTTTATATTACTTGTTTATGCAAGTAAAAAAGTAGAGCTACTCAATAATGTGTTGCTCCTCCTTTGGCTCTTGTGACTGCCTTTGTTCTACTTGGCATTGTGTCATGAATGGACGCTATCTTCAGAGACCATTATTTATCAACAAACTCCCAAAATTCGTTCAAATGCCTTGAGGTTGTGAATATAAAATCCAATGAAATTAAATCCAGTTTTTGTTGAACTAAGTTGAGTGATTGAGGCGGCAATGAGAGAGTTTCTACACTTTTTCCTCGAGAAACTTTAATATGACTCGTGGCATATGCTGTCGGGCGTTATCCTAAATACAGCCTTGACCAATAAAGCGGAGCACCTGTAGATCTTCACAAACGTATAAAAAGTACTCGTTTTAATATAAGAGAAAAAAATAATGAAATTTTATTATGAGACAATATTAATTGAACACACTGTCGGCTCTTGGAGAAACATTTTAGTAAGATTGGAAAAGGTAGAAAAACACTTAGTATAGTTTCACAATATAATATATTACTCGATGCGCATTTCGCTTTTCGGCATCATCAGGAGTATAATACGAGAGTAAGTCAAATATTATCTACACTTTCGCCATAACAAGCTTTGAAGGTTATCGTAGTGGCGGCCGCTTACGCATCCGTTGAGTTGGCGCCTCTGTGGTCATGTGTGCGGAATTTAATCACGATCGTGTCATTTGTCTGCTAGCTATAACAGCATAAGCATGTCAGCTCCGTTATTAGTTTGCACCAAAGAGGAACAACGAGCAGTGATCCGATTTTTGTAGTCAGAGGATGTGAAAGGTGCTGAAATTCACCGGAGACTTTTGTCACAATACGGGGACGGTGCTTTATCTCGTAAAAGCGTTTTTTTGTGGATCGAAATGTTACAAAGTGGACGCATGAGCGTAACACAAAAACAGGGAGTTGGACGGCCGTCAACCTCGACCACCGACGACAACATTCAGCAAGCTCGAGAGATGGCTACAGCAAATAGGTGAGGTTGCATCTTCTTTAAACATCAGTCACTATTCTGCTTAAAAATGCGTCACCTTCCGCGTTGAAGTGATCCAGTAAGCGTTGGCAAATGTCCAAACGTGGTTTTGTTTTCCACGGTAAGCATTCGTGGTACCCATCGCGCACAGACTTTACGAAATTTGAGTTCATCGTGGATAATTTGATAGGCAGAACCGTGACTGATGTTTAAAGAAGATGCAACCTCACCTATGGTAACGCCTATTTGTTGTAACCATCTCTCAAGCTTGCTGAATGTTGTCGTCGGTGGTCGAGGTTGACGGCCGTCCAACTCCTTCTTTTTGTGTTACGCTCGTGCGGCCACTTTGAAAAATTTCGATCCACAAAAAAACGCTTTTACGAGATAAAGCACTGTCCCCGTATTGTGTCAAAAGTCTCCGGTGAATTTCAGCACCTTTTACACCATCTGACCACAAAAATCGGATCACTGCTCGTTGTTCCTCTTTGGTGCAAACTAATAGCGGAGCTGACATGCTTATGCTGTTGTAGCTAGCAGACAAATGACGCGATCGTGATTAAATTCCGCACACATGACCACAGAGGCGCCAGCTCAACGCACGCGCAAGCGGCCGCCACGACGATAACGTTCAAAGCTTTTTATGGCGAAAGTGTAGATAATATTTGACTTACCTTCGTATATAGTATTATATTAGATTGTGAAACTATACCAACTGTTTTTCTACCTTTTCCAATATTTTGTTATGAGAATTACTCTACTATGGCATGCATGACTCCCTCAAACTAAAGTGCTTATGTCGTGCTGTTCAGTTAGCCATAAATAGAACTACAGGATCTTATAAAAATAAGCCAGAAAGCAAACGCCCCAAAATAACAGCCAAAGAGGACCGTCAATTAGAGAGACTTCTCTTTGGAATAGGAAGAAAACTTCTTTGAAGTTGTCTGCAGAAATTAGTGCAGAAAATGTTTCAAAAATTTCGGTTAGAACGGTTAGAAGACGCTTAAAAGGCTATAAGGCAAGAAAAAACCGTTATTGTCCGAGATCAACAGAAAAAAACCATTTAGATTGGGCAAAGAAACACCAGCATTGGACAATTGAAAACTGGAAAAGGGTGTTGTGGTCCGACCAAACGAATATAAAGGCAATTATTAAGATACTGCTTCCAAACTGAATGCTGTACTCATGATAATGCTAATTTTAAAGGATAAATAGTGCAACATTAAGGCCATCACATCCAAAACTTTTTTCAGTTTTAAGTTTTGCAAAGTTTAAGGTGTTCCGTTTTATTGGACAACGCTGTAATATTGCTTAAGAATTCATAGAAAAATACGATGCTGTGCTATTCCTGCATTCGCAAGAGTAGAGAAGTCAGCAGTTGCCACAATATTGGTCGTAACAATATGGAATTATTTACATTGTTTTGACTGGCTATTAACTCTTAACAGGTTCCCTTTAAGTGGTAAAAATATTTAACTTTCCGCCTAAAATAATGAATTTCAAGTGTTTCATGCATAAGTTATTCCTTAAATAACGCTTATAAGCACGAAAATACATCGATAATATGGACATTATTTATGCTATTCCCTATCTACCGAACTTCCTGTAGCATTTTTAAAAACATCCATTCATTTGCTTCTTGTGTCAAACTGAATGGTATTTTCAGTAGGAAAACATTATTTTAATTCGTTGAACTCCACACTACCTACCGTCTGGTCTTGGTCATTGATTTATTAGACTATCCGTGTTTGTGTCGCACAATATGTACATATATTCGCGAAAAAGGTCAAAAATACCATTTCCGTCGATGGCCAAGTCGTTCGTTCGACGCAAATCAAGCAAGCCGAGGAAAATGTTGCATATCGTAGCGACTACAGAGACAAAGCGGACAAAGTCTCGTACGCTATATTGGTAAAAAATACGTATTGGCTAAACTTAGATGCGGATACGAACGACAAACAGTTCCTAGTATTGCATGAGATAGAAATACAGTGGATTTCAGAAGTTTGCTGAAAGAGGTCGTTGCATTACATCTAAATAAAGCTACATACAAAGATAAAAAACAAGATCTTGCATGAATCCTTTTAAATAATTTTCTAAAATGATACAGATATTTCAGAACGTTAAAATTAATAACAATATGTTCTTTTAAATTGCTAATTCTAAAAGGCTGTGTTCATTTAATGTGGATTTCTAGAACGGAAATCTTTTTTCGACATGTAGGCATAACTGATGGAAGGTTTTCTCTCCGAAAATAAAATACGCACTGGTTTTTTATCCCAATAAACAAATCAACAGCCTGGATCCGAGGTTGAACCCGCATCATTGAGATTGTTCCCTATTGGACCAAGCTGTCACATATTGTTTATTTTTCATATTTGTTCCATCTTGCGTAAGCCATAGTGGAACTTATTAATAAATTTCGTGACAAATGAAAACATCCTCCGCCTTATCTTTTTTACGCAAGAAACGCATTTGTTAGAATAAACCGTAGTGTTTGTTCTGCCTCCTAACTGTATACCAACACAATAGTTTCATTGGCACTTATACTTTATGACGAAAACCAAAAAATACCATATTTTCAAACAATTGGCGTCATGTTACCTTTTTCTACTCATAAACTGCGCAATTTCTTTTATTATATATCGTAATACTCATAAATGAGGCTGTTTTTTTTTATTTCCCATTAAGTTTTTTTGTGACTGTACTAAGACGTATGTAGACCTAAACAATAATTATGCTATTAGACTTTGTATAACATAAAAAACACCAAGAAAGGATTGTTACGTGTATGGTAAAATTGTGACTTAATCATTTTGTAGGTGGAGGTGAGTAATAGAGAAGCGAAAAAAGAAAAAAATATATATATCTTTACACATGATAATATTATTGTTACCTTCATGACTTCGAATGAACAATTTTGTATTTTCGAAAGGCAAAGATGAGCTTTGCACTTGTTGCGCATAATTCGTGAAAACCTTTACAATTAGTATTTTTGGAGTGAAAGATCAAAACCTTTGTCGTCGTGAATGGACCAGTGCCCAATCACCTCAGATGTCACTGATGGGCCGAACCTCATCTAACTCGTCTGCGTCTTGAAGTTATAAGCGACGAGCATGGGAATGGAGTTTGGTGTCCCGATGATGCATATTGCCCATCGCAGTATGGATTCCGATAAAAGCCTTCGTTCCCTCTTGCGTTGTTAGAATAAACCTATTGTGTTGATTCACAGCATAAATGTTTGGTATGTGTCTATACCCTCAAACACATCAAGCGTAAAAATATTTACCAAAAAACTTGACTGGACTTTCTAATTCATTAACAAGGCCCATTTCTTTTCGATGCCATGAGAAAGCTGAACTTATGTATTGTAGCCCTTTTCTCCAACCAAATTCTTTGATGTAATGTATTGTTCCTTTATACAGCGTGTCCACCTAAGTCTACTTTCACACACACGACATTTTGTCGTGGTCGTCCAGTGATCGTGTCGTGAAAAAAAGGGTATTTGTATTCACACCGCACGAGTTTCTGTCATGGTCGTGAAAAAAACTTGCTTGTATTTAATACGGTTGTCTCCAACCTACGCCACATATTAAATAAATCTTACTTGGCAAGATTCGTACGTGCACTACGATGGATGCAAGAAAACGAATATTGCTAGTGTTGGTATGGCATTATCGTAGAAAATTACGAAAAACTAGAAAATATTGGATTCATCCACTTCTTGAAAAAAGGTATTTAGTTGGTGAATTTGTTACATTATTTACTGCTGTCGTTGTCGTGTATGACTCCGACATCGTGTCGTGGCAGTGTTCTTGCCGCGGTGCTACGACAGTCGTGTCGTGTCGTGAATTAAAATCATGTCGTGTGAAAGCTTACATTTAATGCGATGCGTAACCACTATTCACGATATCATCGTACACGACCACGACAAAATGTCGTGTGTGTGAAAGCAGGGTTATGCGTGAACGGAAGACCGAGCAGTTCAGAGAAAAAGTTTTCAAATAAAACATATTCGGAGACAAATGTTGTACAAAATAAAATTATATTCAAGTATACAGGGTGTTTAGTTTCCGCTGCATACAAGTTTAGATTTTTAAATGGAACAGCCTGTACATTATTGCGATTTTAGATACCTCTCTTCAATTCATGTCAACTTTCATTAATATTCCCTACACTAATCTATCTTGGTTTTGATATAATTAAGATACTTTGAGATTTTTTGCGAAATGTCGCTGATTTTTTTTTTTTTTTGACGCCCGATATCTCAAACGCTTTACATGTTAAAGTGGTGATTCAAATTTTATTCGATTGAGTATTTCTTGGAGGCAATATATCGAAAAGTTTTTTATATCAACTAGAGTCTACAAAGTGGCCATAGTACCTCTAGCAAACCAAAGGAGTATGGCGGTCGTTAGGAACTAACACGTTATTTAAAACTGCTGGGATGATGACCAAGGCTTCAGAAAAATGTAACTCTTAAATTTCACCTATAAAGATTACTTATGTCAAGATAAAATCCCATCTGGAATGATAAAACACCAAGGCATATGGCCGTCGTTAGGAACTACGAGCCCTAACAACTACATATACAGGGTGACTGGTACTTAGGTGCACATATTGAAGAACATGATAGTACAGCTCATTTACAATAGATTTAGCCAAATTTGCCTTATATAAAAGTCAATAGTTTTCGAGATATTGAATTTTTTGTATTTTCTTCA
Organism: Dynastes maya; assembly: GCA_029619315.2. Classification (NCBI taxonomy): domain Eukaryota; kingdom Metazoa; phylum Arthropoda; class Insecta; order Coleoptera; family Scarabaeidae; genus Dynastes; species Dynastes maya. The sequence continues at coordinate 174,575 of JAROYE020000037.1, forward strand.
AAATCCATCACTTACTCTTACTCATATTGCAAATTAAAGAAAACTATCAATCTTTATTTCAATTTTTCAGTGTCTCTAACTAAAAGATACATTAACACACATTATGTATCAAAAATTATTTCAAATACCTCAAAGAAATAAAAATTGAGAAGCTAAAACTTTCATTAGTAAAGAAAAATTTTAAATTAACTGTACGCACCCAGGTAGTTATTTCAAGATTTGCATAATACATTAAGCGTACAAATGGTTTATAAAACTTAATTGTTCTATTATCTATCGAATGAGGTATAATAAACCACTATTACCTTCGAATTCAATTAGTGAGGGATTAAAATAAAACGCAGGCACACGATTGAACTTTATTTTGCCATGATACACTGCATAAAAAGTCAGTAATTAATTTATAAACATTATTTATTGAATACTCTGAATTATAATCATATTAATACATTATTTACAAATTACCCTCGAAAGTAGCCCCTCTTTTTCTGATGCAGAAGCGAGCTCGTTTTCGAATCTCGGTTTTTGTAACTCTACGAGAAAAATTATTCCGCAACGTTACTGTTGCCTCGGTAATTCTATTTATTAATTCTTCGCGTGTATTTACCGGGGTTGAATACACCATTTGCTTCATGGCTCCCCAGACGTAAAAATCTAGAGGCGTTAGATCCGGGCTCCTAGCAGGCCATGGTATTGGACCTCCTCTCCCAATCCATCGATTTGGAAACCTTTCGTTTAATAAGGTTCGTACATCTGCAGTATAATGTGCAGGACAGCCGTCATGTTGGAATACCATATGGTGCCTGTTTGCTAAAGGTGCGTCGTCCAGGAGGTTCAACAAATGGTTTTGTAAAAATGCCCGATATGTTGCGCCGTTCAAGATATCAGGCAGAAAATGAGGGCCAATTAAATTAGCGCCAAGGACGCCCATCCACACATTTACACTAAATCTTCTTTGGAAACCCCTGTGTCTGGTTAAGTGTGGATTTTCTTCTGACCAATTATGCAGATTGTGGAAATTGGTTATACCCTCTCTATTAAATTTTGACTCATCGGTCCACAAAATCCTCGACAAGTAATGTCCATCCTCTATGTCGGCATTTAAAATAAACCGACAAAAGTGTACCCGTCGCTCAGAATCACCTTCGTGTAGCCCTTGGACAGGGGTATAATGATATGGATGTAAGCCCATTTCACGCATAGTTCTCCAAACCTTCCACTGTGACACACCCACGTCAACAGCTAATGTCCTCGTACTAAGCGTTGGGTCTTCTTCGATTCTCTGCACAATTTCTTCGACAATATCTGGATTAAGTCCCGCGGGTCCTGCAACTTCGGCTTTTTTCAAGGTGCCAGTCTCAGCCAGGCGTCGATATGTTGCACTAAATACACGTGTGTTAGGAACACGTCTAGTTGGATAACGACGTCGATATTCAATCTGGGCCCCTCTTGCGCTCCCATTACAAAAACCGTAAACGAACATAATATCCGCATATTCGGCGTTTGTAAACGTTGTCATCTTCGATGGTAAGATACTGCACACTACAACAAAAATAATCTTTAAAACCAGAAAATTTACAGAAGAGTAGTTAGCTGTGATATTCAAGTGAACAATGGCGATAGATGTCGAATAAACCTGTCTAATTTATACTTTACAGGGAGGTACCTGCGTTTTATTTTAATCCCTCACTAATTGAATTCGAAGGTAATAGTGGTTTATTATACCTCATTCGATAGATAATAGAACAATTAAGTTTTATAAACCATTTGTACGCTTAATGTATTATGCAAATCTTGAAATAACTACCTGGGTGCGTACAGTTAATTTAAAATTTTTCTTTACTAATGAAAGTTTTAGCTTCTCAATTTTTATTTCTTTGAGGTATTTGAAATAATTTTTGATACATAATGTGTGTTAATGTATCTTTTAGTTAGAGACACTGAAAAATTGAAATAAAGATTGATAGTTTTCTTTAATTTGCAATATGAGTAAGAGTAAGTGATGGATTTTGAAGAAAATACAAAAAAATTCAATATCTCGAAAACTATTGACTTTTATATAAGGCAAATTTGGCTAAATCTATTGTAAATGAGCTGTACTATCATGTTCTTCAATATGTGCACCTAAGTACCAGTCACCCTGTATATTGGGACAAAATAAAATACCTACATGTGTAGCTCGGATATTTGATAGTTTATTCTTCTTAAGTATGTTTTAGTAATTATAATAATGGCGAATAAGCAATGGTTTAAATGTCAATTAATCACAAAACATACTTATTGTTTCTGAATAACAAACCTCATGTAAAAGTAACGAAAATGTGTGACAACTAAAAAAATTCGTGAGTTAGTGCTTACAAATTATTGCCACAATAGAACAATACTTGAAATGGCGGATGAACTTAATATTCTCAAAACTACAGTGTGGAATGTAATTAATCATTATGGAGAAACTGCAAATATTCTCGATAAAAAAGGCAAAAGTGCGGGTCGTCCAAAATTAATTTCTGATAAGGATAAAAGAATATTAGTAAAACTATGTAAAAAAGGCCGAAGAAATAGAAATTACGGCTGAATGGAATCACGAAGCGAAACTAAATCTGTCAAGGGAATGCTATCGCCAGTGGATTCGTAAGTGTGGATTAAAGTTTTGTAAGGTTGAATTACAAGTAACAATTTAAAAGAGTATTAAAAAAAAAATGTTTTCTTATTGGCAAATGAAAAGCCACTGTTGACAGAAAAACAAAAGAAAGCTAAGCTCACATGGGCAAAGTCTAAACTATTTTGGTCGGTAGAAGATTGTCAAGAGTAATTTTTAGCGACGAATCGCAATTCGATGTATGTATGTGTTGGTGATTACCGCAAACGCGTGCCTCAAACTAACATGAAGCTTTCCGTAAGGATTGCCATAAACGTACTGTAAAATTTCCTAAAGGAGTAATAATTTGGAGCTGCAAGACAGCTTCAGGATTGGAATGCTTTGAATTTATTGATAGTACCGTGAATACTGCGATATATTAACAAATACTGCAAGCAAAACAGTTTGTTACCAAGTATCGCGAAGGTAAATGTTGACGAAAATTACATTTTTCAGCAGGATCGGGCAACCTGTCATACGGCCAAAACCACAAAACAGTGATTTGGCGACCACAACGTAATTGTTCTTTCTTGGCCTCCCAACAGTCCTGACCTTAATATCATTGAAACAGTGTGGCATAAAATGACACAAACATCGAGGAACTAACCCACAACGGACATTACCAGAACTTAGAGCCAAAATAGAGAAAATTTTGGAATGGATTTGCTCCTGAAAAATGCGGATCCTTAGTTAATTCAATGACCAACCGAATTCGAGCGGTCATAAAATGTAAGGACGATGTTACTCCATTTTAAAAATAAAAATTCGTGCCATGTCTTAATATTTAGTTGCCACACAAAAATGAACATTTTTATTGTTAATTAGAGATGATAGGATAAGTGTTTTTGTTTTTTGTGTTGCTGATTGGCCCCAATTATTGTTAATTAACTAATTACATAGTATTGAATTAAAAAAAAGTATTAGAAAAAAAAACTGTTAAATACCTGAATTATATACGTTTTATTTTGTCCCAATATATAATTGTTAACGCTCGTAATACGTGGTTTAAAACTGTCGGAATGACGACCAAGGTTTCGGAAAAATAAATTTCACCCTTGGTGTTTTATTATTCTAGATGGGATTTTATCTTGATAATAAGTAATCTTTATGGGTCCACTAGATGGACACGTTGTATAGTCCTTGACAGCTTGTTTGTTTGGAGCTGCCGGTCTTACGTGGTTTGGTAATCGTTTCGGAAAAATCGTAAGGTTCGGACAGATGAGATTCGTTTCCTTCTTGCTCCAAGTCATTTAGTCTGACTCAAACATAACATAATAACTATTACTAGAAAAGAAGCCTCTAGAAAGATGGCATATACTTCTAAAACCTCCTTCTTCAAATTCTTCAGGTACGTGTTCTTTGTCGTCGTCGGTGAAGACCAAATTTACGAGTTCCTTGTAAGTCAATGGACGGTTACGATTCATTATTTTCTAAAATAAGTAATATTGGCTTTCTTCGAAAAGCAAAGATGAGCTTTGCACTTGTTGCGCATAATTCGTGAAAACCTTTACAATTAGTATTTTTGGAGTGAAAGATCAAAACCTTTGTCGTCGTGAATGGACCAGTGCCCAATCACCTCAGATGTCACTGATGGGCCGAACCTCATCTAACTCGTCTGCGTCTTGAAGTTATAAGCGACGAGCATGGGAATGGAGTTTGGTGTCCCGATGATGCATATTGCCCATCGCAGTATGGATTCCGATAAAAGCCTTCGTTCCCTCTTGCGTTGTTAGAATAAACCTATTGTGTTGATTCACAGCATAAATGTTTGTGTATGTGTCTATACCCTCAAACACATCAAGCGTAAAATATTTACCAAAAAACTTGACTGGACTTTCTAATTCATTAACAAGGCCCATTTCTTTTCGATGCCATGAGAAAGCTGAACTTATGTATTGTAGCCCTTTTCTCCAACCAAATTCTTTGATGTAATGTATTGTTCCTTTATACAGCGTGTCCACCTAAGTCTACTTTCACACACACGACATTTTGTCGTGGTCGTCCAGTGATCGTGTCGTGAAAAAAAGGGTATTTGTATTCACACCGCACGAGTTTCTGTCATGGTCGTGAAAAAAACTTGCTTGTATTTAATACGGTTGTCTCCAACCTACGCCACATATTAAATAAATCTTACTTTGCAAGATTCGTACGTGCACTACGATGGATGCAAGAAAACGAATATTGCTAGTGTTGGTATGGCATTATCGTAGAAAATTACGAAAAACTAGAAAATATTAGATTCATCCACTTCTTGAAAAAAGGTATTTAGTTTGGTGAATTTGTTACATTATTTACTGCTGTCGTTGTCGTGTATGACTCCGACATCGTGTCGTGGCAGTGTTCTTTGCCGCGGTGCTACGACAGTCGTGTCGTGTCGTGAATTAAAATCATGTCGTGTGAAAGCTTACATTTAATGCGATGCGTAGCCACTATTCACGATATCATCGTACACGACCACGACAAAATGTCGTGTGTGTGAAAGCAGGGTTATGCGTGAACGGAAGACCGAGCAGTTCAGAAAAAGTTTTCAAATAAAACATATTCGGAGACAAATGTTGTACAAAATAAAATTATATTCAAGTATACAGGGTGTTTAGTTTCCGCTGCATACAAGTTTAGATTTTTAAATGGAACAGCCTGTACATTATTGCGATTTTAGATACCTCTCTTCAATTCATGTCAACTTTCATTAATATTCCCTACACTAATCTATCTTGGTTTTTGATATAATTAAGATACTTTGAGATTTTTGCGAAATGTCGCTGATTTTTTTTTTTTTTGACGCCCGATATCTCAAACGCTTTACATGTTAAAGTGGTGATTCAAATTTTATTCGATTGAGTATTTCTTGGAGGCAATATATCGAAAAGTTTTTTATATCAACTAGAGTCTACAAAGTGGCCACAGTACCTCTAGCAAACCAAAGGAGTATGGCGGTCGTTAGGAACTAACACGTTATTTAAAACTGCTGGGATGATGACCAAGGCTTCAGAAAAATGTAACTCTTAAATTTCACCCATAAAGATTACTTATGTCAAGATAAAATCCCATCTGGAATGATAAAACACCAAGGCATATGGCCGTCGTTAGGAACTACGAGCCCTAACAACTACATATATATTGGGACAAAATAAAATACCTACATGTGTAGCTCGGATATTTGATAGTTTATTCTTTTTAAGTATGTTTTAGTAATTATAATAATGGCGAATAAGCAATGGTTTAAATGTCAATTAATCACAAAACATACTTATTGTTTCTGAATAACAAACCTCATGTAAAAGTAACGAAAATGTGTGACAACTAAAAAAATTCGTGAGTTAGTGCTTACAAATTATTGCCACAATAGAACAATACTTGAAATGGCGGATGAACTTAATATTCTCAAAACTACAGTGTGGAATGTAATTAATCATTATGGAGAAACTGCAAATATTCTCGATAAAAAAGGCAAAAGTGCGGGTCGTCCAAAATTAATTTCTGATAAGGATAAAAGAATATTAGTAAAACTATGTAAAAAAGGCCGAAGAAATAGAAATTACGGCTGAATGGAATCACGAAGCGAAACTAAATCTGTCAAGGGAATGCTATCGCCAGTGGATTCGTAAGTGTGGATTAAAGTTTTGTAAGGTTGAATTACAAGTAACAATTTAAAAGAGTATTAAAAAAAATGTTTTCTTATTGGCAAATGAAAAGCCACTGTTGACAGAAAAACAAAAGAAAGCTAAGCTCACATGGGCAAAGTCTAAACTATTTTGGTCGGTAGAAGATTGTCAAGAGTAATTTTTAGCGACGAATCGCAATTCGTTGTATGTATGTGTTGGTGATTACCGCAAACGCGTGCCTCAAACTAACATGAAGCTTTCCGTAAGGATTGCCATAAACGTACTGTAAAATTTCCTAAAGGAGTAATAATTTGAAGCTGCAAGACAGCTTCAGGATTGGAATGCTTTGAATTTATTGATAGTACCGTGAATACTGCGATATATTAACAAATACTGCAAGCAAAACAGTTTGTTACCAAGTATCGCGAAGGTAAATGTTGACGAAAATTACATTTTTCAGCAGGATCGGGCAACCTGTCATACGGCCAAAACCACAAAACAGTGATTTGGCGACCACAACGTAATTGTTCTTTCTTGGCCTCCCAACAGTCCTGACCTTAATATCATTGAAACAGTGTGGCATAAAATGACACAAACATCGAGGAACTAACCCACAACGGACATTACCAGAACTTAGAGCCAAAATAGAGCAAATTTGGAATGGATTTGCTCCTGAAAAATGCGGATCCTTAGTTAATTCAATGACCAACCGAATTCGAGCGGTCATAAAATATAAGGACGATGTTACTCCATTTTAAAAATAAAAATTCGTGCCATGTCTCAATATTTAGTTGCCACACAAAAATGAACATTTTTATTGTTAATTAGAGATGATAGGATGTGTTTTTGTTTTTTGTGTTGCTGATTGGCCCCAATTATTGTTAATTAACTAATTACATAGTATTGAATTAAAAAAAAGTATTAGAAAAAAAAACTGTTAAATACCTGAATTATATACGTTTTATTTTGTCCCAATATATAATTGTTAACGCTCGTAATACGTGGTTTAAAACTGTCGGAATGACGACCAAGGTTTCGAAAAATAAATTTCACCCTTGGTGTTTTATTATTCTAGATGGGATTTTATCTTGATAATAAGTAATCTTTATGGGTCCACTAGATGGACACGTTGTATAGTCCTTGACAGCTTGTTTGTTTGGAGCTGCCGGTCTTACGTGGTTTGGTAATCGTTTCGGAAAAATCGTAAGGTTCGGACAGATGAGATTCGTTTCCTTCTTGCTCCAAGTCATTTAGTCTGACTCAAACATAACATAATAACTATTACTAGAAAAGAAGCCTCTAGAAAGATGGCATATACTTCTAAAACCTTCTTCTTCAAATTCTTCAGGTATGTGTTCTTTGTCGTCGTCGGTGAAGACCAAATTTACGAGTTCCTTATAAGTCAATGGATGGTTACGATTCATTATTTTCTAAAATAAGTAATATTGGCTTTCTTTTAAAAAGTTAGGTTATGTTTTTCTTACGTGTTGTAACCGTTGAGTCACGAAGTAGCCAGATGATTACACTGGTTTTTGAAAAATTAAAAACGAACAAACATATTTTTTTATTATTGCACTCGCATAATTAGGCTTTTCTTTCTGTATTTTGAACGTGTCGTATCAATGATACTTGCTCTTACAGCGTTTTGTAATGCAATATGGTCAATCATGTAAATTTCTTTATGAAAAATATTTTATAGCTTCAACTTTTAAATAGTAATTGTCACCATTATGACTAATCTTATTTTATAAGAATAACGTGTAAATAATTGATTATAGTATGAATCAACCGATTTTAACGTCTAGGTTCCTTACAAAAAAATATTAATTTTAATGTAGCCAATTGATTACATGGCCATCGAAAGAGTTAAAGAAATATGTGGTAACCATTTAATTTAAAATGTGCCAAATTTTTAGTTTGACCTATTACTTTACGCTGATGGAATGAATATGTCCCAAACAAGGCAAACATTATTCTTACTTCATTCTTCTTAATTAGATCATTAGATTGATCATAACACAACTTTATTTTGTAGAGTTTGAAAAATCCCCCTTTAATGTTAGTATGTATATCACTGGTTCTAAGTGTAGTGAGTCCAAAAATAGCTCTTCAATTAAAAAACACGTTACCTACTTTAAAACGCGGAAATGTCTACCAGAAAACGGGTCATTCTGTCTAGGGTATCGATTAACCATTGACCTAAAATGCTCCCTCTACATTTGGCGTTGTTATCGCGACCCGACCCAAATATATCGCACGACAGCTATGGAACAGCGATTTAGGTCAGTTTTTCTTCTCCAGCATTTCGCAAAATCTGACCTAGCTAGCTTGCTTTGTCCTAGGTAAGCATCGATTACCTTCCGCATGACCTACTGCCGAGATATGGTCGACGTAGTACGTTTTAATGCGCAGCTCGTTTTTACGTACACTGATATACAAGGTGGCTCTAAAGCCCCGCATCATAGGAATAGCAACTTATTTTACAATATTTGTTCAATATGATTACGTTCATTGTCGAAACACAACTGTGGGCGTTCGTCCATATTCCGCAGAATGTTTTTTACCATGATTGGCGTTACAGCACGCGGCTCAACAGCTATTCGCTCACGAAAATGGTTTCTCTCCCTGATCTTCACACTGTACGCTTTAAATTTAAGATTTATGGTAACCTCAATCAGCAAAATCCGGTGGATTTTAGTCCGGAGATCGGGAAGCCCATTCCACTGTTCCGCCACGGCCGATACACTTGAGTACCGTAATTTGTGAGCGAGCGTCTTGCAGGAATCATTGCGGTTTTGATCCAAGTGCGTCCAAATTTGCCATCAATGAATCCCCCAATATTTTGAGGTAATTTTCACTATTGGCAGTACATATTTTTAAAAAAGTAAGGGCCAAAGATTCAGTCTTGTCACAATCCACAGCAAAATGGATTCTCGTCGGACCAATACAGTAAATTTAATCGGTTTACTTCACTGTTAACATAAAAATTAGCTTCATCTGAGAACATTTTTGATAGAAATTATTCGTCCTCTTCCGACTGTTTCAGAAACCAGTTGCACATTTCAACACAACGGTCTGGATCGTCTTCAGCAATGTAGTACAAACACCTGCAACTTGTAGAGGTGAAACTTATGCCTTTTTAGAATTCGCTAGGTAGTTGTTGAAGTGACACCCATTTCCAAGCTAGTTCAGCGAATTGATTTCTTTGGACTCGCCACTACCGTTTCCTCCATTTCTGTTGATGTACTCGGACGTCCACATCAGGATGCATCTGCCACACTTCCTGTCTTCTTAAATTTTTCAAACAGTTGGCACACAATGCTTTACGACACTGACTATCGTTCAATATTAATCTCATGAAATTGTATTGCAACGTCTCCCTGGGAACATCCTTTGTTCCACAGACCAGTATTTTTAACCTGCAACAAATTGTGTACAATGGTGCGAGACTTTTGAGTCATCTTGTACACTGATGTATGTTAAGGTCCAATAATGATAAAGAATATCTTTAAAAAGTGATTGTAGTGATTGGAATCTTAACCAATTAAATCATTAAATAGCAGAATAGAATTAGCATAAATTTAACACCTACAAAGTACGTAATGCTACTTAAGCTGCAAGGTTGTCTTAAGTTGAATTATATTCGTAGATATGATTCAGCTTTTAGCAAGAACTCAAATGAATCTACAAATGGTACCACTTCTCTCTGGATAAGCTAGAAATTCATAAAAATTAATTAACACGTTTGGTAATGGTATAAGCATCAGATTTTCCTGCTTGGGTAGAAATCCAGGGAGAGATGTCAAAAATGAATTGGCGTTCTCAAAAAGATTTAAATTTCTTCCTCGTTAAGCATTTATAAAGGTAATCCAGGCCAGACGGCTTTAAAAACAACCTCGATTTTGCATACCGTCAAGCGAGGAAATTTGAATAAAACCGACCGTGTTAGATAAACAAATCCACAAAGATAGACTTGACTAGATATTGGACTATATGTGGAGCACCATCTACCACCGTGAAGGGTAAGCGGGGATCGTTATATGTACCGTAGACGTCAATAATAGGATTGAATTATAGATGAGAACATTAGAACCTTCGTGTCGTCTAGACAATTTTATCAAATATTTATAAACACGTAGACTCCGCGCAGACAAAACAACTGTAGTGATTGACACCACCTTTTTGTTTAAGTTTACCATTTACTTTTCTCATTCGTTGTTATCTTCTTTGAAAGTAAAATGAGACTGTTTACGATTTTGCCTTGTCATTTCGCAAAGTTGGCGTCGTATTCAAATTGATTCATTTTTCTAAACGTAAACATGTGGAAAAAAAACAATTCTTGTATTCATAGATTAAGCAAATTAATATTACAGGCACATTAACTACTACTTCTTATGTGAAAATTTAACTTCTACATCACAAATGGTAAGAGGTGCACATTGAACATATAAATTACTTGGTACACATTGCAAAGGACATGATCTCGATATAATTTTGATTAGCCTTATTAGATGGTCATTGGAAACGCATTCAATTTAAAAGATACACATGATTAGAAAATAAAAAGACTTGGAACGGGTATAGGCAAAAATAAACTTAATTATCACCAAAGGTGGTTGTGGGACCCCAAAGCATATACAGGGTGAGTTATTTCCGCGAGCTCGGAAGATTATGCCTTTATGAATGGAGATTTTTGGAAACGGCTTTTTCGTGTTATGAGGTCCGATTGTGGGCATGGTTTAAAAGTATATTGAAACCTACAAGTGCCCCATAAGTTCGTAGCTACTCTAGGTTATACAACGTGTCCACCTAGTGCGGGAACGGAAAGTAATTCCTTTCCTGAGCAATTTAGAGAAAAACCTTTCAAAAAAATATTCGGAGACAAACGCTGCATAACATAAAATTAAACTCATGTATACAGGACGTTTAGTTTTCACTGCGCATTTGGAAGCTTCTCTTCAATTCATGTAAAATTTCTTCAATATTCCCCATACCTATCTCTTAGATTTTGAGATAATAGACATAATTTGAGATTTTTGCGAAATGCCCCTGTTTATTTAACGACCGATAAAAAAATTAGAGCTAAAATAATATTCCATAAAAAGCAAACGTTAAGAAAAATATGTCGTATCAACTTAACAATCGCATCTGAGAAATAACGATTTCTGTTAATGTCGACTTTTGCAAAGAAACCCTAATAATCCTAAAACCCTAAATGTTAGGACAAGAGTACCTTATTATATTTTGCTTCAAAAATTTACGAGTATTCCAAAAATGCAATAATAATGCATGTTCTATTAAAGAGAAATACAACTTCGAGCTACAGGCTTTTATGGGACACCTTATACATTTCAATATAATTTCAAACCATGCCAACAATCAGACTTTATAACAAAAAAAAAAACCTTTTAAAAAATTCCGGTTCACAAAGGTACAATCTTCCGAACTCGCGGAGATGACTCACCCTGTATATATTCCAGAAAGAGATGCAATTATATCTTCACATTTCCATACACAGTAAGACAGCAATAAAGGCTCTCAAAGTTCTATAAACATGAATCTAACGTGATATACGGATGTACAGAACCTAACGCATTTGGAATGTATTATTATTATTATATGGCTCTGGCGGACGCCACTGGCCAGTTACCCCAGACACCTAAGAACCCGAATGAACACAGGTATCAAAAACACAGACACACTTCACACTCAGGGCCATTTAGAATGTAAAAACCAGGTTACTTTATGGTGAGCCCTAAGAAATGGAAAGGCCGATAAATTGGTCAAAGAGGTACTCAATATTCTTTTCATTGGTCCACAGTTATCTACAGAAGAGCTATCTAAAACAGGAAATTAATGGAAGGAAAATAAGAGTCTCTTAGTTTATTATCAGGTCGTGCTGCCCATATCACTTATAGAAATTAGAAAAATCTAAAGATCAACATGTCTATTGAGCTAACGTAGCCACGCAGCCCAGCAACAAAAAAAGTTGCATATTTTGTTGCTAATTTGTTACCCAAGAATTGATTTTGTTGCTCCTGCCCTTTCCGAGAAAGGATGCCTGCGGAAAATTGGTTGATATGTTGTTGCTTATTCTTTGCTGCATTGTTTCGCAGTGATAGCTTGTTTGCTTCAACCGCTGGTGGGTAACTATCGCTATGCTTGATCTACACGCAGAGAAACGTTTACTTGTATCAAGACTGTCCGCCTTAATTCAAGACAATTACTGTTTCAATTATCCCTAATACAATAACTGTTTTAAATCAAAAGATGTATTTCCTTAACGATTTTTCTCCACTTAACAGAAGTATATGCTTGTAATTAAATAATTGTATTCTTAGTATAAGTAAATAGCCGTTACAACACAAAATAATATTTTCTTAAGTTTAGTAAAGAGTTTTCTTAATTCCAGAAAGCGCGTAGGTATTGTTCATAAATCAACAGTTTTTTTTTTCTTAAGATAAAGCATTTATTTTTTTAGAATTATTGAAATGCATATTATTTATATCCACATTATTAATGGCACTTACTTTGTTTAAGTGCCACAGTACGACATATCCGTATGTAATGCAGTAAATTATTTCCATTGCTTGTGATTTCAAAAAGGCTAAGATAGAGGTTATCTACAGAATAATGTTCAAACAAAAGTTAACTTAATGTGAAAGTGCACATGAAAAGGTACCTAGAAACAATAACCAATATGCTAATAAACATAAGGTATTGATGGAATCACTCCCGGCAAAAACAATATGAGAAGAGAAAAGCACTAACTTCTCCTGCCAACATTATTATTCGCGTCTCAATTTATGCCCCTAATCTCCAAAACCACCACTGAAATATTTCCCAGTGGCACCTAATGGCAAGAGGCTTTTTTTCCATTATTATAATTTTTCTTTTATTGGATATCCTTGTAGTTATCCTGATGATGGGTTTTTTGAACACGAAACTGGTCGCCTAATTTTTCAATAGAACTTTGTGAGATCTGGACCATTTTTTCATTCCTACCTTTAATTCGAATATTTTCTTAACTTAAAACCAAACGATTTATTTGGAAAAAACATTTTTCTGGCTTGGATTTTCTCGATTTTCTAACTCTAAGAAAATATTTATTTAATTCAAATAAAATTTCAAGAAAATTATTTTTTTTATATTATACATTTTTAGTCCTGAAATAAAAATATTTTCTTGAATAGAGACTGATTTTTGTAAGAAAATCTATTTTCTTGATGCGAGAAACCATTTCTCTGCGTGTACGTAGTCAGCTTTGTTACTCACACAAGCACTAAAATTATCAGAGTTATGAGATTTATATATTCTTGATGTTATTTGAGCTATTAAGATTTTTCAAATATTTTTTTTTATTAAGCCCATTTCAAAAATGTGATAAAATCTTAACTATTTCGTATGAATGGATTTTGTAGGATGGTTTTACGTTTGATTACACACTATTCATTCTCGTTTCGACTACTCATATCACTTATACAACCTTCTATGATATAAAAATAGCAAGGATATGTCCCTAACCACGTCTTATCTGGTTATACGAGGGATACGTTTTAAGTTTTTACAAAAACGTTGAAAAAAAAACATTTTTAGTACGAATCGTTTTATTATTTTTGGAATTCTCGTCATTAAGATTTCTAACGGTCCTTTCTGATGGTATTTCATTACCAAAAATTGAACAAAACGATTCAAGGCGTTGTTGTTGTGCTAGACCTTCACGTGAAATTTCTATTTTTTCATAAAATTGCTTTTTTCGTTCACTGTAAGTAACTTACTCGGGCGATTTCTCTGCTGTCACTGCTTCAACATGGCTTCAGCAATAACAAATGTCAAATTTTAGGAAAATAATGTCAAATTTTAATTACGCCATCTAGTGGTCGTTTGCAAAAACTTAAGACGCTACTCTTGTATTGAAGATAGGAGAGATAGTAAGCGAAGTGATAGATATTTTTTCTTTATATATAGAGATTCTTATTCGCGCTTTTAAGAAATATTTTTGTTACTATTAATTAATTGATTGAAGTAATATACGTTTTACTAATTCTTTCTCTTTCCTTTGCAGAGCATGTATGGCAAGTTACGTTAGCTAAACGAGGACTTGGAGCTAGCCTGTCGTCAGATAACATGTCAGCTGTATACAGACTTTGTTTAACAGACAAAGTTCTTAGTTTGATCAGAAAGGATTCCATGGAGCCTCAAATCGAACTGTCCCTATCAAGCATCAGAAGTTGCGGCAACTTGAAGACCTATTTTTTCTTAGAGGTAATCATAACTATGTTTCATGGAGTGTTTTGTGCATTTAATGATGATAATATTAAGTTTAATTTCGTCTTTCCGGTGCACTTTTAAAACATAATTTTTCATATACAACAAAAATTTCAACCGGTTCTAGATAAACGACGTGCCTTTAGTACTTCCGAGATTATATACCTACTTACTTAGACATCTTTCGCGTTTAGTGTCCATGGTTCGATGACCCTCTGCAGGTTCTCTTACTACACGTCCGTAGCGGCGATGCTATTAGCGAATTTCTGCGGAGTCCTTGAACCCAACCCTTTACCGCGACGCACTGGCATATAGACTGCAATCGACTACTTAGGTGCAAAGTTTCTCTCTTGTTTTTGAGCATTTATTTATTAATTCTGCACTGTAATGGTGTTTGTAATGCGTATTTATTTAAAAAGGGATAAAATTGAGATATCTGTATAAAAGAAATTGGTTCGTTCCCAACAGGTAATTAAAATGCCTTTTGGCGCTTTTAAAAATTATGTTCCTTGTAGTATAAATTTTCATATTGGCCGACATCTTTCCTCGTCCAAAAGATGAATAATACCACGTAGATTATGTTTGGACGGATTTTATACTATAAATGCCAATGTGTTTCTAATGCAAAAAAATAGCAAATTAAAAAATAAACAACTGCGAATCGTTGTCAAATAAATTAATTTTTAATCACGTGCCCATGTAACACTTTTTCTTTGACTCGACATAAAAAACACTACAAATGCCATGCATATATTTCGAACGGAATCAATAGCAATCTACACGACTAAATTGTAAAATACACTTTCTACTTTAGCCAGATACATGAACTTCGGGGAATGCACTTATTGATACAGCTAGAGTTCTACATATGTTGTATGCGAATTTTGTTTATGAAAAACAATTAATATAGTGACCACTAGTCTGGGCAAACAGCGGTAACGGTCAGTGTAGTAGATATATGGCGCGGAGTCGGCGATTATTTATTTCACGCGTTCACAGCGTCAGTACTAAATCGATGCTGTATGCGAGTAGTTCTGTGTATATGTAGGCTGTCGTAACTTATTTCGTAATTGTACGCTTATGTTTGCTTTAAAAATGTCGCAGTTAGGTATGTCGCGAAAACGACCAATGTCAGACACAGTTAAAAACTTTATAGTGGACATGCCGGACTTAATTTTTGATGGTGCTAAAATTCAACGTCTAGTTTGTAAAATCTCTTTAATGTGTTGGTCCAGAAGCCATTGTCAACGTCACATCGAAAGCAAACAGCATTCTTCTGCAAAAAGTGGCATACAAGACCAAAAAAAATTTACATTTGATTTATGTGTTACCCTTATTTTATGTAATCTATCGTTTCGTTTACTAGACAAAGAAGCATTCGTCTCCTTTTCGAATAAATATGCGGGCTGTAAATTACCTAGTCGGACATCGATACGAAATGTAGTGCCATTTGCTCGTAAACATATAGAAAAAAGAATGAACACGGAATTGAAAGACAAAAAACTGTGGTTGTGTGTGGACGAAACAACAGATCCTCAAAAACATTTTGTGGTTAATGTAATGTGACCACATCGACCGTTATCCTCCTTCTTACTTGCTTCCAAAAGAGTTATAAATTGTACTGCTGATGAGATTTTAAAGGTGGTGTTGAACTCTTTGAACAAATTTGAAGTTTCCACTAAGCAACTTTTAATGTTTATGAGTGATGGTGCCGCAAACATGCGTTCTTTGAGCCAATCTCTTAAAGAACACAGTGGTAACTTCTTACATGTAACGTGTAAAATCCATACTCTAAATCTTGCGGTACAAACAATTCTTACATGTTTTCCACTAGTAAACGCATTGATTGCTAGTACAAAGGCAGTGTTTCTAAAGTCCCCGAAACGTACCCGACTATTTCACAAACTGTGTCCTGATTTACCTGAACCACCACAGCCGATTGTTACACGTTGGGGAATATGGTTGCAGGCTGCGTTTTACTGCAACAAATATTGTGATTAAGTAAAGAAGGTAGTTTTAAAATTCAATCCGACAGAAGCTGCAGCAATCAAGAAAAGCCAGGAAATATTTCAAGATAGTCAGGTTAAAAGAGATTTACAAACTATTCACAACAATTACTTCGGACTAGCGGAGGGAATAGAAAAATTACAAAATGTTTTGATGTCGCTAGTGGATTCTGTTCAAATTGTGAATGATGTTCACGCACAGTTATGCGCTGTAGAAGGCGAAACAAATTGGTGTGTAATACGAAAATTTGAAAGTGTTTTAGAGGAAGACTCCGATTTTCTTATATTAAGACAAATTTGTGAAGGTGCGTGTGAAGATACATGAAGTTGTTTCAAAGATTATTTTAAATATGCAAATATACATCGGTGGGTGTCGAACGGTCGTTTTCGGCATTAAAAAACATTTATTCCGCACGTCGTACTCACTTGAGCACAGCTGTGGAAACATATCTAATAATTCAAATATTTAACAGATGTTACCCAGTTTGTGATTTCACGGACGACTTTTAAAACGGTAAGCGTTTCAGCACGTTTTATAATTTATTTTTTACCTTCTATTTTATGAGTAAACTTCTATGCGCTCGCCACGCCTCTGGCTGTTACCGCATATTTGCCCATGTTAGTGACCACGTGCAAAACGCTTCAATCGTTTTGTATTTGGTGCATAAGAAAGGAAATTGAAGTACTTTAAAGACTATTACGCCAAGAAAACTATTATGGGAAGTCAAAGTCGCACTGCAAATTGGAACTACATTTCAATTTACAGCAAGTGATCGCAAAATAAATGTAACATGAGATAGAAATGTTTGTCCAAAGAAGGAACTGATTAAATTAAACTGATTCATATAGAAAAATAGGAAATGCTTAAAAACTAACGACTGCATTTGCTTTTTGTTCTTCATTGTCTGAGAAAAATCAATGAACAATCAAAATTAGCCATAAACAAAACTTTTGCAGCTTGATCTGTGGGTGATATTTTTCGCGCTAAGACAACAAGACGTTCGTCTTGTCCACAGCTCTAGTGTTCTTTCTCTCTCACCTAACTCGTCGTTTTCGCTTTCCTTTACTTTTGTTTGGCCCGTTTGGATCTCGCTTCGTCAAATACGAAATAAATGTTGCGTACCACGTGATGGAGAAACAGTTGAGTTTGTTTGTGTGTCTGTGTATCGAATTGCGATTTAAATAAGACAAGAATTATGACAGAGATAGCAAAAAAAGGAATCTATAATGACATATAAAAATATTCATCTTGATAAATGGACGCGGCCATGAAAGTAAAAGTTGTTTATCGTTAAGTTCTCTCCCGAGAAATGGTGTGTTGTTTGAATAATGGTTGCTGCTATATTGAAATTACGATGTTGCTATGGAAATTTTATTTGCGTTAAATGGAAAATTTTTCCTAGGAAGAACGTTTTTCCACCGGGCATTTTCGTATTGTCGCCGCCTTATAGCGAAAATAACGAATAATGGACAAGACATCTGTTGCATTTTTTCATCAGAGTTAAATTTACTCGTCAAAGATAATTATTACCTATAATAGTGATTCAAAAAAACCTGCTCATTTGCTCTAGTTTTAAATGTCTTTTTGATTCTTTATACATATACCATTGGAATATTATCAAATCCGCAATTTTGTAAAATGTACAGATAAATTGTAAAGAAGCGGCATATTACGTTTGTCCGAATTGATAGTTCACCGATTAGAAACTGAATATTTAGAAAGTTGTTGCTGCTATTATATTGTCAGGCGAAGTATCGGGTTACGGAATACACCTTGCACTCCTAGGGATCGATTACTATGATCATTAGCTCCTACTAGAATTCAGAATCTATGTGCTGAATCCAGAGGTATTTTAACCTCCGGCTTCGGTAGGAATTTTTACCGTGCCAAAGATTGAATTAATACCAGGCCTTCAGTTTTACTTCCTTATCTGAGAAGAAGGCATACTTCGATTTTTATCCGTAATTAAAAATCAACCATCCCAGCCGAATCTTGAACCCGCGTCGTTCAGATCGAAAAGCAAATATGCTAACCGTTCGACCACCCAGACGGTATCTAGAAAGTATTTATAAAACTTCCAAGCAAAATATAAAAGAGATTAACGACCTACAAGAAGAAGAGCAAGAAGTGCAGCTAACCAATAATGTAGGGGGAACAGTGAGAAATAAAAAAGTGCACGCAAAAAATTTCGTATATGTGACGAAGTTGCAAATGAACTTTTGGAAAACTATAGACAAAACTGGAAAAGAGATTTAAAAACTCTCCAAATTAACAACCAACGTCACTTTTTCTGTCACTAAAGTCTGAATATACAAAGTGTATGGCTAAAATTATGAAATCAAAAACAATGTGTATAGAATTGGAACTGCAGTAGGAATTATCAATAACTGGTTTTCAAGAAGCGATGAAAGAGAATGTTTGGAAATTTTTAGAGATGAAATTCCAGAGGACAAGAGGACAAGGATTTCAAAAATGTACCTGCAGGCCCAATAAGAAACAATGCCTAATGAATGTGTGCAAAAAATTGTTGTATGTTCGTCAAAATATCACAGTATTATAATTTGAATGAATAAATAAACAATACATTTTTAAAAATACCTGCTCATAACTTAGTGATATAAACAGATAAATATATTTTACAACTTCCTAGGCATTTTGTAAAATGCCTGTTTTTCTGGGACGAAAACAACGAAAATATCCCTTTACAAGTAGTACACCAGAATATCTAGCAGGCTATGAATCTATTAATGGGTTTACGTTTGCACATTGCAGACGTTCTCTACCTAAAGAGAAGTGTAGTACAATAGAATTTCCAAAGAGCGCAGCCTACGTTGATGGATAAATGCCTATTCTGGTAACATTTACCCAGCTAATTCAATGAGTTCCAGAGGTGTACGTCATTTTACATGGATATCATAAACATCTAGAAAGCAAGATGCAGAAGCAATGAACGAAGTAACTGGATAGAATTCTAAATTTTTGTGAAACGTTTCATTAAACTATGTTTATAATGTATTTTGCAAGTTTTATTCAAAATATGATTTTAATTTTCAACGAACGTTAATTGCAAAGAGGATATTTTTTTAGATTCATCATTAGAAAACTGTAAGCTATTTGGAAAAAATGTTGTATATCACAAACTTCATAAAAATTATGATATGCATGACAATGATAAAGAAAACAGTAAAACGAAAAAGTTAAATTTTTTCTCAATTATCTCAAAACCGTACAGAATAACAGTTTTTTTGAGAACGATCTTCTAAAAAAAAAAACTGTTCAATTTCTGTACGATATGTTGACTAAATGAAATGTCTCCAAAGATAAAATCGGGTGATATTTGGTGACCCAGCTATTACACCTCTATGACCAACAAGTTTATTAGAAAATGAACGACTTGTCTTTTCTATTGTGGTATCTTAATACCACATGTTATCGCGTGCATTTAACGGAAAATGTTCAACAAAATTCAAAAGATCATTTTACAAAAAAAAAGATGTATCGTTCTTACTGTTTATAATAAGCAATAAATTATTTTGAAAAATTCCACATTTACGCTAAAACAGTGTAGAAAAGTTTGCATTCTTACTGTGCGGATTTCGTGGTGACCACGTGTGGTGATTATGCAAATTGTTAATACAATATTTGTTTTAGAGATGTCTTTCTAACTTTCAGATTGGTCGCAGCAGTGCTATTGGTGCTGGTGAACTATGGATGGAGACAGAGGACACCAACATTGCCCAAAATGTCCATCAAACTGTCTATCAGTAAGTACGCTTTATTACACTCTTGATTAATTTAGCCATACTGAAAATATTTTAAAGGCGTAAAGATAAAACAAAATGGCTCTTCTATTATCGAAATAACTTAAAACCCGATCAAGAACACTTATGAAAGAATATATTCGGAACTCTCCCATTACGCAGCACTTTACCATTCGCTTATTCTATTGCGTTATTAAAACGCCAGACGCAAGTTGTAAACATTCAATTATTGTGTTTGGATTCATTATTAATTAAGAGCGATTGTTTTTCCTGCCGTATTCATTAATCTACTGACATAAGCGCGACGTGGTTTGACGTCAAGTCTACACGCATTTATCAAAACTTTTTTCAAATAAAAGTATCAGCATAATAATCAGTTAAATTAATGGAAAAGAAATTAAGTTGTTTACCCGATTTACCCAATTTAAACTATAAAATAAAACTAATTCTCCCTATTTAAATATAAAGGGTCTAGCCACGTGAAAAATGCCCCAGCGTGTATTTACCAATTGTCAGTTTCCGTGTATTGGCCATTATTCAAGATACTCACCTACAAAATTTCAAACTCCTGAAAGTAAATATGAGGCAGAAAACCCTTAACGTCAAAATTTTCTCTAAAATTGAGAGATATCGGAATTTTTCTTCAATTGAGAGAGCAAAAAAAATTATAAGAAGATTGATTTAATGGACAGGGTTTTAGAGAAAAAATGACTTTTACGTTAGTCTTTCACCATTAGAGGAAGTAGTGATGGTAATCTACTTCTAGTAAAGCACTATAAATCATATCACATCAATAAACTATTGACTTTACGTGTATTACTCGCTTCATTAAAATATAGAGTAAAAGATGCAAATATGGAATATGTTGGTAACATGGAATACCAAGGTTTCTCAATAATATACCTCGTTACATCTATCAAACGTGTCGTGAACTTTTAGCCTAGACCTACTATTAAAGCTACAGTGACCCATGAACAAATTCAGCATTTACACCGTTTAAAAGAAGCGATATTTTAAACTGTGTTTTAAAACTTTAACAGGTAAGTACATATGAGTGATTATTTGTTTTCGTAGCGTACCACTATTCTATATTTGCACACTTGTTTCTTTACAAAAAATACTAAAAGGATATATAATGCAGAACATGTAGGTAATATTTGATATTTGTTTTATTCAAATTACTCTCATAATTTTATGAGTAATGTCGGTCTTTTGTGTGCGAGCATTCTGAACGAGGACCAGTTCACGAAAACTAACAGTTGATAAATCCATGCTAGGGGATTTTTCACTTACTTAACCTGCTAAACACTTTCTGTACACGCAGCGAAACGTTTACTTGTATCAAAGCTGTCCGCCTTAATTCAAGACAATTGCTGTTTCAATCCGCAATACAATTCCTGTTTTAAAGCAAAAGAAATATTTTCTTAGCGTTTCTTTTTCCGCTTAAGGGAAGTATATACTTGTAATGATATAATTGTATTTCTTTATTTAAGACATTTGTTAACTTGTTTCAAGAAAATCTTGCAGAAAATTTAAAGAAAGCGATTCTTAGTATAAGTAAATGGTCATTATAACAAAAAACAATATTTTCTTAAGGATAGTAAATAGTTTTCGTAATTCCAGAAAGCATTTAAGTATTGTTCATAAATCAATATTTCTATGCACATTATTAATTACGCTTACCTTGTTTAAAATAGTACGACATATCCGTGCATAATGCAGTAAGTTATTCACATTGCTTGTGATTTTAAAAAGGCTGAAGAAGAGGTTATCTACAGAATAATGTTCAAACAAAAGTGAACTTAATGTAGAAGTACACATGAAAAACGTGGCTAGAAACAATAACCAAGATAATGCTAATAAATAGCTCCTGGTATTGATGGATCACTACCGGCAAAAACAATAAGAGAAGAGAAAAGCATTAAAGCTTCTTGCTCGTGGCCTCATTGCTCTTACATCTCTCAGTTTATGCCACTAATCTTCAAAAACAGCAACTGAAGTATTTCCTGGCGACACCTAGTGCCATTAGTTATAGTCATGTCGTTCTACATAGTAGTGACGGTACCAGAACACAAATACCATACTTACCCATACAATGATATAATCTTTAACGCAGAACATGTCATAAACATTTTCAAAAGATACCGGTTAATGTAATATATTACATTACGTGTACTAATTTAACTATAGTTTTTTTTAAATATACAATAAATAATGATAAAAAATGGGATAAATAAACTTGAATATTAACTCATTATTTATTAAATTACATAAAAATAATCCCTATTTAATTAAATTATTAAAGAAATAATTTAATCACTGTAACCTATAAAAAAAAACTCACTAGCTCATTCATTGGCTTTAATTATTAACTTTAGATTTTTTTCCATCACTGTAATTTTTCTTTTATTGGATATCCTTGTAGCTGGCCTGATGATGTGTTTTTTGAACACGAAACTGGTCGCCTAATTTCTCAATAGAATTTTGTGAGAGACTATAAAAATGTATAATATAAGAAAATAAAAAATCAAGAGAATCCAAGGCAGAAAAATGTTTCTTCCAAGTTTTGAGTTAAGAAAATATTAAAGGTAGACATGAAAAAATCTTACAAAATACTATTCAAAAATCAGGCGACCGGTCTCGCGTGCAAAAAACATCACCAAACCAGCTACAAGGATATCCAATAAAAAAATCACAGTAATGCAAAAAAAACCTAAGGCTAATTATTAAAATTAGGAGCAAGCGAATGAGCTAATGAATTTTTTTTTATATGTTACAGTATAATTAAATTATTTTTTATTATCATTTATTATATATCTAAAAAAACTATAGTTAAATTAGTACACGTGGTAAATAATAATAAAAAGAAAAAAAAACATTATATTAACTAGTATCTTTTGAAAATGTTTATGAAACGTTGTGCGTTAAAGGTTATATTATTGTATGGGTAAGCATGGTGTTTGTATATTGCGTCGCTACTTTCTAGGTGGCAGTAGGTGACGCCCGGAAATGATTCAATACCGTTTTTGAAGGATTAGTGGCATAAATTGAGAGATAAACGGCAATGTGTCATTAACTCCTATTTTCGGTCATCATAATCGTCCAAATCTAAGAATAATTGAACGCTTTGTAGATTGATTGATTGATTTTCTACCAGAGCAGGGTTGGTCTTTGCAACCCTAACACTGAGGCTTAGTAGCCTATTGTATTATTCCTGCTTCGGTTTCGTTTTACTTGAACAGGTTAGTTCCCTCGATCAGGTTTAAGACCCTATGTAGTAAATCTTTCTCCATTGGTAGATCAATTGCGCTTCGCATAGCGAATCTGCGTTGAGCTAGTGCTGCACATTCGAAAATAATATGAGGGGCAGTTTCCTCCTCCTCCTTGCAAAGTCTACATAAAAGTTCATTTTTGTAGATCTCCATCTTATGCAAGTGGCCTCTCAAACAGCCATGTCCTGTTAGTAGACATGTTGCTGGCCTAAGATGTATCTTGCTTAATTCAAGCAGGTCAGCAGTCAGATGTTGCGACGGTCTTCCCGTAATCCGTTTGCTGTGCTTTTGTCCAGCTGCATAGTTCCAATTTAATTGATGTTGTGTTATGATCCACTCATTAATTGCACTGCACTCTTGGCAATACCTAAACCCGGTTCTGGGCCTATATAATTAATTTTTGAGCCTTCCCTCGCTAGCTGGTCTGCAATGTCATTGCCCGCTATATCCCTGTGCCCTGGCACCCACATTAGTGTGACCTTGTTGTGTATACACAGAGCCATTAGGTTTTGCAGGCATTCCCATACTAGTTTGGAGGCTATATGATAAGATGCTAGTGCCTTTAAGTCTGCCTGACTGTCAGAGAGAATGCAAATCGTCCCACCCTGCGGTCGCCGACACAGACTCTCCCACGCGCAGGTTTGTATAGCATATATTTCTGTTTGAAATACCGTGGTGTATCGCCCAAATGGTACACATACTTTGTATCCCTGGTTTTCCTCATAAACACCAACGCCAGAAGTAATGTCCGTTTTGGACCCATTTGTGTACCAGATTTGGGTTTTCGGTTTTCTCCCCTCTCCATCTCTCCATTCTTCCCAATTCATCAAAACTTTGAAAGGTTTGTCATAGGAGATCCTGAAGATTGTTGTATCCCTACCCATATCAAAGATAGGATTTCTTACCGCTGTTTCTAATTTGGAGTGCCCGGACCCACTGTGGGTTCTCTAGTTACTAGTATTTTTCAGTCTGTATGCTCCCATTCTGGCTTCTCCCTTGATATAGATCTCAAGAGGAGGTAGGTTTAGCATGGTTTCCATAGCAGCTGTTGGAGTGCTTTTAATAGCTCCTGTTATACATAGACATGCCAGTCTCTAAATTTTCGAGAGACTAGCTATCGCATGCTTCTGTGTGATCTTAGGCCACCAAACCAGGCAGCCATAAGTTATTATGGGTCTTACCACCGTAGTGTACATCCAGTACGTCATATGTGGTTTGAGTCCCCATGTTTTCCCAACTGTTCTACGGGTTGTCATCAACGCCCTCTTACATTTGTCGCTCATTTTTTTGTAAATGTAAGTTCCAGAACTAATGCTCTCTGCATTAGTTCTGAGATTATGCATTATCCAGCATTGTTTAGCAAGACCAGCAGTTCGTCTATCACTATGTCCCACAATAGAGGGGATAGTGCCTCTTCCTGTGGGCATCCTCTAGCGACAGTCACCTGCATCGTCTCACCCGTCGACGCTGCTTCTTCTTGTCTGCCATGAAGCATGGCTCCCACCCATCTACAAACAGTGTTCTCCACTCCATGGCTGTTTGCAGCCTGTAATAGTGATTCAAATGAGGTGTTATCAAACGCACTTTATATGTCAAGAAATGCAGCTAATGCAATTTCTTGATTGTTTAACGCGTTGTGGAAAAATTCGTATCAATATGTTCACTTCATAACGTTCCCATATCAGTGAGACGAAGAAGTGCAAGAAGTGAAGAGAATATAGCCGCTATACGTCAGAGTGTTCGCGAAAATCCAAGTGTCAGTTCCTTGGCGATCTCAGGCATTGGACATTGCCAACACCAGCTTGTAGCGAATTTTACGAAAAGATCTTGGCCTACGTGCTTACAACTCAAGAACGTAAATCGTACGTTCATTCGTTACGTCGCAGGTTCGGTAATTGGACTTAAGAGTCACTTGAAAATGATCCCGAATTTCATAAGAAAATCAACCAAAAGCAGCACATTCTCCTAATCTGACCATCTGGTGCAGATTTCGGGCTGGAGGAGTCATTGTTACCACCATGTTATCTGGTTATTTTGTTAATAAATGCTGCATACAAGTCGATTTCTAACTGAAATGTACCAATTTTCAGTTGCAGTTTTGACGAATGTGGTGCAGGACTATAACGACAAACTGGGATATTGTTTAATACACTTCGGCCAAAATCAATTTCAGCCGGTTATCCATTGCTAGGTATTGCCATTAAAGTCGTTATTGAATAGAACAATTTAAAATATTTTAATTAAATGTTGTTTTCTCAAGTTTTAAGCAACCGCGGACAACCTACGAATCTGTATACGTCATAATGTTCCGCAGAGTTATTTGCCAAATAATGTACGTTTCTTCATAAAATAATAAATTTACTGAAAACACCGTTCTTACGACGCGGACACCTAAATTAAACAAAATAAATCGTATTTTATGTCAGATGGACACGATTGTCCGGTATTACACGTACACAACAACCCATATTGTCTACGTAAGGTGTCATTTGTTATTTCATGCGTGCGTGAATGACGTTATCGCTTAAAAAACAAAGAATTTCGTGACGTACTTCTCGTGGAATTCGAGAAAATTAAAAAAATAACAACTTGAATAACGTTGAGGTATCGAAATATCTAAAAAATCTAAATAAAAGAAAGCGTTCTTATAATTGAAATCTTCTAAACTTGGAAAAATAGGTCAGAACTAACACGTAATATTCAGAAATGCTTTATGCATTTGTGTTTTTAATTAAAACGATATCTATTAATGTCTGAAAGATAAATGGGAAAATAATCAATTTTTGGAACTTCTTTTTCAGTGGTCCAGTTTTGTGTTATTGTCTTAACATTTTTATCAATTGAGGTTGGAGGCACTGAATTAAAATATCATATATAGTAATTGGGATTGGTATTATTCATTTTTGTTGCATAATTTTAAATAATTTACAACTTTACAACTGTTCAAGTATTTAATAATAATAGCTTTTATTGCCTTACAGTTATAACAAAAAACAATTAACAGGCAAACAGCTAAGATAGAAAGGAAAGAAAAAAAATGTATGTCTAAATAACAGATTAAACTTGGCTTGATCCAAATAAAAAATATTAGATGAGCGAGGAGATTGGCGGAGCACATGAAAACTGAATTTTGCAAGTAGTTCACTGGCGTATGTTTAGTTATTTAATAATTTAAAAAGAAACGTTAGACCGATATTTTCTCGACGTACTTCAAGTGATGTCACAGAAAACTCGGCAAGAAGGGTCTTATAGGGGAACCCTCTCCTTGGGTAGTAGGAATCGTCTTTGGACTTTTTCAAGCATACGTATCATACTGCGGATCCCATACTAGGAATGCATACTCGAGTTTTGAACGTATTAAAGCAAAACAAAAAGTGGTATAATGGAGGATATATCATGAAATCACCAACTGTTACGCAGTACAAATCCTAACATTGTGTTAACAGACGATATAATATTTTGAATGTGGTTTTTAAAACCACAGTATACACCCAAGTCACGCATACCATAGGTTTGTTCGAACCCGACACTTCAGAACAGTTCGGAACCGTTCGAGAATTATAAATTCTTAGTAGTTGTACGCAATACGCATGTCTATCAACTCCAATTCTAATATCGGAGCAGGTTCGAACGGGATTGCAATAGAGAATTGTGTTACTATGGTAAAAAGCAAAATAACTAGATTCCAGGAATTATCTTTGCAACAACCGAGCTTTATTATGTGTTTTTGTTGAATTCATTAAAAAAATAACCTGAAAAGATATTGGAATACCTTAATTTCGTAAATAAATTAGTTATGAAATCTAATTTGTATGGACAGTATATTTTTCTTATCATAATAACGATTGCGCATGCTCAAGTTCGGCGAGAATTACAAAAACCTGCTCTACTTCAAGAACTATTAGAACCGTTCGGAACAGAATTTGGATTACGAATTGTGTGAGGTTGAGGTTCGAACAGCGAACTAAGTTCTCAGAATTTGTAATTCTAAAACTGCACGTCTCGCACCATGCACTCGTAATGCACATGCGCACTAGTTCTAGAATTGCTCAGAACTGCGGGTTTGAACAGACGTCATTACGAGTAATTACGTCCGAATCCAAAGCATAATTCAAAATTATTGGCTGTTTTTTCATTGTAATTGATACAACTGCACACTTGGATACATTTAAGTTCAATCTATTAGAAGAGCACCGGTTAGAAATAGATATCAAATTCGCTTGTAGCACTCAGATTAATACTATAGATTCTTTTCTATATTTCCAAAAAATAACGACACCTATAGAAGTCCTAGATTGTTATCTGTTAAAAGCTAATGAACTATATTTAATGCCCAAACAACTTTGATCTAGTGCTCGGTATTCGTATTAAAGTTTTACCTGCTCTAGAATGGTCATCAAGCTGCTTAAATAATATTTTTAGAAAAAAACACAAAAATCAACAGTCTACGATGTATTTTGTAAAGATTTTCAAATCCATTAAGACTAAATTTAAACCCAAATGCATGACATTCTGTGAACTATCATCCATTTACCAGGCTGTAACAGCAATTTAGATTTTACCGACCTTAGAGCAAATAACACATAAAAATATTCGCATTAGTGTTGGGCATAATCGATATATTTCAATAATCGAATGAATCGAAATAATCGTTTAAAATAATCATTCGAAATTTACTAACGATTTCGATTATTTTCCACGATTATTTGACAGAATCCGAGTGACGAGTGAATTATTTCGAAACTCGAAACCTCGAAATTTCGAATACAGATCTCGAATCGTAATCCGTTTGTGTGCTCCTGCGCAGTCGCAATGATTTCTGAACCATAATCGAATGATCGATTACTCGGGTATAATCGATATATTTCGATTATATCATTCATAATCGTCCGACACTAATTCGTATGCAGCACTAGTTGTTTCTGCGTCAGACTGTACTCCGATTTGAAGGTGAATCATTTTAGAAGATGATTTACAACTTTAGAGCCAAGGATTTTAGTCCTTGATTGTTTTATTTACCTTTTCTTTATACGGAGAGAGAGACACATTTTACGATGAGTAATGGATGAAGTTGAAAGTGGAATTCGGAATTTTTCCACGTGTGGTATACGCATAACATTCGCGGTCGTAGATATTAAAAACTGTTGTTTTGATTCCGACGTAAAGGTTATTCCCCAAGTTATGCCGTGTCATTAGTCAATAACGATGAGAAAATGTGAAACAAATGTAGTTCGTGTTTATCGAAACGAAATGCGTCTAAAAATTTTATTATTCCGCCAGTTATTTCGTTAGTGAAGTGTTGCAAGTACATTCCGTAACGAAATAATGCACAGTCGCTGGCAAAGGTGTTCACATAATATACATACATACATATATAATTCGGACCTATTCTCTAAGTCTTATATCAATTAATCGGGTACTCTAAATTGTTGTAAGGTAGGCGCCATAAATTCTCGGCCTGATATAGAAAAAATAAACTTGGTAAATTATAATAATTTTTATTTTTCAGTGTAATCTCCCTTAATTTCAATACATTTATTACAACAATAAATAATTCCATACCCTTGTAAAATAATCTAAAGTGTTTCCCTCAAAATGTTGTATTACAACTGCTTGCAACTCACTATCGTCCTTAGTAGATAGAGGAGCATAATACAGAACCATTGTTTCATCTCATGTGATAATGGACTCCAAAATCAGATAAATCACCTTAAACGCCGTCTGAACGTTGTTTAATTTGATTAGGCGTATGCCCTTCTTTTGTTAAAACTTTAACGAGCGTGCGGTACTGAATTTTCGTTACCTGAAACATTTTCATGCTCTAGTCACGTTGTCTGGCTGACTACTAAAAACGACTACTCTTCGAGCCGTAATATATATAGTATAAGCCTCGCACGTGTGCAACTATGACCCAACGGAGTTTGAACACGCTAGAACCTGTATGATCGTGTCAAGCCGAGAATTTATGGCGCCTACCTCGTAGGAGAGTAAAAGAAAAGGTACAAATAAACGGAAGAAGATCAGAAGAATTTAAATAGGAAAGGGCATAAAACGGATAGATAGTCCTTCCCTTTTTTATAGTAGTAATGCCTAGACTGATCAAGAATGTAAAAGAGAAAAACTACAAATTGCAAACAGTACTTGGATATGTCAATCTGGAGCCTGTGCAAATAGACAGACTACTATATGCTGACGACATAATTCATAGTGGCGGACTCACCCAAGAAAATGCAGGAAAAAAACAAGTATATGGATGGGAAATATTGCAAAACTGAAGATGGAGGTAAATATCAGGAAATGCAAAACCATAGTAATAGATCAAAAAGGAGAAGGGAGAGAAAAAATGGAATCACTGACATATAAAGAACAAATCATGGATAAGACATCGCCATACGAATATCTCGGGGTAGTGTTCACATCGCATGGTAAAATGGAAATGGAAATAGCGAATAAAACGAGGAAAACGAATCAAGTTTACTGTGCATTAAACAAAACGGTATTCGGCAAAAAAGAGGTAAGTCAAGAAACGAAAATGAAAAAAAAATGCAAAACTTCATAACAGCACCAACACTACTATATGCCGGTGAGATATCGGAAACGAACAAATGGATGAAAACTAGGATAAATGCGGCGGAGATGAAACAACTTAGGAAAATAGCGGTGAAAACGAAGTTCGATAGAGTAAGAAGCGAGAAAATTAGGGAAGAACTAAAACAGGAGCTAGTTATATCAAACATAACAAAAAGATGCTTGGGCTGGTATGGACATCTGAAAAGGAGTAATGTACAAAGCTTGAAGAAGAGTGATGGAGGCAAAAAGATATAAGAGGAGATCAGGTGGAACAGGCAGGACAAAAAGGGGAAACACAACAAAGCAAATGAACGAACTGGCAAGGGACCGGAAGGCATAGAAAAAATGGATAAAGAATAAATAAAAGTAGCAACATACCACTCCGACGCTTAAATAGGCAAAAGAAGTTTCTGACAAGAATGCACGGTTTTCTCCTCTTCTGGTGACGTGCTTGCTTTGGGACTGGGATTACGACTACGTATTCTTTTTCGAAATAGATGCCGTTGACACTTTAAAGCTGTATCAAGGATAAGCGTATCAGGTTACTCAGAACTTGTTTATAATGAATATAATTTTGTACTGTAATGAACTGAACGTCATATCCAACGATAAAGTTTTATTCTCATGTATATAATTTGCCTATAATTCCTACTTTGTTAATCTCTACACAATCCAACATTACATTGAATCTTTTATTCGTCGTTTTCACTATCCTAACTTAAATAGCGATTATTTTTAATTTTAGAACTGGTAAAATTGTGAATATACTCGTCAATGCTTTTACATAAGTCAAATGTCATAATTACGATGACGCGTGCTTCAGCCGTTCTAAACAAGTGCGTTAATAACCAATTCATACTAATCATGTTTACGGAATACGAAAAAATCACATCAATGGTTATGAATTCATATCAATGGGATTCTCTTCAATTATTAATAGAGTAACCAAAACTTGCGGACTCGCATAGGTGTCGGTATTACGGATTAATATAAGAATACGAAAAATTCATAAATAAACTTACTTGCTAATTATTCAACAAATTAGAGGCATCAGTATGTGAACTACTGTAAACTTGCATCATTGCATATGTTTCCACAGTTACTTCTTTAAACCTTGTGCGTCGACAAGAAAAAATATTCTTATACATAGAAAACGATCTCTCCACATCTAAGGAAGTTACATTTGCATGTAGAAACTGTTTTTCAAAATCACTTAAAAGTTCACTATTCTTACACTTATTATAAACGGCCTCTAAAGTATTAAAATCGGGATTTTTCCTTAAAACATCTGCCAACTTTTGACTAGCGCATAATCCTGGCGTATCATTTAATGTGTGTAATTTATTTTTTACACTCTCCACTATGTCTAATGATTCCTGCAATGACAATTCAGTACATTGTAGTTTTCTGATGGCATCTAGTAATACTGTATAATTGGTACATATTGTTGTTAAATCTTCTAAAAGTTGAGGAATTTGAAATTCTCTTTGACTTTCTCTAATTGCTTTGGATTCATTCCGATTAAATCGCATTATAACTGATTGAATTTGTTGAAAATGGATCAAATAGTAAGAAGCTGCTGTTAGCCAAGTACCCCATCGCGTTAAAATTGGTTCAGGAGGTTCTGGAATACCTGGACAAAATTTACGAAATTCTTTTAAACATTTAGGAGATTTACGACACACTGCTTTAGTGCTTCCAATCATCCGATCAACGTTTCCGTAATGTTGTCGAACAACTTCACCAACTAAATGCAAAGCATGCAGCACGCAGGTTATATGTATTAAGTTAGGAAAGGTTTTAAGGATCGCCCAACACTTAACATCGTTGCTGCACTATCTGTCACAATCATCACAACTTGATCTTGGGCGATTTGAAATTTTTTCAAAGCGTTCATTATCACTTTTTGAATATTTTCCGCGGTACATTGTTGAACACGTTTGCAAGCTAACAAATATCGAGATGCTGTGTTCTCGCTAGATAAAACGCGAGCTATTACATTCACAATACTGTTTTTCTTTATATCGGTCCTCTCATCCACGGTACCCATATTTTTTTGGAACACAAATCACGTTTACACACATTTTCTAGCACCTCTTTCATTCGCGGCAAATGATTCTGTAATTGTGTTTGTGAGGGTAATGGGTACTATGGAACGTATTGTCGCCAAAACGTTTTAAAAGCTGCTTTTCTCACCAACGACAACGGAAGATTACAAGAGGTAAACATAATTAATAAATGTATGAGGAATAGTGTATAAGGTATTTCAGTTCTTGCATTTCTCATATGCTTAATACCATTGACATGCCTCTGGCAATCAGTTCTGTCCAATGCAGCCAAACGAACATTGCATATTAAGCAAAAAACTGCACTACCGTCATATTTTAAATGGGGAAAAAGTGACTCATACTTATGTACATTAGTAGCAAATCCATTACGAGGCATTGTTTTCTTAGGTATGTAAATATTAGTTCTATATGAAACGATACACTAATTATGTACTTGGTATAATACTACAACACATAAAAAACACCAGGTATATTTTCAAAAGCGACACGTAAGTACATAACCTTGACCGTTCGACTAATCTCTGCAACAGCTCAACCGGTACTAAAACGAAATCTCTCTCAGCGCGGTTTAACATGATTTATATTCAAGGTCGACACTACATGCCTGCTTCTCTAGCGGTTTAGTTTATTTATGAATTTTTCGTATTCTACCGACGCCTATGCGAGTCCGCAAGTTTAGGTTACTCTAATTATTAATATGGATAATAATTGATATTAAAAAAAGTTAGAGGATAGACCCCATTGTATTATCAATATCATCTAATACTTACGTCTGGGTACTAGATGATAATACAATGGGGTCTATTCTCTAACATTTTTTAATATCAATTATTATCCATATTAATAATTGAAGAGAATCCGGCTTTTAACACAAATTATTAAATTGTTTTATTGTAAAAGTATATTGCAAGAGCAGTTGTATTGCCAAAAGCTGTCTTCTAACACATTATTGCACTAGCTTAAAACTGAAGCAAAATCTGAGGTATGTTACTCTCCAGTAGGTCTTTTTTTTGCCTAAATATTGTATTGACGCGATGGCGGCGAAAACACACACTTTGGTTCTTATTTGTAGTTTAAGAAAAACAACCGTCTGAAACGGGGGTTGAACCTTCGCTTTTAGAAATGTTCGCTATTAGATCAAGCGCCACGTATTGTTTATTTATGCGTATTTGTACCCATCTCGGTTGAAACCAAAGGAGTATAAAATAACTGAATAATTGTCCAAATCTAAAAAAGCATATACATAGATCCATACCAAATTGTTCCTCCGGCAAATAATGTTCTTTGCGTTTTTTTTACTTCACGTCAACATTTCAGAAATGGAATTCGTAATGCGAATTACCACAACGTCAAAAACTCGTTAAAAACGACGAATGACGTCATCAGGCTGTGTAATATGCCTTTTTAATTACGCGATAAACAATTTCACGGTAATACGTTGGATACGTACGATGTATGCAGTTACGTCGCAAAACGTTTTTGTACCAGTTACGGAATATATTGCTACGTTTTGGCATATAACGCTTTATTGTTATGTAATAAAATTGTTACCTTATCGTGTCGCTATAACTGGTAAAAGAAGAAAAATGTATATACGGTTGTTTAAAAGTATGTCTCATTTTCAAATCAACATGATTCTCTCGAAAAACATGGTTCTGTAATAAAGCGAAGTATGACTCCACAGCAAGAAGTAATATTCAAATCGTGCATTACTTGGCGCATAATCTTATGGGGCTGATTTACAAACTAACAACGAAGCACAGGTAAGTGCATCTCACCGATTTAAATTAAACTTTGTGGATTTACAGATCGATCTAGTTGTAAAAACAACGGTAACTATCTTAGCTGCCCAAGCGCCCACTGACGAGGTACAAAGCACCCCAAACTCAACACTATCCTTCGCTGTTTGACTCAATAGCTCAGAAACTACGAGCGATATAAAAAAAAAGTGAAGATAAGATTTAAACTGTTTTACATGCTCTTAACGATGACGTCAATATTTTCTCTATAACGAATATTTATTTAGCATTTATTTATTTTGCAAATTTCAGTATCTGCCACGAAATATTCTTATTTGTGTAAAAGAAATCATAACTAATGTACTATATTTACAGTACTGAAGAAAACACGCAGGTGGTTATCAAATGATTTTATAAATAAAATGTGAGTATAGAGTTTACTGACAACTGTTTAAAAAGTAAGTTAAGAAATACGTTACGATACGTATTACGTATACATAGTCAGAATGATAGGTAATCCGTGTAGAAATGTTGAAAACGAAGGAATTGCTTACACCATGCGCAAGGAATAAACGCAGGCTTGTCGCGAATACCCCATCGTTATGTATTTTGTGCATTCTTCGGAAAGCAGAATCTTACAGGATCTTTAAAATGTGGTAGCTGTTCGGCGATGTATCCACTTTTATACCATGCGTATTTAAATAGATTGAAGAACCTTGGCGACGACAATTGATTATGAGTTAAGTTGTTTTCTTTGGAATTGAAAAAATATTTTTTTACTTTTTTGTTCGTTGGTACTAAATTTTGCACATCACTCGGATAATGCCCACTCCAAGAATCCAATAACCAAATACCTGCAGCTCCAGTATTTAAGTATTTGGTAAGTACACATCTGTAAACCAATCTTTAAAATGCTGAGAAGCTAGTTTTCCAGACGTTGAAGCGGATCACAATTTCTAACCTTAGAGAATTAAACGATAAATCAAAATCATGCCTGGTCTTATCATATACTGAAATAAAAATGTTCTCCAGTGACAAATAAAGTAATAAAGTTTATTCATCAAAACCAAAATACATAGTATAGAATACATCATCAATACATTTGCAAGTAAGTACATATGTTACATAAATGCACATTTAACTTTAAATGTTGAAAAAGTATCTTATGTAAAAATACTTACTATTAACATTATTAGCGGAAATTATTACTTTACTTTCCTAAATAATAAACCGAAATAGTTTCCCATTTTAGAATTTTGAAAAATAATAAATATATAACTTAAAATTTCATTAACCTTATAATTAATGTGTTGTTTGTGATTTAGGTTTAGTATTTCTATATAATCTTTCCGGAAACTTCTTCAGTTACAATCTTCAACTCATAATCGTCATCGCCAAGGTTCTTCAATCTATTTAAATATACGGATGGTATAAAAGTGGATATATCGCCAAACAGGCACCACATTTAATAAATATTCGTTATAGAGAAAAAATATTTACGTCATCGTTAAGAGCATGTAAAACGTCTTGACTTTTTTTATATAAAGAT
This sequence comes from Dynastes maya, assembly GCA_029619315.2. Taxonomy (NCBI): domain Eukaryota; kingdom Metazoa; phylum Arthropoda; class Insecta; order Coleoptera; family Scarabaeidae; genus Dynastes; species Dynastes maya. Next base: position 210,053 of record JAROYE020000037.1, read on the forward strand.
AGTGTTGAGCTTGGGGTGTTTTACACTCCGCCAGTGGGCGATTGGGCAGCTAAGATAGTTACCGTTGTTCTTACACTAGATCGGTCTATAAACCCACAAAGTTTCATTTAAATCGGTAAGATGCGCTTACTTGTGTTTCCTTGGAAGTCCTACAATTATTAATTCATTGAATGGTGGTTGGTGTTAATGGTGGCAACACCACCATTTAATTGAAAATGTATTTTATCTGCCATACATAACAGCAATAGCGATCTGCAACAATCGTAGTATTTGTAAAATTTAAAAACAAATAAATTTCGTTGTTTTTTTTTTAGTTAACCCCACATTTCATTACTTGGTTCAGATAAAATACGAGGGTGGCCAGTGAGATGGAAAAAGAACTAAATACAAATTTAACAATATTTTATTATAAATGTTCAAAGTAGTCCCCCTTGACCTCAATAAATTTATTCAATCGTGTTTTCCACAAATCAAAAACTGCTCGCCACTCATTTTTCGGAATACTGCTCATGAATTGCGGCATCAAACTCATTTTCTGAAGAAAATTTGCGGCCCCAAAGATGTTTTTTTAAATTAAAGAATAACCGGAAGTCATACATCGCCAAATCCGGCGAATAAGGCGGATGTTCAATCACGCGGATATTTTTTTCCCTCAAATCGACAGTAGCGCGCGCCGAATGCGAAGAGGCATTATCGTGATGCAACAAAAGACCCCTTGCATTAAGTCCTTCAAAAACTTCAGGCAAACATTCATTAATGTACCAGTTTACAGTGACTGTGCGCTGTTCTTCTAACTTAATGGCTTTGACCAAACCGGCGCTTCTGAAGAAAACAACGTACATAACTTTTTTCACGGAGCGTTGCTTTTTTGTGTTGTCGGTGTTGGATCGTCTTCATGGATCCACACACAGGATTCCTGTTAAGTTGGAGTGTCATAAAATGGTATATAGGTCTCATCACCTGTCACAATTTTGGAAATAATCCGGCGACCGCCATTTTCCATGTTGAGAGTTTCCCTGCTGACTCTTACACGTTCTGACTTCTGGAATTCCGTTAAGTGGTGTGGCACCCAACGACAGACAACTTTCTTCATCCACAGTTTCTGTCCAATCCCTAATGTTATCTGGATCGTACTGGATGTGCAGTGTGGGTCTTCGGTAATCATGCTCTAGACACGAGCAACATTTTCTGCAGTGACAGCTGTTTTTGGTTTTGTGTCACGTTGTTCATCAGTCAAGAAACTCCGACCTCGTTTAAATGCGGCAAACCACTGATTGCCCTTGTAGGCTTTTCTTCGCCAAATGCTAAAGTTATGCATTCCATGCACTGCTTTTCGTCTAAATCGCATTTAAAATCGTAGTAGATTAATGCACGAAAATTCTCTCTACTACAAGCTTACTTGTCCTAATATCGTTTTATCTAAATAGGCATCCATTTCAACGTATCTCACTAGAAACAGAGTCACCTTCGTATTATCCAATGCGTATTAGCTTTTGTTACCAGAAAAATGAAATACCATTAGGAGAATTAAAACAAAACTGTGTGTATTCACCACACAGTGTGTTTTTTTATGTTTAGTACAGGAATCTTGAAAACTAGCGAAATTAGAGAGACGCTACTGAGGCAGATGTATTAGCATATACAGAGCAGAATCCGTCATCTTCAACCCGACCAATGACACCTTCACAACTGCTGTACGAATATTAAAAAGCAAATAATTATCGTCCCTATAAGTTATCAATTGGACAAATACTACACGCTAATGATCACTACTTTCCAATAAAGATAGCAACGACTGAGGGTCATCTTCCTCAACCACGTACTAATCGGTACGCGGATGAGGATGATGACCCACGTGTCTTCGAAACGGCCCTTCCGAGTTAATTAATAATTTGTGTGGTGCAGAGTGTGCCTAGAATTATTTGTTTGCCACTACTTTCCATGATCGCCGTAAAAAACCTCTAAAAAAACTCATCCTGTATATCAAAACTAAAAACTCTTCTCAATACTGTGATTGATAATTTGCAGTGAATTATGTAACCCTAATTATTACAGTACGTACACAGACAACGAACTGATTGATAAAACCAAACTACGAGAGCAGTCCGAAAAGATTCCAGTCTAACACAGAAACAAGTATTTTCTTTTTCTTAAATTCAGTTTAGTTTGTTCTGCAAAATAGACATTTACGAATGTGATGGCCTCCTCATTCGATGAAAATCTCTGTCCTCCGACTGAAACTTTGAGTCTAGGAAACAGAAAAAAGTTACTAGGGGCCACATCCGATGAATAGGATGGATGGTATATCAATTCGAACCTCAATTCGTGAATTTTTGCCATGGTGGTCACTGCAGTGTGCGTTGTCTTGGTTGAACAAAACTTTCTTTTATTGATTATTATTTATTGTTTTTCTTCAAGATAGTAGATTAACGCAACAACCGCTAAAAAACGGTTGCCATCATTTTCGCCAAACGCGTTACCTTTTTCATGCCCAAATCTTCAGTCAATATATGACAAACACGTTCTTTCGAGATGCTCACAGCCGCCTCTACTTCTTTAACCTCAAATTCAACGATCATCTAGCATCAACTTTTCCGATGTTATCGGTGATGGTTGCCGTTTGAAACATTCCAAACTACCCTCGTATAATACTGCAAACCGGTGAAAAATCATTCGATTAGTAAGTAGGTATAATTTGTAAATAACGAAAATAGTTTGGAGAGGGTAGTACTACAAAGTAGTACAAAGTAAAAAAAAATTGTCTGTTAGCTAAAGAATATGGGAAAATACAATTGCGCACTCGAACGGTAATACATCAAAACAATTTATCGGGTATATTTTCAGCCAGTGTAGTGTTCTATAACGTTAATTTCAAACATTTGCATTTTGTACGGATTCTCTCTTAAAATTCTTCAACTGGAACACTTGATTTGAACCACATCTTCTACTGCTTTTCATCGGTAACATTATCTGTTCCCGCAAATTTGCGTATTTTGTAAACTCCAAACCATTTTTCTTAAATCGCGATTTTCCAGCCTGTAACATCTCAACTAACGTCATAATTGCGTTTTGAAGACGTCAACCGTCGAACACGCGCGTGAACACTTATCAATGGAACAAAATTGCTTACGCACACTTCCACACATACACATTTATGTGTAGATATACGATTTTCCCATTCATGGTTTCATTGCTGTTGCTAGTTACAGCGCCAGCGTCTCGAGATGCGTGTGAGTTGAACGCCCACAGATTCGTTATTTTATTGTTTCAACATATGTAGGGGGAGCCATTGTATGTACATACATGCGTATTCGTTATGTGAATTGGATTATCGAAAGAAGAAAAAGGAAAAAGATTACAGAGATGTAAAATCCGTTTATTTTTTCTCAGTAAAAATGTTATGGGAAATGTTCCTACAGTGAGTGTGATTTTTGAACACTCAAATTTGCACTGACATGTATTGGATTATGCCATAAATAATGCGATTTTTTTTAATTGTATGAAATAAAAGTCGAAGGGGGAGGAGAAAAACTAATTTGGTAAAAAAGCAAACAGTAAATTTACCTTGTTTTTATTCTTAATGCAAACTTTCGAAGAACGCAGTTCGATTTTAACAGTTATTTTTTAAAGACAACAACGCAAGGTAAAGTGCGAGGAATACTAATGCAGTATATGGAGATAAGACAATAAGCATAAACTAGTGTCAAAGGTGGTTCCAGAAATTCCGAGCCTACAAGACGAGCCTCGTCCCGGAAGATTTGTAGAGCTCAACGAGGATGTCCTGCAAACTCTGGTGGAACAAAATCCATCATAATTATTGAGTAACAAGCCGACAAGCATGGATTTGGTCATTCAACCATTCATCGACACCTGTGTGCCATTAGAAACGGCAGCAAATTGAATCAGGTCTCAGAAATGAGCTTTTTTTAACCGACTAGTGATTGATAACGAGAAATAGGTTCTCTACAATGATGTCAAGCGCCGAAGACAGTGGGTAGGTAAAGGAGAAGTACCGGCACGCCAGGCTAAAGAAAGTCTTTACCCACGTAAGGTGCTGTTGTCAGTTTGATGGGACATGAAAGGTTTAGACCACTTTGAATTTTTAAACCCAAACCAAACAATATCAAAGGAGATCTATTACGAGCAGCTTGAGCGACTTAAGTCAACGCTGAAGAAAAGCCGATCATCTTTGGTTTCAAGACGAAAGGTGTTCTTCACATTATAAAGGCTGGAAGAGTTTGAATGGGAAACGATACCCTACCCACCAAATTCACCAGATATTGCCTCATCGGATTATCATTTATTTTGCAGTGTTGAAAATCATTTGGACGGAAAGAATGAATTCTATAGACAACGTCAGAAAGGTACTGCAAGAGTATTTTTCGTCACGGACAAGTGAATTTTTGAAGAGGGGCATTGAAAGTCTACCAGAAAGATAGAACAGCATTGCAGAAAATGAATGAGATTATATTTTAGATTAAAAAAGAATTTTGTTTATCTTACTTTTGGAAAATAAAAGAATTATAAAGAAACCGCAGTATTTACGGTAAGACGCCATAATTCCAGTATTAATTGTACCGGGAGGGTAAACAGTTTGGCAAAGTCCTGTTTTTCTCTAAAACGGCATGAAATTAAAATTTTAGATACGCACAGTGTAATTTTTTTTAAAACCTGACATAGGGCAACTTTTTTATTTGAAGTAATAGACTAGTACTTCCAAAAGCAAAATTGTAACAAATTACTTAACTAAGAAAAATTGACAAATAACTCCTTTTCAGTGTTGCCAGGTATCTCAGTAGTTACTAAAACAAGGTACTTTTAATTGCAACACCATAATTTCATCTGTAAATTCTGTGATAACTTAGATGAGAAATTACATGTTCTATAAATGCTCAAACTAATAAGTATCTGTAATTCTGTCTATTAACCATCCCGTTTAAGTAAAAACTTGCTTCGTCGCTATAAAAAATGTGCTTCTTGAAATTGGGTTGCTGCCGCTTCTTTTCCAAAAACCAGTCACAACATTCTAGTCGTCTATCACAATTGCAAGCGATTTTATTTCATGCGCTGAAAAACAAAATAATTGCCATATAGTCTTATGTATTAGTTAACGCATGCGTACCTGCAAATATACAGATGTATCTACCAAGTCTACCAAAACCCAGGAAATAAGAATTTATGTAACTTCTTCCATGTTAATTAATTAATATTTACATCACCTGAAAATAGAAATACATAACAGCTTATGACTAGTAACAACAGGTATTGTTAGTTCTAATTTTAATGTTTCTACTAATAATGTTTCACGACCATAAATTTTAAGTAATTACAAAAACGTGGAAAGATATGTATTTTATGGATGGATGTGCTAAATTGAATTAATTTTTGTTTGGTGAAAGCAATGCCTACGTATTCTTGTTACACAGGTTTTTTAAACATGAATTACATACACGCAGAAAAATGGTTTCTTGCATCAAGAAAATAGATTTTATTGCAAAAATCAGTCTCTATTCAAGAAAATATTTCTTTTATTTCAAGACTATAAAAATGTATAATATAAGAAAATAATTTTCTTGAAATTTTATTTGGATTAAATAAATATTTTCTTATGGTTAGAAAAGTCAAAACAGAAAAATGTTTCTTCCAAGTAAATCATTTAGTTTAAACTTAAAAAAATACTCATATTAAAGGTAGGAATGAAAAAATGGTCCGGATCGTGTTAAAAAAATACATCAGGCCAGCTACAAGGATAGCTTAATAATTAATGAGTTAATATTTAAGTTTATTTATCCCTTTTATTATTATTATTTGCTATATATTTAAAAAAACTAGAGTTAAATTGGTACACGTGGTAAATAGTAATAAAAAGAAAAAAATATTACATTAACCGGTATCTTTTGCAAATGTTTATGAAACGTTGTACGTTAAAGGTTATATCATTGTGTGGGTAAGTATGGTATCTATATTCCAGTTCCGTCGCTACTATCTAGGACGGCATAACTATAACCACCGGCACTAGGTGGCGCCAGGAAATATTTCAGTTTCTGTTTTTGAAGATTAGTGGCATAAACTGAGAGATGCAAGAGCAATGTTGCTAGGAGCAAGAAGCTTTAGTGCTTTTCTCTTCTCATATTGTTTTTGCCGGTAGTAATTCCACCAATTCCAGGAGCTATTTATTAACATTATCTATCTTGGTTATTGTTTCTAGGCACTTTTTTCATGTGTACTTCTACATTAAGTACACTTTTGTTTGAACATTATTCTGTAGATAACCTCTACTTTAACCTTTTAAAAATCAAGCAATGTGAATAATTTACTGCATTATGTACGGATATGTCGTACTGTTTTAAACAAGGTAAGTGCAATTAATAATGTGCATATAAATAATATGCATTTCAAGAAATCTAAGTAAAAAATGCTTTATTTTAAGAAAATGAAACTATCGAATTATGAACAATACCTTAACGCTTTCTTGAATTAAAAAAACTATTTACTATCCTTAAGAAAATATTGTTTTGTGTTATAATAACCATTTACTTTTACAAAGAATCGCTTTCTTCAAATTTTCTGCAAGATTTTCTTGAACCAAGTTAACACATGTCTTAAACAAAGTATACACTTCTCTTAAGCGGAGAAAGAAACAATAAAAAAATATTTCTTTTGATTTAAAACAGTTATTGTATTGCGAATAATTGAAACAGTAATCGTCTTGAATTAAAACGAACAGCTTTGATACAAGTTTCACTGCGTGTAGTTTGTGTAGTACCATTCAAAATATCACATTTTAATGACAGCATGGTTAATAAAATTACGGCATGATGTTACAACAAAGCCAAAAGTTTTTGTCGCTGAAAACACACGGTGAATATATGCTCGACAAAGCTCAGTTGGGCATCAAACAGAACCTCTAGGTCATTCACTTTGGTTTTCCTTGAGATGGGTTGTGTTTTAACAAAACAAGGAAACTGTGAGATCTGAAGATTAGTGTATGAAATGACTTAGCTTTTAGCAACATTTCATGAGATTTTCTTTAGTGTATACCATTCGTTAATCAATGCAAGGCTAACCTGCAAGCTAATGCCATCCGTAAGTACATAATAACTATTTCAAAATTATTAAATCATCGACATACCCCAGAAGCTCATAACCCAATTTATTGAGAAGACCGTTAATGAATATATTAAACAATATTGGACCAAGATTTGAGCCCTGTAATACACTAAAAGACATGCTAAATTAATCAGATTTGTAACCATTGCATGAAACAGCCAACTCTATAAGTGATATATGATGACTTATCGGACTGATGTCCGATAAGGGCTTGACAAAATCCAATGGCATCTAACTTATTCAGACGACGGTTATGATTGATTGAGCCCAAGGCTTTGGCGAAATTAGTATATTATATCAATTTGTTTACGAAGAAGGTCCGGATACAAATCCATACTGATGGATTGACAACAGCGGCTATACATTAATATTAATCTTGCTGCATAATATTTGCTCAAATATCTTCGAGAAGTTCGGCAATCTCCCTTTTTAAACATTATTAAACATTAGTATAATTCTGCTTATTTTCCAGTTTTCAAGGAAGTTTGATAATCGGAGTCACAAGTGAAATAATACAGCGCAATCCCTAATAATGGCCATTTACATATACTAAGAATCGTTTTCTTAAAACTATCAGCAAAATTTTCTTGAACGAGCAGCTTTGATGCAAGTAAACGTCTCCCTGCGTGCATATACATACATACCTTTGCCACTAATAACTAGAGTTGCTCACCAGCGCCAACGGGCAGTGGCGGAGGTTCGATACAACCCTCAGTATAACTGCGAGTCTCAACCAGATCTGTTGTGTATACATGTACGCTTCCGTAAATACTATTTCGTAGTTCTACGTTTGTTTCAAAAATTTTGCCTACGTCGCAAAAACGACCAATGTGTCGCAAAAACGGACAAAGTTACAGCATTTATGGCAGAAATGCCTGACCTAAATTATGATGGCGTTAAAATTCAATGTGTAGTTTGTATATCCCTTTAATGTATTGGTCCAAAAGGGATTGTCTACGTCACGTAAATAGTAAGCAGCATTAATTTATGTTACCTTTATTGCATGTAATCTACCGTTTAATTTACTAGACAAGGAAGCATATGTCTTCTTTTGGAATAAATATTCGGACTGCAAATTACCAAGTCAGGCATCGTTAGAAAGAATTGTGCCATCTGCTCGTGCACATGTTGAAAAAATCATAAATCGGAGTTGAAAGATAAAAAACTGTGGTTATGTGTGGACGAAACAACAGATCGTAAAAAACATTCTGTGGTTAATGTAATGGTACGTACAATGGAACCACATCAATCGTCACCTTCAATTCTATTAGCTTCCAGACGAGTACAACAATGTGCTGCCGAAGTAATTTCAAAGTTAGTGTTAAATACATTGGAAATGTTTGAACTTTCAACAAACCAACTGTTGATGTTTATGAGTGATGGTGCCGCAAACATGCTTTCTGTAGGCCGGTCTCTTAAAAAACATTGTGCTAACTTGTTACATATCACGTGTAAAATTCATGCTTTCAGTCATGTGGCAGATAGTATTAGAAAATGTTATCTTGAGGTAGACGCTTTAATAGCGCATACGAAAGCAGTATTTGTCAAATCCCCAAAACGTATTCGCAAATTTCACAGACGGTGCCCCCGTATACCTGAGCCACGTTCTGGTGGCTCAGGTATACTGTTCTTCACGTTGGGGAACATGGTTACAGGCCGCGTTATATTATCATAAATATATTGAAAATATTAAGAACGTGGTTTTACAATTCGATCCAAAGGAGGCTGCGGCTATCGAGAAAACCAGTCGAAATGTCAAGGTAAATTAAAACGGATTTAAAAACTATTCAGAACAATTACTTCCGACTAGTGGAGGCAATAGAAAAATTACAAAATCCTTCAGTGTCGTTAGTGGAATCTCTGCAAATAGTGCAACATGTTCACGCACAGCTATGCGCGGTAGAAGACGCAAAAAATGTTTGTGTTCTAGAAAGGTTTGAAAGTATTTTAGAGAAAAATTCTCATTTTCGCACATTAAGACAAATTTGTGAAGGTGCGTCAACAGAACCGTTAAGTTGTTTCAAAGATTATTTTAATTACGCAAATATAACGTCACTAGATGTAGAACGTTCGTTTTTTTGCATATAAACACACTTTTTCCTCACGCCGCACTCGGTTTGCCGAAACAAGTGTGGAAACATATCTAATGTTGCAGATATTTAACAGACATTATTCACTTTGTGATTTCACGGAAGACTCTTAAGACGGTAAGTGTTTATATTTATTTTGTGTAAACTTTTATGCGCCCGCCACTGGCTGTTGGCGGAAATTGAGCAACTCTACTAATAACATGCACAATTGAAAACTACAATTACTTATATGCTCGAGTTCCGCTAGGATTAAATTTTCTTAGCGGGTCCCCTACACTTTTGACTCACCACTTGCACTTCTAATTGTATTATCTTATCTATCAATAAAATTCTAGTAGAAAATCTATTATTAAAACAATCGCAAATCGTATTCAAAATCATTTATAGTGAAATTATCAACACCATTTTGTTTAGCAAAAAGGGACACTTACTCAAAACAAATAAAATTTGCATTAGAACAACATAAAAGTTAATAAATCTTTTTTTAATTTCCACCCCTAATATCACAGAATAAAGTACGTTCTACTACATATACGCACATATATTCTGCAAGCACATATTCCCCACACACGCATGTATGGAAAAAATATGTGTATAAAGAGGGGCCTCTTAGTGACAAAGGTCGCACGGTATCAAGATGATAGAGTAAAGCTATCACTCCATATATGATCCAGTAAGCAATGGCAGCAAAAACAATAACACGTTATCGCATATAATACGTAGCAATTCAGAAGTGTATTGGCTCTCAAACAGTTTGAAAAACAAATAAATTTAGCTAGTGAAATATATATGTTGTACATAAGAACAAGGGTATTTATGATATACAATACATTATGTACTTATGGTGGACGCATATAACACGTATGGAAACCAAATATTTTCGGAGCCTAATGCAGTTGTCCGATTGAAACTGCGGCACTGCGTCCCTTCTGTTTTCATATTCGTCAGTTCAACTGCGATCGGCATTGATGATTGATACAAGTCGATCGCGACTAGTTAGTGATACCGGGTGTATCGTTATGCTTTGTTCCAGTTCGAGATGAAAGAAAACATTAATTTTTATAATTCACCTAGTAGAGAAAGAATTAGCTTTAAAATATCTACGACTTACAAACCGAAAGTAATGTATTACCGAATCATAATAGAAACAACCGTATTCTGCTAAAGAATCCTACCGCCTAAAATACAAAACTTAAAATGAAGTAAAAATACAGAACGAGAATATAAACAACCATTTTTGCTATTTATATAAAAAAAAGAATTAAATCGAACTGTGTCGTTGACCCAATAAGAAAATAACTGGAACTATTATAAACAACCAACAAAGAAAAATTGCATCGTACGCAAAACTAGAATTTCCAAGGAATGATTTATATCAATAAATTAAATCAGACGCTGAAAAATGTCTCCGTTTTTTTTGTTGACAGTATCCTAGTCGATAGTAAAATTTCTATCGTATATTTGAGAGTATTGAAATCGAACTGTACATCAACGTAAATCGAAAATCACTGAACTGAATCATCCATCATACGCATGTGTGGCAATGGATCTCCCTTTACCGTCTACGGTGGAGTCGCGCATAACTCGTTTAGATATAGGCAACAGGGCTTCCAAAAATACATGCAATTAGACAACTTCCTAAAGCTTGGATCTTTTTTTGCGGTATGTAGTTCTATAAGTATCATACGATATTATACACATCGCGAAAATGTGAAATTAGCTATATCTACATATGTACGACGAGAGAGCGAGGAGAGGATTGAGTGGAATCCGATCGATTCGATGCGGGTCGCGTGTTAATACGCTTGTAACAACGTTGACATGTAGGCCTACTGTGTGTAAGAACACACGTAATAACCTGATGGTCATGGTCGCCTGGAAATGAAAGTTTTGCATATTTATTCTGTTGTTGCTACGAAGCTTAAACGAATCTAATAAGAAATTCCAAAGACGAAAATAAAAACAGATTCTGATGAAATAAAAGAAAAATAAATTCTAGAAATTTTTACTAAGATTCCCCGCACAGAATGCAGTCTGCCTTGTAACTAACCACATCGGTAACCGTAAACCGTCACTGCCGCTAACCCCTCCGCCTGTGGTGAATCACCCATTCGTGTTTACCCTTGTCGCATGTACGCTTTGTTGGTATAGCTAGACATTTTCTTTCCTTCTGTGTATAACCCAATTTGTTAAATTATTTTCAAGTGAATAGGTGTCTACATACAGTTTTAAGCGGTTGTAATAATCAGCAAGCCTACTGGATATCAAGTTTGAATAATTTAATTTGGAAACACCGCATTCTATTACAAAACAAAAGTATGGCTGTGTATAAACGTGCTTGTTTTTAAAAGACCCCATATACTTGAAAATAATGTTACACGTCGGACTATGTAACCTAGTACAATATTCACATCAACGTTTTTCTATGTTTAAGTGTGTAGGACTGAATTACAATCTTCTTGCTTAATAAAAAATATTTTTGTATAAAATCTGAAGACGAATACTTTGTTCCAATTTGACTTTACTCATAGGTTTCATGAAGTTTTTGTGATTAGTGAATTCAGGTATTGGATGCAAAATACAATTTATCTTTTGTGTTAAATGTAGATTTGAAAAATTGCATTTCAGCAAAATATTTTTTCCAAAAATGATCACCAGGTCGTGGATTTTATCAATGATCTTTGGAGTACTGGCCTCAACAGAGGGCGTTCCGAACTTAGAAAATTTGAAACGACTTATAAGCCGTTTTATAATATTTATCAAGTTTCTCTTTAGACTACTGAGGCTATTTGTGGTATCATGCGGTAATGTTTAGCAACAGACCCTCTTTTATCCTTTTTTGGAAATCATTCAATTTGCACGATTCAAACGAACACTAAACAAAGAGTGATAAATCAATATGGCTGAAATTTGGTGTGAGTTTCTCCAGGAGATTCTACTAACTTGCACGAACTTCTCGAACCACCCTTGTATATAAATTTCCGAGGATTTCTGAAGATTGCTACCAGATGAATTATGATGAACATAAGTGGTGTTTTAATTTCAACATTTTTAAAAGTTACTTTTGTTATTGCTTGACATTCAAGATTACTGACTTTTATTACACGCTGTACAGGGTGAGTCAACGGTTCGGCAAAATCCATTTATTTTCTAAACAAAATAAAGTTTTATAGCTATACATAGACGCATATATTAATTATTAGTACACAACCTAAAGGTGTTTGTAATTTCAGAGGACGATTATTTATTATTATTTAAGTTCTTTTTGTAACAAAACACCCTGTGTATTATGATTTTTGCATCTTACATTACATTTCAATATTTCTTATTTAAAGTATTGAAGTATTGTAAATTTTACATCGTCAAACGCAGCTGTCATTTCAGTACGTATAGCGTATTCAGTATGGCCGCTCGTTCAATGTGAATTTTCGTCTGGCGGCTATTAGTTCTTTTTCAATAGCTCCTACTCCTCCGCGAGCCTCCGATGTTTGGAGCGAGAGTGCTAAATAATTATTTTAACTCCAGCCAACGACAAACGGAATATCTTCCTACAACAGTGTAAATTCAGAAGTATTTCTAGCATAATTTCGTAAATTAAATATCTATCGTAAAATTTTTATGTACAGCGTCAGTAAGTTTTATTATTGCTGGGTTGTCAGTGGTATTTTAGGTCATAGAATAGCATATTTGAGTTGTCTAGTCCCGCCACTACGTTCATTTCATCATGCTACCTTTAAAAACAAGTTAATTCATCAAAAATTCGTCAAATCGTATTTGGAAAGGAATTATCAAAATTTGCTGTGAATAATATAAATGGTGATCGCGATTGAAAATAAAGGAGAAGAGGGACGCCAATTGGTTTTCTCACTTTGACTCAAACATTCTTCGAGGTAACTCGTATTTTGGCGGCGCTCCCAATTTCAAGCGTTAATATTTCAAGTCGTACTATAAATTCAAGATAGAAGTGAAGGTTGGTGATTAAAGGGGGATTCCGGTTCGCAGGCGTCAAAATGAAGGAAATTTCGCGAATTTTTTTACGGCAAACTATTGCGAATTTCGGGATGCGGTTTGCGAGGGTTTATTAACCTATAAATAAACTCTCTTCCAGTATTTCTTTTTAGTCCAAAGTTCATTTATTTACAAAATACATAATGGTAAACATAGCACTGCAGAAAGTGCATTGCAAATTGGCTGGCATGATTCCGATCAAATGAATGATCCGATTTTGACCAAATTTTGCAGGATCAATTTCTCCTAGGTCTGAAATTCCGAAATGTGCAGAAAAATGTGTTTAAACAAAATGGCGAGAGTCCAAAGTTGAAAGTTTTAAATTTTCCATTTTTTTCGTTTTTGAGGGGCCTTAAAAAATATTTAATAGTTGAAAAAGTGTAATTTATGAACTTCAGACCCAGGAGAAATCGGTTGGCTATCATCCTGCAAAATTTCATCCAAAACGAATCGTTAATTTGGACGCAATCATGCCAGCCAATTTCGAAAATATAGTTTTAAGAAAATTTAATTGAAAGTTTTACAACGTTGCCACGCAATATTTTATTCATCTCCCAAGCCCGCAGTGCATAAAGGATACCCTCCTCCGATTTGTGCAATTCGTTCTCCCGCAAATGTCGTTCCCTTTGTTCGATGTGAGCCCTTTTGGCTACCTCCCGTTCGGGAGCGTTGCATGGTCAACTTTGAACGGCTATAACTTCGTCAATTTTTGAGCTACGGCCATGAAATTTTGTGTACGTACATAAAATCCACTTCTCTTTGCGATAAGCCAAAAGAATAAAAATCGATTTTTTTTTTTGAACCGACGAACCGTAATTCCCCCTTAAGAATAGGCAAGTTTCCTGAAAATGTCAGATAAACATAGAGTTTAGATGACATCGGCATAAAATCCAGGTTAGTTTTAATTTTCAGTTTTAAATGTCGTTAGAATCTCATTTGTTGATATTAAAATTCATCTAAATTGCTGAAAAAGTGGTTTAGAATACTTCCAAACCCTCAGATCATATAATTAATCAATTAATTTTCGAAAATTGCATTTTTTAAACAATTTTCCGCTTTTAAAACATTTCAGTACATTATTCCTTAGTTTCATAATTTTCGAGATTAAAAAAAAAACATTTTCTTATATTTCATGACGGTATTGATCAAGCACTAGATCCAGTGCTAAACGGCTGGAATTGGGCATGGTGACACCTCACTACCAGATTAAAAAAAAGTTTCCCTAATACATAAAACGTTTATCAACTCTATGCTGTGCTTATATTTGTAGATCTATTTTTTGTGAAATTAATTACGTTAATGATCTTAAGTAGCTATGGATAAATTTAAATAGAAAATGATATTCAACTTATTTTTGAAGTTGACTTGCATGCACATTTTGCTAAGACGTTCTTATTTTCGTTTTTTTTTTGTTTGCTTGTTTCTCAATAACCAACCACAAGAAAGAACACAATGCAGTAACCTTACAAATAAGTCGAATGTCATTTTTATTGCAATTTATCCATAGCTGCTTAGATACCCAATTACAAATAAATAAACTAATTTCATAAAAAATTGAAATATTTGTTAAACTGCTGCAAATAGGTACATACATATGGTTGATAAAAGTGTTAGGTATTGGAACAACTATTAAAAATCTGTAGAAATATACAGGGGATTTTATTTAAAATAGGCAAGTTATTACTGACCGATCTTTTATGAAATATAAGGATCTTTATGAACATCTTGCTTCTTTTCCTTATACGCGTTTGCTTCAATTCTACATACTTAAATATCTTCAAAATAGAAAATCAATAAATAAATCATAATCCCATCAAAACCTCGGCATAATCTTTTTACGTGCCAAAAATTGTCTTATCAGCTCTCACTTCTTGGAAATCCACGTCATCCCTTTATCCTCCAATTTTCTCTATTTCCAACATTTTTAACGACGTCTTTCGTCACCCACGCCGCCGCCGCCACCGCAGCCATCGCAGCCATCCACCATCGATCCGTTTTAAAAATAACCACAGCCTACTCAAATGCGAATCTACATGTGCTAATACGAAGATAAAAACAAGCTTGCGGGCTACGTCGTTCGCTAGTAGATGAGCCCCAGTTTGCTCCGTATAAGGCGTATGTAAACGGTGCGACAATTCTTGGAATTAAATAGTTGTTTACGTGCTCGTCTAATTATCGGGCAGTGAGAAAAATTATCAATTTTTGGGCGCCAGACTCAGAGCGCTGATAACGAAAAAATCACACACTCACGCTGGCATTTATAAATATGTATATAGTTTCGCAGTGGATAAACAAGTTTGTTTTATACAGTACTAAATACTCCGACAACATATCGTCAGTTTTGATACTATCTAATAGTACATATGTGACATTTCCCTTAATTTCGAGATATGTATTGCGTTTAAAAATTACTCTATTCTACAGCTGTAACTCAGCAGATCATTCTCCACTTCATTCTCTCGAAAGCAGGAGTTAAACATATTATATTATGTATTATGTATGTATACAATTTCAACATCTATTCGAAATGAGTACCATTTTCCTTCATACAAACTGTAATGCGATTTTTTCGTATTTTGTTGAACATTTACTAACATGTGATAATTTAATATAACGGGTAATCGCAATATAACTCCACAAAATAACTCTAAATTTGTTTGTCAAAAGTGCTCAGTATCAGTACATACTGACATGTGTCGCGTGTAATGAGTATAAAAGCACTTAACATCCAAGTTGCATTAGCAGTTTTAAAGATACTTGGTAGTTTTATCAATAACGAAGGTAAAATCTGCTGTTGCAAGAACTTAATCACAATGCATTCGGCAATGGAAGAAAAGGACGAAAAAATAAACGAATTTGTGATGTCAGCAAATCTCAACAAGAAAAAGAACTGCTAATTGAAGATGACAGCAGATAACAAAAACGCTTGTGATAAAATCCTCAATGACGCTAACCTGGAGGAATATGAAACAAACATGAACATCGGGACGAGTGAACAAGAAGAAGGTGTAATTAACGACAATAGTTCGGAAGAGTGTAAGTATAATGAAATTCTGGAATATATGAAAAACATAAAACGTGATATCCAAAAAGCGTTGCAAGAAGTTAAGGAGAGCCTACAGATACAAACAGGAAAGAAAACACAGAACCCACCTACCACAAATATGAATCCTGGGAACACAATTGACGGATCTTGCACTTACACAAACAAGTTTGAACATAACAGCAAAAATTCACAAGCAAGCTTCCTACGGAAAGAGGGATTTGCCAGCAGTGCCGCCAACTAAATCTTATAGAAGATAACATACCTACTATTACAGATCATCAACCCAAAGAACATTCAATAATATTTATGAATATACATAAGATCTCAAACGAAAGGGATAATCTAAATACTGACCAAAAGAGAGAAACATGAGTCAAAGAGAGGTAATATTAATAATGAAAGTCCCATAGAAAAAAAAGGAAACCAGAATTGAAAAGTTACGCGTAAAATCACAGGAAAAGGAAAGTAGAATATAGCGTTTGTAAAAGAGAAAAGAACGTGGGTTTATTCAGACCGCTATAGATCAGACTTTACAAATGAAGTAATATTACATCTACTAACCAAAAGTTTCAAAATCAATTACTTCAGAAAAGAAAAAAATATGAAGACACATTACCATACTAAACAAGCTTATACCGGTTTTAAAATTGGTTTTCCCATTACTATATATGACAATGACTTGTTTGAACCCGCAAACTGGCCGTCAGGAGTTATTTCGGAGTAACATCAGAAACCAAAGCATATGCATCGACACACAAATCTACATACACGATCTAGGAAGAAGGGCAGAAAGTAAAACCAAATCACGTAACATTAAATCACCAAAAATACTAAATTATAATATACAGGGCCTATCAAATAAAATTGATGCTTTACAGCTGGTAGTAAAAAGTAATGATGTAGACGTAATAGGCTTAACGGAACACTTTTTAACTAATAATGAGCTAAACGCTGTAAATATAAAAGACTACGAAATTATTAGCAATTGACAGGGAACTTGAAATAACACCAATAGAATTAAGGGATTACAAGGTCATAGTCATTGAAGTGTATAGACCGCATCAGGTAACATAGATTTGTTTGAAGACAAGTTGAATGAATTGCTATATTTATTGGATAAAGAAAAAATGTATAAAGAGGTTTTTATAGAAATAGGCTTCAATATTAATTTCAATATAAATAACTGAATAAACACAAACAGTACTTAACATCTTCAAAACTAAACATTTTCAAAAATCCTTTGAACAACCATCACGAATCACACAAGCGACATCTACACTGATAGACAACATTTTTACGAACGTGGATGAAAACCAGTTCGTCACAAAGTCCATCAATTTTCAGTTGTCAGATCATATGGCTCAACTCCTTACTTATAATGTCCAACAATGGGCCAGCCCTACAAACAAAACTCAGAGAGTTAGAAGTATAAATGAACAAAACATGGATATATTCAAAGCAAGAATAAAAAGAAATTTATACTTATCTTCAGATGCTGCAGAGTTGTATTGCTGCTTCCACAGAGTATTTATGACGGAATTCGAGAGTTGCTTTCCTGAAAGTTCAACAAGTAAAACCTAAAATATAACGCAAAGTAACAAATAATGAAGAAATCACAAAATTTATTAGACGCCTGGAGTACTGTGACAAGAGCAACAAAAAGTCAAGGTCATCAATATCATATATCATATATCGGCTACTAAAACTGGAGTATTTGCAAAGTATTACGAAGAGCAAACTAAAACTGAACGAGGAATCTATCCAAAGATCTAACAATAAAGCTAAAACTATATGGGATATCATTAACAATGAAACTAATCGCTCATCTAGCACAATAAATGAGATATCTAAAATGTCGGCTACAGATATTAATATGTACTTCAGTAATGTTGGAGAAATAATAGCAAGTAGCATAAGCATCCTCCAGAACGTCAAGTTAAACAATGAACGCTCGTTCTTTTTCAACCCAATAACCCCTGAAGAGATAAAAAAGAATCTTAAAATAAATGAAAGCAAAACGCACGGTGAATGTCTATGATACCTAAGTATATCTTTTGACACAAGTGAAGAATATAACAAATAGGCGGCTGGCGATAATTTTAAATAAATGCGTCCAAGTATTCCCAATTTGGAAAAGAGTGAGTTTACATGCAAACAATAACACGGCTATAGAAAAGGATGCTCGAAAAATACAGGAGTTTTAGCAATAACAATTTACGTCTACCGTGCGTATGATGATAATACGTATGCTGACGTGAATAAACTAGATTTAAGCAACGCATTTGATTTGGTGGATCGTGGTATTCTTCTAGAGAAACTAAGGTACTATGGCATACGAGGAAATTCATATGACCTATTAAAATCCTGTCTATTAGATAGAATGCAAATCACCGCTTGGAACGATATCATCTCCGAAGAATTAGCAAGTAACTATGGAGTGGCACAAGGATCGATAGTAGGTCCACTCCTATTTTTGCTACACATAAACGATCTATTGTCAAACATTGTTGGTCTAGAAGTTTGTCTCTATAGGGACAACACATCACTTATAGTACGGGTAAAACAAACGATAAAGCTGGAAATAAAATCTGGCAATGCTATTAATATGGCCGAAAGGTTGTTTGCTGCAAACAGATTAAAAATGAATATGAACAAAACTCAGAATGTAGTTTTTTCGTCCAAGAGCTCTACCGTAGCCACCCAAGCAAAGTTCCTGGGACTAGTTTTGGACTACGATCTGAACTGATCGCAACATATCAGCCACCTATTAGGTAAACTGTCCTTCGTAGTATTTGCAATTAGAAGACTAAAGCAAGTAGCCACACATACTACAAAAGTGACATACTTTTCAGCATTCCATTCTCTACTCAACTATCGGGGATTGACAGTCGAAGCGAATCAGGTATCCCTTCTTCAAAAGCAAGCCGTGCGCGCGTTGGCAACCTTAATACATCACAACATGTAGAGGCCATTTTAAAACAGAAGGAATACTTACGTTAGCCTCATTATACATACTATGTAACCGTTTGCTACGTACACAGTAATACAACACAATTTGACATGAACGGTTACAAACATACATATCTATGATACACGCTTCCGACAACAACTTAGGACGCCATACCATCAGCTGTTACAATCCCAAAATGCAATTGATTATTTGGGACCCGAATTGTATAACCGTCTGCCAGAAGAGATCAAAGCAACAAACTCCAACAAATTCAAAACTCGAGTGAAAGAAATATTGCTGGAAATGAAATGCTACACGGTGAATGAATTTTTAATGAACACAAAATTTCAGAACTACATATAAATTTTCAAGGCACACTATGATTATTTTTCGAGGTCGAAAATAGCAACATTTTATTAGCGATTTTTTTATTAAAAATCTGACTACACCACTGAATTTAGAAGTTCCTAAAATGGTATTAACCAAAATTGCATTCAAGTATGTTTATGCAGATTTACTTCAACAATTATCAAACCTAGTTTACAATTACTCAACTGTCAATGAAGTTAATGAACAATTATGCAGTAACTGTCAATGTCACAGCCTGCATTTGACTTCATTTATAAATTATTAATTTCGACGTCATCGCTTACTTTGGATTTTACTTAAATTGTATTTTTGAGACGAAATAACAATTACTATTAATAATTGAAACGTTTTTTTTAATACTGCAATACAAAAATGTACTAAATAACAGTGAAAAGATTATTTAGAAACCCAGTGTAACTAGTAGGTATTATTTATTTCTTTCAAATTTGTAATTTAGTAGGTGTATTATTATATTCACTTCTGTAATTGTAGTTAGATTTTTAAAAAATGGTTATTTGCAATTCTGTGGCATTTAATAATAAGTTTACTTAATTCTTAGTTGCTTTTTTTATAAATTTTGATCTATCTTGGTCAATGGATGTAAGAAGCGGATTTATGAAATAATGGACGGTAAAGTTTGAAACATGATTCCCTCATAACTTCTTTGTTAACAAACATTTGAATGAAATTTTGGTTAAAAGCAGTTCAATACTGTTTGAATTCAGTGGTGCAGTCAGATTTTTAATAAAAAAAATCGCTAATGAAATTTTGCTATTTTCGACCTCGAAAAATAATCATAGCTTTGAAAATTTAGATGAACTTCTGAAATTTCGTGCGGAAGTAGACTTTTTGATCCACTATGTACTCAAAAAAAATTGGTTTCATTTTAATGTAAAATATAGGTTTTACAGGGGTGCTTCCATTTTAAATAGGTTACACTGCATATTTGAATCGACAATTGTAGTTTTCCACGTGTGTAAAGATTATGAATTGTTATATGGTGGCCTTTATCATGAAACAAACTCTATTTATTATTATTATTAACATCTCGGAAGTATTGATTTGTGGAATGCCCACGTTAGGCATTGCCAGAAACTCATCCAGAAAGTTTTTTCATAAATATTTATATGTAGCTAAATTGCAAATTTTTTTAAACAACTCAGTATGTTATTATATTTTTTACCGTTGAAAGAACTTAGTGTGCGATGCTCATCCACCCACGTGCTGGGTGGAGACGCTATATATTTTAAATCAAACACTAAATTAAAAATACATATTTTTAATAAACAATTCCACTTTAATAAAAAAGAAACTCATGGGAACTTGGTTAGGACTATAACATGCCTCTTTTTTATTTAAGGGCCATATTCAAAAGCCTAGTATTCAACACCTGTGCATTGAACTTGACTTAGATTTAGTGTAATTCGCCTTTTTCATAGCTATTGGAGAAGCAAATTTTCCTTTTCTTGTTAATGCAATAAGTTTTTGCGCGCTTAGAAGCTACCACCTTTAGATATTACATATTGAGTAAATTCCACAAACACTTTTACATCAATTTTATAGCACCAACTTTTTTGAAAAACTACTTGTAGATTTTGTATGTTGGTAAAAAAGGTTAGTAAACATGCACAAAAAAATTCTTACATATCCAATATCCTACAAAGCCATACACGTGTAGTTCCAAAATATACCTGATACATTCAAATGTAGACTCAACTTTAGAATCAACAAACACATAACGCCACATAAAAATATGTTGTATGTATACATACTACATATTTTGAATGCCTGTTTATTCGATCTCGCATATACGTACATATTTCTGTCGCTAAAAATAGCTTGTCTTCTCAATACAGATGTTTTTTGCAGGAAGAGACTTTTTTATCGAGTTAATTTTAATCAAACAATTTCCTTATCAAGTATTTTATTTATGGTTTAGAATTTAACTTAATTATTCCAGATATTACATTTCTGGAGATCTTCTAATCTAAAAAGGGAAAAATTATCAATTGGTCCAGTGCCCAAATCATTATTTTGGTTGCGAAAGATATTAATTTGTTAGAATTGATAATTTAGTTTTAATCAAAATGTTTCAAATGATTGTCCATTGAAGTTAATTTTGTATGTTTTTTTGCAGTGCCATGTCTTCGAATTACAGCAGCCGCGAGGACCTTGGACCTAAAGATAGGCACAGGTCTAGTTCTGCTACAGAATCATCAAAACCTACCAACATAACGGCTAGAAGACAACCTGGACCAACAGCACCTAAATCATTGCCCTTCACACAAGGTGAGAAATTAAAAATTTTTGTAAGGTGTGTTAAAAAGTTAAAATCATATACCATGTGCATACCACATACATAATGTCTGTCAAAATTGCAAATACTAAAAAAAACTAAATTATTGTATTCGAGTAATTTTATCGCTATTTGTTTTTTGATATCGTTTTTTTTTTTTTTGTTAATTTGTGTGTTGAAACTTGTTTGTACAAACTTAGTTCACTATTCATCTAATATTTGCACCGTATTTTATAAACCATCCCATCTAAAAAAAATCGCTAAACACTTGCCCAAAATCTTTGTTCACAAAAAGCATAAATATATCACAGTCTTCATGCAGAGTGAGCACCACTATTCTATAAAACTTTGACAGATTGTACCATCGCCATAACAATTTACTCAATTTTAAGGTACTCTAGACTTGATTTCTTCAAAATAACATGTGGATATAAGCAACATTTTTGAATAAGGGTTGAAATAAAAGATGGTCTTAACTCACAAAATTTTATTTAAATTTAATCAACGCGACCGGTTTCGTGGAATGCGCACATCATCAGGCCAGAATTTAGTAAAGCAATAAAAAATTTTGTCAATGAATGAAATTAAATGTCAGTTGAAAATTTCTCCACTGGTCACGATCCAAAATAAGTACATACATCAAACATTTGTTAAAAAATTGTAAAGAGAGACTAAACACAACACATTAGAAATAGGGCTGATAATACCATAAATGTTGTAAAATTGAATTGAATTTTACAACATATACAACCAGTCATATTTTTAACATATTGTGTTTGGTCCCTCTTTTTTAACAAAAGTTTTTAATTGTTTGATATACTTAGTTTGGATCGTGACCAGTGGAGAGATTTTCAACCATTTAATTTCATTCATTGACAAAATTTTTTACTACTTTACTAAATTCTGGCTTGAGGATGTGCGCATTCCACGAAACCGGTCGCATTGATTAAATTTAAAATGTTTCAGTCAATACCGTCTTTTATTTCAACCCTTATTATGAACAACTCACACAGAGTCACCATGTATCATTTTAATATTTTTATAAATCATCAAATTTACTGAAAGAACCTTAAATTTTAACAACAAATGTTTTAATTGACTATGTCTTGTATGCAATTTTCGACTGTATCTCAAAAAATATTTATTTTTATTACATTTCTTAAAGGTTGAGGATATTTGAGAGTGTTGAATAAGCATCCAGCTCCTATTTTTACTAGTATCAGGAAGTGATCTAGAAGAATTTTAAAATATATTCGATTAGCTTTTTGATATTTGGGGAATCGTTAAATTGATCAAAATAATTGTTGTTTGTTAATTTCTCTCCCCGATAAAATCAAAATCTCTTAGAAAACGCTACTAGAATAAAGGTGCTTCTTGCTGTACGAAGACATCATTTCGCTCACACCTTTTAGCTCATCCACCACACCATGCATTACTTTTTCTCTATCTAGAACTATGTAGCCTTTTTTAGCAGTAGTATCGTTTTTGCCATTGCAGATCTTGCGAACCCCTCCTTCGTAGCCACTGAGGCTCAACCACCTTTAAGTGCGGCAACTCACGTTACCACTACCGGTATGGTTTTAATTAAAAATCACTAAAATGCATAGTGAGGTGTTTTCATACTATCGCTGTAGATGATACACCATTTCTGGGTGGGACTTCTTTTTGTATGTTTCAACAAATCATTGCACAGGGCGTTATTAGTTTGGGTTGCGTTTGTTTAGTTTGATTTTTTCGCTTTTTCACAAAATCAGTTGTTTTTGGTCGCAAAGCAATCACATAATACTTTACATATAAATGGGTGTAGTTGTTTAATTTGATAAAAGTATTTATTTGATCTGTTTACAAGGGTCTAAATAAAACTTGGTTGATGTCTGAAAAGTTGTTTAGGAATTTGACTTAAAAGGATCTAAAAAGATTACATTAACTAATATTTCACCATGAGGTTTCTTGAATTTCAAGATCTTTTCAGACATGGAATCAAACAAAATAACATCTTGTCTTCTCACTTAATTAAATAACCTTCAGAACCAACTAAACTCACAGCATTTCTTAAATTTTTCCATTCAAAATTCGAACATTTTTAACCACCTTTTGTTTGTTTCCTTTTTATCTTTTCTGTTTTATCATATTTTCCTTTATGTATACCTTTTGTTAATATTATTGTTTTATTATTGTTTTCTGTTTTTGTTTCTCGCCATCTTTAACATTTATTTTGTCACCTGTGTCATTTTTTTGTAAGCGTGGCCATTTTATGTGTCCTTCCAGCTAACGAAACTATGATGGGCTGCTTGATACACCAACAAACTATCCCCCAGCAGCAACCACAACAACACCGAATTGCTGGCGTTGTTAAGCCATCGGAAAGACGGCATTCTGTCTCAGGTCCGTTGAAGAAACCCAGAGAATATACAATTACGGGTAAAATTTATGACCAATAGAAAAAAAGAGCAAAATTAACATGGCTATAATATTAATATTACGCTGTGGGATTACAGAGATCTCTATTAACAAAATTAAGTGAAAAATACAAGGGTAATTTGGGAAAAAACATTGCTATCTTTGTTATTACCGATTGTACAGTGCCGAGGAACTACATCGATCGTTATGTGAAAGAGTATACATTAGAAAATTCTGAAGACTTGGTAATATACTAAAGCCTACATGTACTATTGAACTAAAATGTTTGCAATTATCTAAGACTTTAAGGTTATACCGGAAGTAGCTATCAACTTTGTTATTATAAATCAAACATTGTATTATTACATTTTTGAATTACTAGTTCAATTTTAAGGTTTATTTGATGAAACAACTATGTTCCGATTTCTAACCATATTTAAAATATTTGCATTTTTTAAATATTTTTGGCTAATCGACAAGTACTTCTAAACTTTTATAACTATGACTGTTTAAACCTGGGAAACTGAAATTTTTCAAAACTGATGTGTAATATATAGGGTGTTCTGTTGAAAATAACAAAGTTATATGGTAGGATTAGAAAATCAAATGTCAAAACTTTTAAATACAACTATTTTATCTCTTTCTTATCAAATTGCTCTTACAAAAAAAAACAAAAAAAATGTATTCATTACGCATCTCCTTACGCCAACTCTCCTGGAAGTTTTGTATTCTAAATACGTAGAAATTCAAATTGTTCCAGTAATGAGAATTGTGCCGATTTAGCAGGCCATTTCTTGTAAATTTTGGCTTCATTCGTCCACTAATGTTGTCCAAAAATAATTCCTGCTCTTGAGACCTTATTAAAATAAATTCGCAAAAACTATGTTTTTGAATTTTTACTTTGGCTGATCCGAAGTTTCTCAAATTCTGCATTATTCGTTTAATTATGTTTGGTGACAGCTTCTGTTCTTGTGGATACCGAGCGCCAAAGGTGTTGCATGTTCTCGATATCACTTTATTGCATTTTCCATAAACAATAAACAAATTTAAATATAATCTTCGTTCGTTTAATTTAAACGCGCTGGCATTGTTTATAATTGAAATCTAAGTAATATATATTGTTATGTTATGTTCATCGTTGTATTTACGACAACAACAACTTCTCTCGGTTGTTACTTCGGTACTGACCAAATGTCAGGCTGGCCACTCGTTGACAACCAAATATCCCTCTTGCGGGGATAATTGGGAATTTCTTCGTTACCATCCCCCCCTCAACCAACCGTCCTTGAGGCGAGGACAAATTTACTCGTTTATTAATTTTCTATTCACTTATTTCTTCCAAATTAATGTAGAAATCGTCTGGAATATGCAACAACATAAATTGCAAAGCACATCAGATAATATTTCATCAATTAAATCTTTACCTGAAAGGTTTCTATAAATTAGCAGTGGATTTTCTATTTTAAAGCTTGTTGGTGACAGTTCGGACCACAGAATCATCAACAAACAACCTCCTAGTTAAGTCACTGCATTCGTCCTCGTATGCTAATATCATTTGATTGAAAGTCATCGAAAAGTTAGTTTCTATTTGGGTAAATTATCAAAATTGGCTGTGAAAGAAAACAATCGCCGGTCTTTCGCGATTTAAAATAAAAGAAAGAGGAACGACGCCCTAAATTTTCATCAATCTTTATTCGGCCTTGGTTGAATCAAAGTTTGTCTTGAATCCAATCCAAAGATAAGTGTTCGTTGTGTGTTCAAAGTTATTATTAGAAAAGTAAATAGGGTTAAATATCCAGAGCAGGCAGCTCATGTGGTGGGTATATAAACAGAGGGTTTATATACATTGGCGTCGTTCGAAAGTTTAAAGGTTAGTTAATTTTTAAAATCTTAAAAATTCGTTAATTTGATTTTACTGAGTTGGAAATTTATTCTAAAATTGCCGTAAGGGTATCTAGGGATACCCCCGAATCTACAAAAATCATTTATCAGAGTTAAATTAGAAAATTTAACAAAATTTGAGTAAAACTCCCGAGAAAGATATTTCAATATATATAGAGTGTGTCCCTGGATTAACGCATGAATAGGTACGGCAGATAGGAAATTATTGAATTAAATTTTCATTTTTTGGGGTTCGGCCATGCTTACACACTAAGTACTAGCATAATTTATTACCCTGAACGTTGCTTTTTAATAAGCATTTTATCGTATCTCCTACAGAAAATACATTTTACTAATTGAAAAAATTCCTTTTTTGTAAATTTCCAAGATATACTTGATTTATCGGCAATAAAATCATGGTATAGGTTATTTACTATTCAAGCATAGCTAAACCCCAAAAGATGAAATTTCAACTTAATAATTTTCTGTCCATCTTGCCTATCCATGCGTTAGTCCGGGGACACGCTGTTTGTATGATTAACTTGAATATCCCCTAAGTTGAATGACATTTTCAAAAACTGTATAAGGTATATTCTCATTGGAGGATACTTTTTGGTTACTTTTTGGAGGGAAATTGTTACTATACTTAATTTCCTAAATATCTTGAAAAGTATCCATTTTAGATGCGTAATGAATATGAGATGTTTTTGTAAGAGCAATTTGATAAGAAAGAGAAAAATAAATAGTTACAATAAAAAAAAATTAAGTATTGACACTTTTTCCATTTGAAAGTTTAATCGTAATTGTCAAAAACGCTGTGTAATGTTTTCGAAAAATTCATTCGGTTTCTAATCCTACCCTATACGGCAAACAGTTCTGTAAAATTTCAATTTTCCAAGTTAAACACTTTCAGAGTTATAAAAGTAAAAAAATACTTCAAATTTGGTTAGAAATAGCAATGCAGTTGTTTTATCAAACAAATCTTAAAATCGAATTAGGAATTCAAAAATGTAGTAATGTATAGGGTGTTCTACTTAAAATAACAAAGTTGATTGCTACTTCCGTATAACCGGAAATGTTAGGTTATTGAAAATATTTTAGTTCAGTTTAGATCGATGCAGTTGCAAAAATCTACCATATACGTGGTTTAATTGTTTCTTCTTTGTTAATTGTGTATTATTGATAATTAAAAACATTACTACTTTGTCAATTCAGGCTAATTTACAATATTAATAGTAGTGCTCATTTAGATTGAACCATTCTATATGTATCGAAATCTTTTAATTGGAATAGAATAACATTTCTCTTAGAAATCCAGGCTGGTAGTTTTCGCGGAGATGCCAAGATTTTACAATTACTTTTCTCCGTTTACCCTTGTAAGACAAAATAAAATAACCCAATTCCCAATTTAATTCAGAGCGAAAAAGTCTAGTCACCTCAGAAAAAGATATTGTCATTAAATTTTAATATTAGACCCTTTGGTAAACGGATAAACTTACTAGTCAAAAAGTCAGAAAATTCTGAAGCTTTCTTTTACATTTACAATAAAGAAAACAATTTATCGTAACTAAAAAGATTTTATTCCAAATTACAATTGAGTTATTCGTTTGAAAAATGTCAAATTTGCTTTCTACAAAACAAAACATGAAACACGATGTGCAGCATGTGCTTATAACTATAAAGGTATTATATGATGCCTGTTTTTCTTTATGTTTTGTTCTGTTTTTGTTTATTAATTACTTACGGGGATCTTTTTTATTGTTTGTTTATAAAAATGTTTTTATTATTGATCTTTTTTGTTTTTGAAGTAAGAAACATGGTATTATTGGTTGATTTTGCAAGAGGAGTGATACATGAAAACTTTCACAAATAAACAATAATCTGCTAATGTTTCAAAAGTTTTTTTGTATCTTTCCTTTTGTAAACCGATCTCAAGCACTAACATGGGATTTCTAACACAAGAATACTACACACATCACAGATTCACATGAACACATTAAAAACAAAAATGAATCTACACATACTAACACTGAAATACTATACAGGCTGACTCAAGTCAATGGCCCACTCTAGCTGTCTCCGTTATTATTAATTTCAGGAAGTCGGTTAAATTAGTAAACTAGTAGTTTTTGCTGCTGGTTAATATGCACTTATTAGAAAAAAGGTTCAATAACACATCTTATAAAAAAAAGAAAGTTAACCTTTTTTTGGAATTTTTTGAAAGATAATTTAATTTCTGGTATAAAAATTTTATACATTATTGTTCTGAAATAAATATTAAGAAAGATACTGTGAAGAAACCAAACATTTTACGTCTAAGTACCAGAAACCAAATACTTTACGTGTGACTACCAAAAAAATATATTTAACAATGACACATTCAGAACGTAAATTATTTAGTTTCGCATAAAATTACAACAACTATTGTAAATATTAAACTACAAGTATGTATTTTTATTAAAAACTAAAAACCACTGTAAGTAATAATATAATACATTGGAAAATGTACAGGTATTAATTTTTTTTTTTTGTAAGAATTTATTATTCAATTGTTTTTCTATTAACTGTAGCAACTAGCAACAAAAACACTACTAGTTTGTCAATTTAACCGATTTCGTAGGACCAATAATAACAAAGATAGCAATAATGGCTCGCTAATTTGAATCAGGCTGTATACTAAAAAAGAAGGATTGAGGAACTAACAAAATTTTACAAAGTCAAAATTCGTTAGGCTTTTCATGGATAAACGACGCTAGTGTCTTCTACTTTGGGATTGAGTCCTATACCGAAAGGTTTTTAAGTTTTATGACTTATACTACCACTTTTTTCAAAATAATTATAAGGAAGATTTCTGTCTCCAAGGTTTTACTTTTAATATAGTTTGATAATATTGAAGAATGTTGGTTAAATTAAATCCATTTTATGAACAATACATCGTGCAATCCTTTATATCTTTCTCGAAGAATCATCGTAAGTAATCCTTTGTTGTTACTACTAGTAACTAATGTTTTTGAAATTTATCTGGTGCGAGCATAAATGATTGAGTGAGTTGCCAATTACTGGTTAGTTGGTAGGTCACTAAATGTGCTAAATTCAATACAATTCATATTCAGTGGCGTGCAAACAATTTTTTTAAGCATAAATAGTGAAATGTAATGTATAAATAAACATAACCTCGACATGTCAAAATATTTACGAGATTTAAATTAAACATTGGAAACAATTAACATGTTTAGATACTTATTATATGTCATTTCTTTATGAAACATTATTGTGGTTATATGTATGTATGTTAGTTTATTTCTTGCAAAAAGACAGCAACTAATAGTTTGGCCATCGTGTAATTAACTGATTAATTATAGCCATGTTGCAAAACAGACATACACCACTTGTTAATTTTTATTTTTATTTGTATTTTGCTACAAGTTGAAATTACTAATTACAGAACATTTAGGATTAAACAAATTATAAATATTGCTAATTTAAAGAAACTTTTGAACAAACTGAGCAATTGATTATCATTAAATTGCTTGTAATAGCTTTTCAATAAGACAGTCTCTGCTCCCAGCGTTTACAAAAAACAGCTGGAAATGCTGACCTTGATTTTGTAAACACAAATTTATTATTCTTTTTAAACTTTCGAAAACATTTTGTAAGCACTCTACCGGAATATTTGCAATTTCATTCGTAATGGCTTCTTGCATCTCGTTCAAGTTGTGTAAACGTCTGGTGACCGTGCTGGCCACAATCGTCTACTTATTATTCTTCCTGGAAAAAGTTGTTGTAGAAATTGGATTGTAGCATTGGCTACATGAGGAGGTGCTCCGTCCTGCTGAAAATACCTGTCTCGTAATTCATCCTCACACTGTTCATTTATAAATGGCTCCACTACTATTTCTCTATATCGTTGAGTGTTAAGTGTCACATCGAAGAAAATTGCACCTACTATACGACGACGAGAGATAGCAACCCATACACCAGTTTTAATCGGATGCAAATCACTCTCTACAAAATTTTGTGGATTAACTGCGCTCCAAGTTCGATAGGTTTGGCTATTTACATATCCAGAAAGATTAAACCACGCTTCATCAGTGAAAAATGTCTTGTCGAAGGTGTTATTGTCATTTATATTTTGTTCAAACTATTGGCAATATTGAACACGAACTATGTAGTCGACAGGAAATAAGTGTTGTACAATATACATCTTATGCGGCTTCATATGCAAATCTTTTTAAGTATCTTTCTACACGTTCCATATGAAAGACCTATACAAAAAATTTATAACCAATTATTTATCTAAGATATTTAGACATTCCTGAATGTACCTGTTTGTTCAGATAGTTGTCTTTAAGGTTTATTAGGACTCCGTTCCATTCGTGCCTGAACATCTGCCACAACCTCCTCTGTAACTACTATTGGTCTTCCAGTAGATTTACCTTTAGAAACATTGCCAGTTTCCAAGAAACGCTGAACAGTACGTTCCTGGTATTGTTGAAAGTCCGAATAAGCAATATAATTTTCAGGATACATTGCATGAAATTGGTTGTAGCATTGCAGTACAGAATAGGAAAATGAACCGTCTTCATTTAGAACACCAGTACGGAAATATATCATCACAATAAAAATATTCTGCTCCGTTGGGAAAGGCATCTTTAATGAAATCTACGTATGATATTTATGCATAAATGATATCATAATTCCAACGTCAAGTAACTCACCTCAATCACTAGACTTTTATTATAGAGTTTGTTTTGAAAAAAACAAGTTTTGTACGGAATAAAGACAAGATAGAAAGAAAATAAATACAC
This sequence comes from Dynastes maya, assembly GCA_029619315.2. Taxonomy (NCBI): domain Eukaryota; kingdom Metazoa; phylum Arthropoda; class Insecta; order Coleoptera; family Scarabaeidae; genus Dynastes; species Dynastes maya. Next base: position 241,011 of record JAROYE020000037.1, read on the forward strand.
GCCGATGTCAACTATTCAAAATATAAATTGTTAGTGATATTAAAATTGTTACCAACCTAAGTTTGGTTCCAAGCATTGCCAATTCAATCAATCATTTATGCTCGCGCTGTAGAGCGGATACATTTTAAATTTCGCAGATGATTTAAGTTGGTAGTTCCGGCAATAAATGACATGTACGCCAATTTCTTAACATAATACAGACAAATATATCCTTTATTGCCGGAACTACCAACTTAAATCGTCCGCGAAATTTAAAAAGCGCCCACTCTACTGATAAATGTTCGTAAGATGAATTAGCAAATAAGCTTTAGAAAGATAGAAATTGAAACAATAACAGAAATCTACTGAATTTTAAGTGCCTATATAATTAATGTTTAAACTATCCAGTAATTGTCAGATTTAACATATACAGCTTTGGCCATATGTCTTAAGCACCCCTATGTATTATGAGTAATTGTAAAAGTACAATGGTTTAAATTAAACTGCTTGCACATATGTATTCCAAACAACAATTTATTAATATATATCAATATGTTGTAGCGCCACCACGCTCTTTGATAACAGCTTTACTCCAATTAGGTATTCTCAAAATAAGTTTTTGGCAGGTTATAGCTTCTCATTCTTCCACAATTTCTTGTTTTAAAGCTCCCCAAGACTCGCATTTGTGTTTGGCGATGTTACCCTTTCTAATGGATGTTAAATGGGTTATAGATCTGGGAACCGTGCAGGTCAGTCTAAAAGGTGTATCCAATTTTCGCGAAATCAACGCAACGCCTCCTTGGAACGGTAGCAAGGCGCATTGTCCTGTTGAAAGTAGGAATTGCGGTCTTCATTTTCAAATAATGTTAACATGGACGGCTCCAAGATTTCATTTAGCACCGTTGTATAGCGAACGGTATTCATACGGCTTTCGCGTAAATAAACTTCCCTGACCACGGACACTGACACACACCCCAAATCTTCACACTTCTATCGTCACGTTTGACTGTAGGTACGATACAATCGCAATCGGAGTGAAATGCTTCTCCTTTCCTGGACCGTACGTACTGCGCACAAGGTCGCCCGAAAAGCTGCAATTAACAACCTAAAAAACGTATAATTTGTTACTTCTTTCCACAAATATCGAAAAACGTAAATGTAATTTTATGTCGTTGTCAAATACAATGAAACTATATTCAAACTTGCCTCTATACCTATAAGATTCGTCGGACCATATAACTTTTGATCAATATTCAGTAGACCAGTGTGCATACTTTTCGACCATTGAGAACGCTCTTTGTTATGGTCTTGTGTCGGTATACGCTTCCGGCGAACTACTGGCCCATTTAAATTTACTTTAAGGCGTCCTCTTACAGTTCCCGTTGAAATTGCAATTTTATAATGCACCTTAAAACTCACTAGATAAATCCTTTGCTGACTTTCTTTAATCGCGCAATGCCGTTCTTTCCAGTGCCAAATGTGCCGTTCTTTCAAGTGCCAAATCATCTCCTGCTGAAGTAATGCATTTGCGTCCACTTTTCTTTGTATTTTTGTACGAACCAGTTTTATGAAGATGCTTTAACGTATTTTTTTGTACATCACAACGTGAATACTTTAATTTTTTTTTTTGCTATTTCCATTTGAGATAAACGAAGTGATTTCAACAACACTTTCTACGATCTGGAACTTCCCAGGGGCGCCTAAGACATATGGCCAAGGCTGTATGTACCTACTCTGACAGGAAATCTAATTCAGACTGGTTTTCTTTTCTTTCTAAGTAGGTAACAAATAAATCGGTTTTGTGTACTAAATTAAATGGGCAGTCAATATTTAAAAAATAAGCCTCAGGCAAAATATTTTATTCGTGGGGTTTTTGCTCAGAATGCTTAGGGAAAGACTGTTACATGAAGTTTTAACGGAAATTCTGAATCGCTTTGCATTTGACAAGGTGTTTCAGATGTGCATGTCATTGACAGTATCAAGTATCAAATAACATGGCTTCAAGCCATGCGTTTGGTGAACGACTAAACCCAAAATAAAAGGACATCAGCGTTGTTAAAATCTACCATTTACTGTGATTTTTGCATCGAACAAAACGGGTCACTGGTGGTTTTTATCTGATAGCAGGGGCTGTAGCCTGGTCTGGAATTGTGAACCACCAGAGAACACGGTCACTGCCCCTTGCTCAACCCGCTTCCTCCACTGACCACTTATCTCATCCCCCAAGAGCAAACAAGCGCGCCAATCCATCCTCTAAGTGTATGTATCATTGCGTCAGAGCCGGCTTCATTCTTTTCGAACGGAATCAGAAACACTTCGACTGGACAGTTGACTTAAATTAAATAGCCAATTAATATGTCAAAACTACAACAGCAACCGCTTAATCTTGAATTTTAAGCTAGAGATTTTGACAACTGCCAAACATTAACCTGTTAAAACAATTGAGTGTCCTTTCGGCCTACTTGGTACGAGGAACTGTATCCAATTTCGTTCGGAAAGAATTGTTTACTGTTGCTTAATGTTTCGCTTAACATGTGTATATATTAATCTATATTTATTATTCATATATATACCTTGAAGTCATTATTAAATGAAAAAGAAGAATGAATAACTGAAGAATTCTTTTCTTAAGCCAGATTTCTTAAAACCTAATACGCATAGGTTCTTTTTTTGGGGTTATAAACTAAGAAAATCAGCATTTCATAAATCAATGATACAGCCGATACAATTTTTAAAAATGATTAAAACACACACGTGCAATTTGAAAAATCATAACTTATGATATAGATCATGTTCATCGTTACCCTTTTTGGTTTGCAACTCTCTTATAATTTGACATTTCTAAAGCTAAAATCCCAGAAAATGAATCTCTACTTATCTGTACAAACATCTCTTTCACAGCGCCGTTTTCTCTCATTTCTCACTATTTTATTTACAGATATCACATCCCCAATTCCTTTTTACAATTCCAATAATCTCTGTTATAGGTCTTTCTGGCAACAACGCTATTCGCGAAAGATGCGACAGCATGCCATCAAGAGCAAGGACCACCAGCGAAGGTAACCACATCCCCTTTCTAAGCCAACCGCGCTACCTTTTGCCACATCGACCTATCTCCATTGGGAGTCCAATAACTCCACCATCAGCTGCAGGTTCCACAGATTCCGCTGGAAGTTCTACAAGCATTGACGATGAACATTGGCACGATACCGATATCCTAGGAGGTAGTGGTGCTGTTGCAACGGGAGGAAGGTGTTGCTCGCATTCGATGACGCCGGATGAGCCAATTGCTGAAGAAAATGGCGAAGACATTGTGGATGGAACCCAGTATCTCCTACATAGTGGTTCTTCATGTTTAACCTTTATCCCGAGACAAAGCCACGCAAGATCTGATGATGGTTACGTTGATATGAGTCCTAGTAATAGGAACCACCAAGCTTTCATGTCACCAACGGCTAGTTTGAGTAGTGTGACTTCGGGAACTCCATCTACCGACCTTAGATTCAGCGAATATACCATGGATAAAGTATCTTCGTACTTGACAACTAGTGAGGACGAAGGTAGTGATCGTCCAGCCAGAGCTTACTCCTTCGGATCCCGTCCGGAAACCGGAAAATTCAGGACGAATCACGCGTCAGAAGCCGCTAGGGAAAGAGCTTACAGTTTTGGAGCAAAGACTAAGAAAATCCATAATAGAATCTTACCGCCTTACGGGACTTACCAACATAATTCTGGGGCAAAATCTTCTAGTGCACCATTGTTGTCAAGTTACCGTCTTCAAGGATCACATTCTTCATTAAATCCCCTGAACGATGATCATATGGAGTTGGATTTCTCTAAACCAATTACTACAAGTACGATTACCACGTCGAATTCAAGGTATCTAGATATGAAACCAGGTAAGACTCCTTCGGGTTATGTAGAGATGAAGCCTGGAATTCTACCAGATCCTACTTCAGAAAATAAGAGAAAACCGCATCAAAATTCCTTAATCCACAAACCTAATCGCGTCGCAAGTTATGACGCTAACAAAAATCAAGATTACGTAGATATGACCGCAGGAACATCCCCCGGAAAATCGGAAAATTACGTCCAACGCACTAGAGAAATTCCCAGCGGATATATGGATATGGATATGAGTAAAAACAAACGTGATCTTAGAAATAGATCAATGTCATCCCCTTTATCGAAGTCTCCACTATCACCTTCAAATCCAGGGGACTACATGGATATGAATTGTAATACGAAACACAAGATTTCTACAACGACTCCGCCTGTCGATTTAGGACATTATTCCTCCTCCCCTGTGAAGTCTTCGATATCTCCAAATATTTTCGAAGGATCCCCTTCGTCCATTGAATACATCGATGTAGATTATCCCACGTCGAACTCTTCAAATGATGGATATGTTGAGATGACTCCAGGTAAAGGAGTATCAAGTTCCTCGCATCAAAGACAAACGAGTTTAGATGGAACAGACGCTGACAATTCAGATTACACCAATATGTCCCTTGGATCAACATCTTCTAAGAAAAGAGAAAGAAGAAACAGCGCTAAAAAAGATAAAGTTCGATCACAGCCCATACAGATCCAAACGACTACGGTAGCCGCTCCTACCATGTTTAATATGGCGAAGGGACCGGGTTCTAGTAGTCCGTTACTATATTCTTGGGCTGGACGAAAATATTCGACTGGAACTCCCCCTAAAATGTGTCTACCTTTATCTAGTAGTAATTATGGTTTATATTCGAGTTTACCACGACAGAGATCGAGAAAGAATAGTAGAAGAGATTCTAAAGATAGCTCAACATCAAGTGCTACAACTCCTTCAAGTTCTTCGACGTTATTCCCGATGAGTTTGAATAGTCCCAGCTCGCCTATAAAAGCTGAAACTCCAACGGGATCTAAGCTACCCCCTGCCATAAGCAAATTTGGATCGAACGATGACTACGCAATTATGGACTTCTGCAAAACGAATCGAAGTAGCAGCAAGTCTGAGTCAAGTGAAGCTGATTACGTCAACTACAATCCCGCAAAGCCTTACCAGCGTACTCAATCCGCTGATTATGTACCCATTAATCCCCAAACAACAAAAACAACCACCCCCAGCTTGGCGAATATTGTCCATGTAATCCCATCCGGCAGCTCCTTCCTAGATAAATTATTTCGACCAATCACGGAAAGCAACGAGAGGAACTCCTCAAGAAGAGGCTCTTACCGTTCCTTGGAAAACCTCAGAAGTAACGAAGTTGAATCTCCCAATAGTACCAGCGACCACAGCGGCGAAAAAGCCAAATCGCGACCTGATTCGGTAAGTTCCGAGACAGGAAGCAATTTATCCAGACCAGGATCCACCTCTAGCGAATTAGGATCCACTTCATCGACTCTTGTCGGTTCCAGACCGCCCTCTGTTAGTAACGACCCGACGCGACCACCTTCAGCGACGTCTAGTGACTTGCAATTGTGCTACGCCAGTTTGGAGTTGGTGCGAACCGATGAAGATGGCAGCAGGAGTCCTAGGACGCTAAAGACGCAATCTAGTGAGGGTAGCGCGAACTCAGGTGCGTCGGGTAGTGGGAATCAGGAACAAGAAACGGCTTTTACCTACGCGAAAATTGATTTCGTCAGGAGCGGGGACGGTTTTAAGCATAATTCCCCTCTTGTAAGCAACGCCAAGGTTAAGCATTAGCTGTAATTTATTAAAAAAAAGGTAAACACATGGATTCATGGATTTCTTTTTTATTATTTAATACGTATACTGGCTGTTTTATGATTCTAGACGCCATCTTGGGATCCAACAGACTTGTAAGACAGCCTGTATATCTGCAAATTAGACTGATCTATTTTAGATGAGAAGTTAAATATTATAATAGGGTTGATTTCTATACTATAAAAAGAGGAATGGTTGAGATTACTAAAAAAAATGAATTTGTATAAATATTTTTTGTTAAACACATTTTAAACTATTTCCGTAGCTGTTTTGTTTTCTATGTCTGCTATTCTATTTTTTTTATCAACAAACTTCAAATCAATTATTATATTAAAATTATTATTATTATATTAAAATTACATATCAACGTAAACTAACTTTTTTCCTTTTTATAGACACATAAATATATTTTTCATCTCTACCGAAGGTCTCTAAGAAACCTGCATTTTTATACCAGTCGTTTCTCTGTCGTTTTGATTTTATGAAATTGTAGCTGCAATGGGAATATTTTTTTGAGGCATCCGTGTATAGATAGTTGTCAATGTAGAATCTTAGATGTGAAATTCGTGTAAGAACCATTTGAAAAGTTAGATGAACTCGATTGTGAAGTAATTGTTATTTAATGTAAATTAAAGAGTAAAGATAGGATAAAATGTTACTTTCTATATTACATTCTCAGTTAATTGCAACATCAAAATTTTAATAAAACCCTTTGATAAGTCTTAAGTAAATGGGGGTAATTAAAATTGAAGTGTACATTGCTTCAGTTTTTGGTTAAAATTTGAGAAAAAAATTATTGAAATACTTTAAACGTGCTCTCCCTTTATTTAATATCACTATTGCGCTATACGCGTTACTGAAATTCATTTCGCTAGTGTACAGTATTAACCAACTTATAAATGAGCCTATTTTTTTTCTCTTTTCCATTTTTTTTTAACTAGAATAAAATCTACAATTAACGCCGAAAATTTCACTTTTTAAAGAAAATTTTAACTTGTTCAGGATTTCTGAAATTAACTAAGTCGGCTGCGTCTATTTGTATAACAATTCAATTTATTTTAGGAAGATGTATCAAACCAAGCTAAAAATTTATGGCAATTACATCTCAGAAAAACGCAGCAATCTACAATTTTTCCTATATACATTTCTTTCAATTAGCTGCTTGTACTTCCTTTTGTACATCTGTATGTGTATATATTTAAAAAACAAATATATCGTGTTTATACAAAGATAAATCTATTAATGTAAACGTAATACCTACAGCTTTTTGTGCTTAATAAACAAATCACATTTATATATAACAAATATTTATACAATGCAAATGATTAAAGTAATTAATAAGTAAATAAATTATAGCTATAGTTAAAAGAATGGGAAGAACCTTGTAAAACAAGTACATAGCGTAATTGAAGATATAATATTCCTATAGTTTAGTAAATATTATGTGTAGTAGTATGTAATATGGAAATATATCTGCATTGTAATATTATCATTATTGTATTTAATGTAACGCTTAAAGCTTTAGTACATTATTATCTTTATTATTATTACTATTGTAATTGTAATATATGCATACTATTATTATATCTATGTTATTTATTATCGTAATTAATTTAGACTAAGAAAAACGTTGTGTTTTCTTTCTTTTTTCGTCATTTAATCAATCTATTTTCAAAGATACACATGGTTGAATAAGCTAAATAAAGAGTAGTTAATTAATTTAAAAAATCCACAAAAAATGAAATAAAAAAATAATTGCATTTATAGATAAGAGACTATATTATAATTTTAGAGATATTTTAGCTTATTCAATTTGTTCACTATTAGTTTAATATCTATTCTATACGAAATATCTTTGATAGGTCTGCCCAAAATACTGTTATAAATTTCTTACGCTATACGGTAATTTATCTCAGTCCAAAAGCGTTTGACATGTCAAAATAACATTATCTTAGTTTTTATTAAACAACGTAGTAATTGTTAGATCTGCACCAAATTTAAATACAGTGAGTGGTTTCGCGTTTTGCAGGAGCAGAAAAACTTCCGTGCTTGGTACGTCAATTCTCTTTTTTCTTTAAAAAAGGTATAGTTGATGAATATCGTATTTAGCTTAAGAACTTTATGATAGCATTTTGTATAGAGCTTTGAGAGATAGCCTATATACATACATAAAAATATATTATATACATACATATAAATAATTTTAGTTTAAATGTTTAATACAAGAAAAACGATGTTCACTATAAGGAGAAGAAGAAGAAATACTGCCGTACTAGTACTACTAAAAGGATAAATAGAAATTTTTAGAGAGAATTGTACAATTAATTAATATAATTAAAATGAACATGTTACAGTTTTACACAAACGTAGATGAAGAAATAATTACCTTCCATTTAAAAAAAATTACAATATGCTAAAAAAAAAATAGTAACTACAGGTGCTAATAGTTAAAATTACATATGTCCAGGGTGTATAATTCAGTAGGATTAAAAAAATGCTTTTTGATAATTTAAGCATTATAAAATACAAGGAAACATCCTGTAGATAGATCAACGAAATTCTAGTGGAATTTTTTTAAAACAACAAAATGGTAACTTATTGTTTTTCATTTTCTCCTTTAGATTAAGAAAAAAATCAATACATTGCATTGCCTCTCATAAAATGATTATAATGAAACAGAATTACTTCGATTGATGAGGTTATTTTTTTAAGGGGGTCAATTTGAAGATGAAATATCCATTAAGTACATTCCCCTTGAGAAATAACGCAAAAAGTACATGATGTGTCACTATCAATAAATCTTTTAATCTTTTAGTAGTGACGCATCCTGAGAGTTTACCAGAAAATACAAAACTAAGCAAGAAAACTATATGTAATAGAGCTTTCAACGAACGAAATACCTTATTATATGTACACTTGTCCTTAAACAGAATGCAAAGTATATAGAAATATATTTGCAAAAAGTGCCTTTCTACCTAACAAGAAATTTAAAAAAAAAACGTTGAAATTAGCAGTTTATTTCGAATCTATAAAAAACTAAAATTGGTACGAACTATATAGATAACATATATTTTTGGTTGTTAAAAGGATCAGACATATACGATACAATCGAAAAAAAAAACCGTCAACACAAATCTAGAAAGCCACAATTGAGGCCCTCTATCACAGCTGGAAAGTGGAAAAAACTGTTCAAATATGTTTGGTAATTCGTAATTATCCAATTATTAGATATGAATTTAAAGTATATTTATAAATTATGTGTATACAGGGTAATCCCTAGTCTAAATCTTATAAAATAGAAGTTAAATTTAATGAATTTAGTATAAAATGTGTAGAGATTTTCAAAAATTAATAAAAACAGTAAAAAAAAATACTTTAAGGTGCTCCATGATTACTATAATTATTTTTTTAATGCGTATGTATTTTAATAAACTTAGCGGAATATTTTAGACCATTTTTCAAATCGATTGATTCCCTACGATTATTTAATTATCTTTTTATTTCGATAAAACAACTTACCACAATATATCCGGGGTTTCTTGCGTACTTTTACAACAAACCTCGTACAATGTACATACTTTGCAAAATTCAAACAGACAGGCTAAATACACGCAGTTATTTTGTTAGTAAATTATATTTATACAAAAAAGTTGCTATAACTACATACAAATCCTATATAATAATTACATATATTTATTACAATTAAGAAATTTAACGCTTGAATTCGAACTCTACAATAGAAGCCATATTTTTATGAACGAAAATATTTTGAACTAAATAAGAGATTACAGTTTTTAAAAAAGTAAACCATATTATACACTATAACGAAAACATTTAAGAAAAAAAAAATGAAAGGCCTTGAAAAGTATATCACTATATAATATTTAAAATCAAATTATCTATAAAAAATAGATGAACAGATCACATATAGTAACTGAAGCTTTATTCTTTAAAACTGCTCTATGCTAACATGTATACTATTCTATGTATTGTATATTAAATAAAAAATAAATTATTATATGTACTTATTTGTAACAAGAAAATATATAAAAATATATACTATTTGCAAAACTGTTTTTTTCAAGTACTATTTTGTAAATATGTGCTTTATATTACTATCCTTGAATATAAAAGATAAAGAAATCTGAACGAATGAATGCCGCACGCAAATTATATCTCTAGTAAAATTCTTGTATCATATGCTTCAAAAAGATGTAAAATTCGTCGTAGTACGCTTGATATGACAAAATACCTGTTTATCAAAAATTCTAAAATTTCAAATAGTACTTCATCCTAACTCAAATTTGTGTAGTTTAAATTTTTAAAACTTTAGATTCGTATGTTGTTTTATGAGAATAAACTCTATATAAACTACTAAACTAAAATGCTGGCCTCAAATATGGCTTACGTTTAGGTACGAAAAACTATATGCTTACAATTGTTACCTTTACCTGGTTAAATTTCATAATCTTATTTGACTTATTATATTGTTAGGCAAATTGTCTAAATAAAAAGAGAAACTACCACTAGGTAAATAATGAAATTATAGACGGGTGTGATAGAATAATGCTGTAAGTTCATTCAGAACCTCGTGAACTATCAAACTATTGCGCTAAAGCTTGAACCAAGTAGCTTTTAAAAATGTTGCTGTACGTCTTATTTAATATTCCATACTGTGTTTTGTTTCATTTTAAGCCCTCCTACTAAGCTAATTCCTAAAAAAATAGGTAATTAAACAAATAAACGAAAAAGATAACTTGTCAAAATGAACGCAATGCATAAATAATTACGATTTTTTATTTAGAATTTGGTCTTTCGATGTTTTTTTTCCTAGCATCTGTATATAATTTATTGCCTAGGTTATATACAAAAATTAAGAAGAAAACGTACGTTATATATCATAATTATATATGTATAATATAAATAAATATTACAAATGACATATTAATTAATAAATAATAAAGGTATTTAATTTATTTCTTTTGTCGTTTGCGTTTTATTTCTTCCTCATAACTATCATTTTTAAAGTGAATTTATTAATTTAAAAAGGTAATTATTACTGAACATATGAGTGACGACATCTGTAGGATAGTAGTAATAGTATTAATCATCTAAGAATTTTATGTAGGTATTTACCTAAAAGACCCTCGACTAAATTTCTTCTTTATCGGTAAGAATCTAAGATTAGAGCGCAAAATTTGAAATTTCAAACTAACTTATTGGAAACAAAAATCACATCACAAAGAATTTATTTAAAAGCTGAATACAATATTTCTATTTAAATGCAAATAAAGTTTATATTTTCAATACTGGAAATCCTGCACTAAAATATGTCCTTTAAAATATTTTTCTCCAAAAAAGTCCAATTTAACGAATAAATCAAATGAGCTATTCAAAACTGAGCAACCATATTCACGGTCGTCACTGTAGGAGGTCCCATAACTCACGGCCGAAAATATTCCTAATGTAAATAAGGCATATAAGGCGTTGTTGCATTCTTCTACTTTAGGAATAAGAGGTGGGCAACGTGAGGTTTAGAACGAACTTTTCACACTTTCAATGTTAAAATTCTGATGTAACATATCGGCACGTGTGACTTTCGTACAGTTTCCGTAAATTCGCGAATAATTTTCAGTGTTTCGAGATGTCTGTGTGCAAGTTACTGTGTGATCGTTTATTTATTAATTGGTAAGGGTTATACAGTTTTTATCTCTTCATGTTTGGTTATTAAAATGGATACAACAAAGATAAATTATGCTTCTAAAGATATATTTTGAGTAATAGACTAAATAAAGAGCAACCCTTAGATAAGATATTTAATAAAATATATTTATTATTAAAGTATATATATCATCACTACACAGTACACTAATTGTAATAAAATCCCCCCAATGTTAACTACGATATTTTACGAGCATCCTCATCTTGGTTGCTTTTAAAACAATGCTCAATATTGAATCAGTAGGAATAATCGTAGGGTGTCAATAGGTTGGTAAACAATTGAGGAGATTTGGCAGTCTTCTGATCTCCAGTACTCCTCTCACTAGCGGAAGACGTTGCAGCAGAACCAACAGATTGCCTGAAAATAAAAAGTTTAAAAGAAATAAAAATAAGAAATATAAAGAGTTCATAATTAGAATTCGTGGTCAATCGAAATGTAGCGTTTTACGGAACAAGTTTTGAACAAAATTGCTTCTAAACTAATCTTGACAGTGTCTATCGTAGATTTCTTAAAGAAGATCTCTTAACTTTTTACCAAAACAACAAATATCTTGATCTTAGTTTTTCTGATATCGATATCGATCAAAGGAAAGAAACCCGGAATTGACCACAAAGTCTGTAATATACATATAACTTACATCTGTTGGCTTGCTGCAACCTCACCCGCTTTGAGATCAATGTTCTTTTTGAAATTATGTACTGAATAGCGATTATACATGCCCCAGATGCTATTCATCATCTTGCTGCTGTATTTCATCGGTGTTGGTTCCATATTATCTGCAAAATAAATTCCAAATTCTTGTTCTTTTTTTATATTTGCAAATATCAACTTAAATTAGTCATTAAACTTACGTTGTCCTTCATAGAATTTGTCCTTTTCGTATTCCACGGCTTGCATCTTGCTCAACATTTTTTCATTGTTTTGGCGCACTTTGCAGACCGCAAAAGCCGAATGGCCGATGGTTGACATCTCCAAGAAACTGCAGCCACAATCTACAAAAAAAATTGGGACGCCTTCTTAAACACCTAATATCTTTGAAAGAATTCAGACAAAAGATGTGCACAAGTTTTATATTTTTGAAATCATGGAAATATACCGGGTGCGCCATTAGCGTGTCGACAGAATTTAACGTGAAAGCTACTAAAGATGGAGAAATTAGATTTTCTGTGCGTCTATAGTACACCATAGCGTATCTTATAAAATTATTTACAAATATACAGGGTGTTCCAAATACCCACAATCGCCTTCAACTTTTTTTATTTTAAATGGATTGCTAGACTTTTTATTAATCATTTTGATAGCTACTTAAATTACCTTTGCAATGATATATGGTTATATGTACTTTAGATAGTTACTTTTGGTTATGTTTCAAATGTTGTTAAAATTTTGACTTCGACATTTTAAGAACTAGCATGAAAACAGTTGTAGTGTTGCGAGTTACTCTTTTGCTATATGTTCCAAGGTGTTGTAAAAATGTAAAAATATATACAGGGTGTTAAATACGTCGAGCAACATTTATCGAAATTCAAACGTATTTCTTTCAATTGTTTTTAAATAGAACTTATATTTTTTGATATTGCTAGCAATTTCCTTGTAAAATTACCTTCAAAATGGTACCAATAACGTAATACTCATTTCCAGTATTTTCGGAGATATTTTACTTTAACTGGAAATACGTTTGTAATATTTGATATGCGGGGCATCTAACAGCTAGATGGCCATAAAGTTTAAACAAAAATCAAATGGTGCCTTTGATATTACGCGCATATTTATCGTCTCACTTACCATAAAAAAATATTTTGTTGGCTATCAAAATGACAAATAAAAAATATATCAATCCATTTAAAGTAAAAAAAGTTAAAGGCGGTTACGAAAATTTAGAACATCCTGTATATTTGTAAATAATTTTACAATATGCGCTAGGGTATACTACATACGTGCAGAAAATCATGTCCCCATCTTTGGTAGTTTTCACGCTAAACTCCGCCGACATACAACTGTCGCACCCGGTATATTTTTATTATTCCTTGCTTGTAAACATCTACTGTATGTTCTGTGATCTTTGATCTTCTAAGTATGAATATTATCATTCAATGTTCAAACAAGAAAAATAATACATATTTGTCACAAAATAAATAACAACTCAATATAGACGTAAAAGCAAATAAACAAATTATTGCTATTTGGAAAAAAGCGGACTTAAAAATATCAATATTTTAATTTGAAGCTAACGATAACAACAATAATGTTGGTAGGGCTTTTTTGAAAATTGTTTCCAGGTACATGTGAGTTTTTTTTTTCTTATTAATCATATCTTATAATAAAATATTATACAGATATATCACCTAATCAAACAAATTATTGTCTCGGGTCGATCCAAATCTATCTGATAGAATGATCAAAATGCCTATATTTTCTCATATCTCATTGCTTTTTAATATGTGAAATAACAATTACGTAAAGGTATGTATGGCGGTGCTCCATAAGCATATAGTAGCCATTTTTGGCTCGAGTTGATTCCAAAAAGCCAAGCAAAAACACAATGGGTCCAAAATTTATTTGGAACTGATTTCAAATGCCCATATCTCTAGATTTGGTTGATTGGTTAGGATACATATAGGCGAAATTTAAAAACAAGTGTGTTGTGCAAGTCAAAAACTATCCAACAACATTAATCAATACAGCTCCCCTATACATAAACAAATGCAATACCTGTAGATGTGAAGCTACATTGTGCTACATTTACAATTAATTTTTGAATTGGCAACAAATTATTTTGTTTATTATTGCTGCTTGAATATGAAGAAAAAAGTTTTATCTCCAGCATGTACTACTCCACATATTAAGTAGGATGTACGTAATACCATGTAATACTAAAACAAGAAAGCAATAATATGTACGATAAAGATGACAATTATCAAATTACCATGCATATAGTTTACAAAATAAGACGTGTGATACTGATACGTCAAGTGAACGAAATCAAAGATTGGAAAAAATAAAATAGCCTGAAGCATGTGACTCGTTTTAATTATAAACAATATCGCCTTCTTGAATCTCCTTAGCGGCGATTCGAAAATAAACGCATGTAACCAGTACCAATACAGAGTGTTTGAATTCATTTTGAACGTTGTTACCTCCTTATTCACCAGTTAGAATCTATATGATACGGGATAAATGTTCTTGTCGATGCCATATCACATAATATAAAAAGAACTCGCACATACAAAGTTTTTATCAAACGGAAAGCAGATTTGCCATTTGTATTGTGTTATGTGTTTTTGCTCAAAACGTAGAATTTGTATAATTTTGACATCCATGGACAGTTGTTTTTTAAAAAGGAATTATACAATGTGTCTATGGATAGAGTTCGAAAGAGGAAAAACTTTTCTATTCGTAGATTTAGAAGAAAGTCATTCTTTATAAAAAGGTCTACTTGTCTTGAAACTACAACTTTCAATATCAGATTTGCGATTGCTATACAGAGAACATCAAAAATAATATTTTTAATTACTTCGATTTCGTTTTTTTTTTACGAAAATATTTTCACAATCGTAATTTATTACACAAATTGTGCGAAAAACTATAATAAACATTTTTCCCATGGTAGTTGTATTATTGGGCAAAGCGTCAGGTTAAGGAATACAGCTCGCACTTACAGGTATCGATTACTGTGATCGTTGACCAACCCTACTAGAATTTGGTCGAATCTAAAGGTGTTCCAACCTGCAGTAAGGATTTTTAACGTGCTAAACATCGTATTGACACGGAGCCTACGGTTTTACATCCTTATCCGAGAAGAAAGCATACTACAACCCGCGTCTTTCGGATCGAAAGGCTTATTCCTAACCATTCGACCATGTAGACGGTCCCCATGGTCATCAATAAAGCTGGCCACGAGCGGTACCGCACAGTAGCGTAGAGTCGACCAGGCCTCGCGTTCCACTAGAGTTATTCTGCTAATAGAGATGTTTGCTGCCGCAAATAATTTCGCTCATCGTTTAAATAAAAATTAAATAACACGTGCTCAAACACTTACCATTTTAAGAGTCCTTCGTGAAATCACAAAGTGAATAATGTCTGTTAAATATCTGCAACATTAGATATGTTTCAACTGTTGCTTCGGCAAAACTAGTACGGCATGAGGAAAAAATGCGTTTATATGCAGAGAACGAACGTTGTACATCTAGTGACGTAATATTTGCGTAAGTAAAATAATCTTTCAAATAACTTAACGATTCTGTTGACGCACCTTCACAAATGTGTCTTAATGTGCCAAAATCAGAATTTTTCTCAAAAATACTTTCAAATTTTTCTAGAACAGAAACATTTTTTGCGTCTTCAATCGCGCATAGCGTGCGTGAACATGTTGCACTATTTGTAGAGATTCTTCTAACGGCACCGCAGGATTTTGTAATTTTTCTATTGCATCTGCTAGCCCGAAGTAATTGTCGTGAATGATTTTTAAATCCATTTTAACCTGACTATCTTGAAATTTCGACTGGCTTTTCTGGATAGCGGCAGCTTCCTTTGTATCGAATTGTAAAACCACGTTCTTAATATTGTCAAAATATTTATGATAATAAAACGCGGCCTGTAACCATGTTCCCCAACGAGTTAGAATAGGTTCTGGTGGCTCTGGTATACGGGGGCACAGTCTATGAAATTCGCGAATACGTTTCGGTGATTTGACAAATACTGCTTTGGTATGCGCTATTAAAGCGTCTACCTCAGGATAACATTTTCTAATATTATCCGCCACAAGATTGAGAGCATGAATTTTACACGTAATGTGTAACAAATTAGCAGAATGCTTTTTAAGAGACCGGCCTACAGAAAGCATGTTTGCAGCACCATCACTCACTAACATCAAGAGTTGGTTTGTTGAAAGTTCAAACTTGTCCAATGTATTTAACACTAACTTTAAAATTACTTCGGCAGTACACTGTTGTATTCGTTTGGAGACTAATAGAATTGAAGGTGCCGATTGATGAGGTTCCAATTTGCGTGCCATTACATTAAGAACAGAATGCTTCTTCCGATCTGTTGTTTCGTCGACACATAACCACAATTTTTGATCTTTCAACTCCGATTTTATTTTTTGTTCAATATGTTCGCGCGCAGATGGCACAATTCTTCGTAACGATGTTCGACTTGGTAATTTGCACTTCGAATAATTATTCCAAAAGCAGATAAATGGTTCCTTGTCTAGTAAATTAAACGGTATATTAGATGCAATAAACGTAACGCATAAATTAAATATAAATTTTTCATTGTCTCGTACGCAATTTCTTTTTGAGAGATGCTTTTCACTATTTACGTGTCGTAGACAATGTTGTCTGGACCAACACATTAACGGGATTTTACAGATTACACATTTAATTTTAGCACCTTCATATATTAAGTCTGGAATTTCTGCAATAAATTTTCGAAGTTTGTCCGACCCTGGTCGTTTTGCTGACGAAATCATAATTTTTCTAGGACAGATAAACAATTGCGCAAATGACCGGCAGCGAAAAGGTCCGTACTGCTCCGCAGACGAAGTAATACTACCGTTCCTCTCGGCCCGAACTGATTCTACGCCGATGCGCGGTACCGCTCGTGGCCAGCGTTAGTCATCAATCATCATTTTCGTAGCTAATTACTTATAAATTCTCACATATCTTTATTTTACTTTCAAACCAGCTGGCTTTAATCAATCAGAAGTATTAGAATAATATAATATCAACTAGTCTGTTGTAATCTTTCAAATTGATAGTTGCGTAATTATTTTCTCATAAAGCTATATAATAGCGAAAGTACAAATTTTATTTTTAATGTGCCCTATACAACAATCGCAAATTTAATAATATTTGAAGTTGTAGTTTGAAGGCAAGCAGACATTTTTATAAAGAATGTATTTTTCTTCTAAACCTACAAAAAAAAGTCCTCTTCCGAACTTAAACACATTGTATATATGTGAAGCGGAAAATGTATAAATAGAAATTTAGTTAGAACAAATATTTTCTTGAATTTTATCGACATGTACTGAACTTTTAATAATTTTTATCCACGATCATCATATACAGAGTAATCTATCATTTATAGAGAGTGAAATGTCATGATTTTAAATCAATTTAGCATGCCTGCAGTTCTACAACCTTTCCCAGATATTTGGCCAGAACGTTTCAAGTTAAAGAACCCGTATATTTGTTTTTGATAGAAAAATCTTCTACAATACTCTTCAAATATGTTAAAGTGATGCTTGAATTAAAGTTGAAATTAATAAATGATTTAAAAGATTCAACATTTCTTAAAAAAAAATCAGCTAGGCTTCTACTTACGTGAACAGAATTCAAAAAGCAATTCCGCCAATTCAAGACTTTCCAAAGTGTTTCCACAATGACAGCCAACAACCACTAGGTTTCCGGTTTGACCAATCGTCATACAGGTACTACGGATTTCCGATAAATTCAGCATAAGCCTCCAAAATTCTTCGAAAAACAATTTGCTTTCCTTTCAGATTCTTCCACCAAAAAACGATCAGCGTTGCCTAAAGGATATTTAGCAGGTAGATCTAGCACTTGATGTTCTCTCAAGAACGAACACAAAGCTTAAAGCAAAGTGGTAATAGTAAATCCGAAAAATATCATTTGTGTGTGGTATTCACGCGATAAACAATCTTGTAAAGGTCGGGAGGTCATTGTAATTTAGTTACACTCTGTATGTTGGTATATAGGCTACTTTGTTCAGTGAGAAATGTCCTCAAATATATTTGAGTTGTGTAGTATAATTTCATGCGATTAAATTGATAGAAAAATTACAAACGTTATATAATTATTTCAGATATACTATTTTTGGAATTTTTTGCATATTGTCACAGTTTAATTTTCGATGAATACTTTAAAATAGAAAATCTTAATTATATCTGCTATAAATAAACTAACAAAGTTAATCAAATAAAGCAATTTTATATTTGTAAATGTGTATTGAAATTGTTCATATTTATTTTTAAAATACTTAATATATTAAAAAAGAACAGATGGTAGCACAAACTTATTTATATGCACATAATTTTCTACTAAGCGTGTGAGAAGTTGAACTATTATAATATAGATGTCTCTTGATATTTAACACAAAATTAATAAGTAGCATTAGGTATTAATATCAAATTCTCATTTTTTGTAAACAAGTCATAAATTTTGAGATCAAAATCGCATACTTTGATATTAATTAATTGTGTTTTTAATATTTACCATTCTTACAAACCTATTCCAAGTCCCAAATCGAAACCACATTAGAGACAATATTAATTGTAGTGAAGCATAAGTGGAACAGATGCCGCTAGTATATTCAGAATACCTAATTTACTGTTAAATATTGAACTAAGAAATTTTGCATAATTAAACTTTTTAAATAAATTTGATCTGATTTATTTTCATTATTTAGTAAGATCAGAAATCGATAATGAGTAATGACATTCTCAACTGTAATTCGTTATAGTTTGAAAAGATGTCGCTACCATGCTTAAAACATCTAATTAATCCAGCAATCAAATTCTTTACTAAATTCGATTTGTTCAGATAAAATTAATTATTTTCCTAATTCTTAACTGAATTACTTTGCTCGGATATCAAATTTTAAAACTGTTATTAATAAATTATATCGTATTACTCCACTGTAATTTGGGTTGCCTAAATATTACAACAATTTTTGACTTCCCATCTCAAATTACTAATTGCAATAAAAAAAACTTGTAAAATACGTTGCCTACAAAGTTCACAGTCGCAAGTCCTGATCGTCGTACGTACCGTTATCTTTTTATGTACGTATATTGTGCAATCCAAGATATCTGCTGCTGAGC
This sequence comes from Dynastes maya, assembly GCA_029619315.2. Classification (NCBI taxonomy): domain Eukaryota; kingdom Metazoa; phylum Arthropoda; class Insecta; order Coleoptera; family Scarabaeidae; genus Dynastes; species Dynastes maya. The sequence continues at coordinate 260,265 of JAROYE020000037.1, forward strand.
TCTTCACGAAGAAATTCAGGTACTTATTTGCATTTCTTCTTTTTCCAAATTCTATGTAGATTTAACGGTCGTTGGAGGTGTAAATCGAACGGTAAATACGCGAGAATACGCGGGGAAGCTGCATTCGTAGGAATCGGCCAAGCCTTAATAACCTATAAATTGGGATGATAGCGCTAGAATTCGCCGATTAATCGCCAACACGTCGAGCCGGTTTTCGCGCGCTAATTTAAATAGATCTGTTTGGGATCATATGTTGGCGTTTAATTCTGCTATTTTATTGGACCGCCGTGAAATACCCCCTTCTTACCTAGGAAATATCCCATATTTCGGTTGGCTTTCACGTTGCCGTGTTTGACTATTTAATAAAATTCTGACAGATTTTATTTTTGAAAAGAGATGAGTGCGATTTTGAAACTGAGCTCGATTACGAATATCCTGCGATATTCGCAAAACGTGAGTAGAAAGATTCGATTTTTATTGAATTTTTTTAGCGACAATTTGTGCGTTTAGCCGCCGGTGAATTTTTTTATTTGGACTCTTTCTAAGTACCTTATACTCGTAGCAATATTACATAATGATATTTTCATAAATAAATGCCGTTTTTGATATGTTTCGCGAAAGATGTCATTGATTTTCAGAAATTTAATTTTATTTTGTAATTTTCAGCAGGTACATGCCTTCAGACCCATTTTGTCTAAAGGTCTTCATGTCTCAGTGGATCGGAGGGATGCAAAGCTTAATACAGATGTGTCAAAAGCCTATCCGGTATATGACCACAAATATGACTGCGTGGTCATTGGTGCTGGTGGTGCCGGATTGAGGGCAGCTTTTGGCTTAGTATCAAAAGGCTTCAAAGTAGCTGTGGTTACCAAATTATTCCCAACGAGGTCACATACGATTGCAGCTCAGGGTGGTGTTAATGCTGCTTTAGGTGAGTACTGAAACTTACATTAACATTTTTGACATTTAATATTACGTGGTGTTATATAATCAGGGATATCATTCCGGAATCTACTAGAGATTCCCAGTAAACATTTTTCTGATTATTATCCTTGTGAAACACTCAAAAGTAAATATTTTTTCTGCTATTTGCTTAATAAATATGCTTCCAATCATGACGGATTTATTTTTTTGTCTAAACCGATAAGAGAAATATCCTTAAGTAAACATGAGGACTTTTTCTTGGTAGAATCGATGTTTATGTGCAATTGAGATTAGTAGTTTTTGATAAGGAGTTATTTGTCATTTAAAGTTGGAATTTCATATTTGATCGACGCTGACTTTTCAAAACGTGTAACAAGTGTGATTCAAAGAGTTATTTTAAATATTGCATTATATTTTCCAAATACTTCCGCCTATAGATATTTTTTCTCTCTATCGGAATGCTATTACATTACTATTACAGCATTGACGTCATTACCACACCTCCAGAACTAATCTTAAAACTGCGTACAGTGGTGTTACACGTAAGTGGAACGGCGTTAGAATTTATTTTTCATATATTTACTTTTAATTAAAATTAGATTTGTTTTGGAATAAGATTATTTTAACAATTTTGGTAATTCGTTTAGCATAGATACAATTTTAAGATTTTTGCATAAAAAAGTTGATTCTAACTTTTTTGACAAAGATATTGTTTTTGAGGGATTTCAAGTGAAAATCTTCAACATTCTCAAGAAAAATCTTTTCATACCGAATTCGTTTTATCAATCTTGGTATCCCAACTAAGAACCACCGCATTGTACAGTTAAGGTTTGTCCTCATTATGATCTTATCAAGTAACCTATGACATTGGAAGCCCGGTCGATAACATCGCGCATTATGTTTTTTTTTATCAGCTGCTTTAATGAGAGCGAGAGGTTTGTCTAAGATGGATTAAAATTATTTAAAGCGGATTTGTAGTCTCCGTGGTAAAATAAAATTTTAAAACACGATAATCCCTTGTGCATTACGTTTTTGAGGCATTTTTCTCTCTTATTGTCAAATTTTAAACTTTAAACCGACTTCATTGCGAAATATATGTAAAATTGGAATCCTGCATGTATGCGTTTGTTACGTACGTCTACAGAAGCTTTTTCTAGATAACAAGGAAGCGCGTGATTGTTTAAGTAATTTTCCATGACATACTCAATGTGTATACAAATGAAATGCGGCTCGTACGTTGCAATTCATTCGATTTAGTACCGCGCTTGTACTTATGTGCTTTGAGATAAGAAAACGGTATTATTCAGTAAAGGTATGCTGTACGAAATTGTGGGTTCTATATTTGCTTTCAGATCTTGAAAAAAAAAATACTCAAATAGGGATTGCTAACGTGTAATGAAGCTATTTTGAACGTTCTTAATTGTACCGAAAACTGTTACTAAAATAAGGAAAAAATGCAGTGTCTTTCAAAATATTATTCCTTCACGCAGATAAAAGAAAGTCTATGTTCTATTTGAAATATACAGATTATCCTCTCCTCACCGAAATTTTACATTTTTGCCCAATTAACCCGTAATTTGACTCTATCACTAAGTTGCGCACCTTGTATACATATTTACGATTCTAAGAAGACTTGTAGAAACCCATATACTTATTCAAGCGTGAAATAAATGTTAACAACGTATTTCAACAACAATTTTCGATCATTATTATTCTATTACCTACTTCATACGTTATTAATTTAACACTAAATACCTTCCTTCAAGCTCTATAGTCTCTGCAGGCTTGAATATTTCGTTGGAAGTTCACTTTCGACTTGTTTTGCTTTTCACGAACCTAATTCACATTAACGGACCGTTGACATTGACTGATGGCTTTCCCGAGGTCGCTATTGCATTGTCCTTAAGCGGAATGCACGTATGTACCATCGTTTGTACAGGTATTCTTTTGTGTTATGTGTCGGTTGGATGTACAGCATGAATAAGTTCATTTTCAATTAATTGATTCCACTAAATTGTTCAAAATTTAGATCGTGGATTTTGAAACATCAATTACGATGTAATGATGATCCTTTAACTCTTGTTGAATTTTTTGGACACCAAAAAGAATTCACAAAGAGTTATAGTTTGTCTTCGCAATTATTGTCAATTCTGAAGAACATGTAGAGTTTTTAAATTGTTACGTGCCAACATCAAGGAAAAACATCTTAGGAACCATCCCTCTGCACGATAATGTTCATCCTCTACATAAGCTTTGAGGTTGTCAAAACCTTAGGAGTCTTTTAGTGTGTAAATGGGGTGTGTAAACTGATCCGTGGATTTGTTACTATCACCCCCTCGCAGTAACTACCGAAGCCACCAAAACGCACAGGGCCTAAGTCTGCCACGGTCCTTTTACCTAATGGAGCCTTCAAACGTATTTCTATCGCACAACCCTCTTACAGACGTATATTTTAAAGAAATTATCCGTATCGTTTTGAAACCATCCCTACACTCTTTAACTTCATAGATATACCTGATGTGAATACTAAGAGGTGACGATTTAAATCTAAGGGCTATTAACAAGCTGATTTATGGTCAAGGTCCGTTATCTATGATCACATTTTCCACTTTATTTAAGACCGAAAGCTTGTAAGAGGGACATAGAGTCAAAGCAAACGGAATTAAAATTCTTTCCAAACGAAAAAGGGAAGAAGTATTAGTTTGATATGTATCTTTAAAGCAATAAAATGTAAATGTTTATTATGTTATACCTAAGTAAAGAAGAGTTTTCCTTAATGAGTACTACGGTAAGACGAAAAAAATTTTATCGGCTTCTATTTTTAATTAAAGTTGAGATGCATGGTAACAAATTCTATGAAATCCTAACGTTAATAATGTATGTTTGCCGTAGAAAACACCGAGGATTCTCCAACAGATTTTATATGTAATCTGGTCTTCGTCAATTTCTAATCATAAGCTCTCAAGGTTTTATTTTAATACTTAAATTTAAAGGATTTTAATTGGAACAATATCTATAAAATACATCATACTAGTAATGGGATTTTAAATTATCTGCAGTTGTTACATAGCATAGCTTCTAATTCTAACATACCTTGTTCTGTCTCTACTCTAAAAGATATTTAAAAGTACCTACCTTTACCGCCTATCTACCCTAAAACTAAAACATGCAAAATACTCGGAACTAAAGGAAACAATGTAACAAAAAAGTGTAACACACAAACATAATACATGTGTTCGTTTTACCCCAGTAAATCCATCAGCGCAGATTGACTAAGAGGGTCTTCTTCTCGGTTTAATAAATTTACATTCCTTTTCTTATAAATAGTTCCGTAAGCATCGATTATTCTCGGTGAAGTTGCATTCTTAATTAATTTGAGGTTTTCTAATTTAATATTATGCCCGGTTTCATTTATGTGTTGTGCTACATTTGACGATTCGATTATTACATAGCGGTAATGCGCTATGTGTTCTTTGAACCTGGTCCCTATAGCTCTTCTCGTTTGTCTAATATAGGTTTTTTCACAGTCACCGCATGCAATTTTGTAAATTCCCGACCTTTCTTTTATATCCGGTTTATCTTCCCGATTGCAATCCAGCATCTTTTAAAGTAGGAATAGAACAAGGCGTATTAGAATTAAAGATTTTTTCTCGCATCATTCGGTCGTACGGTTGACAATGGGAATCCATGAATTCCCCAAATAATTGCTCCGATTAATCAAATGATTTGTGTGGTGCAGAGTGTACCGATATTTTAGTGTTTGCCATACTACCCCACAGTCCTTGCTACCATTATTATTTATTTTGGTTACATGACAATTAATTTATTTTCACATATTCATGTCTGCGAGGTGTGGCAATTAAATAACCGGACTGATGCTACAAAACATTTTATTGATCTCCAATTACATTACAAAGTTTATTTCCTTCAATGTGCTCTCCTTGCCGATCCCTACAACGCTCCATACGAATTTTCCACTACCAGCTTGTTGAGAACCTCCGCCGCTTTCGCTTTCACCGCTTCCATACTGTCAAAACTTGTCCCCTTACGCTCCGATTTTACCTTAGGAAATAAAAAAAAAATCACAGGGGGCCAGGTCGGGCGAGTACGGTGGGTGGTCCAACACGGTGATGCCGGATTTCACAAAGAATGCCTTCACAGACAAGGCGGAATGGGCTGGCGCATTGTCTTGGTGGAGCATCCAGGATTTGCTCTTCCACAAATCGGGTCTTCGTCTTCTCACTCGTTCGCGAAGGGTAGTTAGAATCTCGTGTTTCACAAGGAACTTGAGGTTAACTCGTTGCTCGATCTGAACATTGCATTTTTCCGACGCGACGCTAGCGTAAGGACTTGAACGGACGGTTGTTACAGCGAGACTGAGCGACGTACAACCGTGCCCATCGAACTCAGGGTGGGTGAAGTATCTACAAGCACAGACCTGTTCAAACCTGCCGTTGCGCGCTCGCTGTTTGCCGATAGTAGCACCAGTCCGGTTATTTAATTGCCACACCCCGTATTAGATCTATAAATATAATTAAAAATATTCGGTAGATTATGAAAAGGTCGAAGTGATGGATTCTGAATTTGATTAAACTCTTTTTTTAAGTGGTAACACCAAATTTTCTCGATACTAATCAATTGTCTGTCAGAAACTCCAATAAAGGAACTTGTTTTAAGAGATTTCATTCAAAAAATATCGCGGTCTTGTTATTCTAAATGCTAGCTTAATCTTAGATTGCTTTGACCGAGTAGTTTAGTGTTGACAAACAACTTACATTCATTGCAGTAACTGTGAAGTTGTCAAATTCGTGTTTGCAAGTCTTGCTGTAGGCGAATTTTCATCATTTATTGATTGTTTGACATAGGTTATAGATTAACAACAAATCGTGATTATTGAATATAAAAAAAGTAAATATAATAAATAATAAGTGGCCTGAAACACTTTATACATGTTTAAAAAATCATTTACATTACTACAATAGCTGCAATATTAATGTCAAAGTGCATTTAATTTCAATACCATGTAGGTAAATACATATACATGCACACATACACTTGCGTAGCTTTCATTATTGCTAGAATATGCTAACTAATTCAAAGCACCACTTTAATTATTGTAACGAATCAGCCGGACAATAGACTGGCACGTTAATGCCTGGTGTTCATGGTTTAAACGAATTAACACGCTTGTCCATACATAAAATGAGCAAACACTTCTATAATTCGATTTGTGTAAGTGCTTTTTGATTTACTCACAGAGCTAACTCATTTAAACTGGGTTAAACTTATTTAATCTTGCTTTTCGATATTAAATGAAAATGTTACGTAAAAAGTATACAATTTTTTTCGGAGATTCGCGTAGATTATATGGCGTTTGTTTTAATATTAAGATTTTCGAGTAGAATGGTAAAAATTCCATATTTAAGATAAGTTATTTTTAGCTACATTAAGCTAGGTATATTATTATTTAAAATAATCTCGAGTTATCATACTTAGTTACTTATGAGATGATTTATAAATAATTTTCCAAAGAATGAGAGAGACGGTTTATTTTTGGAAAAATATTGGAAATATTAGATTAGATTCTAGATTGAGATTAATTCAAAAATTAATTTCGTATGAAAGTGATCATAATCAGTTCTATTTTTATAACTATTGAACATACGTAGACATGTTTCTTCAAATGTTTTTCTTGCAACAAGTTGTCGGAACGCTTGTTTCATAGATCCTACTTCTCACTTAAGGTTGGGCTGTAATACAGCTTTTGGACCTCCTTATCTAAATTCTTGGGACGGCGGCGTTCTTGTCTCCACCAAGACTTCATTTGTTAGCCCTGGCGGGCGATCATGTTATTAGCCGATGGTTGTATTCCGGGTCTAGTCCCTATTGTGGGCCGCAATAGCGTCCCTTGAGGGTCTGAAAGTCTCCTGGGTTCCTCATCTACTTCCCGCGTAAAGCGGAGGTTTACGTTTTCAAATCTGGCGGCTCTCGCCCAGGTCGCTTCGGCAATCGAAAAGATATGCTTCCGGACACGCGGCAGGTCCAAGTTCCTCCTCGAGGTTTCATTCCTAACGGAACTCGGCGCCGCAGCGATCATTCTAAGAATTTTATTCTGCTGTCGCTTTAACTTGTCATTGTGTGAGGGCGCCGTGGAATACCAGGTAACAGCCCATAGGTAATCTTTGGGCGAATTACAGAGACGTAGATGCGTCTCTTCTGCCTGGCGTCCAATTTGCTGTTCCTGTAGACGAGGGCATACAGCATGCTTATAATAATATTTTTTCAACAAAATAGATGATATACATACATCCAATTACAGAACAGGAAATTAATACAGGATATAACTTAATACATAAAACAAAATATAATATGAAACTAAAAAATATAAGTAAAGCATATACACAAAAGTCAGTTTGGAAAAAAATAATAATAATTGTTTCTAGAATTTACTTTATAATTTTAGAAACAATTGTCTATCCTACTGGGGATTAACTAAATTCAAAAGTGAACTTAAGGGGGAAGCGTAAATATCAAATTTAGAATTGTAGTTATTAAAATGGGAGCAAATTCTACGTAGGGGCGAATAGAACAGTAAATTGGTACGAGCAAACGAGCAGTAGAAAGTATTTACTTGATGGGTCGAGTACTGGGGGACAAAAAAGTAAAGACCATTGGTAAGCGGTATTGCATCAATAATATTATTCATTAAATTGTACAGAAATTTCATGCCGGTTATAGAGAGTCGTTGTTCCAGAGATTGAAATTCAAAGGGATTTAACAGAGTGGTATGATCATAACCACGCTGTGGATATTTGCCCCTGTTGCTTAAAATGCATGTATTTTAGAAAGCGTCTTTGAACTTTTTCAAGAGAATAAGAATAACTTTTGTAAAATGGTGACCAAATCAGAGAAGCATACTCTAATTTAGAGCTCACATAGCAAAAGTAAAGCGTCATCAATGGATATAATAGCGAGAAATGCTTTGTGTTGCGTATTATAAAACCCAGAGACTTTGAAGATGACGCAATAATGTTCTTGATGTGTTCGTTGAAGGTAAGTTTACAATCAAAAGTCACTCCTAAATCCTTTATACTATCACAACGATTCACTGCAACATTATTAATGCAATATTGATTGTCGATTAAGGTAGATTAACGTAAAAACGAAAGAATATTACATTTCGATATGTTAAAGTTGAGACTGTTGGCAACACACCAACAATCAAGTATATCAAGCTGATTTTGGAGATGCATGCAGCCTTTGGGAGTACTGATTCTTGAGAATAATTTTAAATCATCTGCGAATAAAAGTTTACCACAATCTAACGATGGAGGAAGATCATTTATAAAGATTAGAAATAGTAATGCAACCCTGCGGTACTCCAGATGTAAGCGAGAAATGACTTGAACGATGGCCTTTATAGCTTACGTATTGTTTTCTATTAGAGAGGTAGGATTTGAAAAGTGATTGCAGTAACGGGGAGAATCTAATAGCATCAAGTTTCATTGAAAGCCTAGTATGATTTAAGTGATCGAACGCTTTTGAAAAGTCTGTGTAAATAACATCAGCCTGCTCGCCATCATCGAGACACTCCGACAAGAACTGCATCACTACAGCTAGATTCGATACTGTAGACCGTTTGCTAACAAAACCATGCTGATGTTCGGATAAGGAAGGCCGGAATAAAGGGTAGATATTGTTATACAAACAGATCTCGAAGACTTTAGCAAAGTTATTAATAATCGCAGTAGGTCGGTAGTTAACCACCAAGGAAATATCACTTTTTTGTGAACAGGGCTAACGCGCACAGTTTTCCATATATCGGGAAAAGTACCAGTGGATAAAGATAGATTAAATAGAAGACTTAACGGCACAGCTAAAACAGAAGAGCAGTCCTTCAGCATGAAACCATCACCCATGGTACACGAATATTTAATGTTCTTCAAAGCATGTAGAACATCGGACTCAGTAATACACTTAATGCTAATTAAAGAAGAATTAGTAAACTCTATCGAAGGTGTGGATGCAATTTGTGAAGAGCTATACACGGAGTTAAAAAAACTCTGGTATGCTTCAACGATGATTGAAGAGGTAGTAAACATTTCGCCAGAGGCATTCCGAACAGAACTGGGAAGACCACCTATTATGTTTTTAGCTCGTAAGGACTAGAAGAATTTAGGATTATCATTAATTAGGCTTTCTGCTTTCTGCACATAGTTTTATATAATAAAATTGCATTTCGTTTTATTACTTTACGTAAGCTCTTATATTGAAGCAAATCGTTACTGCAGTAACTTCTTTTATATCTTTTGTAGAATTTATTTTTAAAATTGATATTATCAATATGTTTAAGTGTAAACCATACGGGGTAAGTTGGACGAGAATTGCTTTTTAACGGGACATACACATCTAAATGTTCATAGAGTGTCTTATAGAAAGTGTCACAAGCGTTATTAATATCTTTGTATGTAGACAAAAACGACCAGTCAATACCACAGAACGCGTGATACAAGTCGATGTAATTAGCCTTCCTAAAATTGTATATTTTATTAAACGGGTACTCCAACACTGTGGCACTGGAACACTGAAACAGTTCACTAAAACCCTTACCACAACACTTAATTCGTACTGGACGCACGTTTCGATAGCCAAGCTATCATCATCAGCAGCAAGACTGACCTGTATATTTTATTAGTTTTGTTAATGGGTAGAAGTGGGACGTGTGTAGAAATATAATTATTATCGTTTTATGGACCCTGACCAAAGTGCTATGAATCTGTTCACGCCACAAGAGCCGTCGATCCAGCATCAGATCCAAGTATCTAGTCTGATCGAGCTATGGGATTTCTAAACAAGATAACTTCAGGCATCCGACCGATGGAAGGATCTTCTTCGTAAAACAAACGGCGTAAATATTTGATCGGTTGAGAACCAGGCGACAACGGGTACACCACTCGACCACCCTGTAAATATCCCTCTGGATGTTCAAAGAGCCATATATTTCATTCCGGTGGGGGCCGTAGATCATTGTATCATCCCCATAAGTAGCTATCTTGACACCGCGAGACTCCGGAATGTCTGACACATATATGTTAAACAGATCTGTAGCCAATAGTGAGCCGTGAGGGATGCCCGCCTCCAATTATCGTCCGAACGATAAAGCACCACCCACTTTAATGACGAATTTCCGGTCCGAGTGGTACAATTTTACGATGGATACTAATTCTGGTTTTACGCCCGAGTGGACGAGCCTATCCAACAACCCGCCGTGCCGCACCAAGTCGAATCCCCTTTTGATGTCGAAAAACACGGCCGTACTAGTCTCTCTTTCGCCAAACCTCCCAAGGATGTCCCTAGTAACCCGCGGGGTTTGAAAATCTGTGGACAGTCTGTGTCGGAACCTGAACTGTGTCTGGAATGATGTTAAGGTCCTCCAGCTCAAACTCTAACCTCGCAAGGATGACCGTCTCGACCATCTTAGATAACTCCGACAGAAGGCTTATTGGCCTACAGCCCTGCGGGAGTCCTAAGTCGATACCCGGTTTGTGTATCATCACGACTGAAGCCCTCTTCCACACTTGACTATCTGCACCAGATGGACAACACAGTTCTCTCGCAGATGCTTAATAGCCTCATTTGTGACTTTGTCCAAACCAGGAGCCTTTCTATTTTTCTGATTCCTGATAATCAATTCCATTTCTCGGACCGAAGCCTGATCAGGGACATTCTCACTGGATTGCAGAGGTCCCCACATCACAAGCCGCGTACCAAGGGTGCCCGCGTAACACGCAGCATCCTGTAGCGCCGCGTCAAACACTTCGACTTCATTGCTGTCGCTGTACGCCGACCTTACTAGATCCCCGCCGTTTCTCTTAAACTTTTTAACAACTTTTAACAGGGAACCGTCCTTTGTAGGAAGTTGGGAGATACCAGTAGGTGGATCCGGAAATCGACACTGACAGTGCCTGACAGTTTCATCATTTCACATATTTGCTGCTACACTTATCTGTTTTTAGTACTTGACTGTCTACTTCGAGGAGGACTGTGGGAATACGTAGGGTTGGATGTAGCTACTACTTAAATCTGTGTTTTGGAGGAAATCGAACAGTTTTCTCCCATAACCATTTTCGGTTCGGCCGGTTCCACACCCGGTACTTGGAATTCAAGTCTCCCACAAGAAGTATCAGAGCGACACCGGCAAACATAGGCTGATAGTCCCCCTCAACGAAGCCGCGCGAACCTGAGCTCCATGAGAGGAATCGATAGCAGTACTGCGATAAGTTCAAGTGCTTTGGTGGGAACACGTCTATCTGTTCTATATACATACGTTATAGTTTTGTATTTTGAACGCGTTTCTTGGTTTGAGCCAGGTTTCACTAATAACCTTAACGTCAATCTCAAGTCGGACCAAAAGCTTCTCCAGTTCCAATTTCTTTCGCGACAGGGAGGTTGCGTTCCACTCTAACCTTGCGTTCCACTCTAACCTTCGATGGTGCCGAACTTCATGCAGTCATCATCGATCACCTCGCATGTACATCCTTGGCTAAAATTATTTGTCACCTACGTGAAACTTCAATAACTTGAAATTATTTTACATTCAGGTCAAATAAAAAATGCAAGTTGATAAAAATGGAAATATTTATTATAGTAAATTAATATTTTGTAGCGAAACCTTTCGCTTTAACAACAGCAGTTATTCTTTTTGGTAAACTGTATACTGAGTGTCAACATTCTTGTGGAGTATTGGCTAGCCACTCCTGAATCAAAACATCTTTTAGTGACTCCTTTGATGTGATAGAGTGCTCCTTATTAATCTTACCCTTCAGTGTCGACCAAGGATGTTCGATGGGGTTGAGGTCCGATGACTGAGGAGGCCAATCGAGCAGTTCAACCCCATTATCTGAGAACCACTCCATCACCACTCGCGACTTGTGTGTCGCGCATTGTCTCACTGAAAATGGACGCTATCCACGTTAGTGTTATCGAACATTTTGTTAAAAGACAGTTGCAGGGCAGTTTCCAGTACTTGGGTGTATTTCTTTTGAATCCATTCGGCCCTCACACATCACGATTTCGCCGACTCCAGCTGCCGACATGCAATCCCACACCATTATACCTCCTCTCCCGTGTTCTACGGTTGGTACTACGCATTCCAGCTTGTAGTTTTTGCTTACTCTGCGCCGGACATGGGTTACATAAGTGGTACCAAATACCAGAAATGATTACAAAAAAAACAATACTAAAGGACAACTAATAATAATTTTACTTGTTCCGCTGTTATTGTAACGTGTTTCGAATATGTAAATCTAGGATTCATAAAATGAATATACCTCGAAATTAGACTCGCCCGACCTCGTGATATTCAACCAATCCTCCTCAGCGAAATGTTGATGTTCCATACACCATTGCAAGCGTTTCTTTATATTCTTATTTGACAATCGGGCTTTCCTCCTGGCTTTGTGACCTTTGAGCCCGGTATTTTGAAGCCTCCTTACTGTTCCGGCAGAAACTTTTTTCTCGGAGCTTTCGAATAAATCAGCAGTCAGCTTAGAAGATATATTTTTTCGATTTTTCAAAGAAGTGCGTACCGACTGCCGGTCCTCTCGTATTTGTGATGCGTTTCCTCTAACTTCTTTTTAAGTTTTCATGACTTTCAGACTTTTTATAACGATTTATATTTTAAATCGTTTAGCTAAATCTAGTTCATATGTTTTTGGCATATTTGTAGAGGAATTGTATTCTTTAGAGTAAGCCACTATAAGTTGGGGATTATTGAGCAATGTGCACACTTCAAGCGTCCGCAGCAAACTACTTACAAGTAAAATTGACGTGTAGTACTGTAAACGTATCGCGACTTGTGTGTTTACAATGTGATACTTTGTTTAGAATTTTCAGTTTAGAATGCCGTTACATAACAATATACAAAATAGTTGGTTAAAGTCAATTTCTAAGAATTGACGGGGCTGGCAAATACTTTTGGCCAAGGTTGTAGACGTTTTGACTGGTTGGGTGAAAGACGTTGGAAACATGGTCCATACGTTCAACATTCTTTGAATGAACCGCTCTGATATTCAACATTTGAGAAAATTCTTAACTACAAAGCGTCTATTTGCACGTAAAGCAATTTCCTTTTGTGTCGCATTTTCATTTAACCACTTCAATTTTGATTTTCGTTGAGATCACAATATACCTGCTTATTGTTAACTTCCCATAAACATTCCAAAATTGTTCCAATACTTACGTCCAGCAATTTTTCAAGCTCTAGGACTATTCAACTAATGATGTCGAATATTTCATTAATTCGGGTAACTCGAATAATATCTATTGTCAACTTAAATCTAACTCGAATCCGTTGGCAATCCATACAATATTAAATTCAAATAACTTTCTTCTGGAACACCTACACAGTATTTTCCTTAACACCAATGTAGCTAACGAAGAAGGTATAGGTACTGTGTATTAGTGGCTCCAGCATTTGTCTGATAAAATTGACTAGATGACTTATACCATATTTGACTTTTTCCACAAACAAATATTTGGCCAGATTACGCAAGAATATTAAAAAATAAATCAGATTTTTTATTTCATAATTTGGTGTCATCGCATTGCGCAAGTTAAACGATAAAAAGGATTAAACAAAAAATTAGTATTGTTCTGTAAAAAAAAGGCATTTACATATAATACATCATAATGGTTTTAATAAATGTAAATTCATCATATTTATGATTTCACACGTTTTATTTGTATCCCTATTATTCAATTGCTAGAACAAACATTTTTTTACAATATGAATTCGGCAATTATCTTTCATTGTCAGTGTTACTTGTTCATGGTCATGGCAATCGACATATGCCCCTAAGAAATTCGTAAAATTATGGAGAGATATCATTCATACAATTGGCAAACTTTGAATTGTATATGACTTTTTTTAGTTTGTTTTATTTTGTCTGGTTTTTATCGCTAATAACTGTCAAATGAAGGCTAGCGAGAGATCATGATAAGCGGTATCTACATACATACCTCTTAAACGGTGATGATTTCAAAAACTCGTAAAATGAAAGTTATAAAAATGCTATAAAATATAGTGACGTATGTTGTGTGACTGTTTGTTTAGTGTATTACGTATTGAGACCGTCCCATAAATCTATCTAGATCAATCAAACAAAATCTAAATCTAATAACAGGTTAGCAAAAAAAAAACTCATTCAACGACGGTTATCTAAAGGAACAACCAGTCAGAGGTGTAATCTATTTTTTGTACTATATACAAGGTTAAATATATTGAAGATGAGTTGACTTATGTACACATATTGGATTATTTTTGAACTTAATGGAAAAACAGTTGAAACATTGTGGAAAATTGCCCCAATAACGAGTAAATGTTTCACAGAACTTTACCATTATTGTCTGATATTCACCATTCCTGACTGCACTGTTATTATTAATCTGCCTTAAAGGAATGAAAAAATGGTCCGGATCTCACAAAGTTCTATTGAGAAATTAGGCGACCGGTTTCATGTTCAAAAAACCTTGGCTTACGATAGTATCTTATTACGGAATTTTCGGAAGAAAATTTGGATGAATTTTTGTTTCCAAAGCTGAAAAGTACTCCCGGATCCGAAAGCGGCTTAGAACTTTTACAGATTCGACAAAATTTGCGCACAACTCGTGTACATGCTAGAAAGTGATAGTTATATATAATGTAATGCGATGGTTTGTGTGGTTAACTTCTCACTATTCCACCGCTTCGCATCTGACGTGAATTCATAGTTAATATTATTCTTACTTTATCCGAAATTCCTTTTATTTTTGTGTAAAATCTTTTTCAAAGAACAAAACCGAAAGTTCTAGAGTCAAACAATTTCTTATCTGTCGCATCGCTAATTTTGTAATACATATATGTATATGAAAAAGCCACCCCACCCTCACTGTCTTTCATACGCCAGAAAGAGTCCATATTAAAAATAGTGTATGTAAGTGAGGCTATTTCTTTTTAATTTCAATCTTAAGAGTTTTAATTAATTTTTCTACGTAACTTTATTTTCTATATGTTCAATTTTATTTAAAATACATAAAATGAATTTGTCATTATTTTTTTGGTTATGGAAACGGACTATCTCCTATTTCTTATAACATTTGATACCAGTTACGAAATTTCGGATTACGAAATGTTTTTGGAAAAAATTAATTCCGAAGTACTGCTGTATTTGAATTTTGTATTTCTCTTGCAGACAATGGGTTTGGTACATTTAAATCGGGGTTTCTGCTAAACACTACATCAACCTAATCAGTTTATTTCCAATATCACCCGGAATACTTTTTAATTTTTTAATTGTGTCATTTAATGTATTGAACACGTCTCTCAATCTTATATTTCGATTTTCGAAGTATTGTATCGTCGCTGTTAAGTGCTTAATATGGAAAATTAAAAACCTAATAACGAAATAAAGAAGATTCAATAGGGACGCTCGAAATTTGTTAGGTTATAGCGGCCATGTTAAAGCATCTGGCAAATATGTTGTGAATTGTTCAGTAGTGTATGACAACTCACCATGGAAGGTTATAGCGTTGAACAACGTGTGCAAATCGTCAAAGTTTATTTTCAAAATCAGTGCTCCGCTCGAACAACGTTCCGCGCATTACGTGATTTTTTATCCTTGCCACAACCGTCCTGCCGAGTCGACTATTTGACGTTTGATGGCCAAATTCAAATCAACCGGTTCGATAAATAATCACTATCAGCCAACACCCGTACGTCACCGAAACGCAAGGTCTGCTGAAAACATCGCTACTGTGCGTGATAGTGTACGGGAAAACCCGAGGCAGTCAATTTCTCGTCGTCAAGGACTTGGCCTTTCTGAGACTTCAACTTGGCGAATTTTGCGTCGAGACTTGGATCTGTACCCGTATAAAATCCAACTGACCCAGGAACTTAAGGTAAACGACTGTAGACAACGCCGTGTGTTCGCTGATTGGCCTCTGGAGCAGTTGGAAGTTGAGCCAAATTTCCCCCAAAAAATCATCTTTAGCGATGAGGCCCATTTTTTTATGAATGGATGTATGTACAAGCAAAATTGTCGGATTTGGGACGATACCAATCCACACGAGATACACCAGAACCAAATGCATCCTGAGAAAGTCACTGTTTGGTGCGGTTTTTGGTTTGGCGGAATCATCGATCCATACTTCTTCCAAAACGAAACGGGCATGGCCATAACCGGCAACGGCGAGCGCTACAGATCGATGATAAGCAACTTCTTGTAGCCTAAACTGGATGATATGGATACCGACGACATGTGGTTCCAACAGGACGGCGCTACGTACCATACAGCGCATGCCACGATGGACATTATCCACGAGTGATTTGAGGGCGTGGTTATGGCGCGGCGACGACGTGAACTGGCCACCGAGATCGTGCGATTTAACGCCGTTAGATTTCTTCGTTTGGGGCTATCTTAAATCGCAGGTCTATGCGAATAAACCGCAAAGAATTGATGCCCTCAAAGTCAACATAACGAACGCCATCCAGCAAATTCAGCCAGGTTTATGCGACAATTGGTCCTCCCGAATACGTGCCACCAAGCAAAGCCGGGGCGGACATTTGAACGACGTTCCATACTTAATGCCATAAAATGTTCTTTAAAAAAATAAGTGGATATCTCACACAACTTGTTTTATTTGCATTTAAAAATCGAGCGTTCTTATTAAAATACTCTATCTGTAGAATCATTTCAAGAGAAAGCTCGATGCGAATACTACGATGATTCCTCAATCTTGAAATAATTTCCACCTACATCACATACTCTGCACACGACTCTGCTGCGGCTGACGTCATCCCATATAATTTAGCCGTTCTCTGCTTATAACTTTTACTGTGTATATTTGGTATTTTTTAGTATCATGTTTTCATTCAGTTTTGCTGAAATGTTAGCATAGGCTCCTTTGAATTCTATGAATATTACGTGAGTTGGTATTCCATATTCACAGACCCCCGGTACCACTTGTTTAATAGTGAAGACATGGTAAGTTGTTGATGTGTTCATTCTAAATCCTGCATGCTATTGATCTAGTACTCCTTCTGCGTCAATTTCTAATTTTTGTTTTAATCATGATACCTAGTATTTTGTAGGTAGCGTCCAGTACAGTTATTTTTCTATAATTTTCGCAACTCGATATGCCCCTCTTTGTGTCGCTTTATTTCATCCGCTTAACACTATTTTCATTAAGATCTTTTATTGTTTGTTAACAGATTTATTAATTTATTAATACACAACAGAAAAATGTATATATAATACATGATATGTGACGTCGTTTACATCGTCTAATTAACTAACTACATGAACTATCTATATATTAATGAGCTGGAGTTTGCAAGTATAACGAACATAATATAGTATTCGAGGACAAGTTCAAAACGATATTAACTACACAATACAACAATTTCTTCTTTCCAAATTTGACCTACTACTTCGTATAATTCATCCTTTAAGCATTCCCCTCTGTATATCAGGTTTTCAGCCGCAGTTTCGTTTTCCCCAGAGCACCTGTTATTTTTCATACCATTTAACATTTCTTCAAATTCTCGTCGTGTGGATTTTTGTAACTCACTATCGTCCCTAAAACGATTACCTTTTGAATAGAGGATTATAATACAAAACCATTGTTTCATCTTCTGTGACAATGGACTCCAAAATCGGTTTCGGGTCATCTCCACACATGTTAAAAACGAGCACGCACATTCGACCCGACGTCCACGTTGGAGAGCAGAAAAAAGATGCGGTACCCATCTTGCACTAATCTTATTCATACCCAAATTGTTATGTGGAATTCGGCGAATACTTGTTTCAAAAATGTTAGACTAATTCCTTCGCTTGCAAACGGCGATCTGTTAATTCCATTTCTTCAATAATTGAAATGCTTTGAGGCATTATCAGTTCAATAGGCCGACCGGGGCGGCGCTCGTCATCATGAAGCGATTCTTGCCCCGAACGGAAAACATTTTGTCCACTTTTTTACAGTGGAATATGAAGGAGATAAATCACCATAAATACCGTCTAAACGTTGTTTAATGTGATTAGACGTATGCCCTTCTTTTGTTAAAAATTTAATGACGGCGCGGTGCTCAATTTTCGTTACTCAGACATTTTCACGCACTAATCACGTTTTCTGGCTGTCTATTAAAAACTACTACTCTTCGAGCCGTAATATATGTACATAGTGTAGGCCTCGCACATGTGCAACTATGACCAAACGGAGTTTGAACACGTTAGAACCTGTCAGGCAGAGAATTTATGATGCCTACGTCGTATGCGGTCTGTAAACGTTATTTTCTCATTCTCACGCCTCCAACATTTGCATTACAATTGTCTCACCTTTTTATTTAAACGATCCAAGGTGACTCTGTGTGAGTAATTCATAACTGGGAGTAGGTATAATAATGGTGTAAATTCTCACAAAACTCCTTTAATAAATCGATGCTACCGGTTTCGAGCAAGTCAGCTCATCATCAGACAGGCTGAAAGTCATCCAATAATACAAGTTACAATATATCAAAAATTAGGTAATAACATATGTTAATATTATTTTTCTTAAACATTGTAACTAGTAAAAAATATAGTCTAGATTTATAATTTTCGATGTAATTAATCGATGTAATTAATCAAAATCTAAATATCAGTAAAAATAAACGTTAATAATCTATAGTGTAAACTGTAATACAAATAATGTAGATTATATATTATCAGGACTACATATGTAAAATTCTAGAAAAAGAGTAAATTAGCAGTTAATATTTCAGAAGTTTCACTGTGAACTGACTCAAAATCTAATAATTTAACTTGTACACCTTCACAACTTGAGAAATATCTGATTACCACAGGTGCTAGCTTCGCATCCTTTCTGTTCATAGTGTCAATAGTGTTTAACTCTTCCAGACATAAAGACGCGAGAATATTTAAAATAATTACTTCACATTTGGTTCTTGCAGAGCCAAATTTTGGTTCGAAAAACTTTGCTACCAATTACAGCCTGCAGTCAAAGGTCCTGAAACCTAAATCATGTATTGCTGTGTGGTAAGCATATGTAGCCATCACACTAGTCTTGTGTTTCGCGCATTTTATGATCTTTTATATCTGCATTGCTGGTTAATTAATAATGACCTACCTTCATGACCACAAAGCTTTTTCAGAAAAGTCTGAAGTTCATCCGTAAACTTGCGATTCCTTTTGGGCATCGTAAACACAATTTACTAAACTTAAACAAATATAATAACTAATAAAACGTAAGAGATATCAAAATGCCCATAACTGACAGAACACTAGATTTTACAGTTACAAATAAAGATTCAAAATCAATATGTAATAATTTTTTTACGTGTCTGTTTTCTTTTTCGACATTTAATTTACTTAAACTTATTGTTTTTAATTAAACAGTGATTGTAGTTTTAACCGGAACATATTACCAAACCGGTCGGAACAGCGGGACCAATGTCTCAAAACGGGACTGTCTCGGTCAAACCGGGAAGCATGGTAAGCCTACATATAAGGAACTGTATAAAAGTCTGCCAAACAGTTTCTCAAAAATTGCAAATTTTCAAAACTATTAGACTAAGATATAATGTAGCCCTAAAAAATCAGAATGTAAAACAAAATACAAAGATTATATAATATACAAAGTGTTCTATTTTAAAAGAATACGCAATTTTTTAGGTAATCGTCATGTGAAGTTACAGATATTTAGGTTATGCATTTATAATTAGTCTGGGCAAACAGCGGTAGCAGTCAGTGTAGCATATATGTGGTGCGGAGTCGGCGATTATTTATTTAACGCGTTCACAGCGTCAGTACTAAATCAATGCTGTATGCGAGTAGTTCTGTGTATATGTAGGCTGTCGTAACTTATTTCGTAATTGTACGCTTATGTTTGCTTTAAAAATGTCGCTGTTAGGTACGTCGCGAAAACGACCAATGGCAGACACAGTTAAAAACTTTATAGTGGACATGCCGGACTTAATTTTCGATGGCGCTAAAATTCAATGTCTAGTTTGTAAAATACCTTTAATGTGTTGGTCCAGAAGCCATTGTCAACGTCACATCGAAAGCAAACAGCATTCTTCTGCAAAAAGTGGCATACGAGACCAAGAAAAATTTACATTTGATTTATGTGTTACTCTTATTTTATGTATTCTATAGTTTCGTTTACTAGACAACATTTGTCTCCTTCTGGAATAAATATGCGGACTGTAAACTACCTAGTCGAACATCGATACGAAATTTGCTCGTGAACATAATTATTATGTACGTCTATATGATTTGTCAAGTTTTAATTTCATTTCTGTTTGAAGAATAAATACACTTTGTCAAGCACTTTACTCGCCCGGTACATGCACAAAAAAAGAATCTTCAAGGTATTTCTCGATGTTTCACATAAAAAAATGTAGATAAAGATTGTCTTTCTTCTCTTAAAGGAATTCTTATATAATATACACTTCGACGTATAAGAGTCCCCAAAAACCCACAACTAGAAGTAGACACCATGTTATTGAGCTACCGGATATTTCCAGATAAACCGCTAATGTTTAATAACAACAAACCAATCATGGTACACTTCCTGGAAATACCAGGAAGTCAAGTTGTCGTTTATAGTCATTAATGCCTTGCTAAATGAATAGTTTCTCATGGAATTACAAGCGTATTTTTTGCGTATCATTGTCGTGGAACAGGAATATGGCGTGACCACATAATTTACTTGAAATTCTAAGAAATGCATAAGGAATTGTTGGAAGTATTATCGTTCGATTTCTTCCAATTGGTTAAATGAGGATTTTCCTAATATTTTTTTTTCAGTGTGGTTTTATACACCATTTATGATTTTCTCAAACGCTAAATGGAATTTATCTTCATTGAACACGACCTCAGTTGAACTTTTTTTATCTATTGTGAGTATTATGATTAATACGTTCAGTCAATATTATTAGGAAAGCATAATTGTGTTTTGGAAGTCCTGTTTGCTTCTTGTATTAACACCGGTCTATAATAGAATGCGGCACTGTTACAAAATACTGTACTGCCACTGTGCCGAACGAAAATATTTACAAATCGCGGAGAAAATAAACGTTTCTCTAAAGTTCAAGAGTTATTTACGAGTGAAGACCAGAAATATTCCAGTTGGTAAAGTCAATTAGCGCTTTCTACCAAACATGCAGAGTTTCGCAAATTGTTTTTACAAAGTCTACTCCATACAATCTATATATAAGTGTGGTAATACAGTATGGAACAAACTTTATAATAATTGTTGGAAAGTAAAAGGAGGAAAAATCATTAACAGTGTGAGTCGCGGATTATACTACAACCTTCATATAAACACCTTTTGTACTATAAACTCTGAATCCGGTGATCTTTCACTGAAGTTGATTCTTCTGCTATTCTATTCCGAGCAGCTTGAATCCGATGGCGTTTCTCAAATTGCACTTGCGTTCATTGTATTTGAACCCAATCTGTCCTATTTCTTCATCTTGTTAGTGTTTATTCTACATTTCAAGATAATTTTTGGGAACATCGAATAAAATTGCATGATAATCCCTAAAATAATGTAGGTTAGGATTAGGTTAGGCGTTAGTAAGATATAAATAAAAAAAATTAAAGAAACAAAAGTAAAATAACATTTATTACGCATAATTTTGATTTAATATACAAATAATTACATTAATCAAGTACTCGAACTCTGTGGCACTGGAACACTGAAACATTTCACTAAAACCCCCACCACAGCACCAAACTATCATCATTTGCAGTAAAACTTTAGACAAAGGATTTTTCGATAATTTTAAATAAGAACTTTGTGACAAAGTGGGGTTGACTCAATTGAAATATCCATGAAGAAAAAAGGACAACAGGATTCCATTCCTCGATGTTAGTAATAAAAAATAAAAATAAGTTAGAAATAGACGTATATAGAAAACCTACTAGTAATAGTAGATTTATCTTACAGAATTCTAATTACTCATGGTGTGCCAAAAGTGTGTGTCCACACACTTTTGGCTATTAACCTTTTTTCATGATTTACTCAGTTTCCCTTTAACTAAAAATAGGTATCAAAATGAACTAAAAGAAATCATCAAAATTGCTAACTTTAACAGAACATAATCATAAGGTTGATAATATAAAGCTAGTTAAGAACGTAAACAGCATTGTTCAATTAAATCGTTATGAAGGCATGGAAATTTACGAAAACAAACAACTTAATAAATTCAGATTTAAGACCACTAAATTCCGTCCTTTATCCTTTGTTATATCATGTATTGTTAATTAACCCTAACTAATTAGGGATTTGCATATTTTATTGCTATTAAACTTGATTACGTTAGATTTGCATACTGCATAATTTATTTTACTCTATAAGGTTAGTACTTCGCTTAACCCGTTAGTTCAGTTTTACTGTTGATGATAGTTTGGAAATCGAAACGGGCGTCCAGTACTATTGAAGTATTGAAGTAAGAGTTTTAGTAAAGTGTTTCAAATAATTGCATATTGAAATTTAAAGTTTTAATGAGAACCTTGAGGTTGATGATCTTTGCAAAGTTTAATATTTGACTCTAATTTCGAGGCACGCTTTAAGTCACCTTGTTCGCAAATTTTTAGGCGATTTCTTTGCTTACTCAGTGTTTCGGAAATAGCACTGAAACCTCTGTCAACTAAATGTGAAGTTGAAATCGCCGTAATTAAAACTCTGATTTCCATTCACAATAGCTGAAATGTGTTACCAATTTCGATCCAAAATTCTTCCCAACTGATTTGTTCAAATAAAAGTTTTGCTTCAATATTTGCATGCAAGCGGGCATTCGCTTATGTAAAGTAACCACCACCTCCCAAAAGCGGATAGTCCACTTTAAGATGCTAATCGCCTACCAGGTGGCGACATCGCCCACGTTGAGGAACAATAGTCTAGACCAACCAAAACTTTCCCATTTCACATGCTTACCTTTGGTTCATCTATGATCTATAGTATCGGAGCATAAGATAATGCTTGCCTTTACCTTATATAATTCTTCTAAAAGAAGTGCTTGAACACGTAAATTTTTGATTTCAAAATGTATTATTTTAATAAAAAATGAAAGTGATTGATGTGTTCAATTTTTTAAAAAGAATAAAACAATAGGGTAGGAATGTAGATAAATGATTTTTGGGAAATTTTCATTTAAAATTCGCTTTTTTAGAAAAAATCGCGTGTTTTTAAAAGCGTCAATGGTTGATATAACTTCATTCGTTGCCTTACAAGCTTCTTTCTTTTCGCAATAAATAGCAGATCGTTATAGATATGCTCTTTTTGCAAATAATATTTAGATATAAAATTAAATGTTTTACTTCCACCTTTTCGTAGAAACACCCCTCAACTCACTAAGCGATAACGATTTCGTTATTTCGGTTTCATTCAACTACAATAGATATTGAAATATCCTTCTCGGGGGTTTTACTCAAATTTTGTTAAATTTTCTAAAAATAATTTTTGTAGGTTCGGGGGTATCCCTAGATACCCTTACGGCAATTTTAGAATAAATTTCCAACTCAGTAAAATCAAATTAACGAATTTTTAAGATTTTAAATTAACTAACCTTTAAACTTTCGAACGACGCCAATGTATATAAACCCTCTGTTTACATACCCACCACAGGAACTGCCTGCTCTGGATATTTAACCCTTTTCTCTTTTCTAATAATGACTTTAAATACACAACGAACACTTATCTTTGGATTAGATTCAAGACAAACTTTGATTCAACCAAGGCCGAATAAAGATTGATGAAAATTTAGGGCGTCGTTCCTCTTTCTTTTATTTTAAATCGCGAAAGACCGGCGATTGTTTTCTTTCACAGCCAATTTTGATAATTTACCCAAATAGAAACTAACTTTTCGATGACTTTCAATCAAATGATATTAGCATACGAGAACGAATGCAGTGACTTAACCGGGAGGTTGTTTGTTAATGATTCTGTAGTCCGAACTGTCACCAACAAGCTTTAAAAGAGAAAATCCACTGCTAATTTACAGACACCTTTCAGATAAAGATTTAATAGATGAAATATTATCTGTTGTGCTTTGCAATTTATGTTGTTGCTTATTCCAGACGATTTTTACATTAATTTGGAAGAAATAAGTGAATAGAAAATTTAATAAACGAGTAGATTTGTCCATGATACCCCATACTCGTCATTATCTGGACTTATAATTAAATTCTACCGTCCTCGCCCCAAGGACGGTTGGCCGAGGGGGGATGGTAACGAAGAAATTTCCAATTATCCCCGCAAGAAGGATATTTGGTTGCCAATGAGTGGCCAGCCTGACATTTGGTCAGTACCAAAGTGACAACCGAGAGAAGTTGTCGTTGTCGTAGATACAACGTTGAACATAACATAACAATATATATCAGTAAAATATATGCTTTACTTCAAAAATGCGTAGTATATAGTATGATGTTAATAATTGAACATGGAAGGTGGCTATCATTAACGCCAGTTGAAGCAACGTTCACCCAAGTACGGTCAGAGAACCTGTGTTCGTTTCTGGCCCATTTTCAACTCGTCAGTGGCTTATATAGCCGCGGGTCCCCCTCTCCCTGCCCTTGGCGTTTTGTTAGGTAATCTTATCTCCATTCAACGATAATCCCGGGAGAACAGCAATATTAGTCATTACTACGCTTCATCTTCTTCACGTCCTAAATATTCGTTTTTAGGACGGATACCTTTTTTTTTCGAAGTCTTTTCGAAAGCACGGGAAGAAAAAAAAATGGTAAAAACCGTTTTATTATTTATTCAAAATATTCGCCATTAAAATTTATGCACATTTGCACGCGTTCAAACCAATTCTCTAATCTGAAGGTAGTATTTCCAAAACATAGTTTTTGAAGACTTCAACAGCTTCTTGAGGTGATAAAAATCGCTATCGACGCATTTTTTGTTTGTCAAAAAGAAGTCGTTGGGCGTTAAATCAGGTGAATACGGGCAATGAGACATTAATTCGATGTTTTTCTTCTTCAAATAATCAATTGTTTAATGTGCTGTGTGCAAATACATATTTACTATCGTTCCAGCGGATCACTCACGTCATCGATTTTGTCTGTATGAATCAAATCAATTATTTTTGGTCAAAAGACGTACTATATTCGTATAACAAGAAGACATTATATTAAACAATTACTTACATTTTAAGTGTTCAAAAATCTTGTTTAAATATTAGAATACTATATAACATAAAATATGTACAATTTTCCCTATTTTCATTTCCTAATACTTAATTGATATAAATGGCAAAGTCACTTGTCAGACTCCCACTACTTTCTGTATTTGAATGCAATAGTTTATCCATCTTTATACTTTCAGAAATCTTTTTACAATAGTAAATTGTCTTTCTACTTTTGGTTCAATTAAACACAGTAAATATATTCTAAGATATATTTACTGTGTTTAATTGTATGTACAGTTCTTCTAGAAAGAACAGTTATTTAATGAGATATTAACAAATAGAATATTAGAACGATGAAAACCAAAAGGAATTTTTAAGCCACACAGTTTGTAATACTAATCAGCTGTTAAAACGCCGGAAATAACACAGATGTCATTGGAACTGAGTAAATATAAACGTTCATTGTACTTCTTTGTCTAACACATTCTCATAAATTGTGGAATTATTGAAACATACTTCATAACTTAGAACACAAATGTTTTATTGGTAGTCTTTGTCTAACATACAGAATTTTGATGCGATGAATATGTAGTATTTGTCTCGGCTAGTACTGTTAAATAATAACGTGAGTGCAAAGATCCGCTGGAACGATATTATCTATCCTTTTAATGGCGAACGTTCCCAAAATGGGAACATACTAAAAAATCGATTTTTTTTATTGAATTAATCATATTATTTGCATAGAATGTTTATAATTAACAATTAGAAAAGTTGACATCTATGTTTTTTAAAACATACAAATTTTATGCAAATAACATGATCAGTTCAATAAAACTTGGATTTTTTAATATGTTCCCATTTTGAGAACGTTCGCCATTAAAAAATGTTGAATCAAACATATTACGTATATTAAATCAAACAGATATATTTTCAAATCAAACTTGAGGTTATTTGTTTCAAGAGATCATATGTTTGAATCAAATAACGATGTCAAAAAAAATTCTTTGAATTAAAAAAAATATATCTTAGCCGCCATTTAAAATTACGATTTAGTTCACTGAATGCATTAGTTGTTTGAGTCAAGAACTATTTTTCTCTATGTGCATGCTTGCACTATTTAAAGCTAGACCCCACAAACTAAACTGAACACGCTCCTTTGTGTATTCGAATTTGTACAGTTCGCTAACATTTGATATTTATCTAAATACCTAGCTAAATTTTGTTCACCACTTAAACAACCCCTACAAATATAAATTAACAATATAACTCGGCGAAAAACGCTATTGGTTTAAACTTTAATAACACCTGGAAAATTCGAAGAAGAATAGGTTCGCTTGAACTGAGTAATAATTGTGGAATTACCGCATTATTTTGATTTATTACAAGTAGCTACGTCAACAGCAATGGTTTTAGCATTAACAAAGGGTAAAAACCAGTATTGCTTTACAACGAAAGAATAATACAAATTGAAAAGAGGATACGAATTGCAATATATTTAAAGAAACAGACTAAATTGATGGAAATGATTACGAAACGTTACTCAATTTTATAACATTTCTTTTGAAAGCATCATTTTATTACGGGATTGGCCTGATTCACCATCATAATTGAAATCAACCGATTTTCTTAACAAAAGTCATTGATTTTCATCAAAGATGAAAAAAAATCAAATTATAAGAAAAAATTATTTATTTGTTACAAAAATATTAATAATAACAAAAGTATGTTTACATATACTGTATATAATAATATCTAAAAATTAAACTATATTTTATCACTTTAATTTTCATATAACAGAACAAAAGAAATGAGTATTTAAATATATAACAAAAAGTAAAAATTCTTTGTTACTTTCTTTAGTTATTCGGACGAATCTTTTTGATTATAATATTTGAATAAGAACGCCATACAAAGTTCCCAGCTTTTTCGGTACCCAATTTTTTGACATAAAAGATGAGAAAACGATGAATTACATAGGCAAATTATGTCTTTTCGATAATTTGAACATGTTCAACGTTTAAAATAAATTTACTAAAATTCAGTAGACTATAAACAACACAGCATTTGTTACAATTATGTAACTGTCTTTAAATACTGCGTAGCCTACTAAATTTTAACAATATTTCAAATATTGAACATTATTATTAACTTTAGCGCCATAGTGACAACGAATTTTTTTTTGTAGAGTAAACAAATCTTTCTATTGATATTGGTACCACTTGTAAACTAGCATTCCATTAAAAAAATATTTGTGTTAACATTTCGCACATTTGTTATGTAATTCTTTTGGAAGAAGTACCATTAAATTTGTGAGAAAAGAAATTATAATTTGCTTATTTAATCGTTTTCCCATCTTTTCAATCAAAAATGTTATTTAAGTACACACGATATATTGTATTTACCGAGAAAATAAATTATTTTGTTGAAATTTAATGTGTATGCTTTAATTACTTACCAGTCATTTGTTGATGATGAAGCTAATAGCGGAAAAATGTTTGAAGAAATAGTTTGCTTTTCCTGTTAATTTCAAACGGGATTTATTTGCATATTTCATATTTAATATTCTTTTAAACGTCGAACTAATTTATTTATTACATTTTTTTACATATAACTTTTGATCCTGTTTTTTCCTTACTTATTTTTTCAACATAATGTTGCCGCATTATACTATCCGTTTTTCTACCACTCATGATAATTTAAATACGAGTATTAACTGATATAAGTGATATAACTATTCACCCCAGATGCAGAAACATAAATGAAATAGAATATGTTTGCAGTTCCTTCGAATTCTAATAAATTACATGTTTTGACTTGTTTTGTTTAGGGGTGGTTTAAGCAGACGCGCGTGGTCGCATCATACATGACATATAAGCAAAAATTCAAATGCGTTCTTTCAGGTTTTATTATAGATTTCATTTTCGTGAATGAAATAAAATACATTTGTATTGCTTTTAAAACAATTAAAAAGTGCCATAAAACCATGTCTTTTAAAATAACAAAAAAATCAAATAATTTATTTGATTTAAAAAAAAATAATGATTTTTTATTTTTGCAAATTCTGTTTTATTACATTACGATCAAAAAATTATTCCTTACTTTCTAGCGACACGATTTTGTAAGAATCTACTCTCTCTATTTTTATTCATACAATTTGAAGTTTATACTACTCCTAAATGCTCAGACGCAGAGAAACGTTTACTTGTATCAGAACTATTCGCCTTAATTCAAGACAATTACTGTTTCAATTATCCGCAGTACAATAACAGATTTAAATCAAAAGAAATATTTTCTTAGCGTTTCTTTTTCCGCTTAAGAGAAGTGTATACTTGTAATGAAAAACTTGTATTTCATTGTTTAAGACATTGTTAACTTTATTCAAGAAAATCTTGCAGAAAATTTGAAAGAAGCGATTCTTAGTATAAGTAAATGGTCGTTATAACACAAAACAATATTTTCTTATAGTAACAATAGTAAATAGTTTTTTAATTCAAGAAAGCCTTTAGGTATTGTTCATAAATCAATAGTTTCATTTTCTTAAAATAAAGCATTTATTTACTTAGAATTCTTGAAATGCATATTATTTATGCATTATTAATTACACTTGCCTTGTTGAAAACAGTACGACATCTGTACATAATGCGGCAAATTATTCTCATTACTTGTGACTTTAAAAAGGCTAAGGTAGGTTATCTACAGAATGATGTTCAAACAAAAGTGAACTTGATGTAGGAAGTACACAAAAAAAGTGCATAGAAACAATAACCAAGATAATGCTCATATGGATGGTGCATGGTATTGAATGGAATCACTTCATGCAAAAAACAATATGAGAAGAGAAAAGCACTAACGCTTTTTGTTCCTGTCAACATTGCCGTTCTTCTCTCAATTTATATCACTAATCTTCAAAAACAGCAGTGAAATATTTTCTGGCACCACCTAGTGTTAAGATATATAGACATGCCGTCCTGGAAAGTAGTGACAGAAACCGGAATACAGATACCATACTTACCCATACAATAATATAACCTTTAACGTACAACGTTTCATGAACGTTTTCAAAAGATAGTTAATGCAGTATAAATATTTTCTTAACTTAAAACTAAGTGATCAAATCCAAAAGAGAAAAATGTTTCTTCCAAGTAGAAACATTTTTCTCTTTTGGATTTTTTTTTTGTCTAACCCCAAGAAAATATTTATTTAATTCAAATAAAGTTTCAAGAAAATTATTTTCTTATATTATACATTTTTATAATCTTGAAATAAAAATATTTTCTTGAATAGAGACTGATTTTTGCAAGAAAATCCAATTTCTTGATGCAAGAAACCATTTCTCTGCGTGCAATTTTATTCATATCACCTATTAACTGAATGCCCTTATTTTACTGATATGAACTTTGTAAAAGGGATATGCCCTGTTGTTCTGCGTTGCTCACAGGATTGTTATTTAAGTCAAAGATGCTGAACATTATACAGGGTGCGGCTATAATACGTTCATCTTTTAGCACTCGACTATATGTTAGGTAGCAATTTGATGTTTTGGGGATGTAATATAATGTTAATTGTGCATCTTTAGCAAATATATTTCGATATACTGAGTGTTTTATAAAAAAAGGTGGCACGGTAAAATTCACTTTTTAAATGGAACACTGTATACTTTTACATTGTTAAAGATCCCCAATTAATCCATTCATCCCCGGATTATGAAAGTAACCTGTTTTGTAATTTTCGAGTTACAATTGTATCTGTTAAAAAATTGAAAAATCACGTATCCCAAAGAGAGTATTCCTAGATCCAGACGCTTTCAAATATAGCAATAAAATTTGCTGTGCGGATTGGCTGAGATTGGGTCAGTAAATTGTTTTTATCACCGAATGTACAAGTTGGTCATCAGGAAAGTGTTGACTTTACCAATTTCAAAACGATTTTTCTCGATTTTGTTAAATGGAACATATTATGACTAGAAGTGATGCAGAATTACATTCTGCATCAATCCATATTAGGTGTCCCTATACCTAATATTAGCGGTTTTCACAATAATTCAGAATAATAACAATTCCGTTATTCAACTTTTTTTCTATTTTAAAATAAATTTAAAGAAAAAGCGGACGAACGTTCTTTTCTTGTTAGAAAAAAATGTACCTATTAATAATGAAATTTATTGAAACGCAAAAGTAGAAATAAAATATTACCAGTATTATTAAAAGTAGTGTAAAACTTGACGAAATTAATAAAATATTATATCGTAGGTACTTAGTTTGATTTAAAGTGATACTCAAATATAAAGGTGACAATGAAAGGAAACAGAACCTAGGGTAACAAATGTTCGACGTACCTTCCTTTTTTTGCAAACAAAGATTGACTCTATGAATGCTCTCTGAACTCCCCGTAGTTCTTTATGCGTTATACTTCGAAAAGCGTTAATAATTCTCTGGTTAATGTGCTTTATTGTTGTTGAAGCCCCAGCTTGTACAATTTCTTTCATACGTCCCTACAAATGAAAATTAAGATGTGTTAAGTCCGGCCATCTTACAGGACCATCCCTTCCTAGCCATCTCTCGGGGTACGTGTTATTGAGATAATCTCGTACATCGATAGAGTAGTGTGGAGGTTCGCTATCATGCCGCAGCCACATTTCTTCCCTGATTTCAGGAGGGATATTTGCCAATAATCGTGGTAGTTCATTTTGTAAGAACTCTTAGGTACATAGGTCCATTTAAATTATTTAAACAAAAAAAAAATAAGATCCTACAACATACTCGCCGATTATGTCTTTCCAAATGTTAACGCTCCACCAATGTTGGTGATCCACTTGTCGCAAAATTCTAGGGTTTTCATCTGCATAATAATGAAAGTTATGCTTATTTACCGATACGTTTTTGTGAAAAGTTGCTGCGTCAGACAATAACACTTTAGAAATAAAAAAGAGATTTTCTTGTAATTTATTATTGGCCCAATTACGAAACTGAAAGCGTTTTTCGAAATCCTGTTGAGTAAGCTCCTAATGTAACTGAATATAGTAAGAATGTAAACGATTTTTCTTTAATATTCGTAGAGCAGATACTCCACTTACACCTGTGTTCTTACTTATATTTCAGTAACTGCCAACAGAACGTTTAACTCATTTTCTTCATTTTTTGCTCTTTTTGTTCTTTCGCATTTCTTATAAACTCTCGTTTCTGGATGTCGCTTTTACTGGCCAAAAAAGGATTCCTTTCTGCTTTGCCTAATATGAAAATCATATCTACCATATCATCTTTAGAGTAATTCATTTTTATGTAAAACGAACGCTCTTCAGTGTACTTTTCATGCTTTGACAACTTGCCATTTGTTTCATTTCTTATTAGCCGCTAATTTATAGGTTTTTAGGTACTTTATTAACAACTTTAAAATTTGGCCATTCTGGATTATTGTAAAAACCGCCAAAAATAGGTATGGGGAAACCTAAACTTCTAATCATAATTAAAGCGTGACAAACGGTTGCACCCGCTGTACATACAAGGAATCGAGTGGACATGGACATCATCAACCGATAATAACCAAACGTCCACTCGATTCTTTGTATGTACATAGTAAACACAGCGGGTACAACTGTTTGTCATGCTTTAGTCATAATATACAGTGTTCCATTCAACAAAATCAAGAAAAATTATTTTGAAATTGGTAAAGTCCTGATGACCATCCTGTACATCTGGTGATAAAAACAATTTACTGACATGGTCACCCAATCTCAACCAATCCACACAACTAATTTTATTGCTAAATGTGAAAACGTTTGAACGTAGGGATATGTGTTCTTTCAATTTTTTATCAGAAATAGTTGAAACTCGAAAACCACAAAACAGATTATGTATAACAATAATGTAAAAATATACAGAGTACATTTAAAAAGGTTGGTTTTTACTGTGGTACCGTTTTTATTAATAGCAGTATATCCGAATATATTTTCTAAAAATGCACATCCCCCAAAATATCAAATTGCTATCTGGCATGTAGGCCAGTACTGTAACCCGAATAATAAAAGACGGACATACTATTACTGCACCCTGTATAGTTCTTCGGGCGTTCTATCGTGTTATTATGGATTTAGATTTGTATGCTTTTAATTTTGGGTTATCATAAATTAATTGCATAAATTATCTTTATTCACAAACTTGCAAATAATAATACAAAAAAGCAAAAGAAAACATATCTTTGGAATTGGATAAAAATAATTAAATAAATAAACCCCACAACATTCCCACTTTTTCGTGCCTTGAGACAAGAAAAAGACTTTTGTAAAGTGTTGATGCAGTGGTACTACTGCACATAGGACCACAATAATGGTTGTAATATTGTATCTTATGTTCTTCTATCGTTAAATTAATCTAACATCATGAAATTTTCCTCCTATGCACAAAAGGACGTTAAACCTTTTTTTAATGTAAAAAATTGCAATATAAAGACATTGTTACCAACTTGAACTGAACTAGTTAATTATTTCAGCTGGATGAGGTCACAAAAAGACTGACTAAAAGCGAGCATTTAATTGGGAGATTTGTTTGTTTTTCAATGTTTGTGATGGAAGTCTTAAGTTAATTTCAATTTACGTTATATTAATACTGAAAACATGCAAATTCTCCACCCTGTAGATTGAATTGCTTTCAAAAATTTATTGTTTCTTGGACAAGTAGGTACAATAAATTACTTAATGAGGTTCTGCAAGGTTGTTTAACACTGTGTATGCTCAAATGATGTAAGACTAAGTAAACAACTTGTATGCAATCGTGGTTTATGTAAAGAGTAAGTGATCTTGCTTGAATTTCAGAAAATCTCTACACATGTAAATATGCATACGCAGAGAAATAGTTTCTTGCATCAAGAAGATAGATTTTCTTGTAAAAATCAGTCTCTATTCATGAAAATATTTTTATTTCAAAACTATAAAAATGCCGGTATTTTGTAATTTCTGCTTTCTGGATTATATATTAAAGAATTTTTGTGAGTAGTAGACCTTTTACTAAATCTTAATCTTATATTATAAAAATGTATAATATAAGAAAATAATTTTCTTGAAATTTTATTTGGATTAAAATAAATGTTTTCTTAGGGTTAGAAAATCAAGAAAGTCCAAGAAAAATATTTCTTCCAAGTTGATCGTTTAGTTTTAAGTTAAGAAAATATTCATATTAAAGGTAGGAATGAAAAAATGGTCCAGATCTCACAAAGTTCTATTGAGAAATTAGGCGACCAGTTTCGTGTTCAAAAAATACATCAGTCCAGCTACAAGGATATCCAATAAAAGAAAAATTACAATAATGGAAAAAAAAAAACTAAAGTTAATAACTAAAATTAGGAGCAAGTGAATTAACTAATAAAAAAGTTTTTTTTTATGTTACAGTATTAAATTATTTCTTTAATAATGTAATTAAATAGGGATTATTTTTATGTAGTTTAATGATTAATGAGTTAATATTTAAGGTTATTTATCTCTTTTATTATTATTATTTATTATATATTAAAAAAAACTATAGTAAAATTAGTACACGTGGCAAATAGTAATAAAAAGAAAAAATATTACATTAACCGGTATTTTTTGAAAATGTTTATGTAATGTTATACGTTAAAGCTTATATCATTGTATGGGTATGTATGGTATCTACATTCTGGTTCCGTTGCTACTATTTAGGATGGTATGACTATATCTACTGGCACTAGGTGGCGCCAGGAAATATTTCAGTTGCTGTTTTTGAAGATTAATGGCATAAACTGAGAGATATAACAGCAATATGGCCAGGTGCAAAAAGCATTAGTGCCTTTCTTTTCTCACATTGTTTTTGCCAGGAGTGATTTCATCAATACAATTAACTATTTATTAGCATTATCTTGGTTATTGTTTCATGTGTACTTCTACATTAAGTTCACTTTTGTTTGAACATTATTCTGTAGACAACCTCTACATTATTCTTTTTAAAATCACAGGCAATGTGGAATTAAGAAAACTATTTACTATCCTTCAGAAAATATTGTTTTGTGTTATAACTGCCATTTACTTATACTGAGAATCGCTTTCTTCAAATTTTCTGCAAGATTTTCTTAAATCAAGTTAACAAATGTCTTAAATAAAGGAATGCAATTATTTCATTACAAGTATATGCTTCCCTTAAGCGGAGAAAAAAACGCTAAGAAAATATTTCTTTTGATTTAAAAAGTTATTGTATTGCGAATAATTGAAACAGTAATTGTCTTGAATTGAGGCGGGCAGTCTTGACACAAGTAAACATTTTTCTGGGTACAACTGTGGCCACGAGAAAAAAAAAATAAAGAAAAACATTAACTTATTACAACATATGCATTTAAAAATATTTGTTGGCGTCTTTGTTTAGTAGTGTGGCGCCACATTCATAAAAACAAGTTTCTTTTATGTTATAAAAATATCGCATTCGAGCTCCATTACTTCCCGAAGTTTATTTACATCTATTAGTCTGAGATCTATTTCGAAAATTTTCTTTAATTTGCGCCCAATCATAACGGAAATAAAGAATTATGATATCTGGTCGTTTTGAGACCTATAGAAGCACGTAGGTTTAATTTTCTTCTCTCCATCTTAAAACAGTCTTGTTGGTAAATAAGTATCGTATTGAAACATAAAATTATCATTGGGAAACTGTATGACCGAAGGTCCTTCTGATCCAATAGCGCTAATCCAAGCCTAGATGTTGACAGAAAACAAAAAAGCGATATAACATGTAACACATCTACTATTCTTTCGTAAACAAAACTTCACTTGGCCATTATTGACATGTTACGAAGTTATTTGAACAAAATTAAAAGGCATACACAAGGTTAAGTGACTACATGGGTTTTTAATGTTCAAATAATTATTGCAGTCGCCTTCAACTTGATTACATTTTTAAAGTGAAAATATCCAAAAGAATTATGGCTATACATGATTCGTAAAAAATAAAAAAAAAATAATACAATAGCGGTTTTTTTCTAATACATTAATAAATTAAAATTTTTAAAACCATAAGCTTACATATCTCGCAGGGAATTTCTGATGGATTACGTCGATGATGATATATTGTTTTATTCATTTTAAACCAAAGATATTACATAATGTATGTAAAATAATATAACCACTTAATTCTTTAGTCTAACCAAATAAAAAAAAAGTATTTTACATAAGTGGTGTGAATATATTCTACTTACTCTTCGATCCTGCTAATTTTTGTTTTATTTTTGCAACGCCTAGTAACAGTAAAATGCCCTTCATCAAGTGTTTACTAAGATTTTTTTTCTTGATTTTCGTTCTGAAGAATGATTGTTTCTTGAGGCAAGATGTTATTTTCTCTTTCTAGTTATACGAGATATTTTACAAATGGAAAATTGAAGGTGTTTTTACAAAGTTTGTGTAAATTTTGCACTTTATTTGTAATAAATGAACGAAAATAACTAAAACAGTAATAATAATAGAAAACCAAACAATAAACCAACAATTACAGTAAATGTAATTTTCGCTTTCGGGCATTTTGACCTGCCCTTTGTATGGTTCTTCTAGGAATTACATCGACATTCTGGAGTCTATCTCGAAGTTCTTCAATGTTTTGTGGAACATCAATTTTATAAATATTATTTTTAACAACCCCAAAAAAAAATAATAATTCAAGGGACTGAAGTCAGAAGATCTCGGCGGACATACAACTCCACTATTTCCAATCCAATTTAACGATTCTTCATACATAACTGGTCCTACGAGATAATTTCTCAAACTGCCGATGCAAACGTTTAATCCAAAACGCTGTTGTGTCTCCTTACCCCATTTTGTCTGGGATTCTGTACTGCCCATTTTTCTGTTAAAGATTTCAGAATTGGTAAACTTTGATTCACCTGACCAGATGATTTTATTTAAAAAATATTCCTCGTCTTCTAATCCTCACACTAGCTAGTTACATTACTCCAGTCGTCTTAAATTATCACCAGGCTGTAGCTAACATGAATGGTTGTTTGGGTTAAATTTATTTAGAACTAAAGTTCTTCATACTCGAGTCTGGGACAAACATAATTCTGACGCCACTTCACGTGTACACGCAGAGAAACGTTTACTTGTATCAAAGCTGTCCACCTTAATTCAAGACAATTACTGTTTCAATTATCCGCAATACAATAAGAGAAATATTTTCTTAGCGTTTCTTTCTCCGCTTAAGAGAAGTACATACTTATACTAAAATAATTGTATTGCGCTTTGTTTAAGACATTTGTTAGCTTGATTCAAGAAAGTCTTGCAGAAAAATTGAAGAAAGCGATTCTTAGTATAAGTAAATGGCCATTATAACACAACACAATATTTTCTTAATGATAGTAAATAGTTTTCTCAATTCAAGAAAGCGTTTAGGTATTGTTCATAAATCAATAGTTTCATGTTCTTAAAATAAAGCATTTTTTACCTGGAATTCTTGAAATGCATGTTATTTATATGCACATTATTTATTGCGCTTACCTTGTTTAAAACAATACGACATATCCGTACATAATGCAGTAAATTACTCACATTGTTTATGATTTTAAAAAGACTAAAGTAGAGGTTATGTACAGAATAATGTTCAAACAAAAGTGAACTTAATGTAGTTCTGTACACCTGAAGAAAGTGCCTAGAAACAATAACCAAGATGATAATGCTAATGGTATTGATGGAATATATGTATATATGTGGTGGCTAAACACTCCATGAAGAGGTAACGCCGCTTTTCGGCTCTCTAGATCTGCTTATGGTTCTCCACAGCTGTCTGCCTCCTGTCTTTTCTCGCCAGTTGTTAATTCCAGCCTTATTAAGGTCTTCTTTCACTTCCTGTAACCATTTCGATCTTGGTCTTCCTCGTCTTCTCCTTCCTTCTGGCTCCCACTCTAATATGGAATATACTACCGTGCCTGGTCCTGATCTCCATATGTGCCCCAGCCATTTTACTCTTTGCTGTTTTATTTTCCTTATCACATCTTCGCCGATTTCCTGTAGTATTTAATGGTTCATTCTTTGTCGATATTCATTCTCGCCCACTCTTATCGGTCCCTATATTGTCTTTAGATTTTTCCTTTCTAATATTCTTAGGTTTTCTTCCTGTTGTTTCGTCATAGTAAGTGTATCAGCAGCATACATTAGCGATGGTCGAATTATTGTTTTATATATATTCATTTTCACTTTTTTTCCCAAGGAAACTACTCGTTAATAGCTTCTTATTCGCATAGAAAATCTTATTTGTAATCATTATTTTTTTTTGAAACAGTTCACTAAAACCCTTACCACAACACTTAATTCGTACTGGACGCACGTTTCGATAGCCAAGCTATCATCATCAGCAGCAAGACTGAACCTTTTTATACTCCTCCTCACCTTGTGCTATTCTTCCCTTGCCATCTTTTATGCCACTTACTTTACCCTTATAGGTTTTATTTTACTCCTTGATTTTTTTATAGTATAATTTTGTATTTCTACTTTTGTATTGTTTCTCAATGTCCTTCATGTTGTTATCCATAAGCATTCTTTTGCTTCTTCTAATTGATGGAATCGCTACCGGCAAAAATAAATATGAGAAGAAAAAAGCATTAAAGCTACTTTCTTCTGGCGACATTGCTCTTACATCTCTTAATTTATGCCACTAATCTTCAAAAACAGCAACTGAAATATTTCCTGGCGCCACCTAGTGCCAGTAGTTATAGTCATGCCGCCCTTGATAGAAGAAACCGGAATACAGATGCCACTTACTCATACAATGATATAACCTTTAGCGTACAACGTTTCATAAAAATTTTCAAAAGATATCGATTAATGTATTTTTTTTTCTTTTTATTACTATTTACCATGTGTACTAATTTAACTATTTTTTTGGAATATATAATAAATAATAATAATAAAAGTAAACTTAAATATTAACTCTTTCATTATTAAACTACATAAAAATAATCCCTATTTAATTACATTATTGAAGAAATAATTTAATTATACTGTAATATATAAAAAAAACTTTTTCGTTAGTTCATTCACTTGCTCCTAATTTTAATTACTAACTTTAGGTTTTTGTTTTCCATTGTTGTAATTTTTCTTTTATTGGATATCCTTGTAGTTGGCTTGATGTGTTTTTTGAACATGAAACCGGTCGCCTAATTTCTCAATAGAACTTTGTGAGACTATTTTTTCATTCCTACCTTTAATATGAATATTTTCTCAACTTAAAGTTAAACGATTTACTTAGAACGAACATTTTTTTGTCTTGGTTTTTCTTAATATTTATTTAATCCAAACACAACTTCAAGAAAATTATTTTCTTATATTATACATTTTTTATAGTCTAGTAATATAAATCATTACGCGGCTTGGTAAACGACCCATTCCCAACCAAGTTTCTATCAAGATCTAGAAAAACGGTACGATGTCGCTGTCGTCGTTCTGGATACATTTGTAAATATCTTGTATTCGCTATTGTTGTATTTCGGTTGGATGAATGTGACATTTTTCTATTACTAATGAACGATAATTGAAATAATTGAACAGTTTGAAACTTTATGGCTGCCTTACTCAATCTTAGAATGTCTTCGTCGTCAATTACTGCATAATCAGTAGCGGTGAGTGATGACGTAAACGGGAGGGCGCGGACAGCGATTCGTTTCCCTGGTGTATATTCCTTGCATATTTTATATATTGTGCTATGCAACGGAAATACACGAGGAAATCGAAACGTCCGCGTCCTCCCGTTTATGTCATCACCCACTGCTATTGAGCACAATATCAAACGTTTGTCAACATGTTGTACATAGTTGAAATCAGAAAAAAAAAGAACTCTTTCTGACGAACTCCAATATAGCGCCGATAAGAAAGTTGATGGTGGCCAGAAAAAACCGAAACGTCATATAAAAATTTCGATTACACTACTAGATAGTGCGAAAGTGGCCTTGAGAATGTGTTTTTAGTTTTTCTCTGCAAGGCCACATATAAAGGTGTTAGAAGGAAAAAAGAAAACGAGTAAATTTCGTTTTTTTTTTTATTATTTTAATTTCGAACGTCACTTGTCACAGATCCATTTTTTCTTCGGGTTCATAACAAACACAGCTTAGCAACTTTGCCAAATATAAAACAATCCTCTATCTCCAATATTTAGCGAGATCCCCATGCTGAAAGTCGAAAATGAATCACCTGTATAGCACTTGGCTTAAATTGGCAGTTTCTCTCTACTAGCCTTAAGGCATTTTAAACTTGATTACATAGACATTAATACAAGTTATATATCTATACATTAGTCTTCTTGGAAAACTTTGAAACCTTGCATGATTTTAGGTAATTATTTGAGCATACCCTGGGGTTGTTTATGTAATCGCAGCAGTTGTACTAGAGATTATTTAAATTCCATTAAAGTTACAAGATGGTATATAAAGCTTAATTTATCTAAATAAATCTTGATTACTTTAAAAATAGTTTAGCTTTGTAGATCGAATTTAGATCATTCTCCGTCTGATGTTCTTAACAAATCTTAATTCCTTTACAGGTAGCATGGAAGAAGATAACTGGTTGTGGCACATGTACGACACCGTTAAAGGTTCAGATTGGCTTGGGGATCAAGATGCCATCCACTACATGACCAGGGAGGCTCCAAAAGCGGTAATCGAACTCGAAAATTTCGGCGTACCTTTTTCGCGTACGAAAGAAGGCAAAATCTATCAAAGGGCTTTCGGCGGCCAGTCCTTAAAATTCGGGAAAGGTGGTCAAGCTCATCGTTGTGCCGCTGTAGCCGATAGAACTGGACACAGCATGTTACACACTTTGTACGGCCAATCTTTACGCTACGATTGTAACTATTTCATCGAATATTTCGCTCTCGATCTTATCATGGAAGGTAACAAGTGCAAAGGATGCGTTGCCATCAATATGGAGGAAGGCACACTTCATAGGTTCCTCGCCAAGCATACTGTAAGTTTTTTTGATTGAATTTTTAATAAGGTTCGCTTTTAATGTAGTATTACGATGTGTTTACAAGTTTGAATTGCTTTAAAAGTTAGTATTAAAGGCAAACATTTTTTCGGTCTTTTTTATTCAAGAAGTTTTTTTGATAAGTTGATTTTGTTTGACCTGTTCTATCACCTAGTGCGAGGAAACAACGAAGATTTATAATACTCCGAATACGGAACATTAAAGAAAAAAGGTAGCGATTTGAAAATGCAGTCGCTTGTGAGAAATCATCACAGCGCAAAATATTTGAGGATATGAAAACCGTGTACTTGTTCGGTTTTATATAAATTAAGTTGTCACCGGTTCAAAAAGCACGTATAGAATCAGTTCATGGTGACAGCAAAAGTAATAGTTGATACGAGTCTGTTTTAACAAAAGGTATTAATCAAAAACATCTTAAGAACATCTTTTTTTGAAAGTGTTCGTGGTTGATAACAACAAGTCCGCAGTAGTAGTCAGCAACGTTTTTGCTCTTTCCTCCCATAACCTTAATTTGCATTCCATCTCTTTTATTGGTTCAGTTTTAGGGTCAAGGATTTAGTAGTCCTGAAATATTGATAATTCTAGTGACCCTGTAGTAACACCAATAAACTTAACATAACCTTCGCAAACTTTACATAACCGCTTTTTTAATATCGTATATTCCATCAATATGTAAGTACCACTCACGACTTATCAGCAATTGCTTTCCTTATCAATATCAAAACGTACAAACATAATTTTTTTTTTTTTCATAAATATGTCTATTCACAATCTAACCTTGTCTTTTGCATTCCTCACTACGGGAAGTGTATTATCAATTCAGCATGTGTTTGATATCTCTCTGACAAATTAGCAAATTGATGGCCAAATACAAATATTGTTTTCCGTTCATTTTCCTCTCAACAATTGTATGAATATTTTTTCTTTAATCTTCCCTCTTTGTTACACGAACATGCGCACGTATTTACCTATAAATACATTGGAAGCAGATGCAAGTTATCTCCGTATGGGCTCTCACCACAATTGCCCTGCCGATTAAAAAAAATGTTACCTTTGTACTGGTTTCTCGTCATCGTAGATAAAAATAACCGGGCGACCGATACGCGGTTGTTAGACGCATTTAAAACTGGAGATCGGCGAGTGAACATCACGTGGAATGATTATGTTTACGGTGCTTCTATTCCTTGCTTGTAACTCTTCACGATAGGAAGATTTCCAAAACTTTTGTTTTTGATTTTTCTGAATCTGAATTGAAGATTTGGTTTGTTTTGAATTGAGATATGTATTTGAACAATTTCCCCCACGCTTTTTTGTATAGTTCACGTTCAAATTTTCGCTAGTGAGTTGGCATATGTACTTACATATGTATACTATTACGTTTTTGGTTTCTCCACCCCGAAACAAACCAATATAATATAGGTTTCATTTGTTTATTTCTTATAAATTTCGAGATATTTGTAATTTTGTCCTTAATCGCCAAGTTTAGATACACATTGCAACACAGATCGGCTGTACATACAACATGAAGAAACAACACAGTTCGACAACAGCGCATATATCGATTATATTCGCCAGCACGAGTTCGTGCGAGAGAGCCTAGGCGGATGCCAGAGGAGATACAACGTTGTCGTAGAGCGGTTTAGAATTTTTAATTATTTTGTACATAGTTATGTAGAGTATTTATTTTTCTTTTCTTTTATTTCATCAGAATACTTTTCATTTCTTATTTAGAATTACTTCTTGGTTTCGTATATGCGTCCTAGCAGCAACAACATAAATATGAGAACTCATTTTCAACATAATTTGCGAATACAAAATACGTAAGTTCCGTAACCGTTCTCTGTCCCAACGAAATTATGCCTAGTACCTCTATTAGCGCACTGAAGGCATACGCTGCTGGGTGAGACGAGTGTAACCGTAGTAAGGGGATGCGGGCGCTGAGTCACAATCGCCACGATGCACATACGTACATAGTATTCCACTGTTGCAATTGAAAGCCCGTATGTACAGCCGCTCAGTGTCGCA
Source organism: Dynastes maya (assembly GCA_029619315.2). Taxonomy (NCBI): domain Eukaryota; kingdom Metazoa; phylum Arthropoda; class Insecta; order Coleoptera; family Scarabaeidae; genus Dynastes; species Dynastes maya. The sequence goes on from JAROYE020000037.1 coordinate 302,345, forward strand.
ACGTGTATATCCATTTCCTTAAAAAAATTCGAAATGCAAATACATTCTAGCGTAAATTTTACGAGATATAATTTCGTATCTACCTCTATCTAGGCAAGGTATTAGAATATCTTCGAAATATACAGGATGTTCAGTTTTGAACGCCAAATTTTGCCGAATTCAACCAGAAACGTAATTTTTTTAAATAGCACCATATATTTTTTTGTATCCAAATATATACCTTTAAATTTTTGTATAATGATGTATATGGCTAACATTGAAAGTAAAATAGATATTTCAATTAAGCGCGTGTGCTGCATTTGGGTATTATATCCAAATGGTTTCTGGTTAGTACTGTTTGGTTACTATGGCAATAGTAAACAGAAGGTACCAACACTGAAGTTTTTAAACTATCTATTCAAAATTGGAAATTGCATCCAAATCGTTTCTGGTGTTAATGTTGTTTGGTTACCATGACAACAGTAAACGAAACATACATATATTGACATACAGATATGGTGTATTTTAGCTAAAGGATGTATAAGCTGCGCTATTTTGACTGATGTCCACAATCGAAAACATCTCCCAAATTAAAGCTAAGATTTGATGCTATTGAAGACATTCATTCTATTGATATAGAAATAAAAAAATATATATATAATGATAACGCACCTTCTTAGCGAAAAAGAACAATGGAACAATATTTTAATAAAAGTTCATAGAGGCTAACAATAAGTGACAATTTAAAATCAAAACAAAAAATCTAAAAAAAAAGAACGGTAATATGTAACACAATTGAATTTCACTATAAACAAACTTAATAAGTTTAATTAATAGCTATCTACTTATTGATCCATCTACAGTGAACGCCCGAAATTCCTTCCTTCCTCCTCGATACATTTGCGCAATCATTTGTAACAGCTGTTCTGCATTCTTCTTAGCACAGCAAATGTTGCACCCCGGGATAGTTGCGGTATCTTTAACTTCATACATAAATCATATGCATCAATTCTTTTCTATGTATTTTGAATCAACATGTTATGTTTTGTTTACTGTTGTCATGGTAACTAAACAATACTAACACCAGCAACTACTTGGATGCAATATCCAAATTACTTTCGATGTTAAACGTATGCATCAACATACAAAAGCGTTAGATATGTATATGAATTTCCTATACGGTGGGTACAGACAAAATATATGATACCATTTTTAAAAAAGACGTTTCAGGTGTTACAATTTGGTGCATTTCGGTATTCAATACTGGACGCTCTGTATATTTCAAAGACGTTCTAATGCAATATCTAGATAGAGCCAAATATGCAATTGAATCGTGTAAAAAGGAAATGGACATATAAAAAATAATGCTAATATAGCTCATGGTATTGGTGGAATCATTCCCGGCAAGAACAATGCGAGCAGAGAAAGGTGAGCACTAACTGACGGACATATTTCTGCTTACCCGGCGTCATCAGCGTGGCTACGAGCATTCACCTTTCTGCTGCCTGCATTGTGCCTACCTTTCAGTTTATGCTTCCAACGTCCACAACAACATTGAAAATATCTTCCGACGCCCCATAGCGCCAAGAAACAGTTATGCCGTCCTAGACTGTGGCGATACACACCGGAGTATGCATGACTGTGTTTCTTGGCGCTAGGGGGCGCCGGGAAATATTTTTAGTGATGTTGTGGACATTGGGGGCATAAACCGAGAGATAGACACAATGCAGGCAGCAGAAAAGTGAATGCTCGTAGCCACGCTGATGACGCCTGGTAGGCAGAAATATGTCCGTGTGTTAGTGCTCTCCTTTCTCTGCTCGCATTGTTTTTGCCGGGAATGATTCCACCAATACCATGAGCTATATCAGCATTATTTTTGGTTTTGTTACTAGACATTTTTTCATATGTAAATGGATATATCTAAATTTTGGCGATTGATGACAATTTATAAATACCTCGAAATCTGTTGAAATAGGCATCCGAAATCTTCGTTATATTAGTTTGTTTCTAGATGGAGAAACCAAATATGTGATAATATACAGGATCTTGTATTTAAAGCAACGAAGTACGGAAATATTTTTGAAGGATACTCTATGATATCTATTATGCCATCAGAAAATTTTAGCTTCCTATTGTTTATACAATTTTACAATTGCAGAAGGTTCGGACACTTGCGATTAGAAGTTTTTAGAAAATTACAGTACATTTTTCATTGCAGCTCCCTCTTTTTGAACACAGATAATTCATCGTTTCAATAACATTGTTAATTTGTTCTACAATTTTGTTTTTGGTTTCTCTACCAAATGTTCCATCGTTGCCTCCAGCATTTTGTCCGCCGAAAAATAGAGCTTGCCAAATCTGCATTTCCATTTCCTCAAACTCCCCAACTGAAGTTGCCATTGCTTCTGCTGTCGGCCATATTTAACCAATTTTTACTGCTATTAAATAGCTGACTTGAAAGAACAATCATACCTATACGCAACTAACACTTCCTTTCTTTAATTTTTTGAAGTCTTTGTTTTGTTTGTAAACAATTTTGTAACTGTTCTTTGTATTCGATTTTATTGGTTTTAATAAATTAACAATAGGCAAATCATAAAATTGAGTCAACATGCAACTGAATAGTTTCAATCAAAATTTTTCGTTATAACTGAGCGAATTGCGTTGTTATTTTTTATATTGCGTTACGTAGAATAGCGCCAGTAATAATAACAATGAAAAAGTAATGACCGGTAGCGTGCTAGTAATAACAAAACCAGTTGTATATCATCCAACGTCATGGACGCTATATTTCCAGGAAAATTGATTGCCTTACGTTGTGAAAGATTACTAGAATCCTCATACACGTATAGTAGTGACATGGAAATAGTGTAGCCTATCGATAAAAAGCGGTTGTAATTGATGTTAAGAATTGCGTTACATTCTATATCTTATCTATAACATGTGTAGTTTTTCAAAAACATATTGTGGTAGAGAAAATTTCACAAATATGTACTATTGTGTACAACTGAAAGTAAACGACATTTACAACACTTAATGTTTATTTTGGTTTATTTTAGTTGTTTAACTATTTACCGCACTAAAAAAAAATATTTTTAAGCATGTCCTTTTTTCAAACTTTTCTGAATTTTCAATTTGAGAACCTTCCATTGTAAGTGGATGCTTTTTGCCACCGCGTAGCGCCATTCGGCAGCGCCACACGGTCGCCCATCTGTACGCTGCCTAAAATCGATTCATTTCAAATATAACAAGCAAAGGTAAATACATATACATATTAAATGTCTTTGTCGTGGTATTGCGTCGAATTAAGTCGCAAGTAATTAAAAGTTCTTTCCATTTGATGTAAAGAGCAGCTGTAAATAGTTTCGCGATATTCTGTTTGTTTGGAGCAAATGGTTCCTTGAATGTTTATTTCTCAGTTCATTTCATTAAATTTTACGTTGCATAACAGTGAAAATAAAATCACATCTGTATGTTTTTATTTTATTTACATATAGATATTTCTAAACAAATACAAAGGTAATTTATTGCCAAGATTACAGTTGCATGATGAATGTTAGATTAATTAAGAAAATAATCTTGTTAAATACAAAATACACGTAATAACTGTTCTATTCGAATATTTAGCTGCATTAAGCCCAAAATATTTTATGTATTAGTATGAATTGAGACGTAAAAGTATAAGAAAAGTTATAATAAATTTTCAGAAGTCTCCCCTCTAACTTTTAACGATAAGTCCAGACGCAGATTTTCCGTGATTTGATTATTCATTCCACTTTTTATTTCATTTGAGTCAAAAATTTCAACTTCGTTCTAGATCGTAGATATTGAGTGATTCCAATAAAAAAAACTGTCGCGGTAGATTAGGCGATCGGGCTGGTTGTCCAGTAGGATCTTCACGTTCAATTCAACGCTTACTTATATGCACTGAAGCAACTTTCTTAATCATTCCCAAAGCAAATTCTACCCCCAAACCAACCGTACTTGAGACAGGCCGCGGAAGCCAACAACAACACGCTTGAATTACTCCATTTTCTATTTAGTTTAATAGTACTTAAAATGTTGATTTCTAAATTCTCTCTAGATTTGGCGAATATAGTTTCGGTTAGGAAATTTTGAATAAATATAAACGTTTGTAGTTTGATTTTCTTGATTATTTTTTTTTGTTGGAGTGATCTATCTGTGCTATTTCTTAGAAAAAGATTACGCTTATACTGACTGTAGTTTTAATAAGTAGTCGCTATAGCTGAGGTAGGCAATCACTCGCTTAGCAGTGGAGTCGCACCCTCCCCCTTTCTGAATCTCTTTAATCTTTAGGTATAATCAAATCAAAAAAAAATAGACGAAGCTTCTTAATTCAAGATTTTGCTAAACGACAATCGTTTCTCTCTTTATCTTCTATATATCAAGATCGTGGCAACTGGCGGTTATGGTAGGGCATACTTCTCATGCACCTCAGCCCATTCTTGTACTGGTGACGGTAACGCTATGATCTCAAGGGCTGGTCTCCAACTGCAAGACATGGAATTTGTACAATTTCACCCTACAGGTATCTACGGCGCCGGCTGTCTGATGACCGAAGGCTGCCGCGGCGAAGGCGGTTTCCTGATCAACTCCAAGGGTGAACGTTTCATGGAACGGTACGCACCGGTCGCTAAAGATCTCGCCTCCAGAGACGTAGTATCGCGAAGTATGACCATCGAGATCAGGGAAGGTAAGCTATTTCGGGGAAATTTCTGTGAGGGAACCATTTTGGCACTTTTACAACGCTTAGGTCGCGGTGTCGGCCCCGAGAAGGACCACATCCATCTGCAGCTACATCACTTACCAGCTGAACAGATCGCTAGTAGATTACCAGGCATTTCAGAAACAGCTATGATTTTTACTGGCAGAGATGTCACCAAAGAACCGGTTCCTATTATCCCAACGGTGCATTACAGTATGGGTGGCATACCAACAAACTACAAGACTGAGGTGAGTCCAAATAAGTACTTTTTTCATTTGGAAAAGAATTCATTTTGCATTTGGTGGTATATGCTGATATGTTCTTTGTGTTTTGGTGTGGGTAGCTCACTCTCAAAGTTTGCTCCCTAATTTTAATTACACCCTGTATAAACATAGCTTAGCCAGCAGTACAGCAGTGTTGGTAAGGTGGGCACCACCCAGATCCTGCAGCCAAGCACGCCTTGGCGATGCAGGTTCTTAAACGAGTGATCGTCCGCTTGAATGCATATGTAACCAGTTGAGCACTGCGGCTCGGTCTGCCCGGCAGAGAGGGTAGCATAATGTATCTACATGACCTAAACGCGCTGCGATTTTAGCTACACCCTCGCTCCCCCTTACCTTTTATATCAGCATAGCTTGTTATCGAGAATTTATGAAAAACCTAACTGCGACATCTAATCGTGTATTTGATGATGATTACTAAAAAGAACTTTCGTCATCTAGAAAATATTTTTTTAAAACAAAACGTTACTAAAAAAAAACGATTGTCAAAGTCATAATCAAACAAATTAATCCATTCATCGAAACGCTTCTATGAAAGGATCTATCTAAATGGCTCATGCAAATTACTATGATCAAGGTTAATCGTGGAAATTTAAAATTGAATTATCACATCCTCATGTGAAGCGCTAACTAGACAAATAACTCTAAACTGGCGCTGGGGTGCTAATATAATGAGTACAATCAAATGGGATTGAATCAGCTTTAGCTATTACGATGTTGGTTTATATTCTATTTTATTTTTCAATTTATTAACGTGGACAGTTTTGCATACTCTCAAACAAATTCTATTTTCATAGATGAGAAAAATCAATTTCCACACGTGTATTTGAAGATTCTATATTATTGCAATAAATAGATGGTAACCTGTTTCACTCGAAAGTATTTTTTTATTAAACTGTACCTAGCGACTAATTTGTTGCATCAGGTGCGATTTCTTGGATTTTTCAGCACATTTTTAGCATCTTGACATAGATACTACATTTATGTAACATTGCAAAATTCTTCTGATTAGCAAATTTCAAGGAGCATCTTACGTAATTCTAATTTGGCATTTTTTTTCGGTTCCCAAGAGGTTATTATAAAGTGAGATATCGTTGTATATGAATACATTGCCTTCCTATTTAATAAGCTAAAGTAATTTACAGTTTATTATCATTCTTGAAAATGACATATAGGCAGTAAATTTGTTGCGGTTTTATGAGATGTAATTTTAATGTAAATTGAGGTATTAAAATATCATGTTTATATTTGCCTAATAGTTCCCGGCTGTGATTGGTTAATTGCATGGATGAATGGTAAATAAATATTACATAACCAAAAAATTATTGTACTAGCTTTAATTGCTAATGTGCAGTTGTTAGCAGTCAATACGGTAGGTTATTTTTAAAAAGATGATGTAACCTATCGATATGTTTTGGATGTTTAAAATTAATTGTTTAAAAAGATATTATGAAAAAATGTTTGTAGGAACGGGCAGCAAGATATGGCTCGATAACCCTTTGGGAAACCAATAAACGTTATTATATTATTCGTTTCTGTGCTCATTGAAGGTATGTATTAGGGCTGTTGATAAAATTCGAATTTTATAGAATTCCATCTATCGAAGTTTTGTTGTAAAGAAATACGAAGTTGAATTTCGGATTTAACATTCAAATTCAAAGTTCAGATTTCAAAATTTCGAATATTAGATAAATACTAGGAGTAGTATAAAACTGAAAAAACCTCTTTGCATTTTCTTTAATTCTGCATACTAACATCTCTAACCATACGAGGTAGGCGCCATAAATTCTCGTCCCGACAGGCATAAGCCTGTCAGGTTCTAGCGTGTTCAAACTCTGTTGCGTCGTAGTTGCACATGTGCGAGGCCTACTGTATATATGCATATTACGGCTCGAAGAGTAGTAGTTTTTAATAGCCAGCCAGACAACATGACTAGTGCATGCAAAAGTCTCAGGTCATTAAATTTTTAACAAAAGAAAGGCGTACGCCTAATCACATTAAACAACGTTTAGACGGCGTTTATGGTGATTTATCTCCTTCATATTCCACTGTAAGAAAGTGGGCAATATGTTTCCGTTTGGGACAAGAATCCCTTGAAGCTGACGAGCGCGCCGGTCAGCCAATTGAACTGATAACGCTTCAAAACATTTCAATTATTAGGGCAAGGTGGGTACCGCATCTTCTTTCTGCAGTTCATTTCAGGAAATGAAACAATGGTTCCGTATTATGATCCTCTATTCAAAAAGGAATTGATAGAATGGCGGCAACCCGATGAACCTCGTCCCAGAAAGACATTTTGATGGAAAAACTTTAGATTATTTTTACAAGGGTATAGAATTATTAATTGATCGTTGTAATAAATGTATTGAAGTTAGGGGAGATTATATTGAAAAATAAAAATTGTTATATTTTACCAACTTTACTTTCTTTGATGCGTCTTTTATTTTAAAATGAACATAGGGCTGACCAAGAGGCGACCTCTCTTTATAAAACAACGAAGTGATTAACTAAAATGAATTGCAAATGAATAAACTTAAATTTAAGTGAATAGATATTAGAAAAAGGAACATATTTTTTTGATTACTAATTACTAATTTCTACTGAACTTTTAACCTATAATATTTTTGTATTTTGCTGATAAGCTGCAATAAGCAAATTATTTGATTCACGCAGCGTATACAGCCTTCATTAATTAATTCAAATTCAATTAATAATAGCTAACAAGAGAGATTTTTTTCTTTTAACGATTTTAACGATCCATACGGTAGAAGCTCGATTATCCGGAATAATGTTGCATCTTTATTATTTGAGTAAATGTAGAAAGTTATATGTATGTTTATATTTTGTATTTTCATAAGATGTGTACATATGGGCATTACAACTTTATTAGGAAAGATCCGCGTGTTGACTGTAGTCTCTCCATCTTCTGAGTAGCAGTACATTAGCAGGTGTTGCGTGCGGTTGCTGTTCTACGTATTCCAAAAGCCTTCCAAAACTTGCCTGCCTTCATCGCGTGACATTTTTTGTGGTCACTTGTCTTCCACTAAAAATGTCTATATGTTAATAAGATTACATAATTAGTAGGTATTACTAAGTTAGTTTGAAAATGCATTGACACAAGATTGCTAGTAAATATGTATAAATTTATAGCGCAAATAATAAAATTTTGTGAAATTTTAAAGAGTATTTAATATAGGGGGCACTTTTTAAATTTGTCGGATGATTTAAGTTGGTAGTTCCGGTAATAAATGACATATACGCCAATTTCTTAACGTAATGCAGACAAATATATCCTTTATTGCCGGAACTACCAACTTAAATCATCCGCGAAATTTAAAAAGTACCGGCTCTAGTAATTAATATAATAAAAGCTATTGGCGGGACCCTTTGCCCATTACTTTGACCCGGAAGTCTTCGCGAGCGGGAGGGACGAAAATTCAAGTGGGGTAGAGGAAAAATAGGGTAAACAGGCCGCAAATAAACGTCCACGGGGTAGGTCATCTGCTTGCGGGACCAACGCTGACGGCGAGCATGGTCCTTCTTCTTGCCGGTTTAGGTTGTACGGTCGGCCCCGATTAATTCTTTTCGAAGATTGTACAGCGAACGACGTAGATCATTGATGTGAGAGAAATCGCGAATCCGAAATGCTTCAACCTATCGAGAACGCCGAAACGCGATGTCGACTAGGATAGTATTCACTAATCTCCCTCAAGTAAATGAGGGTGTGACATGCGACTCAAGTAGAGTAAGAATTAAAAGACCTATTTGATTCCCTGCCAAACTCTTGGAATTCGAATAACCATCTCGTTTTAAAATTATTTTCTGTCAAAGGTATTTTCTAGCTTGCCGAGTAAAAATTAGATTATGCAACCTTGTCAACGTATCTTATGGTATAAAATATATTTGGGAAAAAATTCTTAGGACATAGTTTCTGATTCCATACTACTGAGAGATGCCACAATCGTTTTTAGAAAATATTTTTTTTTTATTGAAAAACCTTACACCTTAACTTATACGAGACTAGTTTATGTAAGACGATTTACGAGCAATATTAAAAGTTGTTGCTGGCCTTATCCGGCCCGCGGATTGCCCGTGTTTGGTTGAGAACTTTACTATTTACATAATTCTTGATAAAAATTGAAATGCAATGGTTGTCATAGAAAAGCATTTTGGACAAATTTTCAAACACAATTCTAATATTTTTTAAACTGCAAATGCCCACTTTCGTATCGCCAAGTAAAGTAGTAAAAATCAATGACAATAACCATCGAGCATTCGGATTCAGAATTTAAGTTTAAAACTTTCGATGTTTGTTTCTAGGTTTTGTTGCATAAAGGTGGAAATGACGTGCTTGTTGATGGTTTGTACGCCATTGGTGAAGCTAGTTGTTCCAGCGTCCATGGTGCTAACCGTCTTGGTGCTAATTCCCTATTGGACATAGTAGTATTCGGCAGAGCGGCAGCTAATACCATTGCAGAAAAGGCTAAGCCGGGAGACAGTGCCGGTGAATTGTCAACGGTTCGTATATTTTGCTAAATATAACATTTGAAACGTTAAAGAAACGATGCATCGTCGGTTTGGTACTACTTGGTTGTATGTGCAAATAAGTGCTAACTGACAAAATAAGAGATAATGTTGGAGGCTCTGATTTTCAACATACAGGACATATTACCAAAATTTTTCAATAATTACAATTTTATGCTTCCACATTTCTCAACATAGATAAACTTATGTTCTTTTATGGGTAACACCTCAGAAACGCGACGTGTTTTGTTTTCCTGTTTTCATCGCATAGATTCAATGATAAATTATTTATTCTAAATTTTCCTTTACCTTTATTTGTTATTTTTTAATTATTTCTTTTGCAGAGCGATGGCGAAGCAGCTGTCTGTAACTTGGACAAGATAAGATTCTCCACTGGAAAGACGCCAACGGCTGTTCTGCGTTTAGCTATGCAGAAAACGATGCAGACACACGCTGGAGTCTTTAGACGCGAGGACGACATGAAAGAGGGTATCAGAAAGTTAAAAGACATCTACAAACAACGTGAGGATTTAAAAGTCACTGATCATAGCCTAATCTGGAACTCGGACCTCATCGAGACGCTCGAACTGCAGAACCTGTTGGCATGCGCGATGCAAACGATCGTTGGTGCCGAGAATAGAAAGGAATCAAGAGGCGCTCACGCCAGGGAGGATTTCAATAAAAGAATGGACGAATATGATTACAGCAAACCAGTAGAAGGACAAGAGAAGCGACCCCTAACCGAACATTGGAGGAAGCATACGGTCACCGATATTGATATACCAACAGGCGAGGTTAAAATTAATTACAGAGCAGTTAGGGATAATACTTTAGATGCAAACGAATGCCCTTGGGTGCCTCCCACTATTAGATCATACTAAAACGGCGAGATTGAGGCGCTATCTCGTGGTTTATGAGGAAAGATGGACAGTGTTCATTATGTTGATTGTGGAGGAATAGGTGGAGATTGAAAAGTATTTTTTTCGCGTATTTGTGTATATATAACACGAAATATTTAATTATTTATGTTGTACGTATTTATTTCATGTTTTTTTTTCTCCTTTTTTCATCATCTCTTTCTGTAATCAAACATTTTTTGCTGCGACTTGTGGTACAAATTAGTAGTGATATTTTCCCATCTTTGCCCTATTTCGTCCCCTTTACATTAACGAGCAGCAAGAAATCTTTTCAACAACACCCTTTATCTTTTTTTTACTACTATGTTTCTGTTTATTCTATTTTTTTCCTGGAAGACAAACTAACAAAAACAAAAAATATATCGTGAGATTTACGAAATTCTTTCATGAGGGAAGTCGCCACAAATTTTTTGTTTTATACAACGCGCATGTCACTACCACCACAACATCAACGCCCTCTCTTCTACTTTGAACGAACTACGAACTACTGTTATTGCCATGGATCATTTTGTGAAAGTATTTGCACAAGATGTAGACTTAGTTAAATTATTGTTTCTTTATTTTGAATAGTTCAAATCTGACCTTGTACGTTGTATTATTATTAATTGATTTAATTTATTATATTAATTTAGTTATTGTAATTATTACTGCAATAGATCAATTACTATTTCCTAGGCGAATTGTGCGCTCTTAGAGGAAATTGTGAGTCGTCGATTATTACACATCTATTAGATACACTACCTGTTTTTTTTTTGTCTTTATTTTCTTTTTTATGTCGTCTTCGTCGATTTTTAATCTGCTGCTCTTGCGTGTATTAACGGAAGAAATCTGTTAATTATTGTACTTGTTTATTATTGTAATAAATAAAAATGAAAATCAGTAAATTAGTTATATTTTTTTTATCCTTGAGTAACATTTTTAAGTAAAACGTATACTCAAATGAGGTACTTCTAATGATCCATAGATACAATTCATATGTATACAGTGCAGTCCTAGAGTGCCCCCCAAATTATTCTTGTTTATTGATACTATAACTATAGGTTCCTTTGTTCTCGTTATTATTTTCTCTTATTTTAACTTGTGTTGATTGTCGTTATTTCTTTGTTTTATCGAACTTTGATAGACAATATGTGTGCTTTTTAGGCATTGTTGTTACTTTTATGATGGCTTGGGCACAAACCATGTAAAATTGGTGGGTCAATTTTAATATTATGTAAATCTGGCAACAATTATCACCTTATTTGCCATTGTTGCGCAACAAATTGTACAATAATTTAAATCGTATTATTTTCTATTACTATTTAGCGCAACATTCAAATATTTCCGGCTGCACAAGTGCAATGTTCATTATGTTCCACTTCGCAGTAATTGTTGCCAAATTCACCGAATATTAAAATTAGGTACTTGATGTTTATCTTACGTGATCCATGTGGAGGCGATTGTAAAATCAACAACATAAACTAAAACTTAAGCACATTGCGTGTCAAAAACTAACAAATTTAAACAAACCCACCACAATTAATTAATTACAATAAAGTTAGACAAAGTAAAGTAAAAGCAACAATTAACAAAACAAGTTAAGATGACCTAAAATAATAACGAGCACAAAGAACGAAAATATGAGAAATGCAGGATACAATAACAATAAATAACAAGAATTATTTACACTTTTGGAATTGAGATTTGATAGTTTGGCAATTGTTATGATTACTTTGCTTAGCAACGAGCTCTTTAGATCAGTTTGGCGTCACAAGACACAATTTGGCGCTCTTTCCTAGCCAACTTTGCGTAACAACAAAAATAGATTATCAAAATCTTTATTGCTGCATATCGTCATATTTTTTAAGTTGAAGTATAACATGTGGTATCGTTGGATTTGTCTTTCGATTACCTTTCCAAAAACGTAAAAATATACAAGGTGTTACATAAAAAAAAAAGAAAGTTGACGCCATTTCTGGCGAAACCGGAAATACGATTGAAATGTTAACGCCAAAAGTTAGTTCACAAAAAATAGAAATCTACCTATTTTTTGTAAAAACTAGCTTCTATCGTTCAAAAGTTAGCATAGAGGGGGATACTTTAGGACCGTACTGTATACAGGTTTCAACGCAATCCGTTCGTTAAAAGTTTTCGCAGTTGGTATCTTAGCCTAGTTCTGATAATTTGTAGCGGGCAATAAGTGCAACCGCTCTATGATAAATTATTTTCAGACTCGTATTACTGCCGGTTATACGGGAAGTCAACCAACTGATATTTTTAATGGAAAACGTACTTTCTATTGTTTTTTAGATTGCATGAATTACCTATGGTATAATTTGTATTTGGGTTCTCTAGCTTTAAAATCAACTGATTTTGAGTTATTTTAGTTTTCGTTTCTTTTTCCTTTGCCATGTACTCTTTAAAATGATATATCAGAAATACAAATGAATGAATTTACGTCATATTTGTACTGGAGACAATGGAAACATAATGCTTTCCAGTAATAATGCAACATTAGTTTATCACGTACAGGATGTTCAGAATTTAAGATCTAATTTATGAAGATTCAATTTTATTCAAGGAAATCGATTTTTTCTTAACGGAACCCACTGTATGTGAGTATACTACGTTGAGCAAACACGCAATTGCCATCGATATATATGCATATATCAGGTGTCCTTGCATCTTGCATAGTTTAGAAGTTAAAAAATAAACTACCTAATAACGTAAAATCAAGATATTTTTTAAAATACCAGCATTTTACTGTAACTTGTCAGATTGTTGCCACAAGCTATTGGTGCCGCTGTCTTTTGGTTTTGTTGATTCATTACAATGGCAGCAAAACTCAAAGTCTGAGCGAACATCTTGATGATACGTCTATATGATGACCGTCAACGTTCTTTTGAGGTTCTTGCTTTGTTTAATACTGTTTATTCGGTACGGGGTATCTACAATTCAAAAGTACAAGGCATTTCGCTAAGTAAAAGATTAATAAAGAAGTGGAAATTCAAGAACAGTAACCGACGATCACCGGTTTTAATGTTTTACTAATAGTTCAAGAGATCTTCGAAAAATCTGCCCACAAAATTCTAAAATCTGCAAAACTGAAACCCTTCAAAATGCATATTGTTCATGAGTTGACTGAAGATAATCCAGATCGTAGACCACACTTTTGCGAATTATTGACAGAATTTACCAGAGAACAGTCTAATTCCGTGAATCTAATAGTCTTTTCTGATGAAATAACGTTTTGTCTTAACAGTACTGTCAATAGAACGGAGGAAGCCCATCCCCAGAGTGAATGCGTAGGCTGGTCTGATTAGAAACAACATGACTAGGATCTAGCGCGATGGTCCTTTGACAGCGGTTGTATTGTTACCGATTCTGATTTATTTCCACGCAACTCCACGCCCCGTTTACTTTCATAGCGAGCAAACGTTGCAAGAGTGTCCATATATTTTAGCGATTCACTTTACCACGAATCTTACTAACGCGTTATATCGAGAAACACTTACCCAATAGATATTAAAATTTCAAAATTGTTCAATTAAGAGGTACCGCAGACTCATTGCGACTAAATTATTTAGTTGTCTCGACGTTTTCTTCATTCAATTCGACTAAAAAGTCGATAGTCTGCGGTGGGCCTAAACATTCGAGTCATAGCGTACATTTTCACTATGGTTTCCTTGAGCCTTGTTCGCAGCGGTGAAACAATTGTTTATATAACGAAAACAAGTGTTCGACAGATAATGTAGTGTTTGCTGATTATAATCTTTGAAACAAGTAAACGTATCTGTAGGAGCACTGTTATTATAAATCTGTATTAATCTAGCCAAATCTGTATTATTTGTAGTACACTATTAAATTTCACCTAACACAAATACTTTTCTCGTCACTTAAGGTTTTTAGCTCTTTGCATTTTATCTACTGTTTGCAAGGATTCAACTAACGGTAATGAAGATTTATGTAATACTGTAATGGCATTCGTTACATGGTTGTTATTGAAAATGGTTTGTAAATAAATTTCAACTTGACAGTCTTGAAATTTGAATTGATTTGCTTTGATAACAGCAGCTTCTTTTGTATCAAGTTAGAATATTAGGGATCGGAGTGGATGGAAATTTTGAAAAAAAAAACGCAGCTTCTAACCACGTTCCTCATCGGTTCAAAACTGGCTGTGTGGGTTGTAGAATATTAGGATACTGTTTATAAAGTTAGCGAATGTCTTGGGGATTTGACAAATACTGCTTCAGTCTGTGCTATTAGTTCATCTACATTAGAAAAGCAGTGGCGAATAGTTTCGACTACGAGATGTAACGCATCCAAAGTAGAGAAAGTAGGTTTAAGCAAGCGGCCAATGGTCCGCTATCAGTCACAAACTTCTTAGATTGCAGGAATTTCGAACGTTTGTAAAGTGGCTAATATAATGTTTTTAATAGTTTTACCAGTACACGATCAAAGTCTTGTATTGGCTATTAAATATGCAGGATCCACTTGGTTCTAATATATAGGATGTACCACTGAGTTTTTCTTTTCAATCCGTTGATTCATCTACGGTCAGCCACAATTTTTTTACCGTGCACTTCACGCCGAGTTATATTCTCTATTCTTTCAGGCACACATGGTAAATAATTTCGCAATGTTGATTCACTTGGCAATCTCCAGTAGAGGTTGTATTTCTCCCGAAACTTACGACACTGTTCTTTTTTGATGTTATTAAATGGAGTGTTTCAAACACTCATAATAAATATTAATTCCATCACAAATTACAAAAACAACGGCGTAGGGTTTTTACCGCGCTTTTTCCATTTGGGGTTTGCGCTATTGTTTTTCGCATTGTGGTCGTTTCCAAATCAGTAAACCCTTATTGCACGCCAGATCTCACACGAAATCCGTCATATTTGTAATTTGGATTTTTACTTTCAAACATTGATCAATAAACAATAATTTTGACGAATTATTTCTTCACAACCATTTGCTACTGAAACACGGTGACGTCGAACGAACCGAAAGATATCTGCAGACTAATATTCTTTACGGGATTTTTAAGTTTCTCCGCTCTTAGGTATGCGCGTAAAATGTTTTTATTCGTACGGCGCATGGTATTACCGCCTCTTTACATGCCCATGGTCTAGCACCGGCTTTGCGAACCTTAGTTACTAGGTACTTTTTTTATTTGTATTCCGTTTTTATCAATAAAAATTAATATATTAATATTTCTGGAAGTATTTTTTTAGACTACTTCCGAAAATGTAACAATATACTAGGTGTAGAAAGAAAAGTAGAAAGCATTTTCTGTCAAACAGCTAAAGCAGTTGATCGTCAACTAGAAAAATAAACAGTTTTCCACTAAAAAAAAGAAACAGCATGAATGAAACATAGCAACGATTTCGATGGCCATCTTGCAGATGCTAATTAATATAAAAAACTTTTCGATGTACTGCCGAAAACTCCAAAACTCAATGGTATATAATTTGAATCACCGCTCTAGCGTGTAAGGCGTTTAAGATACCAGCCGATAACGAAACAGCGGGATTTTGCAAAATCTCAAATTATTAATAATAATAATAATTCATGCCTTCACATCCCCCAATAGCTTTCGCCAATTACAGTGGGCATCGGCCAGCCATGAGATATTATTACGCCTGCGCCCGTAGAGAGTTACTCTGAGAGTGACGGGCCCGAGGTTCGAACCCGCTACCCCGAGAATAATAATAATAACAGTAACAATCATTATTATCTCAAAAAGGGTATAGGGTACATTGATGATTCATCAATGACGAATGTTGACATGAATTGAAGGGGCATCCAAAAAACTAATAATATACAGGCTGTTCTATTTAAAAAACTTAAACTTGTATCATGCGCAGCGGAAACTGAACATAATTTTAAGTTGTGCAGCATATTTATTTGGAAACTTTCTTGAAATTGTCTAGCAAAGCTGTATAGCTAGATATCTAACAGAAAAAAAGAATATTATGGTAGAGACATTGGGTACGACCACCTACCATGTGGTGTGAAATATATTCTTCTCTGATAGATTAGAGTTGGTTATCAATGTGTACATGTTATATATACTACTATACAACATTAAGGCTATTTTAGAAACAACAAGCAAATGTTAAAATATATTTTATTTCGTTGTTTAGATAATATAAATCACACAAAACTTAAAAAATCAGTCTTGTTAATTATAATAAGAATCATAATAGCAGCAATAAACGATTGAGTGTCAAATAAAACTAAATAACAAAAACAAAAAATAAAGTTAGTAATATTTAAATAATAAAAAGAATAAACAATAGAAACACTATCCTTACCATCAGTGGCGGCTAGTGCACTGTGGTGTCGGAGTTGCAGAACACACTCTTGCGTGTTCTGCACCTCCGAAGCTTCAATTTCCTCATGTATTTTTTTGTCAAGTACAATGTACATGATATGTAACGGAAATACACGAGGAAATCGAAGCCTTGCATTTGACTTCCCGTTTACGTTACTATCAGCCGCCATTGCTTAGCATCATTTAACGCTCGAAGTATTTTGCAAAAAAGAAGAAAAAAGCTCAGATCTAAATGAGAACTATTTAAAATAAAACGTAATTCTTTTACGGATGGAATGCTTATAAAGGATTGATGGCCTTTCAATGTATTTTCTTTAAATTAGTACATAATTGTTTAGTACATAGTCGACTATTTATAAGTTTTAGTAATTGAATAAAATTATATTAAAAAAAACTGAAAAGAAACTAACAAGTCCTATAATGCCTAATAATTAAGTAACAACCGTTATTTTAGTTATATTTCTCTATATACATACACAAATAAAAAATAATAA
This sequence comes from Dynastes maya, assembly GCA_029619315.2. Lineage (NCBI taxonomy): Eukaryota > Metazoa > Arthropoda > Insecta > Coleoptera > Scarabaeidae > Dynastes > Dynastes maya. The sequence continues at coordinate 319,585 of JAROYE020000037.1, forward strand.
ATTCTGTAGTTTATAAGCTTTCCTTTAGGGATTAAAGTATTTGTCAACAAATAAAAAAAAGGAAAGGAAGAAAAGGAAAAGTTATTCACACAAGAAGGAGATAAAATATATATAGCAGAAAAATAAAGAAAATAAGAATATTATGAGATTCCGTTAAAAAATGTTTCCTCGGTGCTACTTCATAAAAATTTGAATCTTTTTCAATATTTAGAACTTTCACGCACTCATATTAAGTACATTTTCAAATATTATAGATATAATATTTCAGCAAATCCTATTTTATAGAATTTTCTTAGCAATTGAGAAGATTATACACCTCAAATAAATATTTTATATTTCCGAAAAAAAATATGGCGAGGTTATAATTTCCATGGCTTCATTTAGGCTCTAGAAAGGTACTTACGTTCTGCATGAATTAACACAATTAAAAATACATTCTTTAAATTTAACTTTTCTAGTAAATTCACCCCCGTTTTAAGAAGAAAATCTATACAAATTCAATTATGTATTAGTTTTAAAATGTTTTTAATTTTGCTATTATATGCAGAATGCTTTAACAAGAAAAACTAGCACCATCTATCATGGCCACCTCTGGTATCAATTACGTACTAACAAATGGAATAAAACAAGCGAAAGAATAGATTCCCAAACGACGATAAATATAAACATATATTCAAAAGTCCATTTGATAAAAAAACTTTCGGCCTATATATTTCAAAAACTTACTTCAATAAGCAATACTCTCTATAAATAAAAAAAAAACAGACAGCTACTTATGTACAAAAAAAATCTAGATTCGACCAGTTAAGTCCAAGGTTGCTCCATTCGTATTTTTAGCATAAAACGACCATCTTTTGTCGAAATATCTACACCTGCATACACAAATATATATAATGTACCTCGTCTCTCTAAATTGTAAAAAAATATTACATAACAAATTACGGATAAATATAAAAAAAGAATCGGAAAAACGGAGAAAAAATATATCACAAGACTAGCCTCTTCACACCACATTCAACGCAGAACTTCGCCGAGTTTACCGGGTAACGATTACCGCATTCATGGCAGAATTTTGACATCTTCGGAATGCTTGGAGGTGTTGTGGGAATCACCGGTGACAATTCAGAACTGCTCGAATTCGGGCTGTCTCCCGCTAGATTACGCTGACTGTCCAAAGGTGTTAGTTTGGTGGATCGGGCTCTCACCTTCGGGGCTTTCCTGTTCAAACTACAATGACTTGTAATGAAATAGAATGCAGCACCTTGAAAGCTTTATTATCATTGGAATTTATTTTACTATCAATTCCAAAAAAGTAGAAAAGAAATTAGCACTTGAATATTGTCTTACCTCCCATATGCGGAATCCCCGCTCATCTTGAAGGTCTGCTGTTGACTGTCGTCATCCTCACTGGCTGTTAGAAGACCTGATTGGCCGTCACTTATTCGACGTTCCTCTTTCTTTAACTTCTCTTCCTTCTCTTTTAAATACATCTCCTCGTATTTCTTGTACTCTTCGTACATCTCATCATCCACCGAAAATAATTCTTCAGCTTTAGGCACGAAAAGATCGTCCTCTGGAAGCTTTGTCGTATTCGAAGGAGCCTAAAGAGAACGTCATCCATCACAAAGATTTAATCGAAATAGTTTCTATTGAAACGAATCCAACTGATTTTTTTAACATTTAACATCTTTTTACATTCAAATGTATTTGAGTGCAAAATAGTTAAAATTGTTCAAAAGATTAAATCAATTCTGTTCAAGAGGTTCCAACTACCTGTTAATTTGTTGAAGCTTTAATCAGACTGAAGATTCTGCAAAAAGCATAAGTTGCAAAACGTGTCCAGCTGAGCTAAACTGAACTAAGTTTGATGAATTTTTAGAAGTATCTGAAAGCCTACTCGTAGAAAATGCAATTTTGTTTGAAATTAAAGAAACGCTTTTTAAAGCCTAACAGCATATGCCACGGCGAAATCATGGGAAATTATGGGATATTTCATCAGCGGCGTAACACATAGGGTCGGAAAAAATGTACACAAGAATTAATTTAATGAAAATAAACACAAACAAATGAAAACTACGATCCTTTCTTGTGCTTGTTTAAATTTAGAAAAAGAAAATTTATGTTTACTCTTACGTGACCGTAAAGGGGTGACTATTTTACGTACTTTAGCAGTTACCGCATCACGGCGACTGTTCATGGTAGGTACGGATGATTGCGACTGCGTATATGCGTATGTAAGTAATGGATGTATATAATGTGAAAATCGTACGCTAAAAATGAAAGTTTTGATTAGTTTACGAAATGTCGGTTTTACAAGGGATTACTCCAGCGTAGTTGTTGTTAGCTGACAGCTGGCAGTTTGGTTTTGTACTTCTTTTGTTTGATGCGTTTTGTTTTCTATTTCGTTAAATTTTGGCTACTATTTTACAAAAAAAAAATTCTTTTTAGAACTAACACTTAATTACCTACGGGTAACCTATATACATATTAACTGTGTTATACGACTCTAGAAGACACGTTTACGATGAACTACGATCAGTGCAATCCCGCATTACTAATCGAAAACTGCTTTTCAACTTTCAAAATCTTTAGAATGGAACTTACCTCAATTTTACCACACAAAAGTCCTTTCTCCACCTTGGTAGGACTCTTCAACTCTTGCTCGTTGAAATAATTCTGCACATCCCGCTTATTTTTCAACGGCTTGGGCTTCTGCACCGGATCCAGCAGGGATATCGATCGTTTTAATGAAGCTAAGTTATTCTTTTTCCTATCCTTGGCACTGCTAGAGTATCCATAACTAGAATTTTGAGAAGCATTTGATTTCTCAACGCTTTTCGGTAATTTCGACGATTTGATGGTTTTTTTAACCTTCGACGCATTCTTATTGGACGATTTTTTGACGTTAAATTTGGTGTCTACGCTGGATTCGCTTAAAGCTATCACGAATTCGTCTATGTTACCGCTTTCTAGGAATTTTTCGTCGTCAAACATGGATATCGATTGTTTTAGTTTAATTTCGGTGCAATTGGATTCGATGGTAGACATTTCAGTGTCGAAATTCTGGCTGAAATGATCGATATCATCGTAATGATTGCCCAACTCGAAGTAATTGTTATCTAAGATTGATGTAGGGGAAGAATCGTCGATATGAAGACTTTCCGGTATAGATAAATTATCGTTTTCATTAATCAAACGCGGATCGATGATTGAAATATCATCGCTATACAATTTTTGACTCAAAATCGCGTTCAAACTGAAGCTATTATTATCGGCTTTCGAATAAAATATCTTCTCATCATCTTGACTGTAACTACTATTTATCATATTTTCTATCGCGTCGAAGTCGTCGTTCAACATGCTAAGTCTATCGCGAAAATCTACCGGAGGATCTATAACGGAAGCACGTTTTGGGACCGTTGGTTTATTGGTTTTTGCACGCGATTGAGTTTGCAGTTTGGGATTAGCGGATTTGACCGTCTTTTTCTTTTGAATGGGCGACTTTGATGTTTCTTTTTTGCCTGCGATATTTGTAGTGTTGCTCGTGTGAGGTCGCGGGGTGTTTTGAACGGTTGTGGGTGGTGGCGCTGGTGTTGTCTTGTAATCGTCACACTCCAAAAGCTCCATTAGCTGACGCTCCGCCAATACGAATGGGTTATAGTCGTTGGTATTATTAGTGGCGGTGTTATTGGTGTGGTTGGTGGCGAGTTTGTTGAGTTGACTGGAAAAATTGTAATCGCTAAGTTAGCTTAATCCAGCTTTTGAATGCTTTTGGAAATATACAGCTTGTACGGTAAGAAATTATAGTACAGAAATTAGGATCTTTAAAATTAGGCAAGCCTAAAAGTGTCAATAAAACCATGTCTTTTTTTCTACTGTTTTCTAGTTATCACATTTATGAAGCCTATTACCAACAACAGACGAAGAATGTTTAAAAATAACAAGTCTATTGGTGTAACACAAAAGGAAAATCAATTAATAAAAAAAGATTGGCTAAAAATACCACATTATTCCATTAAAATTTTGTTCTTCTTGCAACGTTCCAAAACACATTCAATTTTAGGGACACCATTTATCTGATTCTGAATTCTTTCTTCTAGAACACTTTGTTCAATATTCTTGTAAAATATCGAGATGGGAGTTTTTTAGCTTAAATTGTCTGAAACCAATGCTAATGCATTAAACCTAATGATCACACATTTCTTATAATGGAACTCAATCTACTTTTCTTATTGTACAAACTGTGTATTAAAGAAAGGCCGTGTAAATCAAAAACTAAAAATAACAGAAATATTATCAAAAACATTACCATATGATCCAAGACTCATTTTTTGATTAATGCAAAACTATGAAAATTCGTTTTGAATCTTTAAAATTCCAAAATAGGCTAAGAAGAATTCCAGGATTAAATACACGAGACAATCGATCCCAAATTAACAAAATATTCTTAAAAAAATACCCCCAAAATCGAATAAACTATTAACTTATCACGAAAATGGCTCAACGAATTCCATCTCTTAGGTCTCGGCGATAAATTATACCCCACTCCCGCCAATGCATGAGACTTATCCAGCAAATCGGTCTCTGAACCGTATAAAGTTCCCTTATTGCCTGCTCTCATCGACATCCTAGTCCTAGAATAATCTTCCCCTTGTACAGGTCTGATTCTTCGTCTTCGAGGAGTGGCGCTGCTATTGCTTTTAGGAGAGATTCCTTTTCTTGCAGACAGAGTATTATGAGGTTTTTCTATTGGTGGCAACGATATTATCATCGTGGGAGATTTAGGAACCCCTCTAACAGTGCTGACAGTCGTGATTCGTGGCAATTTAAGAGGTTCACTTTCCAGAATATGGCTCAATTTCTGCTTGTCAAGCTGGAGAAGTTTCCTGCAATGAGCACGCGATATTTTAAGAAATTCTTCTTCGGCGTCGTTTTTCCCTGGAGTTATCGCGCCTTGCGGATGGATGATTGTCCTGATTAAATGTAAGAACCTCGGAGATAAATTAGTAGCTACCTCAGCAGAATCTGGTCTGCGTTTTGTATGGACATCGGTTAAAGTATATCTACTTTGACTTTTATTTCTTCTTCGAAGAGGCAGTGTAGCGTAAAGCTTTGCTGCCGGCATATCGCTAGAGACAAAAAATAAGATTGAAAGTACGAAAGGCATGTTTTGTGCGGAATAAATTGCATAATAAGAATCCAAATTATTACTGTAATTTGCGATAGATCAACCGTGCAAATTTCCAAAAGTTTAGTAGAGAAAACTAAAAGGTGAACAGTGTTTTGTCCTACGTACTTCAGCATGCTTTACATTTCTATCAAATTTAATTAAAATCTAACTGTAACACTCAAGAACTTGTGAAAATGACCATATTTAATAATTTGATAGATCGCTCATTTTTGGGAATACAAAGCGCTAATAGAAATGCTTTTCTCATCTAGCAGGAAAACTTTTTGGGCCTTAAATGATGTGGAAACATTTGGTTTATTAAATGAATACTAAAATATCACATTTTGGATATCCTATTATACAAATCTTCCTCGATTTAGCGCTGAACAGAAAAGCAAATTCGACTTACCCAATTTTGATTGGTTGCAATATCTCATAATGGTTGGCCACATATTGGAATCCGTTAGAAACAGGTGGACAGTCGGCATCAAAATCTATCAAATTGACCTCATTTTCATTGCATTTGCATTGAGCAATTCCTTTCGCAGTTACATGGGGATTTCCTAGATCACCATTGTTATTCATAAAACCACAGCTATTTGAAGGTCTATTGGTCACTCCCGATGAAGTATTTGAAGAGGCCTCTTCGATTGTGCTCAATATCCTTTTCATTTCAATACTGTCTTTGTTGTCTGGTTCCATTTCAACCTGACTGACAATATCATCTTGCAAAGTGTTGAAATAATTCGAACTATTCTTGACCAACTCCTTAAACTGCTGGTCTTCTAGAAAATTATTAAGTTCCATTTTCTTCTCCTTAATCTGCTCAATGTTTCTCCTTAGAACATCTTCAGGACTTACGTCGCGCCGTGTTTCTTTGCATTCAACATCTGATTCTTCTCCATCTTTATCCTTACTTGTAATCTCCTCTTCCAATTTTCTTCGTTTAAAGGGCACGTAATCAGAAGTACGAGGACATCTCGCTTTCCTTTGGGAAATCGGCGTACTAGTCCTGATCTGCGAAGAATTCGTTAGGGATTGCAAGAATTGTTCACCGGCAATTTCGAGAATTTCATCGGAAGTTAAGTTCCCGTCTTCAAAACGATTTGATCTGATGCTCGTACACTCGTAGCTTGCCAATTTCCGTAGATCAATTTCCGTATAAGAAATAAAGTTTGAATCTGAATGGCCATGCAAACAAATATCACTGGAACACTTCCTCAGGCCTCTTTCAATTCTAGCAACACTCAACGCGTGGGAATGGTAATCTTCGCAACCATCAACTACGCTATCCTCAGAGAAACTGTCTTCGGTTGCTCTTATGTATAGCACGTTGCTTTTGGAGCGTTTTTCTTTGAGATCTTGGAAGGTCGGAGAAGGAATATTAATTTTTTGAATCTGTGTATCGCTGGTAGTTCCTTCTTTAACATTATGTTCGAAAGTGGTTGTATTCTCCTTACTTCTAATTGTGTCTTTTGTCATTCCTATATTTATAGAGCATGGATAGCAAATTAGTTTTCAAAGTAGAATTAATTAGGGTGTTTAAAAGTTAATAAAATATAGTCAGTTAGTGCATCTTACTGATTTAAATTAAACTTTACGGGTTTATAAACCAATGTAGCGTAAGAACAACGGTAACTATCTTAGCTGCCCAATCGCCCACTAACGTAAAGCACACTAAGCTCAAAACCACTCTTCGCTGTTTGATTCAATAACCCAGAAACTATAAGAGAAAAAAGTTAAGACAAGATTTAACTGTTTTACATGCTCTTAACGATGGTGTAAATATCTTCTCTATAAAAAATATCTGTTTAGGGAGACAACCGCCCGCCCCTTTATTCTTTTGCAAATTTCAGAATTTTTATATACTACAAAAATACAGAGGCTACGTAGAATTTACATATATTACATCTGCCACGAAAAATTCTTTTTTTGTGTAATTAATGTGCCATATCTACAATAATGAAGAAAACACGGAGGTTGTTATAAAATGATTTTATTAATAAAATATGAGTTTAGAGTTTACTGACGACGATTTTAAAAGTAAGTTAAGAAATACATTACGATACGTATTGCATATACATTTTGTGCTATAGTAATAAAGAATGATAGGTAGTTCAATGTGGAACATATTTCATAAATCGACTACTTATAACAGTCTACGCTGCGATAGTGCTTACCCGTGTAGAAATGTTGAAAACAAAGGAATTGCTCACACCATGCACAAGGAATATATGCACGCTTGCCGCACTGTGACCACCTAGTGAAAATGTTAAATACCAAGACGTTTCTGTTTCGCAGCTTGAAGGATCTGGTACCATTACATACGTTGCTGTCTGTATATTATACTGAAATACAGTCGCGGTTGGGATATGGGGTACTCCTCTGGGGATCTTCATCTACTGTTGCAAGTCTTTGTGGCGCAGAAGCAACTTGTTAGAACATTAGACGGGCTAAAACCTACAGAATCATGTAAACCTCTCTCTCAAACGTTACGTATTCTAACTTTTCCGTCTTTATACATCCTTGAAGCCGTGTGTTACCACCACAATCACAAGGAGGACTATACTGTTATAAAAGACATACATCCCTATGAAACCCGGCGAAGAAGTGATCTCCATATTTCTAGATGTATGTACGCTGCATATCACTGATAGAGGATTAACGATCACTGGGAAAAAAACTATACAATAAACTACCTCGTGAAATAAGAGTTAGCGCCAGATTTAAGCAGTCTGCTAAGAGGTATCTAATAGAGCAAAGCTACTGCAGTGTAGAGGAGTTTCTCAACCCTAGCAACTAACCTATAGGGATAAGCCACCCCATCGCTATGTTTCGTATTTATCCTCATGTTTAGTTTAGTTTAACATTATTTTTTATTTTGTTTCCTTTTGTTTTGTTTGATTAATTAATCTTTTCTTGCTTTCTTATTTGTTAGAATTTTTGTTTTTCCTTTATTATTTTGTATTCGACCATTGATTTTATTATCCTTTCGGATACTTTTAATCAATAAAGTATTATTCGGGAAAAAGCTTACAGGATTTTCAAAATGTGGTGGCCATTCAGCGATATATCTACTTTTATACCGCGTATATTTAAATATGTAGATTGAAGAACCTTGGCGATGACAACTGATTATAAGTTAAAAACTGTAACTGAATAATATGTTTCTTTGGTGTAGAATTATGTCGTGATCCATAAGTAGTACTTCATTTGAAAATGTTCTCACAAAATTTTTCCATATTCTAAAACCGTAAACCTTTAAAGGTTGTACCAATGAAATTGTCTTCTTTGGAATTGTGAAAATATTTACTTTTTTGTTCGTTGGTACTAAATTTTGCACATCATTTGGACAGTGCCCACTCCAGGAATCCAATAACAAGATAGTGGTGGGTCGGTGTTTTAGTAACGGTATTTTGTTGTCGCGACTTGTCGTGCTCCAAAATACCGAAATAGCTCGTTACTTTGGAACGACGGGCTGTCGCGCGATACGGGAACGGTAGCGGTGTACATCGCGACGTTCCTGTGGAACGGTAACGTCGCTGGAGCGATAAACATTTCAATCGTTACTTTGGAACAATGCGCTGTAGCGCGACAGGAGCGAAACTAAATCGACTATCCTCGGAAACATCGCGCGACGTTCCTGGAGAACATTAACTTCGCTGAACGATAAACGTCCGTCGCGTTCTCATATAACCGATTGATAAACATTATTGTATGCGTGCATATTATATTGTTCAAATAGTAGACGGTATGTGTAGCGTAATCCTTTTAGACTACGTAATTCTTAATTATAGCAGCGTAAAATAAATACGGAACTACACTTATTTACTAAATAGTTATTCAAAATAAAATGTAATAATACAATGTAGAAGAATAAAAATATCTAGATTTTTAAAAAGTAGATTAAATATTAAAAACAAAAGAGATTCATAAAAAAAGAACACAGATTCATTAAAAGAACAAAGTAGATTATATAAAAGTACCTATATAACTACCTTTATATTTTACTTTCAATTACAACAGAGAAATTTGTATTTTCTTTACGTTATAGCTAGTGTTGGCATTTTTCAAATTTTACGAATGATTTAAATTAGTGGTTCCGGCAATAAAGGACACATTCGTCTGTACTACGTTAAGAAATTAGCGAATATGTCCTTTATTGCAGAAACTACCAACTTAAATCATACGCAAAATTTAAAAAACGTCAACTCTAGCTATAACGGAAAGAAATTAAAAATTTCTTTGTTGTAATTTAAAAATAATAATCGTTTTATCATAGCTGAACTTAATCTACTACTTCTATCGGATAAAATTTGACCAGTTTTTAAAAATGTCAATTATAGATCTCAAATTACAGTGCGTCTCATATAGATATCTAAAGAGATCAACCAATTTATTACCGATAACACCATTCATATAGGTAATATTATATCCTTGATCGTTCCAAAGTAACGGTATTTTGTCGCGGTATTTTTGTGTCGCGGTCGCGAAAGGAACGTTCCATGAGTGGAACGGTATTTCCCATCACTATAATAAGACGCTTTCAGCTCCAGTATTTGGTAAGTACACATCTGTAAACCAATTTTTAAAATGCTGAGAAGTTAATTTTCCGGACGTTCAAGCGGAGATGTATATATTAACAGGCCTCAAAATTTTTTGCATCTGCGGTCCAAACCGACCTGCTGTTTCTTCACAAAGAAGAGGGGAGATAAGAGGCGTCCATTTGCTGAAATTGTTGACATGATCGTGTAACTGTGCGTACTAGAAGATAATTATTACACGACGGCTTCCACTGTTTTAGTCCCCATGGAGGATAAGGTAAGGTTTGACCGGAATGTATTTCGATATCAATCATAATACCTCTTTCCTGGGGAACACAGACTTCATGTTCATAATCTTCATCACATTCACTACATCGTTCAACAAATTGCGGTTCATGCGGACCAGCCAGGTTTTCTAGTGCTATACCTGTTTCACATGCAAACGAATGCTGCTCTTGAGCTCTGACAATTATATCCCTTAAAGCATCGTGTAACTCTTATTCTTCACGCGTAATAGGTGTAACGGCGACGTTTGCAACAAGGAATGTTGTATGTAATAAATTCAGAACATTGACGATGTTGACTCTCATGATTTCAACAACTACTGTTAAGCAGCAATATAGTGAAACGTATTCGTCATCAATAAACTCTAAACTGCAAGCTTTAACTTCTCATCCTCTATATACTGTACGCATTTGGAAAGTCCACTATTTGGACAAGGATTTATGAAATATAAAGCATTATCAACAAAACAATAAGGTGATTACAGTGGAAGAGTTTTTATCGCAACTTGGATTGCATGATGATAAACTTAATGTATTTATAAATGTTCTAAAAGATATCAAAGATATGTTAGGTTATGAATTTTTTAACACAAATAGGAATATTTCGTGGCAGATGCAATATATATACCGATTGGGAAAAGGTATATCGCTATATCGGCGTACATATACCGTGCGAGCGAGCGTACTATGATCGCCCGATTTTACACGAACTTCGCGCATCTAAACGTGTGCTGTGTATAATGTCACTGTGGAATGTCATTTGCTAGACTAAATTGCGTAAACGCAAATCCATTTGTGCACCTTATTCATGTTATAAACGGCGTATTCGTTCACGTACATGTACAAGCCACAACTTCGCTATTGCATTTCCAAAAACACCTTGCTCACGTTATAAACGACATATTCGTTCACGTACACGTGTAAAACACGACTTTGGTATCGCATTTCTGAAAGATGCCGATTGTGCTGGCTGATCATAGTACGCTCGCTTTTACGGTATATATACGCTGGCTATATGCTAATCGCCGTACATATTGCCAGCGCATATATATATATGTACGTTGATATAGCGATATAGCTAATTTCACATTTTCCCAATCGGTATGTGTAAATTCTAGGTAGACTCTGTATTTTGTAGTATATAAAAATTATGAAATTTCCAAAAATATAAGGGGGTGAGGGGTTGTTTTCCTAAACAAATATTTGTTATAGAGAAAATATTTACGCCATCGTTGAGGCTCTTCTCTAACCCAGGCCTCGTGTTTAGCGTACGGTCTATGATTCTTTCCGATGAAAGTTGACATGTAGACAACATTATTTACAACGCATGCGGTAGCCAGAGTTTGGATATATTTTCGAGGAAACAAATTATGTTATCTATCGCAAGAAAATAATGATTACGTATTTCGATTTTATATTTTTATAATTTCTACACATTTGATTTCCTAAAGTAAGTAAATAATTAGCAAATTATTATTATATTTTTGTACGATGGGACAAAAGTAAATTTGGACGACTGGCAAGCGATAAGGTAGTATCGGTAGTATAAACAAGGCTCAGTTTCAGGTTACAGGTTTACTGTGTATCGTCCAGGTTTACTTTTGTGTTATTGTACATTATCGATTATTAGTAGAGTTTGTTAAAAAGGTGGTACCGGCAGTGGCGCACCGCATAAAAGTAGGTACGTAATATACAATATTAGTGAAAAATAATATTGTTATCTTTTTCTGTCGTCTTGATGTCCACTGTGACAATTGGCAACCGCTCTGGTAAGCTGCGTAGAATTGCAACATCAGCAACGCTTCCATTGTCGATTCATTCAGCCGTCGACGGTGTTGTGAATACGTTGTCGTATACTTCGAAAATGATCGTTCGACATCTAGCGAAGTAAGATTTGCAAATGTCAGATCTTCCTTTTCCTCATCTGGGGACTCTTGATTTTCAGTTATAGACCAAACCTTTTGTAAATCGGGATTTTTCGTTAAAATTGCACCAAATTTTTGAGCAACATCAACTCCTATAGTGTTCGTCAAGTTTTCTAGAGCGGCTTGTAAATTGTTTATGCAATTTAATGCGTTTCGTGCAGATAAGTGACTGTTTTCTAATTGCTCAATAGCTTGTGTAACTTCAGAATAGTTCATACAAATTTCATCTATTTGTTGTTGAACGTTCAAATTGGAAAAAAAAGTTGCTGACTATCTTGAACTGCTACAGAATCATTTGAATCAAGTTTCAAGATGACATTTTTCACTTGTGAAAAATATTTCTGATAGTAAGATACTGCCTGGAGCCATATTCCCCATCGCGTTATTACAGGCTGAGGTGGTGGTGGTAATTTCGGACACAATTGTTTGAATACACGGATGTGTTTGGGAGATTTGATGAACACTTTTTTGGTAGATGCTATTAACTTATCCACCATCGGATACTTCTTCCGAATGGTTTCTGCTACGAGGTGACATATGAGGCATGTTATGTGAAGAACGAACATTGTGACTTGGGTTCCTGTGATACAAAATTCTCTCAACGAATCTTTTATTTTCTTGGCAACGGTTTCTGTATTAGTTTTCTGAATCCTTTTACTGGATAACAACGATGAAGCTGGTGGACCATCATGCTTTAAAGGACGCGCTACAACATGAATGACGCTGTGTTTCTGAGCATCAGTTGTTTCATCCACACATAGGCAGATTTTCTTATTTCTCAACTCGTCTTTTATACATTCCTTTACTGTACCTTGCACACTTGGCAAATTGTACCGTAATTGCATAGATGTTGGCAGCTTCCATGAGGGAACGTACTTAGCCCCAAAAAGCCGAAAGTGTTTATTAGATACTAGATGTTGTGGGATGTTGCACACACTTAACATAAAATAAAATCATATAAAAATTGCCAGTATGGAATACTGTTTCTTAAATTCAATACATGACGTTTACTTTTACAATGTTTTCTACATTCAAACCTATCGCGACTTAGCAATCCGCTGTTGCATATTATGCAATAAATATGCGGACTTCTATATTCTAATCCAGGGAAATGCCTGAGATATTTATTCACATTCGAAGGGAACGTTACACCCTTTGGGCGTTCCATCTCCGCGTACTTATTTGGCGTGCAGCGTGCAACGTACTGTCGCTTGAAACTCTCTCGCGGTACTGCCGAGATCGACTACGAGTTAAAAATTACCCCTAACCACGCCGCCACCGCTACGCTACTGCCATCCGGTACCACCTTTTTAACAAACTCTAATTATTAGATATCACAACACAAGATTGATTTTGATTTAGCTAATTGTTGTAGTTGATCCGTTTTTTTATTGGAGTTCTTAATTAGATGGGATTTAGGTTCAAGTCTGTAGGTGTTGTTAGCAATAAAAAATAACGTTCGCCACATTCATTGTTGTAAAGGATTATGCTAAAGAGGTCCTCTAAATGAGAATAAACGTAAAATAAATAAAAACTTTAGTTGTTTCAACTTGAACAAGCCCCACAAAATTGAAAACTTAAATACACAAAGAAATAGGTATGTACATACCTAAATAATAAATTAACTCAGCCATTAAAACAGACGATGATTTAAAGAATACAGGTTTACTTCTTGTAAAAGCAAGTTGGTACAGTATAATGTAGATATTACAATAGCTATTTGACTGCAAGAACAGAAATAGCTATTTGTACAACTAGTGAAGAAAGCGCATTTTTTAATCACGTGCAAGATTCTTAATAGTGATTAAAAAATGTATTTCCCTACGAGTTGTACATATAATTTTTTCTATGACATAAACAAATTGAACTAATAGAAAATTAACTCCATGATAAAGATATTAATTATGTTCTTGAATAATCAAAAACAAACAACGACAAATTTGGAACAGGTGCAAACAATATTTTATCATAACATGTGAAATAAGTCTCTCTTAAGGAGTTTCCAAATTTTCTATGTACATAAAAAGTACGCTAGAGAATGTAATGAAGTTTTCTACATTAATGGAAAATGGGAGAATTTAATTTTAGGTAAAGTCCCTCTTAAAATCATCTATTACTTTTGCAACAAAGGTAAATCCTCTTCGATCTGAAGTTAATGTGTTTCAGTGATTTTATGAACAAATAATCTGGTTTTAGACGTTTACAGTTGATAGCTCCATTCATTAAACATCCCTAAGTGACATATTTCTTTTCAATCTCGGATCGACAAGCTCTGGCAAAACGCACTTCATATAGAAATTTATTAATTTATCTTCTAGCTTGGTTTTCCAGAACTCATTTTCTATACTTTCTATTTTCATTGGAGTATGGTCACCGGTCCATGCTCCAAAAATGCATGTTTTTCTACTGGTAATATGTAGTTGTCCTTGAATATGATACCAGCATTCTTTTTATTAATAACAAAATTATTATCATCATAATTCCAAAACTTAATTTTTTTGGCTTCTATAGCATCATCCGGATGCATACCAAACGCTAAATAAGGGCATTTGACCTCAACGATAGTATTTCTCACCTATAATACAATCTGGTGTTGCTCCTAAAAATTGCAGTATTCTGTCTAAAAATAGACCACATCTTTCATTTTTAATGACGAGCTTTTGTTCTAATTTGCCTTAGCTTCATTCAGTTTACTATGGAGAATGGCTTTGGCTGTTACATCTCCCCTGTACAATAATCTTACGAATTTTTTGCTGGGTGTAGTTTCCCTTCTGGAACAAACATTATAGAAATTGGATGCTGTTATAAGTTTTCTTCTATACTTAAGCCATTCTCCGCATTCTGCTTGTTTATCTGTTTTGCGTTGTAGGGAACACCTCTCCTCCTCACTTTTTACAAAATTTTTGAGAAAACCTACTTTTGTCTTCTCGAATGTTTCTTTGTCCATATCTGGTTTTTGACAGTTTCCTCCGAAATCTTCTTTATCTTGGTCAATTCCCTTATCATTTTTGTTGAAGTGAAGGTGCTATCTTTACAGATCTGATTTTGAATATATTTCCAAATAACACGAGTTGATTTAATAGTAATTGTTTGACTATTTACTTCTTAGCAGTAATGCATGACGAATATTATAAAAGTACTTACTTGAAGAAGATTGGAAGTGTTTCAAATTTTTCAACATATCACCTTTTTTTAAGATACGAATTCATTACTTTTCGCTTCGATGCATTGGGCTCCATAACAAATTGAATAATGTACACCAACTATATTGTTTATGTCCAGAAACCAAGAACTTAAAACTACAGAAACTATTTAAAAAAACTAAAACTAACTTTTAAAACTGTAACTATAAAATAAAGTAACTCAACTAATTGAACTAATTATAAGCAGATACTTATTTCAAAAACTTTTTAGAATCCAACCAGTGTATCATACTTCCTAAATTGAGGCAAATGTTTTCTTTTAAAATATCACAATAAGCCCATAATGTTGGAACTCTAGCCATCACCTTTGAGACGGTTTATTGCTTTACTCTATCCCACTTTTATTTTATATACACGTCATAAAGTTTCAATTTTCCGAAAATGTATTAATTACCTGCGCCAAGAGATCTTAATTATTTTTCAATATATTTGAATGAAATAAAATATATTGAATTCTGCATCTTGAAACCTACGATCGTCTTTAAATTAATTTTTTAGGCTTAATTTTAATAATTTTGTAAAAATAGCCGATAAAGGTTCAAAGACTGTAGTTTGAAAAAAAAAAATGAAAATCGTTCGGTCAATTTTCACCTAGAGTGGCGCAGGTTTACATGTAGTTCCCTATACCACAACCTAGTAGAGAATGCCCTTAAGAGCATGTAAAACAGTTTAAATCTTGTCTTATGTAACTATTTTTGATATCTCTTGTAGCTTCTGGGTTATTGAGTCAAACAGCAAAGGGCGATTTTGAGCTTAGGGTGCTTTACACCCCGCCAGTGAGCGATTGGGTAGTTAAGATAGTTACCGTTGTTCTTATTCTACCTCGGTCTATAAACCCACAAAGTTTCATTTAAATCAATGAGATGCACTTACCTGCGTTCCCTTGTGAGTGGAACATCCTTATTGTACCCAAAAACCAAGCAATACAAATCCACTGGAAACTTACCTTGATATATTTCACTATCCACACTATTACTGCTCTCGTCTAAACTATCAAAGTACGTCTCGTTGATTCCCAAACCTTCACGAGACTTCCCGGCATGTTCTTTCGGATCTTTGCCTTGCCCAACGCAAGCTTTCGGCTCCAAATCGTTTTGATCAATCGTAGTCTTAACGATACCTTCAATGCTGGATGTTTGACAACATTGATCGGACATCAGCCTATCGGGAAATGAAAAAGTATCCGTATCTTCAGAACTGGAAGGCGAAGGTTTTAAACTCATCGAGACCAACTTGTTCCGTTCCAAGAAGCGTTCGCAGTTCATAATTTTTGTGTTCAGGCGGAATCTGGTCAAGCAACTAATGCCTACATCATCTGAATCGACCTTTTCGAGTTTCCGATCTTTAACTTGGGCTTTCAATCTTTCGTATTGGGTCACTACGTTGTCAACGCTGTACTTCGATTTGAATGTACTAGATTCCCGCAAGGATCTTGGAGAATTTTCTTTGCTGTGAGGTTTAGATTTGGTCGCTTTGTTAAGATATGGAAGCTGTTCTAGGTAGTCACTTGTAATATTGGAACTTTTTTCAAACTTCGTAATTGGTGAATGATTCCCTGTTTTAGCACCTCTTCCACCTTTTTCAGGTTTTCTTATAGTAGGGGAGGTTGCCCTCGATTTTCTTCCAACATTTGGAGAATTCACGCTGGAACTAATTATTTTGACTTCCTTCATCAAACCCAAAAATTTGTAGTTATCAGTACACCTTGGTGTCGCGCTAGCTGATCTTGTTTCCCTCTCTTTACTGGGCGCCATTTTGCCTTTATTGAATGGCTTCTTGTTCAAAATAACTTCGCTGGAGCTTCGGAAACTATGCTTGTTCACGGAAGATTTCTTCGCTGACGATTTTTTAGCACCTTTTCGCGTTTGGTAATCCATCATAATCTCCAACGCTTGCCTCCGCTCTATTTCTTTTGGTGATCGATTAGAAGTTCTAAATTTATTGGGTAGCATATCGTGATCATCGATTCTTCTGTTTTGGTCTTTAGATCCGAACTTTTTAACTATACGTTTCGGACTCTTAGATGAGGAGTTTCTAGATTTATGCGAAGCAGGGGACGAAGCCCTGGACGTTCTTGCAACTACTTGCTCCATCAACGCCTTGCTGTTATGCTTCAGTTCTGTTCGAGTTGGACTTCTTTGTAATTGAATCTTAGGCGAATTCGTTCGTGACTTATACCCTTTCTTATGAGGACTCCTTTCGCTACCTTTCAAGCTCTCCGACCGGGATTTCGACGCTTTTTTCTTCGAACGGGGGCTCTTTCCGCCGTTAGCTTCTTGTCCTTCGAGGAAATCTTGCTTCCAAGTTATGTAGAAATCGCTTTCTAACGTGTTCAAATGTTGCTTCAACGAGGAGAGTTCGTTTTGATAATATTCCATCTTTAAAATGTCATTGTCATCCATGTCTCCATCAAAAATAGCTTCATCGCTATCCTTATCAACGATATCGTCGAGATTCCTCGGAATTGGTCCATCCGGTTCGAAATTATCGGAAAGAACAACAAGTTCGTTGCTAGAAGTATCATGGATATCCTCTAAAAGGGATTTATTATCGATATCGTCCGTCTGTAGAGTCGGAAGGGTGACTAAGCTTAGAGTATCGTCATCTTGCATCAAATATTCTTCACGCGTATCTAGATCCAACGATAAGTCCTCTAACGAAGGAACCCTGTCCATTTTTAGATTGGCTTTGGGAGGTCCGGATTTGAAATATTTCCCACCAGCAGGTAGGCGTTTGGTTGGATTCTTGATGACGCCACGATAACCAGTTTTGCCCACAACCTTCTGCTGCTTATTATCAATTTTTAATGGAAGAACCGGTTTTCTTACCGCTGTCTTACTCGAAGAAAACGGTTGGTCAAGTTTAGACTTCCTAGTGGGACTTTTAACCTTCTTACTGGTCGATGCATTGGAATTCTGACGTTTCAAGCTAGCATCATCGGGTTTCTTATCTTTCACCACCAATTTAAAATTACTATCCCATTTCTTGATTTTAGATTGCTGCGCTATATTACTAAAAGTCTCCAGATGAACGTGTTTTGATGGTAAGTTGGAATTATCACTGTTAAGTGTAGTGTTGACAACCGAACGAGTTTCGCAAAGATTTTTAGATTTAGCTAATGGAGTGTAGTCTGACTTGCTTGCCTTGACCGTATCCTTCCAGGTTACCAACCGTTTAGAATCGTTTTCTCCGAAACTCAAGGAAGAAACTGTCAAGCCTTCAATGTCATCGTTTACCGAAATCGTGTTAATTTTGGAGAAGATCAGCCGCTTAACTGAACTATATGGGGAGGGGATAAAAAGGAAAGAGGTGTTAAAATATTGTCTTGGTGAAAAAATTGTTCTTGGGAAATTAAAAAAAGCAAGGAATAGTGACGTTAAAAGTAAGGAGAATGGAATGGTAGTTATTGTAAAAGTTAAAGTATACTGCATGTAAGATGGGATTGATGCAAATGCTAAAAAAATAATAAGGACAATGGAACCTCTTTCCTTTCTCCCTACTTATGAAAAAACACGTGGGTAGTTAGGGTGAGGAATATCGCGAAGGTAAATGTTAAAATTTCAAAAATTAAGATTAAAAAATTCTATAGTCAAACCCTATTAAACCAAACAAGGATCTAACTCAAATTATCTACAAAAAAAGCTTAATAAACAAAAAACAAGAATTTTATTTTAGTTTATAGAAAGGGAGGTGGTTTCTATTACGAAGTAAATTACATGAAATTTTGCCATTTTTATCTGGATTAACAATGGTAAATACAAAAAAAAACAGATGATAACAGACTGGTTTTTTTAACAGTAAATTGACAAACTAGTTTTTTCAATAAAGATTAAGATGACGTTAACAAAAGACAGTAACTGCATAATACATTGTGGAATATTAATAATTTTTTAAACAGAAAATCCTATATGTTTTAAGATCTGGAAGCAAATTTACTAATATTGCTGCAAGGAATTGTGACAATAGTAGTAGAGATTAGAGCGTTTACTAATAGAAATTGCCTTTATAACACTTTAGCCGTCACGAATGTCAAAATTTTGCTAGATAAGTAATAAAACTACCACTTCCAATTTAAAATTCGCCAAAATCTATCTAAAATAAAAGCAGCAATGCCCTACCTTTTTACAGGTTCGCCCGTCTTTTTAACCTCCTTCGACAAATTCTTCTCGCTTTGGACCATCTTTACCGCCGAATCCGCCACGGTTCTCTCTACTTTTTCCTTGATAATCTTCTCCACGTTTTGCTCGACCTGCCCCGAACCACCGTCCGCCATCCTGTCCGCGCTTTTCCGACTGTTCAACGGATTTTCCGATCTTCGCACGCTAGGGCTCCTGTCTAAAGTACACGCGCTGACACTTTTGGCATTGACAACCGCCTCGGACCTGCTATTCGTTTGCGGCGAGTATTTTTCGCGAGTCAGAGCACGCCTTGATTTGATCAGGGGTGGTACTTTGTACTTGGTGCGAGCTTCTAAACGCTCCTTGGCCAAAAGAACGCTAGCCGGAGACTTGTGAATCGTAGTTTTTTTCTCTTTACACCATTCCACGTGTCTGTCGAAGGCCTTCGGCCCGAATTGGCGATCGCACGATGGGCAGCGCTCATGCGTTGGCGTGCCCAAAGCCGTCGAGCTGCGTTTGCCTAACGTGGAAGGCATTGAACTGGAAGTACCTGGGAATTGAACGAATTAGTTCTGATGTAAAATGTTTCCAAACAAAACAAGAAGTCGTAATCTCTTTCAGTATGACTAGCTTTTCTAGGGATATATAAAAAATATATATACAAAAAATTACAGTTGCATATAAAGTTTTCATCAACTACTCTATTTTTTTCGTCAATCTTCGACCCAACAGTAGGGAGTTTTGATTTTCTGCATTTTATTATTCATCGTTACCGACTAACTTCATTATTGAAAAAAATATTATTTTTGTCGGCACTTAGTTTACAAGTAAAAGTATCAAATGATTTTAAAAAATGAATTGATTTTAAGTGATTATAAGGTTAATTTTAGCGAATATTTGTTCGCTTTTGTATCGAACATAGATACCATGTCTTGGTCTTATGATCAGGTTCGCGAGTTATTTGAACTACGTACATATATTAAGAAATTGTCATAATATAAAAATTAAAAGTATACCTGACGAAAGGTATACGAAGGAATGGAAACAGTTCCGAAAGCATTCTTTGAAACACGTCTATCGTTAAAATAAAAAAATAAATTTGACATTGCCATTAAATTGACAAACGAGAATTTAAACACTGCAATATGCATGTACTTTGTTTTTGTTCTGTTTTATGTACATTTGTCAATAGTCAAAACTACATGCAAGTAAAATGGAAGATTTCAATTGTTGCCAACTATTTTTTTTGTTATAACTGCAAGTTCTGCTTAAGACATCGACGCTTCGTTGTTACAATATTGATTTACACAAATTGAAAAATGTATGCATACAAATTTTTCATTCAAATAGTGTGTAATAAATGATTTTATATACTAAATCTGTTGCGTCGCTGTCACTAATGAATAGAGCCCGGATTTGTAGGCACCAAAAATATAAAAAAAGGCACAACAAATGTAAAAAAGGCACTGTAAACAATTTGAAGAAAGCAACGTACAGCGAAAAAAAGGCAGTAAAATGAAAAAAAGGAACTACATTTTTGATTTCTAGTATGGATGAGAGTATCTAATTAAACATACTCTAATAACTGAAAATGTCGAAATTAATAGCTATATCGACCTCTACAGAAGTGAGCAACTCGTAATGCTCCATGTTTTCTGTGAGGGTAGCAGCTCGACTAGTGGCTCAACCAGCTAGAGGTAATTAAATAATAATGAAACCCAACTACCAACAACCACTATGTACGGACGCTCGTATTACGGCTCATCAGCGTACCTCTGTGGAAGTCGGTAGATGTATTTGAAATTGTCGTATATATACGAAGATAGTGAATATAAATATGAATGAGAGTATCTAATCAAAGATACTCTAATCACTGAAAATGTCGAAATTAATAGCTATATCGACCTCTGTAAAATAAATAAATTTTTGATTTCTTAGATATCACTTTAATATAATATAGTGTAATAATAATAATAACTTATAATAATTACACTACTGCGTTACATAATATGCATTATACTACTGAAAAAACTTTTTTTACATTAGCTTCCCAGCTGCATATTAATAGTTTTTCTTTGATTGGAAGGCAAAGTTGCTGTCTTCTGTCAGATAAAATATTTTTGTACACAGAAAACGTTCGCTCGATGTCACATGACGTGCGTGGAGCATATTTTAAAGCGCATACTTGACTGACGGGTTAGTGTTAGCTGAACCATCCGAATGGATTCTTTCTACTTCTATGAGGATATTTGCAGCAGGTTTTTTGCTAATAACTAGACCTAGCACAGAGCGCTTCGCGCCAGATTAGAAGTAAGGTTGAGCTACCTCAGCGTTACGCATAATTACAAAGATATATGTATACCTATGTAAGTAAGTCTAACGTACGCAAGGAAAATAAATTTGAATTATAATGGAGCTAAAATATTGTGTAAAGTTCACACAGCGAACATCCTTCACCGAGACAAATATGGAAACAAACCCGATGGTGCAAATTTTTCACCAATCTTATCCATGTTTTTAAGAAGTTACGTTTATTTATGATATTATTTATTGAAGTTAAACTTTTTATATAGCGTATTACACTTAACATAACCCTAATTTTAAAAAGCAATCAATATAAATACATATATTCGTTGTTTCTAAAAAATAAAAATGTTTTTTATTACATACTTATAGTTACTCATACATTTACGGTATTAAGTACAACAGATTTATGAAGAAACTACTTTGTTGCTTAATATATTTTGGTCTCCGTCGGTGAATTATGAAAATTTATAATTTTCCTTGGAATTTCCGAAGTAACTAAATACTTGAAAAAATTTCGTCCCAGTAAGGAATCGAACCTGACACATCCCGCTTGCCGGACGGGCATCCTAACCACTACACCACGGGGACCTTGATGCCAGCAACGTTCACCTTTTAATACCTGGTTATTATTTTCATCTACAAATATATCATAATATTTTGACAGACAATTTTTAATTCGTACATGCCAAGTACACTAATTAATTAATATATTTTGTCTTCCGTCGGTGCATTATGAAAATTGTAACAGGCTCTGGAGACAAAGGTTAATTAGGAAGCTTCTCTTTGTAAGCAGCAACGCATAA
This sequence comes from Dynastes maya, assembly GCA_029619315.2. Classification (NCBI taxonomy): domain Eukaryota; kingdom Metazoa; phylum Arthropoda; class Insecta; order Coleoptera; family Scarabaeidae; genus Dynastes; species Dynastes maya. The sequence continues at coordinate 341,939 of JAROYE020000037.1, forward strand.
CGGGGCTTTAAGGAAAATCGAAAGACAAATTTCAGCATATTATTTTTAATTTATTCCGCAAAGTATACGGTAATTCAATAATAAATATCAGCAACCAAATGCAAAACTCAACAAAAACTGCAACAAAAGTATTACGAAAACGTGACAAGCCCTGGGAAATAAGTATTAACTTTTAACCCTTAGTTTATAATTAGAAGTATGTATGTGCCTGTGAGACAATGAATTATGCAAAAAGGCTTTTGACAGAAAAGGGAACATGAAATATCAGTTATTTATTTATTGCATACAACTAAGGACAGAAACGGTTTCCTACAATAATGATAGTAGTGGTGAAATTCATAAGTGTACAATAGACACATACTTCGGGTTAAGGGTTAAAAGACACAAAATTTCTACACATGTTACATGTTTACAAAAAGTCATAAACAGATAATAAAGGTATATCCAGGATAAATCAAGAGAAGACAAAATATATGGTTATGGGGGACACGCAGCAGACAGTAGAAAGTTACTTAAAAATGAATGTAAAAGAAGGTGCCGACTACAGATTTGAAAGGGCGAAGGATTTCACGTATTTAGGAGTGAAAATAGAGGAGAACGCACAAGAAGAATATGAAATAAAGGCCAGAATTACAAAAGGAAACCAAAAGTATGGAATGCTAAGAAGGCTAATGAAATCCAAGTTTGTATCACAAAAGACAAAAATAAGAATATATGACAGTAATTAAACCAACATATATATACGAATGCGAAACCTGGATATTGAGAAAAGCGGAAATGGACAGGTTGGAAAGATGGGAACGAAAAATCCTAAGATAAATTCACGGAGGTATTAGTACAGAAATAAGATGGAAAAGAAGAACACACAAGGAACTAGAAATGTTATATGACGAAGCAAAAATAACAAGCTTTATTAAAGCTCAGAGAGTAAGCTCGCTAGGACATATAGAACGTATGGGAAATGAAAAAATGCGAAAATTAGTGCTGCATAGAAAACCAGTACAGAAAAGAAGAAAAGGGAGACCGCGACAAAGATGGAGAAACAATGTACTAGAAGACCTAAAAAGTATAAACGTGGAAGATTGGAGAAAAGAAGCGCAGGATAGAAGTAATTGGAAAATGCAGAGAAGAGTTATAAAACCTGTTATGATGTTTTGTAATATTTAAGTCATATGTAAACTAGATAGTAATTTCAAAGCCCCAGGCCTTCAATGCCTGTAGAGCTAAATAAATATATATAAGTATATATCTTTTTAAATACTATCTAAGTACAGGGGAACTTGTATGGTAAAATACATGGTTTATTACTTAAAATTTAAATTAAAGTAACATTGTAAACGCAAAACCTTCGGCCCTTTAATATATCGACATCATACAACAAACTTCTGTCTGAAATTTGTCTATATACTTTACATAATAACCGGATACAAAAAAGCATGAAAAATTGCAAAATCTAAGCGAAAAGACAGTTTTTTCCTAAAAAGGCACTTTTAAGCAAAAAAGACAAAAATCTTGGATATTACTAAAAAAGCCAAAAAGGGCAGGTAACAGGATATTTGCCTAAATATCCGGACTACTAATGAACAATGACGATTCCTATTTCTAGTTACGGCAGAAATTTAACAAATTGATAATTTAAGATTAGTTAAAGTGACCTAATCGGCAGTTAGTCGAATTACCCTTTTTGTGCACACAAGTAGCGTATACAGTGAGGCAGTGACGGCTTGTAGTAATTATCTTCGAGAAGCTCTTGATGTTTAACAAATACAAATAGTATAACCAAAATTAATCCTAATATACAGGCTGTCCATGGATGGGGTTACAAAGAGGAAAAACTTTTTTAATATGCGTTTTACAGAAAAAAGTTATTAAATTCTGCTTTCCTCAAAACGTTTAAAAACATAAATTAGATTTGACTACAGACATACACTTACTTGTAAATTCAATATTAATGCAGCTGGTACTTTTATTTTTCAATTAAACAACAATAATTATTTGAAGTAAACAAGTAAATAAGCACTATTGGCTATTTTACGTTTATGTTTGTAATAAAGTGAATAATGTCTGTTAAATATCTGCAACATTAGATATGTTTCCACACTTGTTTCGGCAAACCAAGTGCGGCGTGAGGAAAAAGTGAGTTTGTATACAGAAAACGAACGTTCTACATCTAGTGACGTTATATTTGCGTAAATAAAATAATCTTTGAAACAACTTAACGGTTCTGTTGACGCACCTTCACAAATTTGTCTTAATGTGCCAAAATCAGAATCTTTCTCTAAAACACTCTCAAACCTTTCTAGAACACAAACATTTTTTGCGTGTTCTACCGCGCATAGCTGTGCGTGAACATGTTGCACTATTTGCAATGATTCCACTAACGACACCGAAGAATTTTGTAATTTTTCTATTGCCTCCACTAGTCCGAAGTAATTGTTCTGTATAGTTTTTAAATCCGTTTTAACCTGACTATCCTGAAATTTCGACTGGCTTTCCTTAATAGCCGCAGCTTCCTTTGGATCGAATTGTAAAATCACGTTCTTAATATTCTCAAAATATTGAGGCCTGTAACCATGTTCCCCAACGTGTAAGAATAGGTTCTGGTGGCTCAGGCATACGGGGGCACAATCTGTGAAATTTGCGAATGCGTTTTGGGGATTTGACAAACACTGCTTTTGTATGCGCTATTAAAATGTCTATCTCAGGACAACATTTTCTAATACTATTTGCCACATGACTGAAAGTATGAATTTTACACGTAATATGTAACAAGTTAGCACAATGTTTTTTAAGAGACCGGCCTACAGAAAGCATGTTTGCGGCACCATCACTCATAAACATCAACAGTTGGTTTGTTGAAAGTTCAAACTTTTCCAATATACTTAACACTAACTTTGAAATTACTTCGGCACTACATTGTTGTACTCGTCTGGACGCTAATAGAATTGAAGGTGACGATTGATGTGGTTCCATTGTACGTACCATTATATTGTTTTTTACGACCTGTTGTTTCGTCCACACATAACCACAGTTTTTTATCTTTCAACTCCGATTTAATTCTTTTTTCAACATGTTCACGAGCAGATGACACAATTCTTTCTAACGGTGCCCGATTTGGTCATTTGCAGTCCGAATATTTATTCCAAAAGAAGACATATGCTTCCTTGTCTAGTAAATTAAGCGGTAGATTACAAGCAATAAAGGTAACACAAATTAAATTTAAATTTGTCAGTGTCGTGTGCGATTTTTTTTTTTTAAGAATGCTGTTTACTATTTACGTGATGTAAACAATCTCTTTTGGACCAACACATTAAAGGAATATTACAAACTACACATTGAATTTTAACGCCATCATAATTTAGGTCAGGCATTTCTGCTATAAATTCTGTAACTTTGTCTAACATTGGTCGTTTTCGCGACGTAGGCAACATTTTTAAAACAAACGTAGAACTACAAAATAGTATTTACGGCAGGGTACATGTATACACAACAGATCTGGTTGAGACTCGCAGTTATACTGAGGGTTGTATCGAACCTCCGCCACTGCCCGTTGGCGTTAGTGAGCAACTCGAGTAATAACTCTTGGTTCATAGGTTTTAAACATCGGAACACAATCAGGTACACAAATGCGTACTCGGTTTAAGTGTTTAGAGATAGTAACAATTTATCTTATTAAAATAAACTACATAGAAGACTTTGCTTTGTACTGTCATTGAATTAGTTTTAGGCCGTGTCAAATACTTAAAATTTAACTTCCAAATGTCCACTAAAGAACGTAGCTATGGTACTGGACAAGTCTCACACAGATATGATTTATTTGATCAAAGGTCAAGTAAGTTTGACGAAACTAGATCAGGTAAATCAGAGGTTGTCTTTAAGGAAACGCTCGCGAAAGTTAAAGGTTTCTCAAAAGTTTGTTACAAAATATTTATAAAGATACATAATAAAATCTTGCATTACAAACCCACAATAACCCATACAATTGGAAATGGAGATGCAAAAAGGGTAGACTTTTGTTTACAGGTTGGAGAGAAGTTCGTTGAAGATAGAACCTTTCATAGAAAAATTTTCTTTACTGACGAGACAACATTTTCAGCTAACGGTCACGTTTGTTCTTAGAACACAAAACATTGGGTTGCAGTGAATCCACAATTTAAAATTCGATCAAGAAGCCAACGTTATAAAAAAGTGAATGTATGGTGTGGTATTTTCTATAGTGGTATTATTGGTCCATATTTTCTACAACAACACGTTTATTTGGATTTGACAGAAACGTTTGCATTACCTCAGTTGCACAACATTGACCCTGACATACGAAGAAACATTTATTGACAAGAAGATGGCAACTGTATTGATAAAAATTTGTTTAAATCGTCAATTTCTTGGGAAATGGATTGGCGGAAATGGCCCAGTTGAATGGCTTGCTAGGACAGCTGATATTAATCAATAGATTTCCTCTTCTGGGAAGCGTTAAAAGAAAAAGTATATGCTCGTGATGTAGAACATTATAAATAAATAATAAAAATAATAATAAATAAATTAAAACAAGCAATAAGGGATGAGGTAGATGAGATTAATATGCCAGCTACGATATACAAAGTTTACAATGAATTTGTTTTAAGTTAAGAATTAATACTTATTTACTTGTTTATTTCAAAGAGTGCAACTGCAATAATTGAATTAAAACGTAAGTGTATGTTTGTAGTCAAATCTAAATTACGTTTTTGGACATTTTGAGGAAAGCAGAATTTTTTATAAAGAATGACTTTTTTCTGTAAAACGCATATTAAAAAAGTCTTTCCTCTTTATAACCCCATCTATGGACACCCTGTATATAGCTTATGGTATTGATGGAATCACTCCCGGCAAAAACAATGGGAGAAGAGAAAAGTGCTAGCCAACGGACATGTTTTTGCCTACCCGGCGTCTTCAGCCTGAGGAATCATTTACATGTGTAGATACCGTAGCGCTCAGACGCAACGCCATCTTGCGTTAAGCAGCACACGAGCTGCTCGAGAGGTGGTTAGCATCTGTACTCCGGTTTCTGTTGCTACTTTCTAGACGGCATGACTACACACATGACGGCATGTCTCTTGGCACTAGGTGGCGCCAAGAAATATGTTTTAGTGCTGTTTGTAGAGATTAGTGGCATAAACCCGAAAGGCGAGTAACAACGGTGAGAAAGGGATTGTGCTCGAAGCGACGCTGATGACGCCGGGTAGGTAGAAACATGTCCGTTAGCTAGCATTTTTTTCTTCTCATATTGTTTTACCGGGAGTGATTCCACCAATACCATGAGCTATATTAGCATTAATTTTAGCACCGTGCGTTAGGCAGCCCATGAGCTGCTCAAGAGAAGGTTGGCATTTGATTCCACCAATACTATATTTGCATTAATTTTGGTTATTGTTACTAGGCACGTTTTTCATGTGTACAAATAGTATACTTTAAAATAAGCAGAATATGAATCGTGCAATGGCATATTTACGACCTTGTGTTATAAATTGCGTTTCCCCCAAGGTACCGGCAAATGAAGTTTCTAAATTCATGTAACGTTTATTTTGCTGCTATTTTTTTTTTTGCTTTGTTTGGTAAACAAGTTACACTGTTGCAAAATTTTATCTCCCTAAACAATCAAAAGATTTTGGCCAATTAGCAATTTGAAACCTTCACATATCAAGTTAATAATTGAAATAAAACAATATTGACCTACCTTTAGCTGCCCTAATCGCATTAACCAATTCTATATGTTTCTCCTTCCACTTGCTCTGTCTGGCTTCACTTTTCGGTAACGGTGAAGGGTCGATTTTCTTTAAATAGGATTTTTGATGAAACGGAGCTAGATCAGTACCTTCTACCCTTTGTTTGAGCGAATCAAATACTTTCCGTTTCCTGGTAGCATTCCTTTCGCATACTCGGGTGTGTTTAGCTAGAGGAGTCGGAAGAAATGTACGGCCACATATGACGCAAGGAAGTAGTTCTTGTTCCAAATTCCCAGCTGAAAGGGTCAAAATTTTTTGATGTGTAACTGATATTTAGTTAAAGTGTTAAAAGAATTGCGAATTCGTCGAAACAATACCTATGGAAAAGACTAGTTTGAAAAAACTCATTAGAAAATATAAATATTAATCTTTATTTAGAAAATTATCAAAATATTTGCTTATGAATCGAAAAATAAAAAAATAACCCAAAGATGATTGCCGTTTGATTTAACAATCTAACTGACACTTTTCTTTTCTATCATTGTAGAATTGCTATGCTCCCAGTTTCACTACTACATTTGATTCATGTTTAAACGGGGTACCGCAATTTATTGTTTTTTCAGTTTTGACTTACGAAAGGCTCTTTGTATATCCTTGGAAAGTGTACTGTCTTGCACTCCCATTTAATTTTTTTGGCGTTTTCAGCATTATAGATTAGAAAATAATTGTCTAAATATAAAACGCACCACTGCGCCGTTATGAATTGCTCAACTAAGTGGATGTATCTACAGCGTATCCACTTAGCGCGCATAGATGGCAGAATTTCTACCTTGAGCAATTTGGAGAAAAACTTTTCAAATAAAAGTTATACATGCTATTCAGTCTAAGGCGTTTAAGATATTGGTCGTTAAAGAAACAACGACATTGTAGGACCTGTGTTGCTAATCCAAGAATTTGAAAATTCTTAATTTAAATATTCAGTTACATCTATCGAATTGTGTGGAGGTGCACCATTGTACTGAAATACCACTCCGCGTCTAACTGCTAATGGTATACCATCCAAATAATCTTGAAATTCATTTTGCAAGAAATTTAAATATCTTTCATGTGTTAAGATGCCTTCATAAAAGTCCATATTTATATGGACAAAATAGTATTATTTCCAATTTCACGCCAAACATTGATCGAGAAACGTATTTGGAAATTCGTATTAAATTTCAAGTAGATTTGTATCTCTTCTTTGCCAATAATGTGTATCGAGTCTATTTAATATATCATTATTAGAAGAAATTGGATTCATCAGACCATAAAATTTTATTTAAAAAATTTGGATTTGCAATATTTTGCAGTATTAAATAATTGCAAAACTGTAGTTTTCTCACAGCATCGCCAGGATGAAGATTATGAATTTTGTGTATTTTATAGGCTCTGTAATTGTTTTTTTCAAAATTATGTGTGCCTTCGTATGTGTTGTATATAATTGCAGTGCAGCTTCTCTGAATGTCTAGGATAAATATTGAAATATACTAACACATCAACTTCCAAATTTTCATTAATTTCATGAATTCTCGATAGGAATCTAGTTCTCCGCAATTTATTTTCTAATTTTCTAAAAAAATACGAATGGCTTGGATGAAAGCGATCTGGATATTGTTGTCGGTATAAGTGCAGAGCTTGCCTTGAATTATTATTTCATAAATAATATTTTATCATATATACATACCTTCTCATTAATTGAATAATCCGTCACAAATTAATAATGTATTTAAGCCACACAAACTTTATTGTATCGCAAAAACAATACAAAATAACATAAAACTGTCAAATTTTGTTCTCAAGACAGGCTTTATTTTGAGAAGAAACATTTTTTCTTTTTTCTTTAATATTTCAAAAATTATCAAGATTAGAAGGAGAATCCCGTATACTTCTTTAAAGCAAAAATTATTTTCGATTAACTGGTGTAAAAATGCACAGGGTCTACCATTTAAAAAGTATAAAACTAGTAATATCTACGAAAATTTAATTCTTTTATTTACCGAATTTGTACAGATTTAGATAGCTTATTACAAGTACTAAAAACTTTATCTGAACAATTTGTTATGTCTAGAATAATTTCGGAGAAAAATGGTGTTTCCAATTTTCATTTCCACTCTATATAGATGTTCTATTTAAAATCCAAACTTGTATCGTGCGCTGCGGAAACTGAACATCTGTATATTTGAATACAATTTTATGTTGTGCAGAACTTAATTTTTATTTAAAAATTTTTCTCTGAATTACTCAGGGAAGGAATTAGCTTCTGTTCACGCAGTAGACATAGAAATCCCAAAAATAACTTATTCCTTAACAACTACAAGATATTGTAGTGGTATATCTACCACTAAAATTATTACTGATAATGTCTTCATTTTTGTCTCGTCTAAAAAGTTTGTTTGGGGAAATTCAAGCTACAATTTCGATAGAATATAAAACAAACTAAGTCTAAAAATTCCAAAAAAGATTTTAGGCTACTATCTAAAATAATTCCTTTCCATAAGCTTCCTGTAATCAACTGCATTTTTTCTTTGTATAATCTAACCAATAACTAATTTCATAAACTCAACAATTTCCATTGTTTTGAGGCATGTTAGAAATCACTTATTTGCCACACATAAATGGTTTGCGTCACAATGAAAAACCATGGCAATATACATAATCCAACTCAAGTGGTTCCATGAGCTCGACACAAAACGACTTTTGACTTACGTAACAGCACCAAACACTACGTAACACTTTATTGCTATCTCAAGGTAACATTCAAAGCGACTTAGAAGGTGAAGATACTACACACACAAGCGCACTCGACTAAACAACACATCTCCACTACATAAAAAATAATTTTTGCAGACCTTGCAATCTCATTTGTATTCTCGATATCGTTAAATATTTGCACTCACAACACGATATGTTGTAATGAAACAAAAACGAAATTACATCACGTAAAAAGGTACTTACTTACGTCTAGTACCCGTTAGATCTGCTGTCCAGAACTAGGCAAAAGTTTCTGGCGAAATTGGCAGAATATTTTTTAAATATAATGCATCTGGAAGGCTATTTTTTTTTTAATTGAGAGCATTGAAGGTTAGCCGGTTGTATGGGCAAGATCCATATTTATACCGGCGATTGGTAAAAACGTGGGTGATATAGTTCTCTTACACGTATTGTTGTTGAGTCGTTTGAGATTTGTTGGAATAGAAAAAAAGTGGGGGATTGAATTTGTTAGTCATCACAATTTTATACATTACGAAAAAAACTGTACAACGTAGCAAACTCCATATTAACGCTATAGAATTCAAAAATTTTTAAATTCAAATATTGGAATTGAAAAATTTTCGAAATTCAAAAATTCGAATTAAATTTAAGAACCGATATTCGAAATCGAAGATCATTCTGTTTCACAACGTGATAAATATTGTGTACTCGATGAATGTCCGGTTGTATGGTACATCAAAAAACTGTTGCAGAAAGTAGCAGCTTCTTTTGATATTGATTAGCTGCTACAAACTGCTAACGATAGTTATCAGTTACAAAATAGCAGGTTGTTTGGTGCATGCAGAGAAATGGTTTCTTGCATCAAGGAAACAGATTTTCTTGCAAAAATCAGTCTCTATTCAAGAAAATATTTTTATTTCAAGACTATAAAAATATATAATATAAGAAAATAATTTGAAAAGAAAAAAATATTACATTAACCGGTATCTTTTGAAAATGTTTATGAAACGTAGTACGTTAAAGGTTATGTAATTGTATGGGTAGGTACCGTATTTGTATTCCAGTTCCGTCGCTACTATCTAGGATGGCATGACTACAACTACTGGCACTAGGTGACGCCAGAAAATATTTCAGTTGCTGTTTTTGAAGATTAGTGGCATAAACTGAGAGATGTAAGAGCAATGTGGCCAGGAGCAAGAAGCTTTAATACTTTTCTCTTCTCATATTGTTTTTTCTGGTAGTGATTCCATCAATACCAGTAGTTATTTATTAGCATTATCTTGGTTATTGTTTCGAGGCATTTTTTTCATGTGTACTTCTACATTAAGTTCACTTTTGTTTGAACGAACGGTCATCGGTTCGACTGCTGTCGCAAGAGCAGGGCCGTTCCTAAACCTTTTGCCGCCCCGTGCAAAAAGCAAATTTTCCGCCCCCTATTTTAAGATGTTTACAAAATTTGTTTGCTATTTTTATTTCATGATTCTACAATTATTGTAGGTATTAAATATGGGTAGGTACTAGATTAATGCAAGCAAATAATTTCAATTTATTTATAAAATGTGAATTTTATAAATTAACGTAATTAACTAACTTTTACGTACATTTAATACTACATGGAACAAAAATCAACAAAATAAAACTATATAACAACAAAAGAAACAAACAACATTACAAAAATATGTTATTGTTGATTGATGATTAATTTGATTAATCCACAACAAAACTCTTGCTTTTTTTGACGCAAAATTATCGATAATTTGACTCAATTGGTAAATGTCTTGCGATGATTGCATCGCAAGATTTGTCAGCCTCTTTTGGGACATGGTGGATCTCAAATAATTTTTTATAATTCGCAGTTTGCTAAAGCTCCTTTTACTTGGCGCGACGGTTACCGGTTAAGTTAAATAAATTCTGAGTGCAACAGCTAAATTGGAAAAATAAGAAACAATAGTTTTTTATGATGTAATCTAGAATGTCTTGTGGTTTTCTAAAACTGGGAATAATTTCTTTGAGAGATAATATTTCATTGTATAGTTCGTCTCCGTCAACATCTTTCTGGAGATTACCGTTTTCAGAGAGTTGTAAAAAATTATCGAGATCTATGCAAAATTTTTTTAACACGGTTTGTTCCATCCCATCAAACTCATATAAAACTTTAAACAGATTATTACATTCTTCCAAAATAGAAAACCACTCTTTAATTGATTGCATTATGTCTAATATACTAAAGTAAAAATGGATTTTAAAATTCTGCATAGCATTTGCGATAGGATCATCTTCTGACTTGTAAGAATATTGCCTTCTGACGAACAAGAGGAAATTCGGAAGCAACATTAACTTTTTCCGCTAATACCTTTGCCTTTTTAATAGATAGCTCGAAATCTTCATCACTTCTAATTTTACTGATATAGTTAATTAAATTGTTCGAAACCGTAAGACACTCACTTATATTGATTTTCGGGTTTTGACACATTTTGCTTAGAACATTATCTTTATACAGAAGATTATACCAAATCGCCATTGAGCAGATAAATTTAAAAACCGTGATTTTTTCTAAACTGACTGAGCCATGTTTTTCGCTTTAACATCCTTAGTTTCGTCTTGTGTAATTTCAGTAAGGCTGTCGCAAATATTTTCGTAATTTGAAATTAAGGGTCTAATAGCATTAACTCTATTCTCCCACTCTCGCTTAAAGGCTTAAGAGTTAATACTGGTACGTGTTTTTCTAAAACGGCCACCTAGCAACTTAAGATGAAAAAAATACATACAGTTGTTGAACTATATCAAAAGAAGACACAATTTCGTTATTTATTTTAGCAGCGTCATTTACTATTAAGTTTAAAGTGTGCGCCAAGCATGGTACAAACATGGCCCATGAATTTATATTTAAAATTCTTGTTTGCAAACCAGAGTGCTTTCCCTTCATGTTGGATCCATTATCGTATCCTAGACCACGTAAATCCTGAATGTTTAAGTCAAATTTTGGGAAAAGTTCTGTTAAAACGAAATCACATAATCCTTCGCCAGTACTATCTTTACATGGATAGAAACCTAAAAAATGCTCCCTAATTTCCGCTTTTTCTTCAGAAATATAAACGAATCTTGCTATAAGACTAATTTGTTTAACATGACAGATATCAGGCGTGCAGTCTAAAATAATTGAGTAATACTAAGATTTTTTCAAACTTGAAATCAAATGTTTTACTATATCTTTGGAAAGCAATGTAATAATTTCATTTTGAATTGTGTGTCTTAAATAACAGGGCATATAAGTCTTATCGGTTTTTGATTTTTGCATACTTTTTATGTGCTTAGCAATGATAGGGTCAAATTTTGATAACATTTCTATAAGTTTCAAAAAGTTTCTATTATTTGGTACAAAGAGTTGTGAACTTTCTCCCCGGAAAGCTAGACACTGTCCAGTCAAATATAGAATAACAGCTATCATGCCTTCTATAATAGCTCTCCACCTTTTTTTGTCGAGTTCATAAAAAGTTTGAACTTCCTTGTCTATTGTACAAGTTTTCGTAAGCCTGAATTTTAGATCACACCATTTTTTAATACTGAAAGGAATCACGATCATGCTCTGAAAAATATACAGCTGCATGCCGCGAATCTGAGCATCCACCGTTTATTAATTTAATTTCTCTATTCTTAGTACTAAAAATCTTGCAACAAAAGCAAAAAAACAGTATTTAGTTTAGAGGAATAAACTAACCAGTTTCGTTGAACTTTTTCCCCATTTGACAAAATCTTACTAAAAAAATTTATTGTAAATTTGATTGAAAAGGCCCTTTTTCAATCGAAAGATCAATAACGCGACTATTTAAAACCGACGGCCACGTACCCGGATCAGTCAAATGGGAATCAAAATCCGATGCTGTTTCTTCCTTGTTTTCAGGAGAGACGGTATCAGAAATACCGGCATCATCGCTTTCTTCTTCGCGGTCTTCATCCAATTCGACCAAAGGTTGCTCTTCAGGTATTGAATCTGCTCCATCCAAACTATCTGAGTTGGAGAATCTTGCAGTGGATGTACTTGGTTGTTGTTCATTGCTTGTTGATGACATTTGTTCACAAGAAGCTTTAAAATATCGATCCAAGGATCTCCTAACTTTCTCCTTTTCTAATAGTTTTATTCTTTTTTGCTTGCGGTAAAACGCCCCTGATTCCTTCTTTGTATTACGTCCCGACATTTTGTAAAAATCGGTATTAATCTAGTAAAATTTAAAAAAAAAGTTCAATAAATACAATATATTATGTATATTATATATAAAGTGAATTAAACAGGCACACAAAAAAAAAGTCGAAACCCAGAGGGCAGAACCCCCTTTCCCCAAGCATTTTGGGGCGCTGAAACCGAATATGACGATAAAAAATGGTTTCAACCACCCAATCACTCCCTTACAACGCCCAGTGGGGTTAAAATATAAGGGGGTGGTTGGGTGGTTGAAATCAGTTTTTATCGTCATATTCGGTTTCAGCGCACCAAGAAACCTAATAATATACATATTTTTCAAATGTGGAATTTCAAACCACAAGGGGAGTTGTAAGAGGGTGCTAGGGGAAAATTGGATAATTAAAACCTTTTTTAATTGCCATATTCGGTTTCAGCGCCCCAAAATACTCTGAGTTTCGACTTTTTTTTTGTGTGCCTGTTATTAGCAGTTACTTTCTAAAATATACGCAAAATATAGTGTTTCTACTTACTTTGCAATCAGTATTTACAACAGCACAAAATTCAATCGCCATATCGACTTTTTTAACGAATTAGTTTCGAACACGAACAGCCCAAATATTACGCTCAATGGCCAACAACTCATAAACATTTTAAAAATTGTTCAGGCTTTTATATCATCCACCAATGTAGGTATTTCACCGACATAAAGGTTTTTCCCTTTAAAAACAGAGAACGAGAATAGTTTAAAGCAAAATGAAAAGAAAAGACAGAGATCGAAAGAGAAGCTCTAACACCGTTGACGGCGTGACCTATTTCTTTCGGGGCTTCCCAAAAAAATGCTATTTTGCAGCTGCCTTTGATGGTATTTTTTTGCAATTCCCCGATTTCGTTTAAATAGGAAATTAGGAATTGATATTTTTTACTGTAAAAAAATTGAAAAGGTATGAATGTTATTTACTCCTTTTGTATCCTATTTTAATTTTTGCTTTATTTCTTTTTGGGTTCATGTACTTTTTTCTAGTCCGTGTCGTCTGCCGCCCCCTAACTTTGCCGCCCCGTGCAATTGCACGTGTTGCCCCCCACACAGCACGGCCCTGCGCAAGGGTTAGGGGGCCCTATGGATCGTACGGTTCCAGAGGGTGCACTTCCCCAGCCCCGCCACCCCCGGATTTTGAAATATATGTCGTACTATTTTAAACAAGGTAAGCGCAATTAATAATGTGTATATACCGCGTTCGTAAGTTTCGTATTAAAGTCAACCGCTTAAATATATGGACAGTGTTACAACGTATGCCCGCTATGAAAGTATAAGGTGGGGAGCGCGCGTAGCGAATCAAGGACAAACGGCAACATTATTCGATAAACGCGCGAGACTCCTGACTATAAATGAATCCTTACGTACCCTAGTATATAATATGGATTTCAAGAATTCTAAGTAAAAAATGCTTTATTTTAAGAAAACGAAACTATTGGTTTATGAACAATACCTAAATGCTTTCTGGAATTAAGAACACTACTTACTGTCTTTAAGAAAATATTGTTGTGTTACGGCCATTTACTTATACTAAGAATCGTTTTCTTCAAATTTTCTTTAATCAAGTTAACAAATATCTTAAACAGAGATATACAATTATTTCATTACAAGTATATACTTCTTTTAAGCGGAGAAAGAAACACTAAGCAAATATTTCTTTTGATTTAAAACAGTTATTGTATTGCGGATAACTGAAGCAGTAGTTGTCTTGAATTAAGGCGGACAGCTTTGATACAAGTAAACGTTTCTCTGTGTGTAGCAACTAGAGCAACGCAACTGCGCTGAATACCCTCCTTTAGTCAGTTAAATTATATTTTTTTCTGCTCATATACAGTCGCCGTCATTAAATTGTTAGATATTCCAAATTGACACGTGGTTAAAACTGTGGGGATGACGAACAAAGGTTCAGAAAAATGTAACTCTTTTAAATATCATCAATATTTCGCTTTTATTTTAAAGCTTCGTCAAAGTCATAAATCCGTTTAGGAGCCACGATTGATGATTCATCGGTCATAGCTCCTAAGATGTACATCGCTAAATCTATAAGTTCACAAGTTTGGCTATTTGCTTTAACTCATTTATGACCCTGATGAAGCTTTAAAATAAAAGCGACATACTTGGTGAAATTTAAGAGTTACATTTTTCTGAAACCTTGGTCGTCATTCCGACAGTTTTAACCACGTGCTAGTTCCAAACGACCCCCATAGTCATTAGTGTTTTATTATTCCAAATAAGTTCGAAATTCAGATTTAAATTCCACTTGAAATTTCTTTACACTGAGATATTCAATATTTTGAATTTTTAAGAAATTGAAAATTGCTCCACACTTTCAACACATGGGATTGTATTTAAATTGATACATGTAAATTAAGTCCACAAATTTTCTATTAGAAATGTTTCAAGAATGAAGTACGTAATTTCCTGCTCAAAATGTTATATTCTCAAAGTATACTTCAGAAAAAGGGATTTAATTTTCAAGAGCTTTCCTCCTTTCAATAACTATTTTAAACAAAATCATAATTTTTTCTAATTTAACACAAAAATTTAAGCAGAAAATTTAACGAAAGCTTTAGAAACGTTTACTATTCATTAATTCCAATGAGTGGTCGTCAGATTTTATTTATTATGAAATCGACAAGACGATGTTGCCTCTCATTTTAGTAAATTATCGGAAAAGGTATAAACATGTTCTTTAAATAAAGATGAATCAATAAGTTTTAAGGGACCTAACGCAATCCTATAATTGTGGTTACGTTGAACTACTTTGATAATTTTATTCTGCCTTTTATGTAAAAATGTATAAGTATAAAGTATAACTTACATTTTATTACTTCAAAACATAAATCGCCAGAGACATTTTAAAGCTGTATGTGATTGTATTAGAATGATCTAAGTTTATTTCTGCGAACGAAAGACTGCTTCAGAATGATGCAGATTTTAGTGTAGGTGGTGTAATTAAATTATCACCAAAGAAATTTTGCAATCCTACTAAATGCTAATTCAATAAAAGACACTGAATAATTACCATAAATTACAGAAATATTGATTTTGTTTCGAATAAAATAAAGATCCCATACCTATAGCTCTATCGATACTAAAAATGCAAGTTGTTCTACGTGTTTTAGATCAATACATCTACTGTAACCTTCAGTAATAATTTGACTTGTAATTTTTGATAATAAAAAGGCTATCAAACGCACATATACAACTTTTTGAAAAACACACACATATACATCAAATTCTAATTCAAATGCAAAATTCACATTTTATGTTAATAAAAATTATAGAACACTTTTAATCTGCGCTAATTATGTAAAAAATATCCATCTACATTAGAGATACATATGCTTTAGATACGTCACATGTAGCTTGTACATACAAAAAACTTATTTATGTTTATTTGATATATTAACAGGTTTATCAGGTGGTTTTATAACTCGCAATAGCCATAACACGAACAAGTCGGGTCTATATTTGCCTTAAAAGTAAAAAGTAAAAGCTGTAACTTTACGTATGTACAAAACAAGTTGACGGATTGACAGGAATTGTCAACCCCTAAATGAACCATAGCATAGTTAAGCGAAACAAACGGAATACACACGTAATTCTTGCAACTATGATTGCGAAATTGCTCTAAAAATAAACTACAAACTTGAATAATGCATAACGCGCCCATAATAAATAAATAATTCAACATTTGTGATGGCAAAAGAGAACGAAAACCACATGACACTATTTATAACCACTGCCCGTACGGGATCGAATCTATAGTTGAAAACCGGGTGCTATCAGGTTAAGCGGCGCTTAAATTCATGCCGGAATTAATCCAAAAGCGATAAGCGTTAATTCCTAAGACGAAAAAATTAGCAATTTGAATAGAGCAAACGTACCTTCTTCGTCCTCCATGGTCTGATGTTCTACCGCCAACGTCGTCATCGGCGTTTTTGTTTTGTTGTGTTTCCAAGGAAACAGGGATGATGGTAATTTATTCAACATGCTCGGCGGCAATACGACGCACTGTAAAATAAGTTCGCTTACCAGCGAGGATACGCATCTTTACAACGCTGAAAGCACGAAGAATACAAAAAAAAAAGAAGTTCACGAAACAGAGATCGACAGGCTCTCCTCCGCAGCAGGTTTTCCCTGCTTATCTCCCGTGTATTTTGTGTAGTTTTCGTTTGGTTAGGCGCGCACGTTCAGTCGGAAATGGTGGGATGCAGCTTCTAGCGGGTTAGAGATGGGAGAACAGACATGTGATGCCTCACGTTTGACATTGAAACCGAATTTATTAGAAAAATAAAAAAAATATATAGCGCTGAGATTCCGAAAATGGAACCATATATTGTTGTAAAAAAGCTAATCCTTTATTTACTAAGATCAACTAACATCAGAGCAAAATAGATTTAAAAAACGCTGGGACTGGATTCTGATTGGATGAATCACATTTAATAACGTAGGCGTGAAAGTTCGATTCGCTAAACGCAATTTCAAAGTTTCAATTTCAAAATTCGCAATAATTACAAATTACAACTTTAAACCATTTTTGTTTTCATAATTATTTGGCTATCAAATTAATTAGGTAGTTGCCGTGTAAGTCAGGCTTTGATCTGTGAAGTCCCACCAAAGGAGATTCTTCGGTAAAAAGGAAAAAATATAGGAGCAGTTTTTATTTTTTATAGTTTTTCTATATGCATAACTAATTAAACGATTTATTAAGAAAATTAGCAGCTATAACCTCTCTTGGTTATTTTGCCAATTAAAAGACATTCGCAATGTCAAAAGTACAAAATAAGCTAAAAAAATAGATAAATTTCTATTACAATCTTATTTGTGATTATGGATTTGAAAATAATAATGGTAATAAATAACTAGAGTTGGCATTTTTAAATTTCGCGGATGATTTAAGTTAGTAGTTTCAGCAATAAAGGTCATATCCATTTATATTATGTAAAGAAACGCAAATATGCCATTTATTGCTGGAACTACCAACTTAAATTATCCGCAAAGTTTAAAAAATGCCAACTCTAGTAATAACTTTTACTATTAGTGACCTTTTTTCGTTAACGATAGTATAATATTTCTCAAACTTATTTACGTTTGTAATAGGTTTGTTTCTGCAGCCGATTTGTGATAGTTTGATGAGGTTAATTTGGATCAATCTACGCATGCGCGAGCTAAAACTAATTTAACAATTTAACTGCACGAACGCTTTCTTTACATTTATCAGGCGATGTATAAGTTACAAATGTATTTAATAGATTTAAGAGAGAAAATATACTCAAATAGGCAGATGAAAAAAATAGATTTATCTTGCATTCAAATATTACAAGAGGTAAGCGAAAACAGAAATAGATGCGAAATGTTTAGACAGAATTACAAATTTATTAAAACCTTAAAGGAACTGTTAATTCCTAACAAAACC
The DNA here is from genome assembly GCA_029619315.2 of Dynastes maya. Lineage (NCBI taxonomy): Eukaryota > Metazoa > Arthropoda > Insecta > Coleoptera > Scarabaeidae > Dynastes > Dynastes maya. Next base: position 360,028 of record JAROYE020000037.1, read on the forward strand.
ACGTACATAAATAAAACACAATATAACAATGCACATGCGTCTGATGGATCACTGGACGATAATCTTCAAACTGGAGCAACTATCAGCAAACGGTTTGGAATTAATTTGGAGATCTGCACGAACGCCAAATTACGTCAAACTAATAGTCAGAGTTTGGCGTTTTAACTGCAGGAACACTATTTTTGTAATGCGCATGCTCTAACGATTTCAAACGATTTTAAATCGCTGCAGAAACAAATCTAATACTATAAAATTTATATTGCAGTTATTAATTTTTCTTTCCAAAGTTGTAGAAATGAACGATTTTGTTCAAATATCCTGTTAATGCGGATTTTATTTTATTTTAATTCTATATAAGACGATTTTTTATTAAATAACTTTTTTAGAATTCAAAAGATTCTAGTTTGGTATTAATTCCTATATTTTTCGATTATTTGGCTCAACTCACCATCATTTTAAATTATTAGTTAATTTCAATTAATAATTTAAAATGATATTGAAAATAAATATTCAGAAGAAAAAATCACTCATAATTAATCTTGAATAGTAGGCGTAAATCTCGTAGATAAACGTTGGCACCATCAATACTGCAACAAAGTAAACAAACCTCATTAACATTTTAATCTACACTTGTAATATTAATTGCACTTTTCTGAAAGCAATTGCCTCTATTTCTTGGAGTATACAAATACTCAACCCATCTCTAAACACATCCAATTTTTCTCCATTCCATATGTATATGTATAGATTCTTCATACTTGGGTGGTTTACAAAAATAAACTCTTAAAATAGGGAAGGGTTTTGTTGAAAGAGGGGCAATATGGGCGGAAACTTCATAAAGGAAGTCGTCTGCGTAATTAGGAAATGCTCTGATTAACGTCCTCGAGCACTTACAGGAAAAACCGACTCTGTCAGTATCATTACCAGAACACCTGTATAAACGAATTCTTAAGTAACATCAAAGCACGCCTGATAATTTTATTTGGTTATATATTAATTGATAAGATATGGAACTATTTACATATGTAAGATATTAAGGATATTATTAAATTTAAAAACAATTGAATTACTTTAAGTATTGCAAAATAAATCATGTTTTTTTTACTAGAACAAATAATCTGAGTTGCCGTGTATAAACAAAATGTTGTCAACATAGAAATAAGCCGGCGATACACATACTACTAGGTAGCACGAAAGAATGCTATTTTCGAACGAATGCTACTTGGTAGCAGACTACTCTAGCAAGTGTATACGAAAAGAGCGTGGTAGTTAAGTAACACGCCACTAGATTGTACGAAGGTCTATTAAGCATGCTACATATGAAGAAGGCGTTTACTGAACAAGGGGCATGCCTTACATAACATAAAATATAAGTATGCTAGGTAACCCTGAAGCTGTGCTAGTAATAAATGTAAACCCACAGTGAGCATGCTATAAACGAGCACGCTACCTATTAGCAACCAAACATATTTTTTCATTATTATTAGTGTTGGGCGATTATGAATGATATAATCAAGATATATCGATTATACCCGAATAAACGATCATTCGATTATGGTTCAGAAATCATTCATTATTCGTTTCGACTGCGCAGGAGCACACAAACGTATTACGATTCGAGATCTGTATTCGAAACTTTGAGTTTCCAAATAATGCATTCGTCACTCGGATTCTATCAAATAATCGAAATCGTTAGTAAATTTCGAATGATTCGAATGATCGTTCGATTATTTTGATTCATTCGATTATTGAAGTATATCGATTATGCCCAACACTAATTATTAATTATTCAAATCGCAGAGCTACCAATATAGAATTCAAAATTGTATAAATACAATACATTGTATGTATACAATTTTTTGTTTTACTTCCAGAGTAATCAACGAAAATTTCAAATTTTCTATTTTCTAAAATAGAATACATCAACTGGATATTTCCAATTCCTTATTATAAAATAAAAAATCTCCACATAGGATGTGATATTGAACTGTGATGAACAAACGGGAACAAGAACAAACTTGGAACCATGGAACAAACGAAATTACGAAATGTCAAGTAGCTATAACCTAATTTCTGAAATCTCTAAATCTCGTTTAAAACATAAATCATGAATCTGACTTCCAAAAGCAGCTTTTTCCGAAAGGTAAATATAACCGCCTTATCTTTTTCTATATCTAACACAACTTTCACATTACCTAGGTGATATCAACCACCAACAGATACTACTCCTCATCATCACTAACGAAAGTAACCCTCGAAAATGGCATACAAACCATAACACTTTCCGATCCTAAAACAAGGCATGTCCCTTCACAATATTATTGAGTAAACATGCTTTGATAAAATGGTTTTTTTCCTAGTAGAAATGCATTGTCGATAGGAATGATGCAAGAATTGGTCAAGAATATCAAGCAAAATGAACAAGATCAGCAATTACGGGTTATTGTTCTAGCCAGTGAAGGTCCTGTATTCTCAGCAGGGCATAATATGAAAGAATTATTACCAGAATCTGGCCGAGAATTGCATGAAAAGGTGTTTAACGTATGCTCCAATTTGATGATGTCAATTATTGAAAGCCCTGTGCCCATAATCGCGAAAGTTGATGGATTGGCTGCTGCAGCAGGTTGTCAATTGGTTGCACAATGCGATATGGCCATTTCTACTGATATTAGTAAGTTTTCAACACCAGGGTAAGCATTTCAAACCTTTTAAAGTATATCATTTTATAAAACTTTGATTATAGAGCCCAATTTGGAATATTTTGTTCAACTCCTGGTATACCAATTGCAAGAAGTGTCCAGAAAATGACTGCATTAAGAATGCTATTCACTGGACTACCAATAACGGCCCAAGAAGCAAAAGAAAGTGGTTTAGTGAGTATTGTTTGTCGAAAAGAAGCTATTAACGAAGAATTAAATAAGATAACCACTGCGATAATTGCAAAGAGTCGATCAGTTATCGAGTTAGGAAAACATTTTTACTATAGGCAAATTCAGCACAGTATAAAGGACGCTTACAAATTGGGGTCAACAACCATGGTTGATAACATCAATTTAAAGGATGGTCAAGAAGGAATTAAGAGTTTCATTGAGAAGCGGAAAGCGAATTGGTCTCATACTTTTAATTAAGTAGTTGTGGTTATGTGTTATGTGAAAAGTGAATATCCTTTTGTACATAAAGCTATGCCGGATATGCTTTAATAAACGTTATTTTCGAATAGTGTTTTTATTAGTTACAATAAAACGCATCAAAACACAAGCAGCATTTTATACAAGGTTTCCTGTGTTATGTTCAAATTTTGAGAGCATAAAGTAGATTTAATTCTAAGAAGGAAAAACGCAAAAGTTATAGGTTGATTGTTATTTGTAGAGTTGCTCAATTTGCGCCAACAGCCAGTGGCGGGCGCATAAAAGTTTACACAAAATAAATGGTCAGAAATAAAATATAATACGTACTCAACACCGTTTTGAGACTCTTCCGTGAAATCACAAAGTGAATAATGTCTGCTAAATATCTGCAACATTAGATATGTTTCCACAGTTGTTTCGGCAAACCGAGTGCGGCGTGAGGAAAAAGTGTGTTTATATGCAGAAAACGAACGTTCTACATCTAGCGACGTTATATTTGCGTAATTAAAATAATCTTTGGAACGACTTAATGGTTCTGTTGACGCACCTTCAGAAATTTGTCTTAATGTGCCAAAATCAGAATCTTTCTTTAAAACACTTTCAAACCTTTTTAGAACACAAACATTTTTTGCGTTTTCTACCACGCATAGCTGTGCGTGAACATGTTGCACTATTTGCAGAGATTCCACTAACGACACCGAAGGATTTTGTAATTTTTCTATTGCCTCCACTAGTCCGAAGTAATTGTTCTCAATAGTTTTTAAATCCGTTTTAACCTGACTATCTTGAAATTTCGACTGGCTTTCCTTGATAGCCGCAGCTTCCTTTGGATCGAATTGTAAAACCACGTTCTTAATATTCTCATTGTAAAACCACGTTCTTAATATTCTCAAGATATTTATGATAATAAAACGCGGCCTGTAACCATCTTCCCCACGTGTATGAATAGGTTCTGGTGGTTCAGGGATATGAGGGCACAGTTTGTGAAATTTGCGAATACGTTTTGGGGATTTGACAGACACTGCTTTTGTATGCGCTATTAAAGCGTCTACCTCAGGACAATATTTTCTAATACTATCTGCCACATGAGTGAAAGCATGAATTTTACACGTAATATGTAACAAGTAAGCACAATGTTTTTTAAGAGACCGGCTTACAGAAAGCATGTTTGCAGCACCATCACTCATAAACATCAACAGTTGGTTTGTCGAAAGTTCAAACTTTTCCAATGTATTTAACACTAACTTTGAAATTACTTCGGCAGTACATTGTTGTATTCGTCTGGAAGTTAATAGAATTGAAGGTAATGTGGTTCCATTGTACGTACCATTACATTAACCACAGAATGTTTTTTACGATCTGTTATTTCGTCGGCACATAACCACAGCTTTTATCTTTCAACTCCAATTTAATTCTTTTTTCAACATGTTCACGAGCAGATGGCACAATTCTTTGTAACAATGCTCGACTTGGTAATTTGCAGTCCGAATATTTATTCCAAAAGAAGTCATATGTTACCTTGTCTAGTAAATTAAACGGTAGATTACATGCAATAAAGGTAACACATCAATTAAATTTAAATTTGTCATAGTGTCGTGTGCAATTTTTTGTTGAAGAATGCTGTTTGCTATTTACGTGATTTAGACAATACCTTTTGGACCAACACATTAAAGGGATATTACAAACTACACATTGAATTTTAACGCCATCGTAATTTAGGTCAGGCATTTCTGCTATAAATTCTGTAACTTTGTCCAACATTGGTCGTTTTCGCGACGTAAGCAACATTTTTAAAACAAACGTAGAGCTACGAAATAGTATTTACGGCAGCGTACATGTATACACAACATATCTGGTTGAGACTCGCAGTTATGCTGAGGGTTGTATCGAACCTCCGCCACTGCCCGTTGGCGCTAGTGAGCATCTCTAGTTATTTGTCTCAAAGTTCCAGGCCTATTAAATTTTTTAACAGAAAAAAAACTCAAGTAAATAAACACTTATTACTTAAAAAAGTTCAATTAATAATATTTTCGAAATGTCCACCTCCTTGTTGAATGCCGTAAGTCTACAGATGCAGTAGCCATTTGTATTTCACCCCTGCTTTTGTATTTGTTCGCCAGCCTGCTGAATACATTCCAATAATTCTTCCCTAGTATTTGAAGCTTGCGCACATACCAAATCTTTTATAGACGCCCATAAATACAAATCTGGGGGAGTAAGGCCCGGTGATCTATGTGGCCGTGCAACAAAACCATCTCAAGTAATCCATCTTGGATAATTGGTGTTAATGAAATTCCGGACGGCAATTGCAAAATGTGGATAATCCTGCAGTTTACGGCTGCCATTTCACGTATCTCATCCGCGCATGCGCAAAACAAGGCCGTTTTACCAGATTAGAGTATCAATATAAAAAAAAAAACACTGTAGAGTTTGCGGTAGTCCATTTTTCCTTATAAGTAAAGCTGGCCACGAGCGGTACCGCGCAGTAGCGTAGAGTCGACCAGGCCTCGCGTTCCACTAGAGTTATTCTGCTAATAGAGATGTTTGTTGCCGCAAATAATTTCGCTCATCTTTTAAATAAAAATTAAATAACACGTGCTCAAACACTTACTTAGAATTTTTCTCAAAAACACTTTCAAATTTTTCTAGAACAGAAACATTTTTTGCGTCTTCAATCGCGCATAGCTGTGCGTGAACATGTTGCACTATTTGTAGAGATTCTTCTAACGACACCGCAGGATTTTGTAATTTTTCTATTGCATCTGCTAGCCCGAAGTAATTGTCGTGAATGATTTTTAAATCCATTTTAACCTGACTATCTTGAAATTTCGACTGGCTTTTCTGGATAGCGGCAGCTTCCTTTGTATCGAATTGTAAAACCACGTTCTTAATATTGTCAAAATATTTATGATAATAAAACGCGGCCTGCAACCATGTTCCCCAACGAGTTAGAATAGATTCTGGTGGCTCTGGTATACGGGGGCACAGTCTGTGAAATTCGCGAATACGTTTCGGTGATTTGACAAATACTGCTTTGGTATGCGCTATTAAAGCATCTACCTCAGGATAACATTTTCTGATACTATCCGCCACAAGATTGAGAGTATGAATTTTACACGTAATGTGTAACAAATTAGCAGAATGCTTTTTAAGAGACCGGCCTACAGAAAGCATGTTTGCAGCACCATCACTCACTAACATTAAGAGTTGGTTTGTTGAAAGTTCAAACTTGTCCAATGTATTTAACACTAACTTTGAAATTACTTCGGCAGTACACTGTTGTATTCGTTTGGAGACTAATAGAATTGAAGGTGCCGATTGATGAGGTTCCAATTTGCGTGCCATTACATTAAGAACAGAATGTTTCTTCCGATCTGTTGTTCCGTCGACACATAACCACAATTTTTGATCTTTCAACTCCGATTTTATTTTTTGTTCAATATGTTCGCGCGCAGATGGCACAATTCTTCGTAACGATGTTCGACTTGGTAATTTGCACTCCGAATAGTTATTCCAAAAGCAGATAAATGGTTCCTTGTCTAGTAAATTAAACGGTATATTACATGCGATAAACGTAACCCATAAATTAAATATACATTTTTCATTGTCTCGTGCGCAATTTCTTTTTGAGACATGCTTTTCACTATTTACGTGTCGTAGACAATGTTGTCTGGACCAACACATTAACGGGATTTTACAGATTACACATTTAATTTTAGCACCTTCATATATTAAGTCTGGAATTTCTGCAATAAATTTTCGAAGTTTGTCCGACCGCGGTCGTTTTGCTGACGAAATCATAATTTTTCTAGGACAGATAAACAATTGCGCAAATGACCGGCAGCGAAAATGTCCGTACTGCTCCGCAGACGAAGTAATACTACCGTTCCTCTCGGTCCGAACTGATTCTACGCCGATGCGCGGTACCGCTCGTGGCCAGCGTTACTTATAAGAATTGCTGTTATGATCTATAACGTAAAATTTTGATAAAATTTATACCGTGTAGCAAATTAAATTACGTTATTTCTAGAAATAACGGAGCCAATCAGAATTTAGTTCTTATAACTATGCATGCGCACAACTAATTCTGTACAGCTGATTGCCATTTATCCGTTGCACAGTGTGAGGTTAGAACACAGGATGCAGAATTCGTGACAAAATTTCACGAAAGTGACATTATTTAGCCCCGAATTTCAAAGGTCGTATAATATCTTCGTTAATAACGACGAAGCTGTGTGACAAGAAGTAGGTAGTAATCATTTGGTAATGCATGTTGTTTTCGTTTCACAACATGACATGTGTCAAATATAACGTTTACTTCCGACGCTCCGCAAACGTGTTTTGAACAATTATGTTACGTTATAATCCAAAAAATGGCGGCATGACTCATATATGGTTGTATTTTTGCGGCATTATTGCAGTATTGATCATTTAATTGTCCTTTTTCGCTCTGTATGGTTAAACCAACTTTTCCTGCTATTGTTAATAGAGAAAATTAAACTAAACTAATAAATATAAAAACGCTTGTAATTAAAATATTTATACTTCGCTGAGCGATTCTCGAATGACAACTATAGTAACCGACGAAAATTTGGCAACGTTGCATTGGTTTTTGTATATGAATAGTGATCGTATGAAATGGGAGCCGTAAAGTGCAGAATTACCCAAAATGTGCCGGTGTACCATCCATTTGAAAACACATGTCTTGCCTTACAATCAATGGAACATCCGCTAAAAGTGGTGGCAGATCCTCAACAGGAAACTGAAGGTAATTGTCAGCATTTAATCTCAGAGGAAGAATGGACGAACCAATTAATTCATTATCGATTAGGCTACCCCAAACGTTAACAGAAAATTGATGTTGAAATCTAGATGTGTGTATTGCCTTCGTATTTTCTAACTCCCACCTAAGCAAATTTATCGTATTTGTGATATACCTTGCACCTTGCATCTTAAGATAATGATATATATGCAGACCACTACGTTTTAAAATTTACGAAACAGTTGTTCGTGCCACTCCAAATTGTCTAGAAATTCAACGGCGACTAAAAGTTGGATCCCTTGTAACAGTATCTAACACTTGTTCATCTATCTCTGCTGGTATATTTACCCCTCTATCGAAAAGATAATCGCGTAGTCCGCATTCCCTAAATTGTCTATGTATGTACTTCCATGAACGTTCTGTAATGAGGAGTGCGCCTATTTGGAGACCGATGATGATATTCAATAACTGCTTGACGTGCACTGCCGTTACAATAGCCATAAACAAAATGCGTACTCGCATACCCATCGGAAGAAAATCGAAGACATTTTAAATAAGCAAAACGCTTACTTTTAATAACATCAACTTCTTATTACTTCAAAATGAAATAAATATCTCTTTAAAAAGTCCAACACAAGTGACATTTGCACATTAATCAATAGTATTTTATTAACGTTACCATGACTATCGTTTAAACGCTTATAACTTTGAAACAAATAATAATCGACCTACAACTTTTCAGTTTTTTCTCGTTAGAATTAAGTTTACTTTACGCTCTCAAAATTTGAACATAACGATACGGAACAGCTTGTATATTTGTGATGTGTAAGTGTATTCATGGCATGTGAAATACACAGAAATATTTAAAAGGTATTGTTCGTTAGTGTAGAAATCTGCTACATGCTGCGAGCATTTCAAGCATTCACTTACAGGTGGCGTCATTGTATTTATATTTACTTTAAAGATAATTTTATTTCCAAAATAAAATAAATCTATTTTAATACCAAAACAAATACTTTCTTCGAACAAAGTACGATCAATGCTCTAGCTTCGTGTTTTACGTGAGCTAATAGAGTTATACCTTAAAATCATCATCACGTAAGTCAATTTTAATTACCCGATAAAAAAATTAATTTCACTTAAGAAGGTGGTAGCCAATTTCAAGAATAATCTCAGATAAGTCATAAATTCTTACGTTTCTTTGAGATAAGATAATACCGTTCAAAAAATGACATAAATCGAAATTAAAAAGATAAAAATGGTCAGTTTCAAGTCCTTAATTTAATTGTTTACCTTACGGTGTACCTGTTTTAGTTTTTCGAATTATAGAACTGCCGAAATTTAGTTATATGTGATATTTCAATTAATTTATTACGAAAAGGACGAATAGAAAGGAACTTTTTGTTTTGTGGTATCTTTGGTATTCAGTTAATTTTCATGACGACGGTTCTCAATTCATAGGCTGTTTGGATTTTTTTCGGTGTAATGTAATTAGCAGAAGGGGATAAGCTCATAATTGCATATTGAAAAGGTAAGATTCTCGAAATGAATCCTGCATCTCTGAAACTTGTTTTAGGTATCTTTTAGATTGAAAATATACAATTTTAAAGATACTTCTAGGTTGAGTTTAAAATGAATTAGTGGTAATATAAATTAATTTAATTGCAGAAATATTCCTAAGTACACCAGAACGGGGAACGAATATATTAAGTGTACTATTTTTTGTGGCTGTGGAACTAATTTTCTGTTGTCAGTAGCGGATCAAAATTTATAGGATTAAGATAGTTTAATTCAAGAATTGAAGGCAATCTCTCTTTCAATACACTACTACGTCTTTTTTTTAATAATATACTTTTTATAATAATCAAAATTTATTATAAAAAGTATATAAAGTAAACAAAAACATACATTTTCATGTTGTAAGGTTGGCGACAATACGAAGTTGCTGATATTTGTTAACAACAGAGAAAAATTCAATTCTTCATAAATGGCAGGTTAGCCCGTTAGCCAATTTTTTGAAAAACACATTTAAAAAATAATTCAACATTCTTCAGGAAAATCATCCAAAAAGGGTAATTTCAATATTTCTTCTGCAATAATTAAATTCTATCCTTATCACAAAGGTTTTATAAGAATCTTATCATCTAAGATACACAGTGTATAATTAGACGTCTTTTATTACACTTCATGGATACTACATCAACATCGTACGTGATCTCAATAAATCTTATCTGGAAGTATCGTTAAATTTACATTATTATAGCCGACACGTCTAGTTTTATTGTGTAGTTCCACTCTATAGCAAGCAGCCAGTTTATCGTGTTCTTTTATGTAAAATTGCCGGTCACTTGTGGGAGCCTTTTTTTGTTTCACTTTGCCAAATACGAATTTTAAAATTCGCCTCCTAACACGAGAAGAACTTCATTTCAAAGTGCACCTGCATTTCGTGCACTTTTAGATTTCACGTATGAAATCTTCGTTTTTTATACCCGCATTAACGGTTTCCCCCATTTGCCTCGTCTCTTGAACCTTCGCGGAAAGTGGTGCCCGTGTACAACGTGTCTTCGACCGCCTTGGCATCTGGTCTATAGCGGCTGTGGTAGGCTTTGCGTGTGTTTGTGTGAAACAGTTTTTCGAAGGCCCAGACTTCACTTAGCGCGAACGCTCTTAGGTTTTTAGTGTGCTGCCGCCGCTGTACATAGATAGTGGCCTGTGTGTGTGACGGTTCGTACTTAGATGTTAAAAAAACGTGACATATTTCTTCGTTTTCTTTAGCAAAATCGGACTGACTCCTTTCGAAAAACAGTTTAAGAATTAAGGTAAACTAGGTGTTACAGTAGATTTGATCAAAAACGATGATATCATTCAAAAAATGCATAAAAATTCTGAAGTAAAAGGTGTCAGGTGATACAACGTTTATGTACTACGTGAATGCCAGGCTAGCTTGTGATTGCCTACTTTGAGGTTATGTTGTTTTTATAGGTGCTGCCGCTTTTGAAATTTTATTTTTTTACATTTACATTTAGCTTGTAATTAGAATCTGTTAACAGTTATTTTTATATATTAAAAGAATGAAAGCACTTGAGTAATTTATTAATCGATAAAATAGATCTATGCATCGATTAGGAAAAATAATGATGTTACAAAAGAAAAAATTGGCTGCGAAATTTGAAATGTTGAGTGTCTTGGGTTTATTATTTATTTTGAGTATGTAACTATGTTTTAAAGAATTTTTGAAATGACTACATTTTATAGCTTGTAAAATTCTTTTTAAGTAACTACAACTTTCAAGGTTAATTATTGTGTATTTTGAAATATAGGATGCTTTAAATTAGTACTTACTTAATTAATCCTGGAACTATTGTATCTTTCGGCGTCGTGTGTTTTAAATTAAAAAAAAAATCTTTTTTATTGGTTTGCAATTGAATATTTTGAGAGAATCATAAAGTCATGAAAAGTATTTAGTTGATACATATGAAGTTATTCATTGTATCAAATGATAGGGTACATGTAATTTCCTACATAAAATTAAAAATTCCAGTTTAAAAACAGAAAACAATGGTGTTTCCAAAATAAATACATCTAGTTTCCTTTCAAATACTTTATTTGACCTTTCAATTCTAATTTCCATCAAAACCTTCAGAAAGATCGTGATAGAATGCTAAACTATTGAATACATATACCAACGTACCTTTTTTGAAACAATACCCAATACCTACATAAAATTAATGGTATTAGCAGGTTATTACGGCTAATATTAACGACTAGCATTCGTTTGATAATTACAATTTTTAATTAACATCATTTGCGTCGATTTTAAAGTATAAATAGCGTAATATATTACGCATGTAGACGGACAGTTCATCCAAGTTCTATTGTATTTAAAATGCCAACCTCATTCACTAAATATACAACAAAGAGCTTAAAATATTGCTGTGGTTAATTCCATATTAAACACATTGTGTCAGTCAAAGGACGTCAAACAAAAATACCATAATGTGAAGGTAAATATAAACAATTTCACTATTATATACTACGTTCTACGTAGTGTGGCTGTTACAATAGAAAGTTTAAACCGTACAGTAATCGTGGCCAATGACGAGGATTGTGCAAGCAACTTAGAAGCAATCAGTGGTGATTTGTAATGGTTGGATTTATGATCGAATAGGTTTTTATTTGTTGTATTAAAATCGCGAGATTATATTGCTAAATCAAGTAGAGATAGTAATAAACGTTGTAAGTAATAATAAAATTCTGCATGATTCTACAATCTCTTTTAAATAATACTTTAGACATTTTAGTAAAGTAATGTCTCAAAATTTCCATCTTGTAGTACTCCATAATATCAATAAAACAACCGAAAATCAAAAGAATTAAATAAATAGTGCTCTGACCTTACTTTACATACTTTATTAACTTGATTAAACTTAGTAGTTAATGTTGCAGCACTTACGTCGGCAGCTTTAGTCATAAGTAGAGTTGCTCAATTTGCGCCAACAGCCAGTGGCGGGCGCATAAAAGTTTACACAAAATAAATGGTCAGAAACAAAATATAATACGTGCTCAAATACTTTCCGTCTAAAAGAGTCTTCCGTGAAATCACAAAGTGAATAATGTCTGTTAAATATTTGCAACATTAGATATGTTTCCACAGTTGTTTCGGCAAACCGAGTGCGGCGTGAGGAAAAAGTGTGTTTATATGCAGAAAACGAACGTTCTACATCTAGTGACATTATATTTGCGTAATTAAAATAATCTTTGGAACAACTTAACGGTTTTATTCATGCACCTTCACAAATTTGTCTTAATGTGCCAAAATCAAAATCTTTCTTTAAAACACTTTCAAACCTTTCTAGAACACAAACATTTTTGGCGTCTTCTACCGTGCATAGCTGTGCGTGAAGATGTTGCACTATTTGCAGAGATTCCACTAACGACACCGAAGGATTTTGTAATTTTTCTATTGCCTCCACTAGTCGGAAGTAATTGTTCTGAATAGTTTTTAAATCCGTTTTAACCCGACTATCTTGAAATTTCGACTGGCTTTTCTTGATAGCCGCAGATCCCTTTGGATCGAATTGTAAAACCACGTTCATAATATTCTCAAAATATTTATGATAATAAAACCCGGCGCGGCCTGTAACCATGTTTCCCAACGTGTAAGAATAGGTTCTGGTGGCTAAGGCATACGGGGGCACAGTCTGTGAAATTTGCGAATACGTTTTGGGGATTTGACAAACATTGCTTTTGTATGCGCTATTAAAGCGTCTACCTCAGGATAACATTTTCTAATACTATCTGCCACATGATTGGAAGCATGAATTTTACACGTAATATGTAACAAGTAAGCACAATGTTTTTTAAGAAACCGCCCTACAGAAAGCATGTTTGCGGGACCATCACTCATAAACATCAACAGTTGGTTTGTTGAAAGTTCAAACTTTTCCAATGATTTAACATTAACCTTGAAATTACTTCGGCAGTACATTGTTGTACTCGTCTATAAGCTAACAGAATTGAAGGTGACGATTGATGTGGTTCCATTGTACGTCCACACATAACCACAGTTTTTTATCTTTCAAGTCCGATTTAATTCTTTTTTCTACATGTTCACGAGGAGATGGCACAATTCTTTGTAACGATGCCCGACTTGGTAATTTGCATTCCGAATATTTATTCCAAAAGAAGACATGTGCTTCCTTGTCTAGTAAATTAAACGGTAGATTACATGCAATAAAGGTAACACATAAATAAAATTTAAATTTGTCGTAGTGTCGTGTGCAATTTCTTTTTTTGAAGAATGCTATTTATTGTTTACGTGACGTAGACAATCCCTTTTGGACCAACACATTAAAGGAATATTACAAACTACACATTGAATTTTAACGCCATCATAATTTAGGTCAGGCATTTCTGCTATAAATTCTGTAACTTTGTCAAACATTGGTCGTTTTCGCGACGTAGGCAACATTTTTAAAACAAACGTAGAACTACAAAATAGTATTTACGGCAGCGTACATGTATACGCAACAGATCTGGTTCAGATTCGCAGTTATACTGAGGGTTGTATCGAACCTCCGCCACTGCCCGTTGGCGCTAGTGAACAACTCTAGGCATAAGTAAAGCTGCTGACGTAAGTGCTGCAACATTAGCGGCGATAAGCCAGTACGTATAATTGCGTTCTCTATTCCTAACATACAGTTGCTAGGCGAAGCGCAGACGACAGACAATCGGTGAACGACAATTTTGTCGGTCTCAATGTACACCACGGCTTAGAATGCGTGTGAACACACGACTGACAGTAATATTGAACCGACAAAATAGATCAAACCTGTTCTATTATTTCGTCGACCCAACTGTTGGAGAGCAAAAAAGTTTGTCGTCTGTGCTGCGCCTAATAATTATTTTGTGCGATGACTCTATCGGTTTCTCTACCAATTAGTCGAAACCAGATTTACAACAAAATTAGTTTTAGAAATCTAATTTATTGAAGAAAGGTACTTTGATACTCTAAAAGCATCCTGAATTAAGTATCTCGTCAATTAGGTAAATTTTTTTTGTACGGAATTTCCTGTATTTTATTTACAGATGTTACGCGTGGAAAGTAACACAGACGTTAGGGGATTCACAGAGTTCGAAGAGGACATTCTTTTCGATGAAGACGATCCCGATTTCGATCATAAAGTGCCTGCGATAAGGGTACCTTTTATATTTAAAGGTAAGTTAAACTTTTGGCTACGTTTTTGAACAATTTGCTGCCCACTTTCTTTTTGGACCGGTTTTCATGTGTACAATTAATTTGAATAAAAAGAAGTAACCTAAATACCAGATTTAAATGCTGCGTACGTTTAAAATAAAAATAATATAAACCTTGGTAGTAATAATAGGTGTATCGAGGATGTGTTTCAGTTGGAATATATGGGTGAATTTATCTTTTTAAACAAGGTATTTTAGAGCTGCTGTAGTTTGTGTCAAGGATCCTTAACCAAAATGTTTATTTATTTAAATTTTTAGGTGCACAATTTCATTATACAATTTTGCTGGTAAAATTTCATCTCGATTGGTGTTTATTAATATTGCTTTTCTTGATAAGGATTTTCGATAAGCAACTAGTCGATAACAAACATTTTATCGGAAACCATTAAATTTTGAGGAACGGATAGTGAACTATTGAAACAAAGGCTGCTTTTTTTCAAATACTAAGAAAATCAATATTTGTTGTATCAAAAAACATTTAAGAACATCAACACTAATAAATCAAATGCATGCCCACTAGAACATCTAAAAGATTATGCACATACTTGTCATACCATAGCAGCACTTACAATTAGTTGATAAATTAGAGCTACACATTTGTGTGAACGTCGTACTTAGGCTAAGGTTATGTTATGATCAAGCAGCCGTAATATCGCTTATTATATCAGTTTTGTTGTAGTCAAACGTAATACCATGGATGAATAATGGACACCATCACTTAATGTTACGGAAGGTTAGTTTAATACAACAAAATAGCTAGTGTTTCAGTATTTCATGCCTTTAACGTGTTACATAGACGTTGCAGTTATTTACTTTTTTCTTTTCGTCATTTATTAAAAAATTCTATTGGAACTCTGTTTGATACGTTACATGGCCTTACATTTAATATACAGGTTGATCAAAATTATCGGGCCATTATTGCAAATCTTGTTAGTATTGTAGCTACGATGTTGGTTAAATTACTAAAGATGTAGTGATTTTTCCGCGGTGTTAACATAAAAACAATTGCATATCGCATTCCAGCGCTAATTTGAATTGTTTTTTTCAATTATTCGATAGGAAATGAAACATTGCGCAAAGAATTCTTATATTACGAGGGGACATAGGCGCCGAAACCGTGGGTGCTCCGGGTGCGTAAGCACCCATACTGAATATGGGTACGATGAGGAGCACCCATCCGAATTACTCAGTTTTTGTATGATATTATTTTAATCAGCAATTGCAATTCCCGTAGTTTAGAATAGATAAAACTCGATATTATTTAAAAACCGCACATAGTAAGTTCGTCGTTCGTGGTTCATCTACGCGCACCACAATGATAACGTAACAATGTGAATGTGTCTGCCGTGTTTGCGATAAACCCCTATTAACTCGCAGTTCGCACCTTGCATCACGCGACGCGGTCAGCAGGATTCGGGTGGCTATTGGTGGTATTGGTAACGCGTGTGCTGTTTCACGCGTTTTGGAGTTCGGGGATTCCCAGATTTTATATTGCATTGATTTGTGTTAGCCGCAGCCGCTGTTTAGGTAATCCAAAAGGCAGTCAGTGGTCAAGGTAGTAGTATCAAGTCATCAAGAGTGTCAAGTGTTTTAATGTTTTTAATCTTATTAAAAAAAGTTTTTTTAATGACAAGGTAAGATTTTCTGGTCTTTGGTGAAAATGAAAGAGTGTGAGTGCAAATGAAATTAAATAAAATTATTTCTTGTCCGAAGAAAATTTCATTTACAATACTTTTTGCTTGTTAATTATGTGTGCCTGATTGTACTATGAATAGATTTAAACAAACTTTGAAATACCGATTTTATATTTTCGATTTTCGTTTAAGGTATGGATAAATTTGTCTTTCGAATAAAAGTAAGGAGGTTCCAGCGTCCGCGCCCTTTGTGTCTATGCCTTCGCAGTCGCAGTCATTTTTATCTCAAGACGATAATACTGATACACCATTGTCACCATTGGACGGCAATCAAGATCAAGAAAATCCAGAAAGCTGCGAAGAGAATAGGGACTATAAGGAGAATGATGTAGAGAATGAAGAGATTGCTTCCACTTCTAAAGTATCAGATCATCCGGCATTAAAGGCCGGTAAAAGATCAGGTCGTTGCTTTCAACCAAAGTGGAAAAATACATTGAAGTGGCTACATTATAAGGAAGATGTATCCAAAGTCTTTTGTAAATTGTGTCGCAATGCGTAAAATTCCAATGAGCGCCACGTACACAAAGCTTTCTTACAAATCATTTGTTGTGAAAGGATTCAATAAATGGAATAAAGCACTAGAGAGTTCTCGATATCACGAAAAATCGGGAATGCATAGGCACGCTGTAGAGGTAATGTGAGGTAATTGACAAAGGAGTAAACGTGATCACAGCAATGTCGAAGGCAAAAATTTTAGAAATGAAAATTGTAAGAACTGCGCTGCTTAAAATTATCGGGTCTATCAAGTATTTAGCAGCGCAAGGGGTCATACCGAAGATGATTCAAACTTCCTTCAGCTTTTAATGCTTCGAACTGAAGATTCTAACGAACTAAAGACATGGAGTCGGCGATTATTTATTTCACGCGTTCACAGCGTCAGTACTAAATCGATGCTGTATGCGAGTAGTTCTGTGTATATGTAGGCTGTTGTAACTTATTTCGTAATTGTACGCTTCTGTTTGCTTTAAAAATGTCGTAGTTAGGTACGTCGCGAAAACGACCAATGGCAGACACAGTTAAAAACTTTATAGTGGACATGCCGGACTTAATTTTTGATGGCGCTAAAATTCAATGTCTAGTTTGTAAAATCCCTTTAATGTGTTGGTCCAGAAGCCATTGTCAACGTCACATCGAAAGCAAACAGCATTCTTCTGCAAAAAGTGGCATACGAGACCAAGAAAAATGTACATATGATTTATGTGTTACTCTTATTTTATGTAACTTATCGTTTCGTTTACTAGACAAAGAAGCATTTGTCTCCTTCTGGAATAAATATGCGGACTGTAAATTACCTAGTCGGACATCGATACGAAATGTAGAGCCATTTGCTCGTGAACATATAAAAAAAGAAATGAAAACGGAATTGAAAGATAAAAAAACTATCGTTGTGTGTGGACGAAACAACAGATCGTCAAAAACATTCTGTGGTTAATGTAATGGTACGTACAATGGAACCACATCGACCGTCATCCTCCTTCTTACTTGCTTCCAAAAGAGTTATAAATTGTACTGCCGATGAGATTTTAAAGGTGGTGTTGAATTCATTGAACAAATTTGAAGTTTCAACTAAGCAACTTTTAATATTTATGAGTCTCTTAAAGAACACAGTGGATGTTTTCCACTAGTAAATGCATTGATTGCTAGTACAAAGGCAGTGTTTCTAAAGTCCTCGAAACGTACCCGACTATTTCACAAACTGTGTCTTGATTTACCTGAACCACCACAGCCGATTGTTACACGTTGGGGAACATGGTTGCAGGCTGCGTTTTACTACAACAAATATTTTGATCGAGTAAAGAAGGTAGTTTTAAAATCCAATCCGACAGAAGCTATTCACAACAATTATTTCGGACTAGCGGAGGGAATAGAAAAATTACAAAATGTTTCGATGTCGCTAGTGGATTCTGTTCAAATTGTGAATGATGTTCACGCATAGTTATGCGCTGTAGAAGGCGAAACAAATTGGTGTGTAATACGAAAATTTGAAAGTGTTTTAGAGAGACTCCGATTTTCTTATATTAAGACAAATTTGTGAAGGTGCGTGTGAAGATGCATTGTTGCAGTTGTTTCAAAGATTATTTTAAATATGCAAATATAACACCGCTAGATGTCGAACGGTCGTTTTCGGCATTAAAAAACATTTATTCCGCACGTCGTACTCACTTGACTGAAACAGTTGTGGGAATATATCTAATGATTCAAACATTTAACAAATGTTACCCAGTTTGTAATTTCACGGAAGACTTTTAAAACGGTACGTGTTTCAGCACGTTTTATAATTTATTTCTTACCTTCTATTTTATGCGTAAACTTTTATGCGCTCTCCACGCCTATGGCTGTTACCGCATATTTGCTCAGGTTAATAATAAGTATTAGTAGGACCTGTAGGTACCTACAAAACTGCAATTCATCAGTTTATTTTTTTTGTTTATTTTATTTGTTGATTTGGATTTTTATGTTCTTTTTTATACCTATACAATTTTCTGGACATTTCTGTATTGTAATAAATAAATAATTTAATGTAAGAATTTTTTTACTAGATTTTTAAGTAGATCGAACGTGTTGAAAGCTTTAAAAAAACTTTTTGGGCGTGGCACCCAAAAAACTTTCACCTCCGACGGTCTTTTGCTTTTGTGCTGCCCTTGCCTAAAGCACCCATACAGATTTTCGAAAACCGGCGCCAATGGGAGGGGAGATTTTTATATTATCTACCTAGCCACGAAGAAAAAATTGAGGAAATAATTTAGAAATATACCCGAATACAGATCAAGAACATTATAATTATAATATTTTGTCATTTTTTTGTTGATTACTCCATGATAACATTTTGGTCCTATTTTTATTTAATCCGTGAAGGTTGTTTCGCTTTTGAACGATCTTAAAATGATGTGCAACAAAACTCAACACAAAGTTAACACCGAAATGAAAAACAATTAGTGCAATTAGTGTTGTTTCCGTTACCATAGCAGCAATTTAATCAACAAATTGTGTTTAATTAACGGAGAAAGCCTAACTGAGTCAGTGGCGTATCGCTAGGGAGTAATCAACAAAATAAAGACCAAATATTATAATCAAGTGTTCTAGATCGAAATTCTATATTCGGGTATACCTCAAAATTACAAACAAATCTTAATAAAATTTCTGCATACCTTTAAAAATAAGGGTACTTTACTCGTAGGTCTTCAAAGAAACGTCGTTAGCGGTGCTATTATTAACCTTAGAGTGGACCTGTTATATTCATTCTAACTTTGGGTACATGCATTAACTTTTATCAAGAATGAAGAGAAACCAATAATAAAAAGTTTCCCATTTGTTGCATATTTTTTTGAACACAGTGCATGTTAACGGTCACACACTTATTCCAATGTTTTTTCTAATAAACTTATACCCTCAAAAAGAAATCTTTCTCGGTTGGTCTTCAAAAAACTTTGTGGACTTCGGCATTGTCATGGAGCAGCAGAGTCTTTTGCTCACAATTTTGAGATCTTCTTTGTTGAATGATAGTTTTCAATTCTTTAATTGTTTCCTTATAGATTTTCCCTGTTATTGTAGTGCTTTTCTCCATATGTATTCAATTAACAATATCCCTTGTGCATTTCAAAACACCGTAGCCATTGGTTTTCCCGATGAAAATCGCGTTCTTGCTTTTTTTGGTGCCAGAGATCACTTATGAATCCACTGCATAGATTCTTGTCTTATCGGTGGGTCCCAGTGATACACCCACGTCTCATCACCCGTTACAAATTTTGAAAAAAGATCTTTGTCATTAGCCAATGCCGCCTCACAAATTTGTTGCCGACACAATTTGTGTTCAGAAGTAAGCAAACTCGGAATCCATTGAAACCTTTATTCTTCGATCTAGTTAAGACCAGCTCCTCAACTTTCTTTATGTTTTTGTTGATTCTTGCTTCAACATCCCTTCTGCATTTTGGGTCATCTTGAATCGATTCGCTGCCCCATCGAAATCGTTTACACCAAAACTTTACCGTAAAACATGGCGGTGCATCTTTCCCAACGACATCAATCATCCTGTCATAATTATTCTTGGGTCCACTTCCCTCCTTCATGCAATGTGTAACATCAACGATTTGACGCGACAAAAATGGAATTTCGCAACTTTGCAATTTTAACTTAATCTCTGTTCTATGTTAAAATTGAACCCATGAGGAGGCCTAGGAAAGGAATATATGGAGTTTAAAGTAACCGTACCAGCCCAAAATCTACCTGGAACACTGGATACATTTTACAAAGTATAATCAGTTCCATTGCAACAGTCGAAGTGAGTGCATTGGTTTTAAGTTGTATTTAGATTTGAATAGTCTAATAAAAGTATTTGTTGAAACAGGTATGTAACTATATATTTCTAATACTTTTAAAAATTTAAGTGACAAGATTGAAGTATTACTTGCGTAAAGGAAATCAACATTTTTTTCAAAACTAATGTATATTGCATTAGATGCAATATTTTCGCTTTGCATTTTTGACGATTTTTTGCGATAATTTAATTTTGGTCTTTGTTTCCGTAGAAATGCCGTCAGTGAAAAGAAGTGATATATGTAATATTTGGAAAAATTCGAAAAAGACGGAAAAAATAAATAAAGTTTTTAACTTTCTGATTGAAAAATGGAATTTACAAAACGTTTCTGAAGAAGTGCAGAAAAAGATTCAGGCTGTAGCAAAAAGTGAGGCAGAACATGTCCGCTATAGATTTCAGTTGAAACATAGACGGCGGGGCTTATTTTTTGAGTCATACCACGACTGGCTTCAAACCGATGTTGTTTTCAATTACCAGTGTGATGAAGAAATGCCACCAACATCATCGGGAATACGTGGTTGTCCTAAAAAAACGTTTTCGCAGTCCTCTTTGAGATCAAAACAACGAAGAATCAAGTCTCTTTTGAGTAACGTCGATGCCTTATTAATATGAGCGTCAGTAGCTCAAGTGATAAAGGAAAGCGAGCAGCAGCTTCCTTAATAAAAGAAGTATGTGAATTGTCCCCTCGAAGATCTCTTACATACAAAAGAGCGAAAAGGTTGTTTGAGAAACAGTCACTTAAACAGAAGCCATATACTCCAGATGAAGCACTGCCAATGTTTATTTCTAATAAATTATCTATTTCCCAGTACAAAATTCTGCAAACGGAGGCTAGTCAACGTGGCTATAACCTTTATCCTTCACATTATAAATCAATTAAGTCAAAGAAACGTTGCTTACCTTCCGAAGAAAATGTAATTGTTACTGAGACGTCTGCAGAAGTCAAGTTATAGTCGATTCTTGATCATACTGTTCGCAGACTCTGCATTGTACAAAAAGTAGTATTGCAAAAATTTCAGGGTGAAAATTACACGCTGTACTCCAAGTGGGGATGTGATGGATCTTCGGGGTATGCTATGTATAAACAAAAATTTTTAAGTGCAAGTAACAGCGATGAATTTATCATTTGTACCACTAAAAATAACAGTAAATAATGAAGAAAGAACGCTTGTGTGGCAAAATCCTAAAGCCTCTTCAGTGAAATTTTGTCGGTCTATTAAGTTTTTGTATATAAAAGAAACACCAGAAGTGATAAAAACTGAATACAATTTAAAAGCAAATTTTAAATTTAAGCACGACTGTTTCTAATATTTTTGAGAACCCTATACAAATACGCCACAATTTACAAATGACTATGATGGACGGAAAGATATGTAATGGGTTAACTGAGACAAAAAATACACATCTGTGGAGTGACGCCAAAAGGCATAAACAAAATCGGTAACATTTTGGCCAACACGGACACATACTCTTTTGGCATTTCTAGCCTGCATTGAATAGTGTCTGTATATAAGAAATTAATTCAATTAAAAGTCTGAAATGGGATTGAATGTAGACATACCAAAGCCTGGAGCTGCAAACACCAATGATGAGAACACGGTCAGAAAATTCTTTTACAATGCAGCTGTAAGCTCGGTAATTACTGGTGTGGATAAAGCTTTAATACAGTGTTTCTGCATTATTCTTAGAACCCTTTCATCGGGGTTTGAAATAGACGTGGACACATTTTGTAACTATATAAACACTACCAGAACTATGTACCTATCCTTATATAGCTGGTATCCAATGTCTGTTACTGTACATAAGATACTAACCCATGCTCCAGATATTGTCAGTTCCTGTTGTATACCAATAGGAATGATGTCTGAAGAAGCACAAGAGGCAAGGAATAAAGTTAAAATGTTAGGCGCATAAGACTTTGGCATAGCAGAAAAACTTCCAGAGAAGATAACAAGAGATTTGTTTATGTACCTTCTTGTTTCTTTAGATCCTGTGATAAGTAGTAAGCAAAAGCCCAAAAGTAAACCCCAAGAAGCAATCAGTAAAAGAGTGTTAAATTTATTAAAAAGCACTTGAAACATTCATGTTTTTATATACATTATTAGTGTTATATTTGCATTTAAAAATTTGATATACACATTATTCTTCTAGTTTTTA
Organism: Dynastes maya; assembly: GCA_029619315.2. NCBI lineage: Eukaryota > Metazoa > Arthropoda > Insecta > Coleoptera > Scarabaeidae > Dynastes > Dynastes maya. The sequence continues at coordinate 382,840 of JAROYE020000037.1, forward strand.
ATTAATATATAACATATATAACACAGAATAACATTATAAACAATATATAAACAATAAAGCTTTAAAACCCATCAATTTGTATACTACTTCATTTTTGTCGCGTCAAATTGTCGATTTTGCACATTGTGCTTCGTTAAGAACTTGATAACACTTGTGTTATAGCTGAATTTCACTCATTTTTTGTTAATTAAACCTTTATAAAAATATTACAACCTTTTGAATATGAACGAAAGCTGGTCAGCTTGTATCAAGCTATTTGACAGGAAAAAGTTGCCAACGCCACTTATTTTTTTTTCATGGCCAGGTAGTTAATATAAAAATCTTCCCTCGCCCCAAAATGAAAAACAAAAGAGGTACAATGACATTTTCATTGGCCAATTAAAATTGGAAAACTTCGTTATTGTAGCAGCTGTTGAGATAGTCGAAACATGAAAAGTATGTAATTTTCTTTGACGCTAATCCTACCAGTTCCATTCGTGAATTGATGCAGGAATATTAATATAGCAGTTCTGAAAAAACCCAAATATGTACGTTTTAAATACAGATCAGTGCAAACGCTGTTACTTTGGAACGGCGGATGACTTTTTGTGAGTTCCTTTTAGGCAATTTGACAAGTAACAGCAGTACACGCAGAGAAATGGTTTCTTGCATCAAAAAAATAGATTTTCTTACAAAAATCAGTCTCTAATCAAGAAAATATTTTTATTTCAAGTCTACAAAAATGTATAATATAAGAAAATAATTTTCTTGAAATTTTATTTGGATTGAATAAATATTTTCTTAAGGTTAGAAAATCAGGAAAATCCAAGATAGAAAAATGTTTCTTCCAAGTAAATCATTTAGTTTTGAGTTAAGAAAATATTTATATTAAAGGTAGGAATGAAAAAGTGATCCAGATCTCACAAAGTTCTATTGACAAATTAGGCGACCGGTTTCGTGTTCAAAAAACACATCGGGCCAGTTGCAAGGATATCCAATAAAAGAAAAATTACAATAATGGGAAAGAACCTAAAGTTAATAATTAAAATTAGGAGCAAGTGAATGAACTAATGAAAAAGTTTTTTTTATGTTACAGTATAATTAAATTATTTCTCTAATAATATAATTACATAGGGATTATTTTCATGTACATAGTTTAAAAATTAATGAGTTAATATTTAAGTTTATTTATCCCTTTTTTAGTATTATTTATTATATATTAAAAAAAACTATAGTTAAATTAGTGCACGTGGTAAGTAGTAATAAAAATAAAAAGATATTACGTTAACCGGTATCTTTTGAAAATGTTTATGAAACGTTATACGTTAAAGGTTATATCATTGTATGGGTAAGTATGGTATCTGTATTCCAGTTCCGTCGCTACTATCTAGGACGGCATGACTATAACTACCGGCACTAGGTGGCGCCAGGAAATACTTCAGTTGCTGTTTTTGAAAATTAGTGGCATAAACTGGGAGATGTGATAGGAATGTGGTAGCGTTAATGCTTTTTTCTTCTCACATTGTTTTTGTCGGTACCGATTCCATCAATACCAGGAGCTATTTATTAGCATTATCTTGGTTATTGTTTCCAGGCATTTTTTTCATGTGCATACAGCAAGTTCACTTGTGTTTGAACATTATTTTGTAGATAACCTCTACTTTTAGCCTTTTCAAAATCACAAGCGACGTGAATAATTTACTGCGTTATGTACGGTTATGTCGTACTGTTTTAAACAAGGTAAGTGCAATTAATAATGTGTACATACCGTAAGAGCGAGCGTACTATGATCAGCCAGCATAATCGGCATTTTTCGGAAATGCGAGAGCAAAGTCGTGTCTTACACGTGTACGTGAAGGAATATGCCGTTTATTCGTGAGCAAGGTATTTTCGGAAATGGAAGTTCGGGCAAGCAAAAAAAGTGTACGGAAGTCAAAGAAAATAAGAGAAATATTAAATGGCCATGTATTTAATACTTACTTACATGATTTTACATATTTTCAAACACAAATTTATTAAAAAAAAAGTGAATGTAATACAAACAATTTAAATCCGATTTTCATCGAAAAATCCACCTTTTGCCTTTAGGACTGCTGCCACTATTCTTAGCATCCGATTCATTAATTTTGCTAATGTTTCATTGGGCAAGCTTGTCCATACCTCCCGGTCCACAAATGTTCCTTCGATTTTGGACACTTTTTCCTAACACATCGGTCTAATTCTTCCCATAACAACTCTATCGGGTTCAGATCGGGGGACTGTGACGGCCATTCCATAATTTTTAGGGTTCTTTCATTTTCTTCTTGCTGCAGGTAATCTGTGCCCAACTTAGATTTATGTTTGGGGTCATTGTCCTGCATAAATTCAAATCCACGACCAATTAATCGGACTCCTGACGGTATGGCATTTTCCTCCAGGATTTTCCGATATTCTTCTTTTTTCATTATGCCCTCAATTTTGAGCAAGTCCCCTGTTTCGATTAAGGAAAAACAACTCCAAACCATTACAGATCCGCCTCCATGCTTTACCGTAGGAACTATACACTCCCGTAACATTCTTTCCCCTCTTGATCTGCGTACGAAAACTCTCCGTCTATTTCCAAAAACCTCAAACTTGGATTCGTCAGTCCACAAAACGTTTTTAAAATCGTCCACTGTCCAATCTCTATGAGCTTGTGCCCATTTCAGTCGTTTCAGCCTATTTCCTCTTCGGAGTAACGGATTTCGACAAGCCACTCGCCCATGCAACCCAGCCTCTTTCAGCCGCCGTTTCACAGTATCACAGAAACTTTGGAATCTCGCTCATTATTGAATTCTGCAGCAATTTCTGATACTATTAGTTTTCTATTGCACTTACTAATTATTTTTATTCGTAAATCTTCCGCAGGAGTCGTTTTTCTTGACGGTCCTGGCCGATTATGATCTTGCACGTCACCGGTTGTCTTAAATCGAACTATAGTATCATGTACTGTAGATTTTTTTATTTTTAATTTATCCGCAATCCGTCTTTCTGCGTACCCTTCCTGATGCAAGGTAATAATAGCAGATCGTTTTGAAACAGCTAGAGGCTTTCCACGGGGCATTTTAAGCAGTCAAACCGAAATTATTTTATTTTTCACTTGCACAACCACAGATACTTTCACAATAACAATCTCTTCAGAACTACTGCGTTTGCAAATGTTATAATACTTTATAAAGGGTATACGAATATTTCCAGGTAACACGAGTGAATCAGCTAACCCTCCTAGGGATTATTATAAAGCTTTATTGTCACTGTAATTATTGGGGATTTCCAACATAATTATATATTTTATGATAACGGTCTTATAATAGACAAATGCTACCTGGAAATTGGTAAAAGGCTTCCAGAAAAGGTTAGTTTTAATAATTCCTCACAGAAATGTATATTATATAATTTTAAAATTTTTTCCTAAACAGTTAATATAATTTGTCAGCTTTCCCGAACTTCCAAGAACGGTACTGTACGTGAACGAAAACACCGTTCCTAACGTGAGTAAGGTGCACAAATGAATTTGCGTTTACGTAATTTTGTCAAGCAAATGACATTCAACACAGCACACGTTTAGATGCACTGAGTTCGTGTGATCATAGTACGCTCACTCGTACGGTATATAGTATGCATTTCAAGAATTCTACGTAAATAATGCTTAATTTTAAGAAAATAAAACTATTGATTTATGAACAATACCTAAACGCTTTCTGGAATTAAGAAAACTATTTACTATCCTTAAGAAAATATTGTTACGGCCATTTACTTATGCTAAGAATCGTTTTCTTCAAATTTTCTGCAAGATTTTCTTGAATCAAGTTAACAAATGTCTTAAGCAAAAAAATACAATTATTTCATTACTTCTCTTAAGCGAAGAAAGAAACGCTAAGAAAATATTTCTTTTGATTTAGAACCGTTATTGTATTGCTGATAATTGAAACAGTAATTGTTTTGAATTAAGGCGGATACAGGTAAACGTTTCTCTGCGTGTAGTTATAACTACATTCTATGAGGTGTTGAAACTAATTTTTCAAACTCCAGTATGTGTTATTTGAGAACCATGCATTATTGGAGCATCGTAAGCCTCTTTCTTCCACAACCACATCGTCCACAGCATCGATTTAGTTTGAACGTTTGGTGTGGCATTTATGAAAACCGAATTGTCGGTCCATATTTTTATGAAGACACTCTTATAGGAGGGCAGTACATCATAATCTTACGTGGTGTGCTAGAAGAACTTTTAGACAATTTAAATCTGGAGGAGAGGGCTCTTCTTTTCCCAACAAGACCGTGCCTTTGCGGATAGTTCGTTGCAAACCGCAGAAGCTTTAACTAAAATCTGTGCAGACAGGTGGATTGGAATCCATGGACTTGTTAATTAACCGGACGCGCATTCCCGACCTATCATAGATTTCTTCTTGTGGGGATTCTTAAACACCATATACAGACAGCGATATAGAAATATGGAGGAATCACAGAACGCAATTTTTAGAGAAACTATAGAAAATATAATTTTGTTATGTAGCACTTATCTTCGAATATTTTTTATTTGAAATTTTTTTTTGTCTAAATTACTCAGAGAAGGAATTATCTTCCACCCACGCACTAGCTGAACACGCTGTAGATAGTTGAGTACGATTTCCTCTATTGTAAACTTTGTTTCTGTTAAGACTGCTCCTGTAAATAACCGTAATGATATCCATTACAATTTTTGATAATGGAATTTTCTCAAATAATATTTATCCTATTGTATAAATATATTTCCAGTTTTGCTCTTGTTAAATATGCATTATCACACTAATATAGTAGTATTATATCAGTCCCATCTATACTTAATACTTATTTAATACCATGAGAACGAATGCAAATACGAGATTAACAGAGTCTGAATAATAATAATATAGCAATAATTTCATTAGGTATTTATATTTCTTGTGCTAATCTTATACTATGACTAATTGTTTACATAAATAGACTAATTAAAGGGGTTCAAATAAAAGACTTTAAACTGGGGAAGGGATGGGATACCATGTTTAGTTGTATTTTCTAGCAAAAGTTGTCAAATTCCTTCCATAATCTGATCTTGAAAGTTAAGGATCAATTATTGATTGTGTGTTCCTATTTTACAATTTGGAAAACTAGAAATTTAAAAGGATCTTCGTGAATTTGCTTTAAACATTACTAGAGGAATTATTCAGTGCGCGAAAGTGAAATTCGGTATCCTAGAACAAGTAATTTTTGTGTGATTCCAAGGCATCTGCAGTAACTCCGATATGCTGCGGAGGCTGTGTTCATGCATTCCGACCTATAATTCACCAATCAGTGGCTCTACATTAAGTTTGCAGGCACCACCTTGTGAAGGTATTTATTTATTAGTAAAAATAATCATATTGATTTAACTCTAACTGTATTTACATAGATTCCTTAAAATTATTGACAAAGAAACAGTGTTAGTGTTTAACTAAGATTATTGTGTTGCGATTGTGGAATAGAAAATGATACTTTTAACATTTTAAAGATGGTAATCAAATTGATTTGATAATGGTTCATTGGCTTTCAGCATATTAGTATTTTAAGCTTGATTAAACATTTATTCTTAATAATTTTGAATTAGTTTGTTATTTTTAATTCTTATTAAACATATTTAAATAGTTTTTATTTTTAAATTAGGGATTGGAAAAATTCAATAAAAATTACTACAAGTCGAAGCTTGATTTCCAAGTCATGTATTTCAGAATCCTTCCACGATTTTCCTACAATTTACTAGAAGCATCAAAGCCAGGTTTCTAGGTGAAAAGACGTCCATAAAATTTTAGCATTATTGTGTCTCTCTTGAATTACATTCTAAAAATGTCTTCTAGGGGATTGAGTTCTTTAGTATGAACCTTTATTTAACAAACTAGGCCTTCTGGTGGTTGAACTAGCACGCAATTTAGATATCACAGTCCAAACTTACTTATTCTTTTCTTTAAATTCACTTTGATATTTAGTCATATTTTTGACAGTATAAATATTTGTTTATGCAAAAAAATACTCTTATGTCCTTATTGAGTTCTTTGGGAAACCTGAATTAAGTAGTTTTTAGCTTAAAATTAAAAGTTGATTTTCTAATATTTACACAAGTTGCAAAAGTATTAAAAGATTTTCGGATCAAAAATGATGCCTAGGATTAATTGCTAAAGCACCTAAAATTTCCAGAAAAGAGGCGGCTAGGTTGAATCATTTCGTTAAATAATAGTTCAATATGAGCTATTTCTTAAGAATTATTCCAAAGTGAAATTTTTTTATACAATACAATTCCTTCTGTTGTAACTAAGTTTTGTAATCTTTAGTTTTTCCTCATATAACCTTTCATAGCCATCTTATGTGCTATTTAATGAAGCAATGCTACCTACTAAAACACATTCTTTTGGTATTTGACCCACATATGTATTTGCTTGTATAAACAACCGCTTGTTTAAAAAAAAAATCGGCCTTTTTACGATAGCTTTCATTTCCAATTATGTCTTGAGTATCGCAATATTTAATCTGGAATGGTGCTAAATTCACATGCAAAATATTTTACATTCTATTAAAATTACACAAATCACTTGCTTGCGAAACACATAATAAAACGAATTAAAATGGCAACATTTTCGCAAATTTGAATGCTTATTTGCAAGCGCCGTATTTCGTGTGATCACCACACACATCATCAGTGCACTGATACAATTTTTAGATTCAAGCGCTTGTTAATACAAAAACATTAATAGAAATAAAAAAAATATACTAAAAATACAAAGGTGAGCAGATCAAGGTATACACTTCACTAAATCCAGCAATATGTTGTTTAATGGAGACACGTCATTATTTAGTATTTTCAAATTTTTTTGTGTAAATTGATTCAAAGATGTTCAGATTCTTGTTGTTACTTTTCCTCCTAGTTTTATGTTTCTCGTGTCCTATGTTGTGGCTAAAATCTACAAAATGATATACTAAAGTTGAACCGAAAACATCTTTATTTTTAATACATAATTTATGTTCTTTGACTCTAATTTCTGTAGACCTTTGTGCTCGATCCATGTAAACCAATTCACAATCTCTACATTCAATCAGATATACTCCATATCTTTTCTATGTTTATATGTTATCGTTTGCATTTTGGTTTAGAATGATTTTTACAATATAATGATCAGTGAAAGCAGGTTTAAGATTACTTTTTTGACAATTTATTCCGCTACATTATGTGAAAAGGTATCTTTGTAAATTTAATTGTTCTCGATTGGTGTCAAACTTGTATTTTGTTATTTAGGAAAATAGTAATAATTAAAGCGTGACAAACGGTTGCACCCACTGCGTTTACTGTGTACATACAAGGAATCGAGTGGACGTTCGGTTATTATCGGTTGATCGGTGTGCGTGTACCGATCAAGCGATAATAACCGAACGTCCACTCGATTCCTTGTATGTACAGCGGGTGCAAACGTTTGCACGCTTTAGTAATAATGGTTTATTTTCATAAAACTCTATTTAATACAAAAATGAGACCAGTTTCGAGCATACGCTTATCTTTAGGTCAGTTAAAAATAACAATCAATATAGTTGGTCATAAAGTAAAACTAATTTATCTGTATAACAATTTTTTGATTTGTTTGTAATTACTAACCTGGGCAAATATGCTGTAACAGCCAGAGGCGTGACGAGCGCATAAAAGTTTACACAGAAAATAGAAGGTAAGAAATAAATTATAAAACGTGCTGAAACACTTACCGTTTTAAAAGTCTTCCGTGAAATCACAAACTGGGTAACATCTGTTAAATATTTGAATCATTAGATATGTTTCCACAGCTGTTTCAGTCAAGTGAGTACGATGTGCGGAATAAATGTTTTTTAATGCCGAAAACGACCATTCGACATCTAGCGATGTTATATTTGCATATTTAAAATTATCTTTGAAACAACTTAATGCATCTTCACACGCACCTTCACAAATTTGTCTTAATATAAGAAAATCGGAGTCTTTCTCTAAAAGACTTTCAAATTTTCGTATTACACACCAATTTGTTTCGCCTTCTACAGCGCATAACTGTGCGTGAACATCATTCACAATTTGAACAGAATCCACTAGCGACATCGAAACATTTTGTAATTTTTCTATTCCCTTCGCTAGTCCGAAGTAATTGTTGTGAATAGTTTGCAAATCTCTTTTAACCTGACTATCTTGAAATATTTCCTTGCTTTTCTTGAATTTTAAAACTACCTTCTTTACTTGATCAAAATATTTGTTGTCGTAAAACGCAGCCTGCAACCATGTTCCCCAACGTGTAACAATCGGCTGTGGTGGTTCAGGTAAATATGGACACAGTTTGTGAAATAGTCGGGTACGTTTCGGGGACTTTAGGAACACTGCCTTTGTACTAGCAATCAATGCATTTACTAGTGGAAAACATGTAGAGTGAATCGTTTGTGCCGCAAGATTTAGAGTATGGATTTTACACGTTTCAGGTAAGAAGTTACCACTGTGTTCTTTAAGAGATCGGCCCAAAGAACGCATGTTTGCGACACCATCACTCATAAACATTAAAAGTTGCTTAGTTGAAACTTTAAATTTGTTCAATGAGTTCAACACCACCTTTAAAATCTCATCGGCAGTACAATTTATAACTCTTTTGGAAGCAAGTAAGAAGGAGGATGTCGGTCGATGTGGTTCCATTGTACGTACCATTACATTGTTATTACTAGTGAAGTGTTTCAGTGTTCTATTGCCACACAATTCGAGTACTTGTTTAGTAAATATTGTTTATAAAAGTGGTGCTACAACCATTCTATCTGTTAAAAAGGTTTTATCCGATCTAGATTTCATATACAGAGTAGCAACACAGAATGGTTACAGTAATAGTAACAAGTTCAAGTTTGACACCACTCGAAAAAGATTCAAGTTATTTTAAATTTACAAAAATACCTTCTCACATAACATGGCAGAATAAATTGTCAAATTTATTTTAAAAATATAAACTTAAACATGCTTTCACCAATCATTCAACCGTAAAAACCATTCTAAACCAAACTAAATTTAAACGAAAATATACAAGAAAAGAAAATATCTGGAGTATATCTGATTGAATGTAGAGATTGTGAATTGGTTTACATGGGTCTCTACACAAAGGTCTCTAGAAATTGGAGCCAGGGAACATAAATTATGTATTAAAAATAAATATGTTTTCGCTTCAGCTTTAGCATGTAGATTTTGGCCACAACATAGAGACGGAAAATATAAAACTATTGAAGGAAAGTAACAACACGAATCTTAACGCCTTTGAATCAATTTGCATGAAAAAATTTGAAAATAAAATATTAAATATGTAGTTATGTTTCTCCATTAAAAAAGATTTTGCTAGATTTAGTGATGTTGATCTACTCACTCTTATTGCTGTATTTTTAGTACATTTTTTACTAATCTTTTGGTATCGACTTGAATGTAAAAATGTATTAGTGCACTAATGATTACACTTGGCGCTTTTTAAATTTCGCGGATGATTTAAGTCGGTAGTTCCGGCAATAAAAGACATACTCGCCAACTTCTTAACGTAATACAGACATTGCCAGAACTACCAAGTTAAACCATCCGCGAAATTTAAAAAATTTCAACTGTACTGATGATGTGTGCAGTGATCATTAGAGCAACGCAAACTGTGCTGAAAGCCAGTGGCTGACGCATAAAAATTTGCACAAAATAAACACGGCAGGGACAATTCGGTATAAGCGTCAGTATAACTGCGACTCGAAAGCCGATCTGTTGTGTATGCATCTACGCTGTCGTATACTATATCGTAGTTCTACGTTTGTTTTGAAAATGTTTCCTACGTCGCGAAAACGACCAAAGTTGGACACAATAAGAGAATTTATTACAGAAATGCCTGATTTAAAGTGTGATGACGCTAAAATTCAACGTGTAGTGTGTAAAATAGATTTAATGTGTTGGTCGAAAAGTGATTGTCTACGGCACGTAAATAGTGCAGGGCATGTTTCAAAAAAAAGTTCCACACGAGATTATGACAAATTTAAATTTAATTTGTGTGTTTATTGCATGTAATTTACCATTTCATTTACTAAGGAAGAAAGCATACGTCTCGTTTTGGAATGAATATTCGGACTTTAAGTTACCAAGTGAGAGAACATTACAGAGAGTTGTGCCGTCTGCTCGTGAGCATGTCGAGAAAAGAATTAAATCGGAGTTGCAAGATAAAAGACTGTGGTTATGTGTGGACGAAACAACAGATCGTAAAAAACATTCTGCGGTTAATGTAATGGTACGCACAATGGAACCATATCGACCGTCACCCTCAATTTTACTAGCTTCCAGACGAATACAACAATGCACTGCCGAAGTAATTTCAATGTTGGTGTTAAATACATTGGAAAAGTTTGAACTTTCAACAAATCAACTGTTGATGTTTATGAGTGATGGTGCCGCAAACGTGCTTGCTGTAGGTCGATCTCTTAAAAAACATTGTGCTAACTTGTTGCATATTACATGTAAAATTCATACTCTCAGTCTCGTAGCAGATAGTATCAGAAAATGTTATCCCGAGGTAGACGCTCTAATAGCACATACAAAAGCTGTGTTTGTAAAATCCCCAAAACGTATTCGGGAAATTCATAGACTATGCCCCGGTATTCCTGAACCACCACAACCTATTCTTACTCGTTGGGGAACATGGTTAGAGGCTGCATTTTATCTTAAATATTTTGAGAATATAAAGAACGTGATTTTAGAATTCGACCCAAAGAAAGGTGCGGCTGTCAAGGTAAGCCGCTTGAAATTTCAGGATAGTCAAGTTAAAACAGATTTAGAAATTATTCAGAACAATTACGTGGGACTAGCGGATGCGATAGAAAAACTACAAAATTCTTCGGTGTCGTTAGTGGAATCTTGAATAGTGCAACATGTTCACGCACAGCTATGCGCGGTAGAAGGCGCAAGAAATGTTTGTTTTAGAACAACTTTGGAAACATATCTAATGTTACAAATATTAAATAGACATTATCCACTTTGTGATTTCACGGAGGACCCTTAAAACGGTAAGTGTTTGAGCACGTATCACATTTAATTTATTTTGTGTAAACTTTTATGCGTCCGCCACTGGCTTTCAGCGCAGTTGCGTTGCTCTAGTGATCACACGAAATACCGCATATGCAATTTGTTTTATTATTTGATATTCTCCTTGTACTAATGCCATACTTTTACAATCGAAAAATATTGTACATATTTATCCGTATACAGTTTCCTTGAGCAACATGTGTTGCAATTGTCAACCTACGACCTACCTACTAACTCTTAATAACGCTACTCATCCTTAAAACATCTCTTCTAGTTTTGGGCGGCAAAATGTCACGTCAATTTTGTTTATTACTTCCTTAGTGTTAAGGTTTTGAAATATGTAACGTGTAATAAAACCAAGAACAAGGTATCGTGTTAAGCGTGTCAAGTTGTGAATTTATATTTTCTAGAATTAAGGCCACAATATTTGCTATGTACATATGTAAAATTAATTGCAGATGTTAATCTTTATTCGACAAGGACTATTTTCATGTATTCATGCATTTGTTTATAGTATTTTTGGTGTTGTGGCTGCGTTTACATAGAGTAGTGAGTTAGTATAAGAATTTGACAACTTACATCAATGAATTGCTTTGTCATAACGTAACCTAAATTTATCTGTTGATGTTAACAATTTGTTTTGTAATGCACGGAAACGTTATATGGTACGTTTATTAGGAATTTCTGTAGTAATCGTGGCAACAAATTCAAAAATAAATACAGAAAACATTGATGCAGCGTCGTGGTAGTGTCAAAGTTTGACATGTGCATAGTTTCGCATCACACCAACTTCGCACTAGCCTATGTGAACGCCACCTTAAAACATTGACATTTCCAAAAATTCAAACCATCTACATGTAATGGACTAAGTAGCTTTAAAGCTAATTGTTCTAACTATTGTAATATAAAACTTTAGAAAGCTAAAAGAATGGGTCTCACTAATTGTACGTGATGATAAATCATTTTAAATGGGTAAAAGATCTACAGTCTGTCACAAAAGTGTTCGTACACCTATCTAAAGTTAAAGAACATCAAATCTAAACATTCCATTATGATGCAGTATTAAATATTATAAAATGGAAAGAAATAGGTTGGGAAAAATAAGAATTCAATTCATTTGTAAAGATGGATCATGGATGGATTGTAAAGGAAAACACATGTCCTTTGATACGAGTGAACTAATAATAAAACTACATAAAAAAAAAGAAATCATTGTTCCGAATAGCCGAAATTATTTGGAGAACTAGAAAGAAGATGCATCCAGGAAGAATTTAAGAAAATCTTGATATAATGCAAGGGTACCGCGAACAAACCTTTCATTAGTGATGTTGGTGTTCATAATAAGTTCATGGTAATTTTTCGCGGTACTCTTCCATTATATTTGTGTTTTCTTAAAATTCTTATGTTTCCTGGATGTACCTTGTTTCTAGTGTCCAATTCCACCTGTGCGACTATATCCGATGCACTTCTTCGTGGATTTATCTTCACTGTGTGTGTTACAGTTCTCCTCGTGCTTATCTAAAATCTTCGAACGTCAACTTCGCGATGCAGTCTCAACTGTTTCCGATATTTTAAATTTTCCTATTATACTCTGCACTGTAAAGCGCGGTTTACCAGTAATTTTAGCTGCTTGGAACAGTGATATTTTTGTAGTTATATTATTAGCAAGGTTCGACAAACGCGTGCTACGGCAGAAGCGCCGAGAGGGGATTTAGGTCGATGCGAAGACAGTGGAGAGTTTAGTCATTCGATAGGCGTGGAAGTGAACGGTAATACGATAATTATCGGTTTATCGGTGTGCGTCTTTTAAAACGTGGATCGTCGTAAGCGAGGTTTACTTTTAGCATCACATATGAATAAATATATTAGCCGTTTCCCTGGGTTGAAATATACAGGTACTATCATTCAGTGCAAAATTTGTAATATACGGTTGATAGGTCTCGATACATTTCACTCTAGAAGACATATTAAAAGTAAACGTCATTTACTGAATTTAAGCAACAATATTCCGTACTGGGAATTTCTTAATGATTTAATTTTTATGCTAAGTGTGTGCAACATCCCACAACACCTAGTAGACAATCAACACTTTCGTCTTTTTTGGAATAAATATGTTCCCTCGTGGAAACTACCAACCAATAGACAATTGCGATGCAATTTACTACATTCGCAGAGTACAGTAAAAAACTGTATAGTAGACGAGTTGAAAAATAATAAAATTTGCATATGTGTGGATGAAACAATTGATGCACAGAAACACAGCGTGATTCACGTTGTAGCGCGTCCTTTAAAACGTATTGATCCAGCAGCTTCTTTGTCATTAACCAGTAAATGGATTGAAAAAAGTGATGCTGAAACCGTTGTGAAGATAATAAAGGATTCGTTAAGAGAATTTTGTATCACAGGAGCCCAAGTCACAATGTTAGTTACTGATGGAGCTGCAACAATGTTGAAAATGGTAGGATGTTGAAAATATGCTTTGCGACTCTTTTTCACATAACATGTCTCATGTGTAACGAGATGATACACATGATCTCGTTGCAGAAACCATTCGAAAGAAATATCCGATGGTGTATAATTTAATAGCATCTACCAAAAAAGTGTTTGTGAAATCTCCCAAACATATCCGCGTTTTCAAACAATTGTGTCCGAAACTTCCACTACCACCTCAGCCTGTAATAACTCGATGGGGAACATGGCCCCAGGCAGTACTTTATTATCATAAATATTTCGTAAATATGTGATTTTAAAATTTGAATCAAATGAATCTGCATCGATTCGAAACAGTCAGCAACTTTTTTCCAATTCGGACATTCAATTACAAATAGATGAAATTTCCATAAACTATTCTGCAGTTTTACAAGCTATTACGCTCTTACAAAACAGTCACTTATCTTTACGAGACTCATTAAATACCTTAGATAATTTACAAGCCGCTCTAGAAAGCTTGACGAATCCTATAGGACTAGATGTCACTCAAAAATTTCGTGCAGTTTTAAATAAAAATCCCGATTTACAAAAGGTTCGGTCTATTACTGAAAATAAAGAGTGCACAGAAGAGATAAAGGTATATCTGAATTACGCAAATCCTACTTCGCTAGATGTAGAACGATCATTTTCGAAATACATGAAAACGTTTTCAAACCAACGTCACATCACAGTGGTGATGTTCAATTAAATTCTTATTTCTTTACGAACAATTAACTGGAAACTAGCTTTTGAATAACTATACTTTGTGAAAATTATGTTCGATGGATATCAGAAGTTAACCTATATAGTAACACTAAACAAATCAACTGTTATTGGTTTATTTCCACGTTTTCTTGTTGCTGTAATTTCAATAAACAGTAATTCGAATCTGTGACATCTACATAGATTCAAATGTCAACAGGCCATTATAGCCGCTTTGTGAATCATGAAAGTCGTAATATTCTCCAAATGTCTCGGGTGTAATAAATCCCACTCCCCGGTAAATTTCCTGCAAAATCCACTTCTGCTACTGAAATATTAATAAACCAGGAAATGTTATATTACCGCTGCAAAAAGAGAGGGACAAAATTAGGTCGAAGAAATATTTTTGCAGTTCTCACAGCCGGTGGATTGATACCGTTATTGCAGACGCCAAAATTTGAATTTTTAAAGGATGACGCCATGTTTTCTCTTGTATTAGTCATTTGTTCGTAATTTTGTGGAACACTGTGGAAATTTAATGTAAAGTTAAATAATGCGCGACGTCTAAAATGCGGTTATTTTTGTTTAAGTTACGTAACGCTTGAGTATTCAAGGTTTCTCTTATGCAATGTATGTATTACTTTCCTTGTGTACTTACACTAAAAAGGTAGGGAAAAGCTGCAATTGTGCGGCATTTCATAGGTGTAGTAAGTTCAATTCCTGGAAGTAACAGAATGCTTTTACTTTTATTTCTGATTGTTCTTATTTGATTAATAAATGTGAATCAAAAGAAAATGAATTTAGTCTATTTCTAGATATACGAGGATGGTGTGTTAAATTCCTGTGTTAAGGAGAACAATGCAATTGTTTTGCATTTAATAAATTTATATCTCGACATAATCTCCTTGTAGCTCTACATTTGGTCTAACGATGTTCCGTCTTTTTTAAGCCATTCAAATAACAGGATTTGTCGAACTCTGCAAAATAAGCCTCTGTTTCGGCAACGACCTCTTCATTTGACGTGAACCGCTTTCCGCCAAGCCATTTTTTCAAGTTTAAATCCGGCGAATAAAGTGGATGGGGAACCAATTCGTACCGTAATTGGACTAGTTTTCCTGTCGCAATGGTCGATGAGATAGCCGAGGAGTTATCATGATGTTTGATAATTTTTTCTTCGGTAAGTAGGGCCTTTTTTCTTTAGCTCAGCGTCGAATCGGTCCAATAAATCAGTATAGTTTCGAAAAAGGAAGAAGCCACAGGGGGCCAAATCTCGTGTCTTAAAGTAGCGTTCACATAGGGCATCGCGGGGGTAAGGTAGGAATTAAGAAAGTTCGCACAATGTAATTAAATAAGACCGTTCACACAGCGGTGTAAGGCAGAATTATTAATTGGTGTACGGCAAGCTGACAAATTACATTAACTGTTTAGAAAAAAAAATTAAAATTATATAATATACATTTCTGTGGGGAATTATTAAAACTAACTTTTTCTGGAAGCGTTTTACCAATTTCCAGGTAGTATTTGCCTATTATAAGACCGTTATCATAAAATATATAATTATGTTGGAAGTCCCCAATAATTACAGTGACAATAAAGCTTTATAATAATCCCTAGGAGGGTTAGCTGATTCATTCGTGTTACCTGAAAATATTCGTATACCCTTTATAAAGTATTATAATATTTGTAAACGCAGTAGTTCTGAAGAGATTCTTTTTGTGAAAGTATCTGTGGTTGTGCAAGTGAAAAATAAAATAATTTCGGTTTGACTGCTTAAAATGCCCAATGGAAAGCCTCTAGCTGTTTCAAAACGATCTGCTATTATTACCTTGCATCAGGAACGGCACGCAGAAAGACGGATTGCGGATAAATTAAAAATAAAAAAATCTACAATACATGATACTATAGTTCGATTTAAGACAACCGGTGACGTGCAAGATCGTAATCGGCCAGGACCGTCAAGTAAAACAACTCCTGCGGAAGATTTACGAATAAAAATAATTAGTAAGCGCGATAGAAGACTAACAGCATCAGAAATTGCTGCAGAATTCAATAATGAGCGAGATTCCAAAGTTTCTGTGAGTACTGTGAAACGTCGGCTGAAAGAGGCTGGGTTGCATGGGCGAGTGGCTTGTCGAAAACCGTTACTCCGAAGAGGAAATAGGCTGAAACGACTGAAATGGGCACAAGCTCATAGAGATTGGACAGTGGACGATTTTAAAAACGTTTTGTGGACTGACGAATCCAAGTTTGAGGTTTTTGGAAATAGGCGGATCTGTAATGGTTTGGGGTTGTTTTTCCTTAATCGGAACAGGGAACTTGCTCAAAATTGAGGGCATAATGAAAAAAGAAGAATATCGGAAAATCCTGGAGGAAAATGCCATACCGTCAGGAGTCCGATTAATTGGTCGTGGATTTGAATTTATACAGAACAATGACCCCAAACATAAATCTAAATTGTGCACAGATTACCTGCAGCAAGATGAAAATGAAAGAACCCTAAAAATTATGGAATGACTGCCACAGTCCCCCTATCTGAACCCGATAGAGTTGTTATGGGAAGAATTAGACCGATGTGTTAGGAAAAAGTGTCCAAAATCGAAGGAACATTTGTGGACCATTCTCCAGGAGGTATGGACAAGCTTGCCCAATGAAACATTAGCAAAATTAGTGACTCGGATGCCGAGAATAGTGGCAGCAGTCCTAAAGGCAAAAGGTGGATTTTTCGATGAAAATCGGATTTAAATTATTTGTATTACATTAAGTTTTTCTTTTTAATAAATTTGTGTTTGAAAATATGTAAAATCATGTAAGTAAGTATTAAATACATGGCCATTTAATATTTCTTTTATTTTCTTTGACTTTCGTACATTTTCTTGCTTGCCCGTACTTTCATGAACGGTAGTGTACATATATTGTGTGTAATTGAAGTGAGGCTAATTTGCTTTGCATCAGTAAAGATGAAATCGTAGTGTTTCATAAGATAGAAATATACGATATTAACCTTAAAATTTTTTGTGATGCTTTTTGTAAAAGCATCCGTATAAATTGTTAACCTGAATGGGATATGTAATTTTATAATTTTTGTTTCAAATATATAGTTTATAGAATTATTTTCTTTTTTTCCGAACAATTACTATATATATTGGTTATCTGATCCAAGTATATTTGTACATGATAACAGCATCAGTATGTAAGTACGTACACTGTATTATACATTTTACAAAGGAACTATCAAAGTATACAGAAAACGGATACTCTAAAACTGTGGCACTGGAACACTGAAACAGTTCACTAAAACCCTTACCACAACACTTAATTCGTACTGGACGCACGTTTCGATAGCCAAGCTATCATCATCAGCAGCAAGACTGAACTGTTCAGTCTTGCTGCTGATGATGATAGCTTGGCTATCGAAACGTGCGTCCAGTACGAATTAAGTGTTGTGGTAAGGGTTTTAGTGAACTGTTTCAAAGTATACAGAGATGTAACGGTAAGAATTGAATTTATAAGCAACGTAATAGGTGCGAGTCTATAGAAATTTTTGCTAACTATATTATTTAAGAAAGAATAAAATGTTATAATTCTTTGATATCTTCTTTATTTGATTTTCTAATTACGTACATTTCTCCATTCTCTTTGGATAAACATTAGTCATTTCTATTGCAACTACCATTTATATTTATGATGAAGGCAAATAGAATAAAATTTAAATAAACTCTTTTGCTTTTATGTGTTCATTTCTATTCCTTTCTATGATAATTTGCTATAAAACAAAAATCTTACTTGAAATGTTGTCTATCGTTGTCATTTATGTATAAGGTAAGATAAGATAAAATAATCGTGTCGTCCCAGCATAGCCGTAACAGCACGCCTGTCTGATGCGATGCGTAAACATCTGCCGGGTGGCAAAGCAGTTCAAATTCGTACACATTCATTATCACTAGCGCAGCGTGTGCGTGTGAATTAAATCAGTCGAGCGGAATACTAGTTATTCAAGACAATTTTTAATGAAAAATGTCCAGTATGCGCAAGGCTAAACAACGACCCTTTGCTGATAAAGTAAAAAAAATTTTCTGTGAGCTTCCAGATTTGTTGTACGACGGTGCTAAAATAGTTTGTAGTGTGCGAGAAAACGTTGATGTGCTAGCTAAAGAACGACTGTAGGAAGCATGTAAATAGTGCAAAACACAGAAATAGAAAAAACGGCGCGTCAAATAGAAATGACTTTATTTTCGATTTACTTGTTATGATGATAACATGTAATTTGTCACTTAACATACTGGATAAGAAATCGTTTAAGAACTCTTGGAACATACAACCGGGAGTTGAAATTGCCAACTACGGCAACAGCACATAAGCATGTTTTATTTGTACGCAAAGAGGAGGAAAATAAAATCATATATGCATTAAAAAATCAGTTGCTTTGGTTGTGTGTTGACGAGACAACAGATTGTAAAAAAAATTCTATTATACATATTATAGTTCGTGTACTGGATCAACATAAACCGACACTTCCACTGTTACTAGCTAGCAAAAGATTACAAGGTTGTACTAGTGCAGCAATTATGACTGTGATACTTACTACGTTAAAAAACTTTCAAGTCTCAACAGGTCAAGTGTTGATGTTTATGAGCGATGGTGCAGCGACAATGCGTGCGGTAGGCCGTTCTCTTCTTGAACACGGTTGCGGCTGTTTACATGTAACTTGTAAAGTGCATGCTTTACATCTTGTGGCACAAACTATTAGACAATGTTATCCCGAGGTAGATGCATTAATATCAAGTACAAAAAAAGTGTTTCTCAAATCTCCAAAACGTCTTCTAACATTTCACGCACAGTGTCCCGGTATTCGTGAACCGCCACAGCCGATTCTTACACGTTGGGGAACCTGGTTGCAGGCAGCTTTTTATTATGCTGAACATTTCAAAAAAGTAAAAGCTGTTATTCTACAACTTAATCCTGCCGAAGCTGCAGCTATTAAGGAGAGCCAGTCAAAATTTCAAGATACTTCTGTTGAAACAGATTTACAAAGTATTCATAGCTACTATAAATGTTTACATGACGCACTGGAACAATTACAAAATAGAGCGTTGTCGTTAGAGAAGTCACTGCAAATAGTGGACGAAGTACATACTCTGCTACGCACTTTAGATGACGCAAAAAATATTCGCGTTTTAAAAAAGTAGGAGAGTGCGTTAGAGAAAGATTCCAATTTGATCACATTACAACAAATTTGTAATGGTACTTCGACTAATCCGTTAATTGAGTTCAAAGATTATTTTAATCATACGTGTATTACATCGGTAGATGTCGAACGATGTTTCTCCAAATATAAATACATTTTTTCACCACTGCGAACACGGCTCCACGAGACAACTATTGAAACATATCTAATGCTATCAATTTTTGACGATTCTTATCTACTGGGTTATAATACTGATGATGGTGCTTCTACTTCTCATGTTTAGTAATTCTAGATATTATAATTCCTGATTAGTTTTTTTTATTATTATTCGCTTTATTACTTCTTTTTCGGTATTATAAATATTGAAGAAACCGCACGCCTATGGTGCGACGAACGATTATCTTATTCTATATGTAGTTTGGTTTCATTTTCTTTGATTTTTTTTGCTACTATTCATTCCTCCATCACTTGAAGATTCATGGGTTCCTGTATCCACATATGCAGGTTTATAATTTCCATCACACACAGCAAATAAAATTATAAGTTTTCTTATAATTGTGGTATAAAGAGCCAGAATTGCTAGGTTATTGGACCTGTACAATTAGGAGACTGCCTCTTGTTGATTAGTAGTAGATAGGCTATAGTACAGTCCACAGCGTTTCAAATGTTTCTCGGAATATTTGGCAGACCTTTGCTTCTACTACTTTCAATAAATTTTCAAATAAATCAACATTCATTCCTGCACTTGTTTCCACTTGTTTCTTTTGTGTGTTAATGGGACGTACCCGCCAATCTTTTCTCTTTTTACATTTATTTTTAAATTTGTTCGTCGTGATTATTGCAGAAACTGTTAATAAACACAGTATATAACGTTTCTGTGTCATTTCATTTATTACAAAAGACATCATTAACACATAAATTAAGGTTATGATACGACAAAGTAAACCGCGATGTCAGTTGTCATTATCTCCCGAAATTATTTAGAGAATTACCACAGAATATTGCAAATAATTTCCCGCTAAACCTAACGATAATTTCATACTACCCTATGTGAACGCACCTTAAGAGTTGAATGTTACAGTTTCACACCTTCCTTTAGACAACAATTTTTTTAAATTCTGTTTGATTTTTGAAAGTGTAGAAATGCTGTTCATTTTTGAAAAATAGTTATTCACATTTTGAACCACCCTGTATGGTAAATCTCTTTGGATAGTATGATGTATAGAAATATAAGAAAATTTCAATCCCGTAGCTCTAATTAGGTTTGTATTGTTATAAATACTGTGTTCTCCAATTTAAATTTACCGCCCTGTTATCCTAATTACCTCCACTGCAAACAGCGCCATTATTTCATATTTACCAATCATTCGATTTCGTAACTTTAAAATCTAATTAAACAAAGTGCTTCTTACTCTTACGTAAACGCTGCGATATAGAAATCATATCCATTTAGTAGACATATCGCGTGGCTCCGACTGTAAATGATAAAATAATCGGAACAGTTTTCTGTACGGTGATATTCTTGACTACGTAGCGAAGCCAATCGTGTATTTGTAGCACCGAGGCACGCTTGATATTATCTAACAAACGCAGAGTTTGAGTGCAATAACAGTAGCACAGCCTGTGCCAAACAATTAGCAAAATATATTTGACGTAATAGAATACGAAAACTCGATATGAAGGAAGGTACGGACCTGGTAAGTGAGACAGAGCTCCTATGTATATTATTTTAATCTCAAAAAACAGATGTAGTGACTTCTAAATTTATCTTTTTGAAAAATAGCGTAAGTTTCCATAGGAATAAGTTGACTATGCAACTTGCTATTTTTTTTGTGGTAGTGTTTGAATGTTTGGAATTTACTTTGATGACAGAGCCGTACTTATTTTGGATTTTCTTTGGAAGTTGGGCATTTTTAAGTTTTTATGGAAACTTTTCGAGGAATCTGAAAGATTATTTAGTAGATATGGAATTCTTTTTATAATAAATAATACTGTATTTATTTCTTGCCCACTAATGATTTTGAGTTAAAGTCATTTTGTGTAAAATATGTGAAATAAGTTATTACACATTTTTGCAAAAACGGAAATACCGTCAACATCCTTGATTATATATATTTCCTAATATGACACCCCAATGAATATTTCCTAACATCAAAAATCAACAACCTTTAAAAACCAATTATTTGTTCTGCATGATCATTTTTCCGCATTGATAATTAGAACGGCACATAAATTAAGTTTACATGATGACATTGAGTACATTATTTTATATGAAAATAGTTTCTCAAAAGAAATATTTTCCTTATAATGCAAACACAAAACTTTACTGTGTACAGTCTAGGTAGTCAATATAGACGCCTTAATATAAATATTGCGCAATTTTATTTGTAAAATTCTCAGCATTATTTGTTAAATTTTGCTTGTCGTTGGTATTAACATTGGCGTAAAGATGAAGATGTTTTAATATTGGTTACTTTTTATTTTTTTAAATTACACTTTCTTTTTTACTTTCCCATTTTTAGATTCTTTCATGTTGTCATCCCAATTTTGTTGTTGGCGTCCTTTTTTATGTAGAAAGTTTATACAAGATTGGTATGTTTCTAAAAACTTATTTATGAATTTGAATTTTATTTACTTAGTTTTTGATATACCCGAAAAAAGTGTAAGACGTGACAGTGTGTGATTGTGACAAATCATTTTCTAGAAGGAGAAACCATCTTATTCCTGCATATTTCTTGTAGTCTGAAATATTAACCGTATCATCCTTGTATACTAAAATTTAAGGTCATCTGCATTTAACTTGTCAATTATCTTAATTTGTACAATTTATAACCATCCATTTTATCGTTTGGAATTTGGGCGCGGGGGTACTGCAATTTGCTAGTACACTATTCTCTTATGTTATTATTTGTTTAATAACGTCAGTCAACATGAACAAGCAGTTTAGTTAACTCTTTAATTGGAAGAATAGCGTTTTGCACCTGTAATTTTTTCGAGGACCCCAATGTAATGTTTCATATTTTAGAGTTTTTAACGTTTGTCGTTATGCGCCTTCTTTGTTGTTTATTCGTGAGAAAGTTATATTTTAAGTTAATAAAAATGTTTAAAAACTAAATGGAAAAATAAAACTAATGCAAGGTCATTTACTAGGATGGCCTATTGGACGTATCTCTGGAAGTAATTAAAATATCCTCTTGAAATTTTAGTGGACGATATTACGGACAAAGATTTATTTCTATATTTTCAATTTCATCACACTTTTTGCTACATCAGAAACGGATATCAACTTTCTTATTGCAAATAGAACATCCTGTATATCATGATCGTCTTAAATATGAGTTAAATGATATGCCATATCATAGGTCTAGGATGTATCAGTTTTGAATTATACAGTGTGTCCCGTTTGAAATAGAAACACTACTGTAGAACCTATATTCTACATTAAAATGAAACATTTTTTTTTTGTATACATAAGGGTTAAGACACTTCCACACAAAATTTTAGAAGTTCATACAAATTTCCATGATTATTTTTCGAGGTTGAAAATAGCAAAATTTTATTAACGATTTTTTTATTACAAAACTGACTACACCACTGAATTCAGGTCTTAATATGGTACTAACCAAAATTTCATTCAAATATAGTTATTAATAAAATATTTATAAAACAACTACTAAAAAGTAGACAAATGCAATTCATTATGGAGATCTACTTCAACAATTATCAAACCTAGGTTGCAATTGTTCAACTATCAATGAAGTTAATGAACAATTATACAGTAACTGTCATAGCCCGCATTTGACTTCATTTATAAATTATTAATTTCGACGTCATAGCCTACTTTGGAATTTACTTAAAATACATGTATTTTTCTGGATGAAATAGTTACTATTAACAATTGAAACGTTTTTTTAAGATACTACAATTTAAAAATGCACTAAGTAAAAGTAAAGTGAGATTATTTAAAAACTCAGTGTTGCTAGTAGATATTACTTATTTCTTTAAAATTTGTGATTTGGTAGATGTATTATTATATTCATTTTTGTAATTGTAGTCAGATTTAAAAAAAATGGTTATTTGCAATTTTGTGGCATTTAATAATAGGTTTAGTTAATTTTTAGTTTTTTTTTTTTTTATAAATTTTGATTCACCTTGGTCAATAGATGTTGTGAGAAGCGATAATAAAAAAAAAATCGCTAATAAAATTTTGCTATTTGCTAGCCTCAAATAATAATCCTAGTGTGCCTTGAAAACTTAGATGAACTTCTGAAATTTTGTGTACAAGTAGACTTTTTGATCCACTATGTACTGAAAAAAATTGGTTTCATTTTAATGTAAAATATAGGTTTTACAGGGGTGCTTCCATTTCAAATAGGTTACACTGTACAAATAGTTATACAACCCGTAGAACAGTTGGGAAAACATGGGGACTCAAACCACATATGACGTATTGGCTGTACACTACGGTGGTAAGACCCATGATAACTTATGGCTGCCTGATTTGGTGGCCTAAGATCACACAGAAGCATGCGATAACTAGTCCCTCAAAAATTCAGAGACTGGCATGTCTATGTATGACAGGAGCTATTAAAAGCACTCAAACAGCAGCTATGGAAACTATGCTAAACCTACCTCCTCTTGAGATTTATATCAAGGGAGAAGCCAGAATGGGTGCATACAGACTGAAAAATACTAGCAACTGATCTCACGGTGGATCTGGGCACACCAGAATAGAAACAGTAGTAACAAACCCTATCTATGATATGGGGAGTGATACAACAAGCTCCAGGATCTCCTATGACAAACCTTTCAAAGTTTTCTTGAATTGGGAAGAATGGGGGGATGGAGAAGGGAGAAAACCGAAAACCCTAGTCTGGTACACAGATGGGTTCAAAACGGGCACTACTTCTGGCGTTGGTGTATATGAGGAAAACCAGGGATACAAAGTATGTGTACCACTTGGGCGATACACCACGGTATTTCAAACAGAAATATATGCTATACAAACCTGCGCGTGGGAGAGTCTGCGTCGGCGACCGCAGGGTGATACGATTTGCATTCTCTCTGACAGTCAGGCAGTCTTAAAGGCACTAGCATCTTATCATATAACCTCCAAACTAGTATGAAAGTGCCTGTAAACTCTTATGGTTCTGTCTAAACAGGTGTGGGTGCCAGGGCACAGGGGCATAGCGGGCAATGAAATTGCAGACCAGCTAGCGAGGGAAGGCTCGAAATATACAGGCCCTGAACCGGGTCTAGGTATTACCAAGAGTGCAGTGCGTGGTGTAATTAATGAGTGGATCATAACACAACACCAATTAAATTGGAAACATGCAGCTGAACAAAAGCACAGCAAACGGATGATGGGAAGACCGTCGCAACATCTGACTGCTGACCTGCTTGAATTAAGCAAGATACAGCTTAGGGCAGCAACATGTCTATTAACAGGACATGGCTGTTTAAGAGGCCACTTGCATAAGATGGGGATCTACAAAGATGAACCCTTATGTAGACTTTGCAATGAGGAGGAGGAAACAGCCCAAAACCGAAGCAGGAATAACACAATAGGCTATTAAGCCTCAGTGTTATGGATGTAAAGACCAGCCCTGTTTTGGTAGGAAAATCAATCAATCAATAGTTATTTACAATTACAAATAAATATTGGAAATGTTATACAGAATGTTCCGAAAATCCAGTCAAAAAATTGACATATTGAACTAAGAAATCATTGCTTTACAGCAGCTCCTATTTTTGATTAACAAACAAAGTATGTCTTTGTTTTTTTTTATTAGACTATATAGAAATGATTAAAAGTAGAGGTTACTATTAAAAAAGAATAGTTTTTTGTAACTGAATGAAGCCATGGTCGAACTGAATTTTTTGGACGTCTTGTATAACGTTTCTGATCTTTATTTATAACTATAAATTGCTATTTATGTAATTCACAAGAATCTCACAACTGATATGCTCTGTCATTTAACTCGCATTTAAGAGGGCTGTGCAAAGAATTCACAACACGCAAAGTATTCTATTTGATGACATAAGGCAGTTGATATTGATGTAATCAAGAGTGACGTGAAATTGAATTTTTAGGAAATAGATATTCATCTGTAATATCGTCAACCAAAATGTCAAAAAAATATTTTAATTACTTTTGGAGATAAGTTTAATAGGTCATCGTCGTGAATACGTTAAAATTGATCGACAATTCAGATAATTCTTGACACCAACGAATGTCAAAATTGTCAAACTATTTCACCATAGGGTTTTCCATGAGTTCCAAGCTAGTATGGTTTTACTTTTCAGGGTATTTTAACTAAAATGTGCAGAACAAAATTATGGTAATTAAGTACAAGATTATCTTCAACGCCTGCAAACATCTCTACCTCATCGGCTATAAACGTTGTTTCCGAAAATCCTCCAAATCCGTTTTATTTCCGCTATTTTCCTTCAGCTTCTTCTGGATAGATCCTTACACGCTCTACGACAGATGGATAAAGTCCAAGTATCAGACTAAAACTGAACTTTACTGGATGAAAATGTCCACGAATGATATAATTGAAGAAGCAGACAAGTTGTATGAGAAAGGCAACTATTTGGAAGTATACGAGATTCTAAATCGGATCAAATATAATGGAAATCCCGAGGTGCAGTGGAGGATATGTCGCGCACTTTTTAGAATGTCTGTAGATTCGACATTTAATCCGGAAATGAGGGAAGAAATGATATCTGAAGCTTATATCTTGATAAATTTGGCATTAACGTTAGGTAAGTAAAAAAAAGGAGTGATTGAAATGCAATCGATGATCTTAATGAATTCAGGAGATAGATTTTGATCTTGTGTACATGCTAGTGTGCTGCACCTATTTTGCATTTAAACTCACTGTAATTTCAACATTTAAGTTCATAAGTAATTGTTTGATACTTCAAAACATAGAAACGTCCCTATTTATTTGTATAAAGAAAAACACCACAAAGAGCACATTTTGTTCCGGGATATAAAACTCATTAATTTCCTTTTCTCAAAACTTATTAAAGATTAAAAGTTACTGAAAATTCTTTGAGTTTTTTGTTTTTATTTTGAAAAATTAATCCCCATATTAATTTCCCAAAATTTTATTCTAGAAGAAAACAATCCAAACATCTACAAATGGCTAGCAATTATCACAGATGCAAAATGTGGCCTCGATGGCCTAGATGCAAAGATCAAGTCATTTGAGTTGATGAAATTCCACTTAGAGAAAGCTTTGGAACTTCAACCTGACGATATGGCAACCCTATATATTTTGGGGAAATGGTGTTACGAAATGAGTAGGTTGACTTGGTTCCAAAGGTTCATTGCCGAGGCTTTATACGCAAAACCACCCCGTTCCACCTACCAAGAAGCTTACGACTATCTTGTTAGGGCAGCTGAATTGCAAAACAACGATTATTATATTCCAATATTTTATGTTCTGGGGAAGACCTGCTTGAAAATGAAGCAATATTTCAGGGCACGATATTATTTCCATGCCGCAACAACTTTACAGCCGAGATCAGCGTATGAAGCACTATGTGTTAAGAAAGCAAAGTATCTGCTATTGCGTTTGGAGAAGTATGACTTGGACAGAGATAGTATTTTAAATAATCTACAATATACAGATAGTTATGTATGACTTTATTTAGATATACGCTTTTTTATATGTATATAAATCGAAATAAACATTTTTTTACTGAATTAAATGTTTTGTTTATTTCATTAAACAGCAAATCAATCATCAGTTTATTGAACTTCAAGGTCTCCGATTTGCGTCAATTTTGTAATCTTGCCAACGCATATTTTGTTGATATTATTGCATTGATGGGGAAGTTTTACTGAGATTATGTACTACTATCTTATCAGATTATTTTTTATAAAAATAAATATGATTAATCTTGTTAATCAGTAGCAAATTGAGGTAAGCTTGGTATGGATCCAAATTGCTCGCATACATATTTATCTTGCATTTTTGATTCAACGCCTACTTTGTTCTAATCTTTGGACTAACAAATGTAAACATTTTGTCCTTTGACTAGCCATTTGGTAGCGTTAGAATCCTTAAAGCTTTCATTTACTTTAGATTCTTAAATTCTGGAGAATCCTATAAACTCTAATTAATCGATTTGCGGTTTTGCGAAAAAAACTGGATTAAGTTGTCAAGATAAACACGTCTAAACAGTGATTTATACTTCGTCCAATTGATTTATTAATCTTTTAAGTCCCCGTCGATAAAAATGTTAAAATGAAGTGATAAAGTAATCGACAAGTCTAGAAAATCTCTCTAAATGTCTTTCTATTAAATATTTTGCTTTTTTATCTTTTCCCACAACGAGGTGCGTTTAAGGTTTATTTGAAGGTGCATCAAAGTTTACCAAAATCATCCAATGAAGTCTCCGTTGGAAAAAAAGCGAACTATTAGTGATATAAAAACATTATCTTATTCCGTTATCCTTTCATTATGCACTAGGAGAAAATTTTGTTGGAAATGGAAATTTTTTATGTTTATATAAAAATAAGTTGTATGTCTTGTGTTATACTTGATATCACCACCCATTAGTCATTACACGCGATGATAGCCGTTAGCACCGTAACTAGAAGGCCTCACCGCTCTTCGATGACGTCACGCTGTTTAGGCGATGATCGCCGTGCACGATATTAGCCTAAGCGGTAAAAGAATCGTAGGTAAAGAGGATGCCTGTCGGCAACTGAGCCCTTCTTCGCATCCCATTGATTTTATTTTGGAAAAAACGAACTTTCAAAGCAAAAGCCAAACACGTAACCGAGCACTGTTTTCGTGAAAGATGAATTTGTGGTGGATATTTAATCGACTTATTATTATTATTATTGTAATTGTACATGTATTTGGATGAAACTAAAGTTGAAATGATATAGTAATTGCAATTTTATTCGAAATTTTGTTCTATTTCACGAAAACATTTACAGACATGCTATTTAACCAGGGTCTTAAATTTCCTATTATGTGGTGTTTTACCTAATCTATCATTACTTTTCCCACAATCATTTTTAAGTATGGTATTTGTAGAACAAGTTATTATAATTGTTGCAATACGTTCACTACTGTGAATATAACATTTACATATATCAGTATCCAAAATAGCTACGTTCGGTGATATAATTTAAAATATTTGGTATTAAAATAGAACATTTATTACATGCATTTAAAAACATCTCTTCATGTTCAAAAATAGTTTTGTTAAATATAACGTAAGAATGAACAATAACATAAGGTTTTTTGTCAAATGTGTGAGTTGGAATAGCATCTTTTTTAAGCCTAGGAAATTTTAAACTATGTAGTTTCACCGGTCTTTGAATCTGTAGCTGTTGAAGAATAAATAATATCTTCTTTTATTTATAAAGTGTAACTCACAAACAAAACAACCGACACCATCTTAGGTTAGGTTATCTCGTTTTTATAACACTAGAAAATCGCTGCAGGTATCACCAATAAAGTACGGAATATCACTACACAGTATTTTTTTTTAATAAAACCAATATACCTAATTTGGATAAACTGATTCAAAACGCAATAATCGATCCTAACGTTTGAAAACAACCGACACCATTTTAAGTTTGGCACCTCGTTTTTATCGCTTCAGAAAAGGTTTTATCGCTTATACAACACAAAAACATTGCAAGTATTACCAACAAAGTACGGAAACATTACTACACAGTATTTTTTTAAATAAAATCAACATAATTTGGGTAAATCAATTTAAAACGCAACGTCAAAGCTGTTTAGCCTTGTTTTGGCAGTAGTAACGGGATAGCCCCCCTCGAACTGATTATCACTCTTATAATGCAATCTTTGACCTCAATGTGGTAATAATAAACAAGAAGTAATCAGTAGAGCGGGCCAAGAGTGCCACGCGCCAGGTTCGCAATCAGGCTGCCGGGCCCATATATGTATGTAAACATAGGTAATTTAAATATGTAATTATTAGGACGAGGACCAAAACCACTGTCTATTACGTCGTGAAGACGCGCAAATATACACCTGCAGTTTGGGTGTTCGTTGATAAATAGGGCGTTGTTCACAGTGGGCCACTACAAAAAAAAAGTTAATTCATCGATGGCTACGAACTAACAGCGCGCTTATTCATTTACGGATGACGCGCTCTATTCATCAACAAATGACGAGTCTGCAGATGTTACGTTTGCACCACTTCGTGGCATACTAGAAACAAGCGTCGGTGTGCTCGCTTTAGTGATTATGTCTAACGTAACTATTAAAAATAAACGGCCATTACTTACGAAAGTTAATAAATTTCTTAGTGAATTTGTGGATTTACACTACAATGGGAGTACAATTTTCTGTAAAGTTTGTAAAAAGAAACTACTGTGCTGGAGCAAACGTGATTGTGAAAGACATATAAATAGCGCACACCACAGAAATAAAAGAAATGGTGTGTCACAACAACGTCAATTTCAATTAGAATTGCTTTTAACGTTTATGGTATGTGGTCTACCACTTCGTATACTTGATAAAAAAGCATTTCGAAAATTCTGGGGTACATACAATACCGAGTGGATACTACCATCTCGGACAGCGTTACGGAGAGATATTCCACGAATACGTGAGGACATTGAAATCGAATTAAAGCCGAATTAAAAGATAAACAGCTGTGGCTATGTCTTGATGAGACGACAGATTGCAAAAAAAATTCTATTTTGAATATACTAGTGCGCGTATTAGATCCTATTAAACCAAATTTTGCAATTCTATTAGCCAGCAGAAGATTAAAACAGTGTACTAGTAAAGCAATTACGGCCGTAGTTCTCGAAACGTTACAAAAATTTCAAGTGTCAACCAGTCAACTGTTGTTGTTCATGAGCGATGGTGCAGCAACAATGTGTAGTGTAGGCCGTTCCCTTAAAGAAAAGTGTGAAGGACTTTTACATGTTACGTGTAAAGTCCATGCTTTACATCTTGTGGCACAAACTATTCGAGAGTATTACCCGGAGGTGGATGCATTAATAGCAAACACAAAAAAAGTGTTTCTCAAAAGTCCTAAGAGGACTAGGGCATTCCACAGGTTATGCCCTGGTATTCGAGAACCACCACAGTCCATTCTTACGCGTTGGGGAACGAGGTTAAAAGCCGCTTTTTATTATAATGAACATTTTCAAGAAGTCAAATCCGTTATTTTGCAATTCGTCCCTGCCGAAGCTAGAGCTATTAGGATGAGCCAGAAGGGATTTCTCGATATTTCTGTTGAAACACATCTAAAGAATATTAGCAACAATTACAAAGGGTTAGTAGACGCGATAGAAAATTTGCAAAATTCTGGATTGTCGTTGGTAGAATCAGTGCAAGTCGTGGACGAAGTTAGTACATTGTTACACAGTATAAACGATGCAACAAGTGGACGAGTTTTAGCTAAGTTCGATAGTGTTTTAAAAAAGAATCCGGACTACACGAGATTAAGACAAATGTGCGATGGGGCATCTGCAGATTCCTTGACTAAGTCTAAAGATTATTTTAATTACGCCTGTCTTACTTCGGTAGACGTAGAACGGTCGTTTTCGAAATATAAGAACATTTTTTCGTCTCGGCGAACATCCTTCACCCAGGCAAATGTGGAAACTTATCTGATGGTGCAACTTTTTAAATAAGCCTATCCGCATTATTAAGAAGGATAGAATTTATTTATTATATCTTTATTTACAGTTACATTATTAAGTACAACAGAATAAAAAAAGCGTTCAGTTTCTCAGTTATTTCCTTATTACATCCCATTTACAACGCATACCGTTTTCAATCAAATAAAAAATCATAATGAAAATAAAAACACGTCAGCGTGTACATATATATATATATATATATATATATATATATATATATATATATATATCCGCTCTAATTACTAAACATTATTATTGCGTCAGCTTTTATTTTTTTACTCTTGCGAAATATCACATATCTGCTGTGACTCACATATACGCTATTTACAATAAGCGGCCGTTGCGCCTGATTCCGATTCTGTTGGATGGCGCAATTTGGCCCGCTCTAGTAATCAGTAGTCTGGGCAAACAGCGGTAACAGTCAGTGTAGTAGATATGTGGTGCGGAGTCGGCGATTATTTATTTTACGCGTTCACAGCGTCAGTACTAAATCGATGCTGTATGCGAGTAGTTCTGTGTATATGTAGGCTGTCGTAACTTATTTCGTAATTGTACGTTTATGTTTGCTTTAAAAATGTCGCAGTTAGGTACGTCGCGAAAACGACCAATGGCAGACACAGTTAAAAACTTTATAGTGGACATGCCGGACTTAATTCTAGTTTGTAAAATCCCTTTAATGTGTTGGTCCAGAAGCCATTGTCAACGTCACATCGAAAGCAAATAGCATTCTTCTGCGAAAAGTGGCATACGAGACCAAGAAAAATTTACATTTGATTTATGTGTTATTCTTATTTTACGTAATCTATCGTTTCGTTTACTAGACAAAGAAGGATTTGTCTCCTTCTGGAATAAATATGCGGACTGTAAATTACCTAGTCGGACATCGATACGAAATGTAGTGCCATTTGCTCGTGAACATATAGAAAAATGAATGAAAACGGAATTCAAAGATTAAAAAACTGTGGTTGTGTGTGGACGAAACAACAGATCGTCAAAAACATTCTGTGGTTAATGTAATGGTACGTCGATGGAACACGTCGACCGTCATCCTCCTTCTTACTTGCTTCCAAAAGGGTTATAAATTGTACTGCCGATGAGATTTTAAAGGTGGTGTTGAACTCATTGAACAAATTTAAAGTTTCAACTAAGCAACTTTTAATGTTTATGAGTGATGGTGCCGCAAACATGCGTTCTTTGGGCCGATCTCTTAAAGAACACAGTCGTAACTTCTTACATGTAACGTGTGAAATCCATACTCTAAATCTTGCGGCACAAACGATTCCTACATGTTTTCCACTAGTAAATGCATTGATTGCTAGTACAAAGGCAGTGTTTCTGAAGCCCCCGAAACGTACTCGACAATTTCACAAACTATGTCCTGATTTACCTGAACCACCGCAGCCGATTGTTACACGTCGGAGAACATGGTTGCAGGCTGCGTTTTACTACAACAAATATTCTGATCAAGTAAAGAAGGTAGTTTTAAAATTCAATCCGACAGAAGCTGCAGCAATCAAGAAAAGCCAGGAAATATTTCAAGATAGTCAGGTTAAAAGAGATTTACAAACTATTCACAACAATTACTTCGGACCAGCGGAGGGAATAGAAAAATTACAAAATGTTTCGATGTCGCTACTGGATTCTATTCAAATGGTGAATGATGTTCACGCACAGTTATGCGCTGTAGAAGGCGAAACAAATTGATGTGTAATACGAAAATTTGAAAGTGTTTTTGAGAAAGACTCCGATTTTCTTTTATATATATATTAAGACAAACCTGTGAAGGTACGTGTGAAGATGCATTAAGTTGTTTCAAAGATTATTTTAAATATGCAAATATAACATTAAAAACATTTATTCCGCACGTCGTACTCAGTTGACTGAAAGAGCTGCGGAAACATCTAATGATTCAAATATTTAACAGATGTTACCCAGTTTGTGATTTCACGGAAGACATTTAAAACGGTAAGTGTTTCAGCACGTTTTATAATTTATTTCTTACCTTCTCTTTTATGTGTAAACTTTTATGCGCTCGCCACGCCTCTGGTTGTTACCGCATATTTGCCCAGTCAGTTACATTTCTAAATACTTATTTGCTAACAGAAATGCAATTTTTCAAAGAATAGTTAGTTTACTCTTAGAGAGGGTGGTTTATTTGGCCGAATAGCGTTGCGTAAACCTCTCTTACGCAAGCAAAATAAAATGAAATGGCTGCAGTGGGCTAGAGAGCAACAACTTTGGACAGTTGGTGAGTGGAAAAATGTTTTCTAGACCGATGGGTTCAAATTTGAACTCTTCAGTTCCAAGAGAAAATTGTTCGTTTGAAGGTCGAAAAAAGACGAGCAGCAGACTCATCCTCTCGTCTGTAGTACCTACAGTCTAGCATGGGGGCGGATCGATAATGATTTGTGGTTGTTTTGGCGCCGCATCCGTAGGAGACTTGGATGGAATTTGAAGAAAAGTGCCCAACCGGGAAATTTTGTAAGCAAATGCTATACCATTTGGAATGAGAATAATCGGTAACTATTTTATATTTCAACATGATAATGATCTGAAATACACCTCTAAACTATGCCGCGAATATTTAGATTCGGTGGAACGTGAAAGCAATATCAAAATACTGAAATGGCCTCCTCAAAACCAAGATGCTAATCCCATGGGAGGAACTCGTTAGGCAGGTGAAAATAAATCTTCCAACTTCCAAGGAATCGTTGTGGAAACAACTACAAGGAGCCCGGCTTAAAATAGAACCCGCTATTGTGACAAAATTGATAGAGAGAATGCCGCAAGTGTGTGCCGCAATTATTGATAGTCGAGGTGGACATTTCGACGAAACGAAGATTTAATTTTTTTGTGTTAAATAAATTTTATAATTGAATAAAGACTACCAATTTCTTTGTTATAAGAGTATTTTATTAAATGCAAAACTTTCTTTATTTATGCGCATTTTTTGAGTGGACAAATAATTATGGCCGGTAGTATATGTAAATTTAAAACAAAGCCACTAATTTTATTTTATTCGCTTTTGCTTCCGTATATTCCAATCTAAGACCTTCTCAAATATGAATTGTACATAAATTAATTAGTTAATTTAATGTAAAATCATTCTCCTTGAAATATTATTTTGTATTCGCCCAATTACAGACCAATACTTCTTAAAAATACATTGCTGGTTTCAAGTACATGTCATAAATTAATTGTTGATGGATTATTAAACAACCACAGGGTCTCATATTAAACGTATATATAACAACAAAAAAGTGTCTAATGCGTCAAATTTAATTATCACATCATTATCTCGCTCATTAAAAGAATTGGAAAAACAGTGTTGAGTTAATTAAATTATTAACAAATTCCTGGTAGGAGTTAATATCATTTAAAAAAGTAAGTAATATTCCACACAATATAATTCTGGAAGGAACAA
Source organism: Dynastes maya (assembly GCA_029619315.2). NCBI lineage: Eukaryota > Metazoa > Arthropoda > Insecta > Coleoptera > Scarabaeidae > Dynastes > Dynastes maya. The sequence continues at coordinate 417,350 of JAROYE020000037.1, forward strand.
CAAAGATAGAGGATACATTTTGACATCAATTATCACGTTCGAAAATGAAGGAAATTTTGTACTCACTAAAATTTTTTTATTAGCGACAGTAAATGGGATGGGCATGACTCGTATTGTGCGTAATAAAAACTAAATGAGGAACCTTACTAAAAGAAATTTGGGAAATTTCCAAGACGTTAGAACTAAACTTTAACAAAACATGCAATATGGGGAAATTTTGACTTTAAATTATTCGAAAAAAGCTGCATTTTGAAATTGCATCAACAACAAAACCAATTGTTTCAAATTTGTGGATTAATTTGCAGCTGGAGCTAGACTAGAGTTATATATACAGGATGTTTTAGGAGAAACAGTAAATATCTTAGGAGGTGGTAGTATGGACTATTTTGAATAAAAAAGTTCGTATAGACATGTGTCCAAATCTTAACGGTTACAGAGACATAGCTGTTTGAATGTAACCCATAAAAAGACATAAGGTGTTAAGCAAAGGCAAATGACTTATTGATTGCATTTATTAATTATTTAAATGATATAAAGCACGCACAATTAAGTTCAAAGTTGATTTTCAAAAGTCCCACTTTAATGCACTTTCGAACCCTCTTGGCAATACCACATGAATTTTTGAGATCGTCTTTGCGTTCCTTTATGCGGACAGCACTGTTTATAATGCGAATCAGCAATTTGTTTTTTGTGTTTATTTTTTCTTTGTAGACGTTGCCTTTCATCCATTCCCACAGACATTAATTTAAAGGGGTAAGCACCGGAGATTTTGGTGGCCAAAGAATGTGACGATATCGGTCGATCCATTTTCCAAGGAATGTTAGGTTTAGATGATGTGTCACCTGACAGCTAGAATGTGCAGGGTTTCCGTTATGCTGGAATAACACCCATCCTTGCAGCTAAAGCAATCTTCTTTAATAATAATAGAAGCTGGTTTTCATGAAAGTCTAGATAAATGGGCTCTGTAAGACGATGCAGTAACACAGTAGATCCAATCAACTCATTGTCTATCGTACCACATCACACATTTACAGAGAAACGTTGATAATTGCTCTCGACAATTGCATGCGGATTTTCATCGGACCACCGATGTTAGTTACAACTGCTATTGATACCGTCATGGGACTGTATAATTGGTGTTAAATCTTCTAAAAGTTGTGGAATTTGAAATTCTCTTTGATTTTCTCTAATTGCTTTGGATTCATTCCGATTAAATCGCATTATAACTGATTGAATTTCTTGAAAATGGATCAAATAGTAAGAAGCTGCTGTTAGCCAAGTACCCCATCGCGTTAAAATTGGTTCAGGAGGTTCTGGAATACCTGGACAAAATTTACGAAATTCTTTTAAACGTTTAGGAGATTTACGAAACACTGCTTTAGTACTTCCAATCATCCGATCAACGTTTTCGTAATGTTGACGAACAACTTCACCAACTAAATGCAAAGCATGCAGCACGCAGGTTATATGTATTAAGTTAGGAAATATATGTTTTAAAGATCGCCCAACACTTAACATCGTTGCCGCACTATCTGTCACAATCATCACAACTTGATCTTGGGCAATTTTAAATTTTTTCAAAGCGTTCATTATCACTTTTTGAATATTTTCCGCGGTACATTGTTGAACACGTTTGCAAGCTAACAAATACCGAGATGCTGTGTTCTCGCTAGATAAAACGCGAGCTATTACATTCACAATACTGTTTTTCTTTATATCGGTCGTCTCATCCACGGTAATCCATATTTTTTTGGAACACAAATCACGTTTACACACATTTTCTAGCATCTCTTTCATTCGCGGCAAATGATTCTGTAATTGTGTTTGTGAGGGTAATGGGTACTTTGGAACGTATTGTCGCCAAAACGTTTTAAAAGCTGCTTTTCTCACCAACGACAACGGAAGATTACAAGAGGTAAACATAATTAATAAATGTATGAGAAATAGTGTATAAGGTATTTCAGTTCTTGCATTTCTCATATGCTTAATACCATTGACATGCCTCTGGCAATCAGTTCTGTCCAATGCAGCCAAACGAACATTGCATATTAAGCAAAAAAACTGCATTACTGTCATATTTTAAATGGGGAAAAAGTGACACATACTTATGTACATTAGTAGCAAGTCTATTACGAGGCATTGTTTTCTTAGGTATGTAAACATTATTATGTACTTGGTATAATACTACAACACACAAAAAACACCAGCTATATTTTCAAAAGCGACACGTAAGTACATAACCTTGACCGTTCGACTAATCTCTGCAACAGCTCAACCGGTACTAAAACGAAATCTCTCTCAGCGCGGTTTAACATGATTTATATTCAAGGTCGACACTACATGCCTGCTTCTCTACCGGTTTAGTTTATTTATGAATTTTTCATATTCTTATATTAACCCGTCATACCGACGCCTATGCGAGTCCGCAAGTTTAGGTTACTCTAGTCATGAGTGAAAATAGCTTCATCAATGAACAGTATTAATGGGATAACTAGGCGATTAAGGTTTAGTCATTGACAAAGTTCCAGTCGTCTAGCATCATCTGCGTAAAGATATTGAATCCGCTGTAAATGATAAGTAACGCTGGCCACGAGCGGTACCGCACATCGGCGTAGAATCAGTTCGGACCGAGAGGAACGGTAGTATTACTTCGTCTGCGGAGCAGTACGGACATTTTCGCTGCCGGTCATTTGCGCAATTGTTTATCTGTCCTAGAAAAATTATGATTTCGTCAGCAAAACGACCGCGGTCGGACAAACTTCGAAAATTTATTGCAGAAATTCCAGACTTAATATATGAAGGTGCTAAAATTAAATGTGTAATTTGTAAAATCCCGTTAATGTGTTGATCCAGACAACATTGTCTACGACACCTAAATAGTGAAAAGCATGTCTCAAAAAGAAATTGCGCACGAGACAATGAAAAATTTATATTTAATTTATGTGTTACGTTTATCGCATGTAATATACCGTTTAATTTACTAGACAAGGAACCATTTATCTGCTTTTGGAATAACTATTCGGAGTGCAAATTACCAAGTCGAACATCGTTACGAAGAATTGTGCCATCTGCGCGCGAACATATTGAACAAAAAATAAAATCGGAGTTGAAAGATCAAAAATTGTGGTTATGTGTCGACGAAACAACAGATCGGAAGAAACATTCTGTTCTTAATGTAATGGCACGCAAATTGGAACCTCATCAATCGGCACCTTCAATTCTATTAGTCTCCAAACGAATACAACAGTGTACTGCCGAAGTAATTTCAAAGTTAGTGTTAAATACATTGGACAAGTTTGAACTTTCAACAAACTAACTCTTGATGTTAGTCAGTGATGGTGCTGCAAACATGCTTTCTGTAGGCCGGTCTCTTATAAAGCATTCTGCTAATTTGTTACACATTACGTGTAAAATTCATGCTCTCAATCTTGTGGCGGATAGTATCAGAAAATGTTATCCTGAGGTAGACGCTTTAATAGCGCATACCAAAGCAATATTTGTCAAATCACCGAAACGTATTCGCGAATTTCACAGACTGTGCCCCCGTATACCAGAGCCACCAGAACCTATTCTAACTCGTTGGGGAACATGGTTGCAGGCCGCGTTTTATTATCATAAATATTTTGACAATATTAAGAACGTGGTCGAAATTTCAAGATAGGTTAAAATGGATTTAAAAATCATTCACGACAATTACTTCGGGCTAGCAGATGCAATAGAAAAATTACAAAATCCTGCGGTGCCGTTAGAAGAATGTTCCCCAACGAGTTAGAATACGTTCTGGTGGCTTTGGTATACGGGGCCACAGTCTGTGAAATTCGCGAATACGTTTCGGTGATTTGACAAATACTGCTTTGGTATGCGCTATTAAAGCGTCTACCTCAGGATAACATTTTCTGATACTATCCGCCAAAAGATTGAGAGCATGAATTTTACGCGTAATGTGTAACAAATTAGCAGAATGCTTTTTAAGAGACCGGCCTACAGAAAGCATATTTGCAGCACCATCACTCACTAACATCAAGAGTTGGTTTGTTGAAAGTTCAAACTTGTCCAATGTATTTAACACTAACTTTGAAATTACTTCGGTAGTACACTGTTGTATTTGTTTGGAGACTAATAGAATTGAAGGTGCCGATTGATGAGGTTCCAATTTGCATGCCATTACATTAAGAACAGAATGTTTCTTCCGATTTGTTGTTTCGTCGACACATAACCACAATTTTTGATCTTTCAACTCCGATTTTATTTTTTATTCAATATGTTCGCGCGCAGATGGCACAATTCTTCGTAACGATGTTCGACTTGGTAATTTGCACTCCGAATAGTTATTCCAAAAGCAGATAAATGGTTCCTTGTCTAGTAAATTAAACAGTATATTACATGCGATAAACGTAACGCATAAATTAAATATAAATTTTTCATTGTCTCGTGCGCAATTTCTTTTTGAGACATGCTTTTCACTATTTACGTGTCGTAGACAATGTTGTCTGGACCAACACATTAACGGGATTTTAGAGATTACACATTTAATTTTAGCACCTTCATATATTAAGTCTGGAATTTCTGCAATAAATTTTCGAAGTTTGTTCGACCGCGGTCGTTTTGCTGACGAAATCATAATTTTTCTAGGACAGATGAACAATTGCGCAAATGACCGGCAGCGAAAATGTCCGTACTGCTCCGCAGACGAAGTAATACTACCATTCCTCTCGGTCCGAACTGATTCTACGCCGATGCGCGGTACCGCTCGTGGCCAGCGTTAATGATAAGGATAGAAGCCGTGTATACGTAATGTTCGCCGTACTCTTGTTTGTGCAATACCCATACGTAAAGCGTGACAAATGGTTGCACCCGCTGTACATACAAGGAATCGAGTGGACGTTCGGTTATTATCGGTTGATCGGTACACGCACACCGATCAACCGATAGTAACCGAAGGTCCACTCGATTCCTTGTATGTACACTGCCCGTACTATATTATGTCTCCCCCTAGGGATGATGTATCTATACTTTCTACCGCACGCCATAAACCGTGCACTTCGCTTATTTGCGGAATCGCAGGTATGATTTATATTCTGCATTTGGGTATTGCCGTTTTAGTTTAGGATTCATAGATAGATATTCCCAATAAAATTGGTGCCGTGCTTTTGTTAAATGATATTTATAAATGTAACACCAGTTACATGTTTCGGATATTTTATCCACCTAATTGCTAATAATGTATCAATAAAAGTATTGGAGCTGATTATAATGATTATGATTATGCTTAATCTCCCTGTTCCTTCTTTTGTATACACCTATTGTTACTTGATACACTACCGGCCATTAAAGTTAGGAAAAATATTAGAATTTTAAAAGCCATATTCAATAGCCTTAGTATTACTGTAAAAACTTCTACAACAAAGTAGGGATAATAAAGAATTTTAGATGGAAATTCTCATTAGAATAGAGGCTACAGAAAGAAATTTCAATTTAGTCTATTTGCGGGTAATAAAATCATTAGAACCCGTACTGTTTACATATTTACAAAAAAAAGGGAATGGGTCTCGGAGGTCGTCAAATCTAGCTACGTGTTTTCGGTTATAATAGGGAGTAATTCTTATCATACCCGCTGTGAATCAGATATGGATGTTCGGTTGCACTGCTTGTGGAGGTAATATTTTTAAAATGCCAAAAAGAAAGCATATAATTATAGAGCGAGAGCAAGTAAAACGCGGTGGTGGTTTGGGGTTGTTTTAGTAGTGCGGGACTGGAGATCTAGTAAAAAGCGACGGTATTATGCAAAAAAAATTATAGATCAATACTAGAAGAAAACGCTGTGACATCTGGATTGCCGTTAATTGGGGAGAACTTCGTGTTTGCGCTTGATAACAACCCCAAACATACAGCACGAATCTGTGAAGATTTTCTAACGTCTCAAGCAGAAGAGCATGTTTTGCAAATCATGCCGTAGCCTCCGCAGAGTCCGCATTTGAACCCCATCGAATTAGTGTGGGATGAGCTTGACAGACGAATACGAAAAGTTTGTCCAACTTCGAAAGAACACCTGTGGCGACTTCTCCAAATTGAGTGGAACATTTCCGGTGAAACTCTAACACAAGTAACAGAACGCATGCCATGAGTGGTCCGGGGAGTATTACAAACCAAAGGAGGCTATTTTGATTGCAAAAGATATAGCCTAATATTTTAATGAGAATATTTTGTTTCATTTTATGTTATTTCTTCTTCTTAATTGTTTATGTTTTTATTTCTAGCAATAATTTTTTATTGTCTTTTGCATTATTTGCGTTTTTATTTACGTTTGCAATAATTCAGTAGTTAACCTAACTTCGAAGCAGCACTTAATAATAAATACTGTTTTTCAAACCGGCAAATTTCCGGAAAAACTTAAATACAGTTAGTTAGACCTATTCATAAAAAAGGAGACAAAGGAGATGTGAACAATTACAGACCTGTGGCGCTTGTTTCAAATATATCCAAAATTATTGAGAAAATTCTATATGACAGAATTATGAAATTTGTGATCAAACATGGTGTTTTGCATCCAAATCAAAATGGTTTTGTAAAAAAAAGATCTACCATGCGAGCGGCGTTTCAATTCCTAGAGGAGGTTCTCACTGGTATGAGCAACAAAGAAATCACTGCTTGTGTTTTCATGGATTTGTCCAAGGCATTTGACTGTGTGCATCACCGTTTACTCTTGCATAAGCTCTTGTTCCTTCTGTACATCAATGATCTACCAGAAGTTATTGACGGCTTAGCTATTTTGTATGCAGATGACACCTCGTGCATTGTTCGGGAGCGTACCTGTGGACAAATAAAAAATACATTAGAAAATAACTTCAAATTCATACATGCCTGGTGTAAAACAAATAGATTACAACTGAATACCAATAAAACTAACATTCTTTTGTATAACGCAGATCCAGTCGGCTTCAACATAAAATATAACGAAGAACAACTTACTTGTGTAAAACAAGCACGCTTCCTCGGAGTGGTAGTTGATAACAATTTATCTTGGAAACCCCACATAGATGATCTTGCTGCAAGGTTGAGTGGTTTCTGCTACAGTCTGAGAGTGATTTCACAAAATGTCGATGTTCGGACTGCGCTGAGTGTTTATCACGCGTGTGTTCAGTCTCGGCTTCAATACGGAGTTATCTTTTGGGGTTGCGCTGTAGATGCGAAAAGAATATTTATGTTACAGAAGAGATGTGTTCGGGCAATATTTCAATTAAAAACTAGAGACTCGTGTAAATCAGTATTTAAAGACTTTAATATACTTACCTTACCATCGATTTATATACTAGAATCTGCACTGTTTGTAAAAAGTAACAGTGAACTGTTTCAAAAATATGTACCGGACCACGAGCAGAATACACGAAGTAAAGATAGCTTGCATTTGCTACCTCCGCAAACTCATCTGACAAAGGTGCAAAGACAGGTTGTGTGGCAATGTATCGCAATATATAACCGTTTACCCAATACTTTAAAACAAATGCCGCTTTCCAGGTTTAAAATAAAGCTCAAGACATTATTATCTAGTCGGCCATTTTATACGGTAAATGAGTTTTTAAATGCGCCTCATTTATTATAGTTCGTACATTTTATTTATATATTTTATCTTTTATATTTACATATTCAATGTTTGTTGATTTATATGTTTATGTTTTTATATTTTATACATACTGTGACGTATTCTATGCATGTGCATTATGGAATAAACGATATTATTATTATTATTATTATTATTAAAGCTAAAGTGGTAGGTATTTAATTTTCACGAGATTTTCACTTGTTTCAACTCTAACTACACATATTGATTGTGTAGTTAGAGTCTGATTCAAAGATTCAAGGTCTGATTCAGGATCATCTAAATACTAATTGAAATAACCCATCTGCGAATCGTAAAGTAAAACTATAATAGATATAATATTATATTAATCATCACAAATAAATATTAGGGTTGTTCTCAGAGCAATCGCAAATTAGTCAGACGTAATTTGATTGACAGAAAGAAATCCACAACTAGAATCCAACTGATATCACGCTATTTGATTGGCTCTGGCCGCTCTGATTAATTTCGCAATTACTCTGCGAACAACCTATATAATGCCCTTCCCTGCCCTTCTTCTACCTGTAAATCCGAGCTGGACCGAAGTACTCGGCCTAGCGTGCGGAATATAGTATCGATATTTAATCGTAAAGGGGAGACATAATATAGTACGGGCAGTGTACATAGTAAACACAGCGGGTGCAACCGTTTGTCACGCTTTACCCATACGTGTCGAAATTCTTCGTGTGCTTGTTGAGGGACTACGTTCTACCGACTGAATAATGCCTTCTACTTAAACCATATGTTTCTGCAACCATTAAGAATTGAACACACGACTTCAAATATTTAGTTTTACAAATAAACACGACCAAGTAGAGATTGTTGGAACTTTTGATCTGTCTGAAGTCTATAATTACACAGTAAATAAAGCCGGCTAAATTGAAACTTGCATGACCAGTAAAACAAATTCAATTTAACTTTTAAAATCATCTTTAAAATTTTGACAAGTCACCGTATATCTAAGACCAAAGTCTACACAAGCACAACTAATCATTCGGTTTAATTTTATAGGTTTGTTGAACCTGTTCTTTGTTGAAACCCCGCAAATGACATACACAAAGCTCAATTTTTAATATTTTAATTATTTATACACAATTTATACCACGTATTCAGGATTTTTTTCGTTGTACATACTCATTAAAGTTCAAATTGTCTTGTATGTTATTTTTGTTTATTTCGCTTGCAGATACCAGCTGTAAAGTGTTCAGTGAGAAGAAATTTACCATATCGCCATCAGGTACGTTTTCTTTTTTGTTTTCACGGCATAGTAATAATTTCAATAATAACTGGTAATTTGCATTCTGGTTAGTTAATAATGAGCGTTTGGATATTTGTCCTGCAACACAGAAATAAACAACGCAAATGCTTGCTATGGCAATTATGTATTTCTGTAGCTACAGAGTGTTATTTATATATCTATATTTTGATCAGTAAATAATATGTCTTAGTCCTAAGTATAAGAAAACTGAAATTACCAAAAGTATTAACGTTTTAGTTCCCTGAAGTTTTCGAGTGTTATCAAAATAACCAAATGAGCATTATACAATAGAATCACGTTTAGACTACGCAGACGCAACTTCAACGAGATGACACCTTATTCTACAGTTTATGTCGATTAGGTGGAAATTAGTTGACGTGCCAACTTTCTCAAATGTTGAAAATTTTCTCGAATCGTCAAATTGCGCCTGTTGAGTAAGTCGCGGGAGGCAAAATTTCCAGATAACAAAATAGATGGTATAAAGTATTTTTCAAAAATATTTTCATATATACAAGGTGATGGATAAGTAGCGAACCAAGCACTTATTTTGTTACTTTAAAAGGGGACACCTATACTATTACGTTTTTAGTGTCTCCATCTAAAAATAAATCAATGTAATATGGGTTTCATATGTGTATTAAGGTATACTCTATAAAGAGAGGTATTGTCAGTCCGCCATTTTGGAGGTATAAAATGCGTCTATGAAATAAAATTAAATTACCAACTGAAATGTAAAGTAGTCATAGTGTAATTGATACATTTGCTACTTAAAACATGTGAACATTTGAAAACATTTGGTTCAATTGCCTTTAATTGTTGATTTTACAGTTATTTCAACCATTTTGGAAGTGACAATACCTCCCTTTATAGAGTTTACCTTAATGTCTATTTCAAAAGATTTCGAGATATTTATAACCTTGTCTTCAATTGTCTAAATATAGAAATATTTATTTCCTTAAAAGAATCGGAAATGCAAATACATTTTAGCTTAAATTTTATGGGGTTGGATTGCAATCTTGGCTCTATCTAGACATGGTATTAGAACGCCTTCGAAATATACAAAGTGTTCAGTATTGGACATCAAATTTTGCCAAATTCGAACACCGGAAATATAATTTTGTTTTAATAGCACTATATACTAGGGTGAGTAAGGATTCATTTATAAGCGCTGGTCCCATTCATATAGCGAATTACCTTGTCGCTTGTGCTTGGAACGCCCTCTTCACTCCTCTGTTCCTAGACAATCCTTCACAGTCGCAAGTCAGTCGCCTAGCATACGTGCTCGAGATATCAGCTCGACACAGATTTATGGAAACACGTAATACATCTTATTTGATTTTTGTCCTATTGATGGACTTTAATCGTTGATTATTTCCAAATAAATACTTAAATGTAATATTGTCGTATATGAAACAAAGAAAACGTTCTTTATTTAAAAGAAAAAATTACGAATTCCAAAACTAAATAGAACATCAACTTTTAAAGGCAAATTCCAAAACGAAAGCATGTTTTCTAAATCTAATTAATGGAATTTTATGTCAAAATGAATCGTATTTGTATGTGTAAAAAATCAGTTGAACCTATTATTATGATTAGAGTTGCTCACTAGCGCCAACGGGCAGTGGCAGAGGTTCGATACTATCCTCAATATAACTGCGAGTCTCAACCAGATCTGTTGTGTATACATGTACGCTGCCGTAAATACTATTTCGTAGTTCTACGTTTGTTTTAAAAATGTTGCCTACGTCGCGAAAACGACCAAGTTTGGACAAAGTTACAGAATTTATAGCAAAAATGCCTGACCTAAATTATGATGGCGTTAAAATTCAATGTATAGTTTATAATATCCCTTTAACGTGTTGATCCAAAAGGGATTGTCTACGTCACGTAAATAGTAAACAGTATTCTTAAAAGAAAATTGCATACGACACTATGACAAATTTAAATTAATTTATGTGTTACCTTTATTGCATGTAATCTACCGTTTAATTCACTAGACAAGGAAGCATATGTCTTCTTTTGGAATAAATATTCGGACTGCAAATTACCAAGTCGGGCATCGTTACAAAAAATTGTGCCATCTGCTCATGTTGAAAAATGAATTAAATCGGAGTTGAAAGATAAAAAACTATGGTTATGTGTGGAAGAAACAACAGATCGTAAAAAACATTCTGTGGTTTTTGTAATGGTACGTACAATGGAACCACATCAATCGTCACCTTCAGTTCTATTAGCTTCCAGACGAATACAACAATGTACTGCCGAAGTAATTTCAAAATTAGTGTTAAATACATTGGGAAAGTTTGAACTTTCAACAAACTGTTGATGTTTATGAGTGATGGTGCCGCAAACATACTTTCTGCAGGCCGGTCTCTTAAAAAACATTGTGCTAACTTGTTACATATTACGTGTAAAATTCATGTTTTCAGTCATGTGGCAGATAGTATTAGAAAATGTTATCCTGAGGTAGACGCTTTAATAGCGCATACAAAAGCAGTGTTTGTCAAATCCCCAAAACGTATTCGCAAATTTCACAGACTGTGCCCCCGTATGCCTGAGCCACCAGAACCTATTCTTACACGTTGGGGAACATGGTTACAGGCCGCGTTTTATTATCATAAATATTTGGAGAATATTAAGAACGTAGTTTTACAATTCGATCCAAAGGAAGCTGCGGCTATCAAGGAAAGCCAGTCGAAATTTCATGATAGTCAGGTTAAAACGGATTTAAGAACTATTCAGAACAATTACTTCGGACTAGTGGAGGCAATAGAAAAATTATAAAATCCTTCGGTGTCGTTAGTGGAATCTCTGCAAATAGCGCAACATGTTCACGCACAACTATGCGCGGTAGAAGACTCAAAAAATTGTTGTGTTCTAGAAAGGTTTGAAAGTGCTTTAGGGAAAGATTCTGATTTTGGCATATTAAGACAAATTTGTGAAGGTGCGTCAACAGAACCGTTAAGTTGTTCCAAAGATTATTTTAATTACGCAAATATAACGTCACTAGATGTAGAACGTTCGTTTTCTGCCTATAAACACTTTTTCCTCACGTCGCACTCGGTTTGCCGAAACAACTGTGGAAATATATCTAATGTTGCAAATATTTAACAGACATTATTCACCTTGTGATTTCACGGAAGACTCTTAAGACGGTAAGTGTTTGAGCACATATTATATTTTATTTCTGACCATTTATTTTATGTAAACTTTTATGCGGCCGCCACTGGCTGTTGGCGCAAATTGAGCAACTCTAATTATAATAGAGGTTCAACTAAGCAGTCATTTGCTTATTATTAGTGTTGGGCAATTATGAATGATATGATCGAGATATATCGATTATACCCGAATAATCCATCATTCGATTATGGTTCAGAAATCATTCATTATTTGTTTTGACTGCGCAGGAGCACACAAACGGATTACGATTCGAGATCTGTATTCGAAACTTCGAGGTTTCGAGTTTCGAAATAATTCATTCGTTACTCGGATTCTGTCAAATAATCGAAATCGTTAGTAAATTTCGAATGACCATTCGATTATTTTAAACGATTATTTCGATTAATTCCATTATTGAAATATATCGATTATGCTCAACACTACTTATTATTATAAGAACATAATTAAAATGAAAACTATTGCACAATATAATTTCGAGACACAAACAAAGCAAATCAAAAATAACCAAGGAGAAAAGATCGAGAAAGGCAAGGATGATCAATTAAAGAAATAAACTAGGGATATAATGCATGACTAGAGTTAAACTAGAGCAGTTACTGATTCTGATTCATTTCCCTCGCGCGACTCGACGCCCCTTTTACGTTCATAGCGAGCAAACGTTGCAACAGTGTCGATATATTTTAGCGGTTCACTTTACTACGAAACTTATTAATGCAGTATGTGTTTATCGTATAGAAAATTTATAATAATAATAATAAATAACTTTCGAACACATACACAGTACATAACAACATACGACAATGTATGACCGAAACATGACGAAAGCAACAAACCATAAAAAATAAATTCTAAGAAAATAAGCCATCTAATAACTTAAGTAGTCTTTTTTCCATATGATTAATAAGGCCTTTACTTTAAATTTAAATAGCGAAAAACGAGAAATAGCAATAAATTCTGTTGAAAAAGAGCTGTGGTGTATGGTGCTGTAATCGTTATTTGCAAAAGGTTTTCTATTATTGTAAACAAAACAGATAACTTCGAGTATAAATAGGTCGTAAAACGTCAATATTTTATTAGTTTTAAAAGTGTCTCTTCAAGATTCCCTCCAGTTTAGACCGAACTTAGCACGTATTGCACGTTTCTGCATTAGAAATATCCTATTGACGATCTTTGAGTTCTCCCAATATATATCGAGTCTTAGAGCAAAGATTTGAGTAATAGAATGTCTTTAAGATTAAAAGATTACATGATTGCTTGAGATTATGTAAAGCATAACAGGTATATTTCTAACTTTTTTGTACAGTAATGTTAGTATTACTTGGTTACCGCGACAATAGTAAACAAAACATACTAACGTTGCCGTTCTGAAACTATGGATTCAAAATTTCGATCCTATGTAGCTACTTACAAAATGTATTTCATAAGAAAGGAGTTAATACGCATGATTTATGTGTGAAATTAAGGATAGCGCGCACATTCCGGAATGTAACGGTTAGTGCGATAAGAAAAGAGCAGAACAGCTGTTACAAACGATTGTGGAAATGTAACAAGAATTAATATCAATTCTGGCAATAAAAATTACAATAAGAGTTATTATTGTGTTTTTAGATTTTTTATTTCGATTTTAAATTTATCATGAAATATTTATGTTTACGTCACGTGAACTTTTATTAAAATATTGTTTCACTTGGGCGTCGTCGGTTAGGATTGTACAACTTGCTAGCTGAAATACACCATCACTTTTTCCTGATACATAAATCATATCTATCATCAAACACTTTTTTACTTAAGCTCGAAATTTTGAATCAACAGTTTGCAAACGTCAATGTTAGTTTCCTTTCTTTACTGCTGTTGTGGTAACCAAACAATACTATCGCTAGAAACTGCTTAGATGCAATATCCATATGTAAGACACCGTTGAATGTAAATATCTTTTTTACTTTAATGTTAGACGCATACTTCATTATACAAAAAGGTTAGATATGAATTTCTTGTACGGCAGATACAGAAGGAATATATGTTACTATTTCAAAAAATGACATTTTCCGGTGTATAAATTTTGTGTTCAATGCAGTATATCCATCCAGTATATTTGGAAGGCATTCTGATGCCATGTTTAGATCGAGCCAAGTATGCAACTTAACCTTGTAAAAATTTACGCCAAAACGTATTTGCATTTCAGATTTTTTTAAGGAAATGAATATCTACATTTAGGTGATTGAGTGTAAAATTATAAATATATCCAACATACATACGAAGCCCATTTTACACTGATTTATTTTTAGAAAAACTAAAGCATAAGTATACAGGATATTCCATTTAAAGTAACAAAGTAGGCACTTGGCTCGCTATTATTCACACAATAAGTACAATTTACAATTCTAGAAGGTTGGAACATCCTGTATACTTAGATGCTTCTCTTATTTGCACGCTGTACATAAAATAATTAAGCTCATTTTATATAGTCAACATTGTATTCATTAATCAATAGTAATCACGTCTAATTATTTGTTTGTAATGTGGCACCTCTAGTAGTACTACATTACATTCACACTTCATATGTTGTATGTACATCCGGACATAATTGTGCAATAAAGTAGCAATCAAGCAACGCAGTTTACATGCTATTTTCAGTCCCCTCGTCGATTAATTATATCGCTTTTCTCGTTAATAAACGAATACTTCGTCAAATTTTATCAATAAGACGCAGTTTTCGCATTAAAAAAAGGATAGGATGTACATTTTACGCATTACAATCTAAAATAGTAGCAACGACAAGGCGATAAACAAAAATTAAACGGATGCACTTCGAAACACACGCTTATACGTCTATTTGGACTTAAAACACGAGATCTGTAAACTTCAAACATTACGTTGTATACTAGTCTCGATGGAAACTGAACGCTTGACATTGGTGGGACCAAGGGGGTGGGGGGAAGGTGGCGGGTTCTTTCCAAGCTATGCGTGATGTGTCCGGTCATACGGCGGTTGACCCAGTAGAATCAAGTCTGGGATTTGTGGCCGTTCGAGATACCGCACGGTTCACGAAGTTTAAAGTCGAGAAAAAAGTATCAAATGGAATGGAACAGGGGCGTATTAAGTATACATTACGTTGGGTGCACACGAAGCGGATATTTAACAAACAAAACGCGAACGTTGTCCTTTAGCGCAGACAGTGCCGCAACATTTAACGAACGTCGGGAAGGTGAACTGTTTCTTGTTCACAAAAATGGTTTTTGCAAGTGAAATATACACATTTAACTTTTATATAAAAGTAAAAATATTTCGAAAAACGTAAGGTTTAATTTTTTTGAATATATGTGTAATAATACAATTTTAGATAATGTTTATTATAATAAAATTTTGTACACATGGCAAACATGAATCTGTACAACATTTGTTACTCGACAAAATATTTAAACCAAGTACTAAATTAGAAAAAGGAATTTATCACATTTGATTGTTAAGCAGCCCTATAGAAGGTATTAGCCTTCTTCAATTTTAAATCTAGCTTAATTAAAAGCAGATGGAATCTCTTTGCTGCTTTTTTTTTACTTCTTTTGTAAGTGCGTTAATTCCCAATTCACTATTACAAAAAAAATAGCGAACGTTTACATCCTTCCCTATATTTACAACCGATACGGGCACCTTTCAAAAGAGACCGCTAATGTATGAAAATGCCAATGCTTCCAAGACAATGGCAACGGCTTCAACACGGGCGAGTTTCGGTTATGCGTGGATTCTAGACAAACGAGTTATAACATGGTCACCACCCAGTCAATGCCCGGTTACAACGCGGTATGGTCATGCGTGCCCCTGACCTTCATTTGTAATAACCTAATCAATGTTAATGTAGACCATGTTGTAATAATTATTAATAGAGAAATATAGTATGAGAAACTAAAATTACTTTTCCTAAGATGTGGAAGGCAATTGAGATGTAAACACTACGTTACTTAATTGTTGATTCCGGGCTACTCAGGGTTCGAGGGAAATGAGCAAAAAATCAGAGGACTCCCTATTGGCAAAATATACCAAGATAGAATTAGGCGAATACGAAAATTCTTATTAGTAGATCACGCAATTCTAAAATATTACTTACATAAACTAGGAAAACCTGAAGATTAATTCTGTCGTCAATGCAATGAAGATATGGAGACGGCAGAAGATATTCTATGCAAACGTGTTGTCATTAGTTACAAACAACATCCATATTTCAGTAGACCATTCTTAACACTTACTGAATTGAAGGAAGAAGATCCTTAAGTAGTGGTAAGCTTGATCAAAAGCCTCCAACTATTCTAATACACGTAAGGACATTGTTATAATAGATTTATTTAGATCGCAGTAACCAAAGGCATCGATACCATTGCTCGTCTCAATATTTATAATAAGATATGGACAAAACTAGATATTCCTTTTCAATATCCTACGATATATTCTTCAGTTTGCCACGTTTTATGCACATATGGTATTGAATACTAAATAATTATATTGGCCTGTCCTTAAGAGGTAAGTTCATGTTTGGTTCTGTTTTGATCTGGACTATGTATATTTCAACAAACTTTATTTCTTCAAAGAATGTTTGAAATCACATCGTTATGTCCGAATTTTCAGCTTTCCCGTTTTTTTCACAATTAACTGCTTAAATCCGTTCACAAATAAATTGATTACGGATTCATAATAACTAAAGCTGGCCACGAGCGGTACCGCGCAGTAGCGTAGAGTCGACCAGGCCTCGTGTTCCACTAGAGTTATTCTGCTAATAGAGATGTTTGCTACCTCAAATAATTTCGCTCATCTTTTAAATAAAAATTAAATAACACGTGCTCAAACACTTACCATTTTAGGAGTCCTCCGTGAAATCACAAAGTGAATACTGTCTGTTAAATATCTGCAACATTAGATATGTTTCAACTGTTGTTTCGGCAAAACAAGTACGGCATGAGGAAAAAATGCGTTTATATGCAGAGAACGAACGTTCTACATCTAGTGACGTAATATTTGCGTAAGTAAAATAATCTTTCAAATAACTTAACGATTCTGTTGACGCATCTTCACAAATGAGTCTTAATGTGCCAAAATCAAAATTTTTCTCAAAAACACTTTAAAATTTTTCTAGAACAGAAACATTTTTTGCGTCTTCAATCGCGCATAGCTGTGCGTGAACATGTTGCACTATTTGTAGAGATTCTTCTAACGGCACCGCAGGATTTTGTAATTTTTCTATTGCATCTGCTAGCCCGAAGTAATTGTCGTGAATGATTTTTAAATCCATTTTAACCTGACTATCTTGAAATTTCGACTGGCTTTTCTGGATAGCGGCAGCTTCCTTTGTATCGAATTGTAAAACCACGTTCTTAATATTGTCAAAATATTTATGATAATAAAACGCGGCCTGCAACCATGTTCCCCAACGAGTTAGAATAGGTTCTGGTGGCTCTGGTATACGGACGCCCAGTCTGCTTTGGTATGCGCTATTAAAGCGTCTACCTCAGGATAACATTTTCTGATACTATCTGTCACAAGATTGAGAGCATGAATTTTACACGTAATGTGTAACAAATTAGCAGAATGCTTTTTAAGAGACCGGCCTACAGAAAGCATGTTTGCAGCACCATCACTCACTAACATTAAGAGTTGGTTTGTTGAAAGTTCAAACTTGTCCAATGTATCTAACACTAACTTTGAAATTACTTCGGCAGTACACTGTTGTATTCGTTTGGAGAATTGAAGGTGCCGATTAATGAGGTTCCAATTTGCGTGCCATTACATTAAGAACAGAATGTTTCTTCCGATCTGTTGTTTCGTCGACACATAATCACAACTTTTGATCTTTCAACTCCGATTTTATTTTTGTTCAATATGTTCGTGCGCAGATGGCACAATGCTTCGTAACGATGTTCGACTTGGTAATTTGCACTCCGAATAGTTATTCCAAAAGCAGATAAATGGTTCCTTGTCTAATAAATTAAACGGTATATTACATGCGATAAACGTAACGCATAAATTAAATATAAATTTTTCATTGTCTCGTGCGCAATTTATTTTTGAGGCATGCTTTTCACTATTTACGTGTCGTAGACAATGTTGTCTGGACCAACACATTAACGGGATTTTACAGATTACACATTTAATTTTAGCACCTTCATATATGAAGTCTGGAATTTCTGCAATAAATTTTCGAAGTTTATCCGACCGCGGTCGTTTTGCTGACGAAATCATAATTTTTCTATGACAGATAAACAATTGCGCAAATGACCGGCAGCGAAAATGTCTGTACTGTTCCGCAGACAAAGTAATACTACCGTTCCTCTCGGTCCGAAATGATTCTACGTCGATGCGCGGTACCGCTCGTGGCCAGCGATAATAATAACTAGAGCGGGCCAAGAGCGCCACGCGCCAGGTTCGCAATCAGGCTGCCGGGCGCATATATGTATGTAAACATAGGTAATTTAAATATGTAATTATTAGGACGAGGACCAAAACCACTGTCTATTACGTCGTGAAGACGCGCAAATATACACTGCAGTTTGGGTGTTCGTTGATAAATAGGGCGTTGTTCACAGTGGGCCACTACAAAAAAAAGTTCATTCATCGACGGCTACGAACTAACAGCGCGCTTATTCATTTACGGATGACGCGCTCTATTCATCAACAAATGACGAGTCTGCAGATGTTACGTTTGCACCACTTCGTGGCATACTAGAAACAAGCGTCGGTGTGCTCGCTTTAGTGATTATGTCTAACGTAACTATTAAAAATAAACGGCCATTACCTACGAAAGTTAATAAATTTCTTAGTGAATTTGTGGATTTACACTACAATGGGAGTACAATTTTCTGTAAAGTTTGTAAAAAGAAACTACTGTGTGGAGCAAACGTGATTGTGAAAGACATATAAATAGCGCACACCACAGAAATAAAAGAAATGGTGTGTCACAACAACGTCAATTTCAATTAGAATTACTTTTAACGTTTATGGTATGTGGTCTACCACTTCGTATACTTGATAAAAAAGCATTTCGAAAATTCTGGGGTACATACAATACCGAGTGGATACTACCATCTCGGACAGCGTTACGGAGAGATATTCCACGAATACGTGAGGACATTGAAAATCGAATTAAAGCCGAATTAAAAGATAAACAGCTGTGGCTATGTCTTGATGAGACGACAGATTGCAAAACAAATTCTATTTTGAATATAATAGTGCGCGTATTAGATCCTATTAAACCAAATTTTGCAATTCTATTAGCCAGCAGAAGATTAAAACAGTGTACTAGTAAAGCAATTACGGCCGTAGTTCTCGAAACGTTACAAAAATTTCAAGTGTCAACCAGTCAACTGTTGTTGTTCATGAGCGATGGTGCAGCAACAATGTGTAGTGTAGGCCGTTCCCTTAAAGAAAAGTGTGAAGGACTTTTACATGTTACGTGTAAAGTCCATGCTTTACATCTTGTGGCACAAACTATTCGAGAGTGTTACCCGGAGGTGGATGCATTAATAGCAAACACAAAAAAGTGTTTCTCAAATGTCCTAAAGAGGACTAGGGCATTCCACAGGTTATGCCCTGGTATTCGAGAACCACCACAGCCCATTCTTACGCGTTGGGGAACGTGGTTAAAAGCCGCTTTTTATTATAATGAACATTTTCAAGAAGTCAAATCCGTTATTTTGCAATTCGTCCCTGCCGAAGCTAGAGCTATTAGGATGAGCCAGAAGGGATTTCTCGATATTTCTGTTGAAACACATCTAAAGAATATTAGCAACAATTACAAAGGGTTAGTAGACGCGATAGAAAATTTGTAAAATTCTGGATTGTCGTTGGTAGAATCAGTGCAAGTCGTGGACGAAGTTAGTACATTGTTACACAGTATAAACGATGCAACAAGTGGACGAGTTTTAGCTAAGTTCGATAGTGTTTTAAAAAAGAATCCGGACTACACGAGATTAAGACAAATGTGCGATGGGGCATCTGCAGATTCCTTGACTAAGTCTAAAGATTTTAATTACGCCTGTCTTACTTCGGTAGACGTGGAACGGTCGTTTTCGAAATATAAGAACATTTTTTCGTCTCGGCGAACATCCTTCACCGAGGCAAATGTGGAAACTTATCTGATGGTGCAACTTTTTAAACAAGCCTATCCGCATTATTAAGAAGGATAGAATTTATTTATTATATCTTTATTTACAGTTACATTATTAAGTACAACAGAATAAAAAAAGCGTTCAGTTTCTCAGTTATTTCCTTATTACATCCCATTTACAACGCATACCGTTTTCAATCAAATAAAAAATCATAATGAAAATAAAAACACCTGAGCGTGTACATATATATATCCGCTCGAATTACTAAACATTATTATTGCGTCAGCTTTTATTTTTTTACTCTTGTGTATTAATTGCGAAATATCACATATCTGCTGTGACTCACATATACGCTATTTACAATAAGCGGCTGTTGCGCCTGATTCCGATTCTGTTGGATGGCGCAATTTGGCCCGCTCTAATAATAACGCTCTACGAGACCAAATCTAACATGTAAACGCAAAAGCATTTTTTAAAAATTGCAATTTTTTTCATATGAAAGTTGAACATACCCTACAAATTGTTCTTAAAATAGAAAAAATCTAATATCAATTATTCAAACAATTTTAACTCCCCATGATCAAGTAGTAAATATTTAGATTTTAGTGTAGAAGGTTATGATACTTATGATCTAAATTGTTTCAAATGTCACGAATTTGAAATGAATCATCCAACTCTGTTTTGGTATAAGTAATATATTATACATATGTTTCATGATTTCATGAATCAGACATCTCCTACCGAGGATTAATAATAATTATAGTACATATTGAGAATTTAATCAAGAAAACGAATTATTATACAGGATGGCGCACCACATTTTCGTCGGTTTGCATACGAAAAACGGCAAAATATTTTTGTTAAGAGCTATGTAGGTTCATTGGGAGCAAGATTTGAAATTGTTGTGATATATACAGGCTGCCTGAAAAAAGAAGTTATACACCAAAGTTGCGAAAATTTAAATGAAATACCCTGTATATTATTACATATTTTGATAGTGCGGGCAACTAACTCAAGCCGTTGAAACAATTAACTATTCTTGAAAATGTAGATCAAAATTTAAGAGGAGCGGTTATCTTACGTATTTAAGCTAGAATTTTCTAATTGCATTTATTTTAGTCGAAGCATTAGACTTGATGATAAGATAAAAATAATCCCTAAAAATTATACAAGGTGGACGAAAATATACTTTTGATTTGGACTATCATTAAAATAAATAACTTTCTTACATTAAATGAAATAGCCTGTATTCATTATCGTATTTAAATTCTAATTTTAACCATTTATAAAACCCTACCTATATCTTATATTTTCTTAGTAAGTTAGCATTTTCAATTTCGAATATTCATATCTTGCCATTTATTTTACGAAAGGAGGCTTTAACCGAATTAATGTTACTATTACTGCTCACAAATAGATGATATTTATCAGTCTAACTCAACTGGTTTTTCTTTCATACTAATTAAAAAGAGAAACTATAAATAGCAAATACATACTTTGTTGAACAAATAACAAAGTTAAATACGAAAAAACTGATGTTTGAACGAGTGTTCAAAATTATATCCATCACTTTCAATGCATAAGCGAACTCTTTCTTAAAATGATTGTTTCCGTTTAAACAAATTATTTGGTGTTGTAGAACGCTGCTTTTATTCGGTCTTTCATATTATCGGATGTGGTTGGCGGTATATCATAAACAACCGTTTTTGATATACAGTTACCGACCACTAGGTGTTGATAGAAATTAATTATTCTTACTTAAATGAAAATACAAAGTACCAGTAAAAAAAGTTTTAAGGAGTTTATTATATACATAAAGGAAGATTAAAACATAAAAATTAAAACAAATATGAGTACATAAACAAACATAATTCAATATTTAGTGTGACCCCCTTTGGATTTAATAACTGTAGATATTCTTCTTGGAACTGAAGTGTACAGATTACTGATGAAATCGATAGGTATTTTATACTATTCTTCTCGCAATATCTTAAAACACTCGCTTGCATTCCCGGGTTGCCTCTCAGCTTTTTTTTTGTCTAAATATTCCCAAACATGTTCAATAATAAAGTCCGGGCTCTGGGGCGGCCATTGTATGATTTCTAACACACCTTCTTCTGATTTCTCGTTCAAATAATTTTTTACTATGCTACTAGTGTGTTTTGGGTCATTATCTTGCTGCATCATAAAATTTGGGCCAATTAAACGACGTCTACATGGCACAGCAAAGTCTTTTAAAATTCGCAAATAACGCTGAGCATTCAATTTATTAGTGATTCTCACTAAATCACCAACGCCTGCGGCAAATATATACCCCCAAACAAAAACAGAGCCTCCACCGTGTTTAACAGTAGGTTGTATATATTGAGAAATGTATCTTTCTCCTGATCTTCTTCGAACGTATTGTCACCGTTCTTATGGATATTAAATGATATATTTTCCAAAAGTACAGGTAAATTGCCTTTTATAAATCCAAAAACATGGCGCCATTTAAGTAGCCATCAAAAAAGTATGGACCTACCATACGCGTTCCATTATTCCCCCGCAAACATTAGCAGACCATCTGTGCTAACGATCGAGGGTTTTAAAAAGATCGGGATTTTCATCACTGTAATAATGAAAATTGTCTAATTAATCCGTTATTATGGAAAGTTGACTCATCTGAAAAGAGTACAAAATCTACGAAATGTTCATCTCCTAACTTCTAGAACTCATAAACAAAATTCGAGACGTTGCGTCGGTCGTAATCTTGTATGCGGACTTTCGATTAGATATTCCATAACTAAAAATTTATTTTCTTCTTTTCCGGTGATTGGTTTTTATCGCTCCATTTTTTTTTTATAAGACACCTGAAAACCTGGAGCAGTGATAATAACATCAGTTCCGTCAAAGCCCACTTTCGTAAAATAAATGGCAAGAAATGAATATTCGAAATTGAAAATGCTAAATTACTAAGAAAATATTAGATATAAGTATAGGAAACCTGAATACAATTTTATAAATGGTAAAATTAGAATCTAAATACGATAATGAATACAGGGTGTTCCATTTAATAAGAAAGTTATTTGACTTTAATGATACTCCAAATTAAAAGTGTATTTTCGTCTACCCTGTGTAATTTTTAGAGATAGTTTTGATTTTATCATCAAGTCTAATGCTTCGACTAAAAATAAATAAAATTATAAATATTTAGCTTCGATACGTAAGGCAGGCGTGCTTCTTAAATTTTGGTCTACACTTTCAAGAATAGTTAAATGTCTCAAAAACGGCTTGAGTTAGGTATAGAAAACATAACAGTAACTTGCCTTTATTTAGCCCTCATTATCAAAGTATGCAACAATATACAGAGTACTCCATTTAAATTTTCACAACTTTGGTGTGTAACCATTTTTTAGGTCAAAACTTGCTCCCAGTGAATCTACATAGATCTTAATGGAAATATTTTAGAAATATTTTGCCATTTTTTGTATGTAAATCAACGGGAATGTGGTGCTCCACCCTGTATATTTACAGAAGCATAAATACAGCCGACGTTATTTACATTATTAGTATTAAATGAAGAATAACAGATCTTCTCAATGCGATACCACAAGTTTCATTAGTTGAATTAAAAAGTTTTAATAATAAACTTTCGGAGTATTTACCTGTACGTCTCAAGTCGCCACGAAAGATAAAAGGCACCTTTTTCAGGTTCAAATAATAAGTGGAAATATAAAAATACATATAACAAGAAGAGATGTTGTTTTAAGAAAGCCCATCAAGTAGTTTTGAGAAAAAATGTGGGCTCTTTATAGTTTGTTTGAATGTCGGGTGGGATTTTAAACGATAAGATTGAGACAGAATTGGATTCACTGTAAAATGAAGAAATAGTAACATATTTTAATATTTTGTTCGATAGATTGTCCTTTAAAATTGTGCAATTATATACTAATATTGTGTTTAAAGTCGTATTTACAAGATATATTTAGCATAACATATGGATATATGTATGTATGCAAGTGTTCTTTGTATTTTATTATCCATTATATGTGAATGAAACATAAGATGCACTTGTTAAAACCTCCTATCATTACCAAACCCTTCTGCATTGCCACCCCACTTGTGTTGCAGAGCAACTATGTATGTATAGGTATAGTTTAAATATACTAACAATTTACTGCACTTAAACGTTTTGTAGTACATTTTATTATCCAAACAGGTCTAAATAGGGCCTTTATTTGAGACAATGAAAGCTTTATAAACATCGACAATAAAACAATTAGTTCTATTTCAGTCGAACAATGCGGTTTTAATCTAAAAATATAAAATTTTATTTCATGAAAGATATATTTAGCATTCCATATAAATCGCTGTGAGGTATGCTAAATATAAAAGGATTTATTTCCTAGTATCCGTGTTTAGAGACAGATGGCGCTTTGTGTCAAAATCTGCATTACCGACTGTGAGTAATAACCCTCCGTTTGACGGGTGGTTTGGATTTCTCACTGTTTGACGGGCGGGGTCCCAAAAGCCCAAACTTTTACGTCGCGTTTGGTGCTTAATCCCCACTAAATGTTTCTGATTTAGTGTTCACTTGTTACTTTCGATAGTTTTACGCTTCTGAGACGGAAAATGCTCAGTGGAAAATAATTGGTCTAATTGGTGTAAAAACATTGTTTCGAGAAAAACGCGTTTAAAGTTTTTTTTAAGAAAAATCGTAAAAAAATCTTATCTACGCTTAATCAGCGATGCCTGCACCATACAAAGTACCTTCTGCCTG
This sequence comes from Dynastes maya, assembly GCA_029619315.2. Taxonomy (NCBI): domain Eukaryota; kingdom Metazoa; phylum Arthropoda; class Insecta; order Coleoptera; family Scarabaeidae; genus Dynastes; species Dynastes maya. The sequence goes on from JAROYE020000037.1 coordinate 442,255, forward strand.
ATCCAGAAGTTCATTTTCTTTCAATCTAGCCTGTTTACGCTTTATTCTGTCCTCCTTGTAAGCCTCGGATGAGCGGTGGTTCGCTAACTGTATGCGCTGGTTATCGCGCGCGTTGACAAACTGAAAAGCGATTTCGCCGATTTCGATACCCATTAGCTCCATAATTTTCAAAACTGGTTGAAATCCTTTATTAAAAATGCAGGCTGTGGTAAGACATGCAATTTCAACAATGGCTTTTCCATTAAAAGTGTGTTTAGGTGCCATACTCCAAACGCAATTATTAAAACTTCTGAATCACATCTTGAATGAAATAGGAATTGATGAAAATTTTAAATCCCAGGCAAATTTCTTTACTTATCCACACGAAACCTTGTAGTAGGATAGAAAAACATTGTATACATTCAATGACCTCTTACTACCAAGAAGAAACCTTCAAAAAGTAAACACAGGAAACAGGAGTGCATAAAAATATTCTCGGATACGAAGCAATTGCATATCATTATTATCATTTTTCTTTATCATGTAAGCCTACGCTGTCAATAGGTTGGCATTGTGTTGTCGGTCAAAATTTTAAAGTGTAATATCCTTGTATGCATAAATTTGCATCCATTCATGAACCGTGGACCTATGCGAAGAAATATAACGGACGATAGAGATTTTAATATCTACTAGGTTGTCACAAAAAGATAATAATGTTGATCTAATTCTTTATAGATTATTTATTATTTAAATAAGTGATAAATTCGCTGTTTTATGATCTCTACAATCTAAAAGATGGCTAAGAAATCTTTAGTAAAAGTAATTATGCAGTGATAATTATTTTTTCTAACTTTCCAAATGTGCGCCGACTTCCATATTCCATACAACTTATTGTAATTTTTTCCTAATTTAGGGCAAACCATATGTTCGTAGATAATTAGTTGTATTTTAGAAGCATCTTGACGAAAATCAAATAAAAACACTTTCTCTTTATTATAACTAACTTTCTATACTATTTCTGATTCAATAAAAATAAAATATGTAAAACAAATTAAAACTGGATTAATTGTCTCATTGTCTTAAAGAAGACAATAATTGACGCTAAAGTATCGGCACACTCCGCACCACACACGTTATTATTTGATTACCCAATTCGGAATGTTTCGAGAATTCATAGATTCCATTGTTAACTGTACGACTGAATGATGTGAGAAATTTTTTTAAATTCTAACATGCCTGTTCTATCCCTACTCTCGCGATACACGTACCTACTTTTGCCGTTTATACACTCTAAAACTAAAATATACGGAAAATAAACGAAAAGGTCTCTTGTCTGAATAGCACGGAACGTAAAATATGTGTCCGCTTTACTCTAATAAATCAATAAGGGTTGAGTAGGCCAATGGTCCTTTGTTTTTCACATATTTGTATTCATTTTTATAAAAATAGTTTCGCAAGCGTCTAATTCCCACGGCGAAGTTACGTTCTTAATTAATTTTAGGTTTTCTAATTTAATATTAAGCCCAGTTTCGTGTGCTATGCTTGACGAATCAATTTTTCTGTATCTGTAGCTTGCTATGTGCTCCTCGAACCTGGTGCCGATCGCTCGTTTCGCTTGTCCAATGTAGGCTTTATCACAGTCACTACATGCAATTTTATAAATTCCCTTCATGTCTGGTTTACCTTCTGGATTGCCAAGAAGGTTTTTGAGTATTTCGCGAACTCAAACACATATATATTGTCTTCTAAAAACTTTACTAATACATTTCGATATTCTGTGGAAGTTTCACAAATTTCTTATCGCGGGTTTCCGCCAGGATTAAAGTCATGGCATTTCTTACATAATGCTTATGTTGGAGTTTCTTAAGGATGTAATCGACATGTATAAAAGAGCAACCGTTGTAAATAGCTACATTTTTTATGAATTTAAGTTCTTTATTGTACCTAATTTTTTTTTGCCAACCTTTTAATGGCAGAATGCGTGTCTTAGATTTATATATGGTATTCCTCGATTTAATCACATCTTGCCTGCCCGTAGATGGGCTAATTGGATGACTATTTCGTGCGGAGCAGACTACATATCTTTCAACATTTTCTTTTATTATAAAATTTATAGTAAGAAACCGGGACATCTGTATCGGAAATTAGTCTTTAGGACAGATGTGCATGCAATCAACATAAGATCTAAAGGGGTGCTAATGCGTCCAATTCATAACCTCGAAATGTTCAAAAGATCTTTTTCTTACAATGTCGTTCGTTTGTTCAACGCCATCCCTGGCGCGTTGCACGTGTTGTTATACATTGTGATGTTCAAGGGGAAGAACAGCAGCTTGCTTGCAAATGGCCAATCTTGAACATTTTGGCTATACTCAATGTATTGTATAAGTTTATGTATTTGTTACATAAACTATGCCAATAAACCGCATTAATTAACTACTTGCAGTCATAATGCATCCATTAGTGTTTGTTTCCTTTCTATAAATGTCTATTTCCTTTTTTTTTTGTTTCTAATTACTAAACTACCTAGGAACGGGAGTTGAGTGTTCACTTCTACTGTAAATTTAACAGATTCGAATTTTGAATTAAGTGTCTTGAGAAAATTCGGGATAGTACTTTTCTTAGTACCAAAAACCGCGATAATGTCGCCTATATATCTAAGCCAGGTTCTAAGAAAATATATGGTGTCCTTTTTCATACACGTTTCAAATTTACTCATGTACAAGTTGGCTGTGAAAGGGCACAGCGGATTGCCTGTCACCGTACCCTCCAGTTCCTCGTAAAACTTCTATATGAAAACGATTTTGAGTTACACTTTTATAAATGTCGATCGCATCCTTAAGAAAGTCCAACATAGGCATTATGTAAGAAATTCTAGGACACCCGCGATAAGAAAATTGTAGAACTTCCACAGAATATCAAAAGGTATTAGTAATGTTTCTAGGGGACAAGATAGAGTTTCTAGGGGGCAGTCCGAAAGATAAACAAGATATGAAGGAAAGGTCGGGAATTTATAAAATTGCATGTAGTGATTCTGATCTAGCCTACATTGGACAAACGAAACGAGAGATAGGCATCAGATTCGAGGAGCACATCGCAAGCACAACACATAAACGAAATCGAGCATAATAAATTGGAAAACCTAAAATTAATTAAGAACGTAACTTCAGCGTGGGAATTAAACGCTTACGAAACTATTTATGTAAAAATGAATATAAATTTGCTGACTGAAGACGAAGAACCATTGGTCTACTCAACACTTATTGATTTATTAGGGTAAAGTGGACACATTTTTCCATGAATTCTCGAAACAGCTGTTCCGAAGTAATCGAATAATAATTTGTGTGGTTCGGAGTATGCCGATACTTTAGAGTCATTTGTCGTACTACCTTACAGTCCTTGCTATCATCATTAATCGGTAATAATAGACAGACCAACAGTTTTATGGCAGATCTGCAAGGAAAGTGCTGCGAATTGAGTCTGAAAAAAACATATTGAATAGAGTAGGTATAGAAAGAATCCCCTAGAAAAAAAAAACAACTTGAGCAAAGAGATTTATGGAGATGTTTTCTTCAACGATATGTTGTCTTATGCAGACGATAATTTGCCAATATGCCTGTTATTTAGCGATTTCTACAGGACGTTGATCCTAAGCATTATTTATGGCACGCTAAGCAGCGGTTTGCAGAAAATCAGATATGGGTTGCAAGCAGGCCAACGCAGTTCCCCAATTCAAACCCTATCGAAAAACTTTAGAGGTATGTATATGAGGGATTCACTATGTGCTAAAAAAAGTAAAAACGAAACAAAATTGTGGGATGCTGCCAAGAAAGGAAGTACTATCAAATACTGAAATATAGCAATATTTGTTTCTTTTTTAGTTAAAAATTATAAATAAGTAACAATTTTTGAGCTATTCTTTATACCCCTTTTTTCTTAATTGTTAACCACTGTAGATTCAAAAAGCATAATGATCTACTATTTAGTACCACACACAAATAAAATTAAAACTAACAACATAGAGCCAATTATCTAGTTCTAAACCTAATTAACACTGCGATAAATAATGGTAATTGATAAAAATTACTTAATGGTACTAGGTGGTCTAGTTTCTAGAGCATAGACACTATACAAATGAATAATATGTCTAACATGTTTCGTCACATATACAATTAACAATAAAAAAACTATAGACTTGGAACGACAATAAATAAGACACAAGTCGTATTTTCTGTTGAAAGCTTTTAGTTTGTACGATATAATGGATCTTTAGTGGTATTAATTACGCGTAAAACTATAGGCATATGTGTGGCGTGCCGTGTTTACGGTAATTTAGAATATTTTTTAACTCTAAGTAATTGTTTCTATATGTATAGTAGAGGGAATATAATAATACTTTATACAAAGAATATTGTACATATCTAAAGGTTCAAACACGCATTTAGTGTATTTTAAAATTATACAGAAGCATAAAGTTGTTTTTAAAAGTCGTTTTCAAATCAATTCAGAATAAATTGTGAGTTATAGAATTATATATAGAATTATACGCCATCATATCGAATTATATAAATTATTATCATAGGATTTCGACAATGACCTTCTGACTAAACTTTTATGTCGGATTAAGCATGACTTCATCTAAATGAGAACCTCGATCCACAGAATATGGTTGCTATGTTGAAGGTTCTCTTCACCCTTAGAAAATTGGTGTTTAATGTGCTATTAGTCGAAGGAGAATAATTAAGCTGATACCTTTCATTGACCAACTTAAGAAAGAAGATATCGTGTTTGGTTACTTTCAACAATATACTATACAGCAAGCTTTTCAAAAGCGGTTAAGTTTAAATATTAAGTATACCTTCGATTATGAATGCACCACGTAGCATCGCCTCGGAGGTCATGTACAATAAGAAGTTTTCGTGGACTTCACTTATCGATCATAAGGTTAAAAAAGCTAGTATTGTGTTTGGACAGTGTCGCCGAATGCTGGAAAGACCCCCGCAGAGTAATGATGTGCATCAACAGAATATACGTAATGCAGATGCAATAGACTACTTGGCTAGGTATTGTGGGTGCATTAAGATCTACACTAACGGCGGCAATGGAGGTCCTGTTTTGCCTGCCGCTTCTTTGCTTACTTATAGGAGAGGTGTCATTGGCTACCATAATCCGACTGATTCCCTCCCAACGGTATAAAGAAAGACGAAGTCGTAAGACCTGGTGCCATCTGTGGGAGAGCGCTTGCAAGAGACAAACGCTCTAAAGTATCATGGGATTACCAGTGATGAGCACAATTTATCTCTTTTCGCGGTCGGATTAAAAACCAACAAAGGCACTAGAGCAGAAGCATGTTCAAAGGAGCTCCATCTAAAAGAATTATAATTTTTCAAAGGAAAATCTAGGCACTCACCCTAGTAGCACACTGCTTATTGACCCATAAGATTATAGACAGAAATATCAATCTGTTTATTAACAGCAAGCAGTGTCAGCATTGAACTGACCAATAATGTTGAACCTGCTAGTAGACCGCCACAAAACTTTATTTTTAACCTTTGAAATAAATAACGTAATGTAGCCGAAGGATGTTCTGGAAACGAAGAAGCGGGCAGGCTGGTTGAGGTGGGATTGGGAATGACTTCGCAGCCCAGAATCTTCCATCCGACCGCCTGTGCCTGTGGTTTATGAAAAAAATCAAAATCATCCACAAATATTTCTTGAAGAGGTAGAATGCTGCTGACTTATCCGAACAAGTAGACAGCATTAAAATATCTGAGGTTGTCCAAAAGGAAGCCTCGCATGATTGCGGGGATTCTGATTTGGACATTGCCAGTTAAAGAAGCACCTCCTCAAAATGGGATTAACCAGAGATCTATATGCCAAGACAATAGCTTCGTTGACGGCCTAGAGGACTCTCCAGTGTAGAGAGGATGCATAATGGGCTTATTATGGTTAAATATTATAAGATTTCACATCTTCTCGTTTTTCATAACCATAACCACATGCGAGGAGTTTGATGGAACCAATTCCTAGATTTGAAGCACTAAACCAATTCTTACTGAAACAAACTATATACGGTTTGAATTTGAACTAACAGTACGTGTTTCCCCTTCAACATCGTCTTGAAGATGCCAGCAAAAGTGTCTGGCGAAACGTCGACTTACACTATTTCAACACCACGCCCTACAAACCCGGAAACACATACTGTTAATACAAATTCAGACTCTGGCCGTGAAAACCAGCTGTTATTTATATACGGTTTGTTAAACGAAAATAACATTCACCATTTATCTACTATTTATACATATTGAACTGTAGTTTCCTTTTTTTCACTTTGGAGAAAGATCAGAGGATTTAGATTAAATTTGTTTGCGTCCTTGTTGCCTGAACTAGAACAATTCGCTAGAAATAAGCCAAAAATGCACGTCATAAAGACGCCTTGCTCCGATCCAAAATTAAACAAGTACAAAGTGAATGAATAACAACTTTCTCTCTGACATTGCTTCCAAATCTGTCCAAAACGACGTCATATCTCTCGAAGTTACACGTAAAAGCAACAGATTGCGTCACAACAACAGTTACCACAACAAACAACCACTATACGACAAGCATTTTGATATGCGTGGTAAATGTTGCAAAATTTCCTAGAGCCATCTAACTTGTAAGATGGCATTTTCCCCTAAAACGTGGAATTTTCCTTGTTCCACGAGTCGTATGTATGTATTTTTTTTTCTTGCTCTTGGGAAATATATCGATTCTTCTTGACTGCTTCCCCCCCACCATTATAAGCACGACGTCCATGCGGTGGAGACTAGTAAATCATATGTAGTAGGATAGCTGGATGGTGTATATAGACGAATCTCTGACGTCACAGTCTGAATCAAATGTTATATATCCTTGCGTATTAGTCGACGGAGTTTCAGTTGAAATTCAGAAGCAGTGTTGTTAAATTGTCTTAACGATTGATACATGTAACGGAGTAAAGGTGTTTCGAAGTAATAATCTTTCAATTCTTTATAATTTGAAAATTTTTTGAAGTAAAAACAAAATTATTTACTTGAATAAACATTTTTTTCCATATTAAAAGCATAAAACAATAATTTTTGTTGTGCATATTCCTGTTATACGAAACAAGAGTAATTTTTTTGTGTGTCAATCAACGATAATCTACCCCGCCAGAGTTTATTGTTGGATTATTCGACGCGATACTAAAAACATACATGTAAGTCGTAGATATATTTGATTATTGTTAATCTAGGTCGCAAACACTCTCAAAAAAATACAATTGCAGTACAAGTACGCTATTGTCTTTTAATATCCGTTATTGATGATATATACATGATTGATGTGATATTGATTGTAGCAATAGAGATATTTAAACATGTATTTATTGAAGATAATATCGGTATATAATATAAGGTCCTCTACGTTTTGAAGAAAGAAAATTTTTACCACGTCGAAATGTAGGTAAAAGTAAAAATTATTTTGAATAAATTTCAGTAATATATTGTAAGATTTACTGTTTATCAAAAAGAACTGGTAATTATAATAATAATAACGGGTGTTAGCGCTGATCATATCTAGAAATATGTGGTTTTCAATTTTAAACAACTAGGTTACTTTAAGAAGTCCTACCAATGGAAGCAATAAAATTGTAATTGGAACAACTGCATGTAATTTTTTTTGTCTTCCTATGCAAGCTCATTTGCATTTTGTGGTCCAAAATTCCTTTTGCATTTTTTGTGTGACCATTATTGCCATGGTTGATAACTTCTTTAGAAAATATAATTCTTTTTCGCGTCTACTGTTCAGTTAAGAAGAATCTGCCAGCTCCTGCACACTTAATTCTTCTTCGTGCTGTCTGAATACTATCAGAAAAATCTGTACGCTTGCAAGCTTCAATACCCATAGCTAAAGGATTCTGTCCCACAAAAATGATTAAATTGTGTACTTGGACCATTCAACTTTTTAATAGAATAAAATTATTGCCCTCATGGTTTTTCTGAAATACTTCACTAAAAACCTTTACCACAATACTTCACTCGTACTGGACGTGAGTTTCAATAACCAAGTTATCATCAGCAGTCAAACTGAATTCAGTTTTACTGCTGGTGATAGTTTGGCTATCGAAATGTACGTCCTCCGTTTAGTGAAGTATGTATTTCACTGTTCCAGTGCCACAGAGTTCGAGTACTTGTTTATTGTTTACTCATTGTTTTTCGTTTTTTTTTAAATTTCCAAAAGTACATACCGCGTGCGTTTGACTACGCAGCAACTGCTTTTACAAAGACCGTCTTTTTATTTAGAATAGAATCACATGTTAGCAGACTCACAAAAGTCTAATATGCCCAATTCATTACTCATTCCAAATATATATATTTGGCATACACCATATTGCATCTGACTCAGATAACTTTATTATTTGATTATTAAATGTAATTCACACTTACAAGTACTTAGCTGTGATCATTAAATTATTATCACCATCATCGCAATGGAATGCTGTATCTAAGTAACAAATACTTACGGATTTTTTCACGTGAGTCGTAACTAGGTAATTTATAAGTCAAATATTATTCTTTATTTAGGATGTAAGTCCTAACGAACAATTTAATATTCGCCAAATAATTTTGATTAGTAGTTAAAGTTTTTAAGATGCACTATTGCTGAAAAATCCAATAAAAAACGATAATTTAAGTAGGTATTGTAAGCTGGTGTTTTGCATGTGGTTTATTGCTTTTGTATCATTAATGATTAAAATGAAATAATTAAATTAAAATTATTTTTTCACAGCTTAAATTTACATAAGCATTTTTATGACCACCACCGTGCGTATGCAACGTCAGACAACAACCTTGACATGTTTTATGATAAAACAAGAGAGATCAAGTCAGAGAAAAGAAATTTATTTATTCATAAATATAACTTGATGCTCAAGAAAATATTTTGAAAACCGGGTAAATGAAGTTACACATACTAAAAACATTTTTCCACATGTTTACACTATTTTTCTACATAGACCATTAAAATTGTAATCATCTAACTCAAACTAAACCATTCAAAACCAAAATTAGATATTGACAACAATTCTTCGTACCCAGAATACGTCGGAACGTAACAATGTTGTTTTTCGAAAACAAAATGTCGAGATTTGGGAAAATATCACTACGATAAACAAAAAAACACATTTTTCTCAAACTTTTACGTCTTGTTTTTGCAATGACTCCCACGGAGTTAAATTTATTCCTCTTTCTGTAGCATGGTCTAGTTTAAATCGGTATTACATAGATTCGTATCTTCTCCTAGGCGCCATTAGATACAACTTTTCCGGCCACGACATACAGTTGGCATCCGTGAGCTGTGTAACATTAGCCTCTACGCCCAAGTTTGAATGACCGGGCTTTCGTTTAGATGTTAAAGTTTGTATTGTGCGAGCTTCCCAGCCAAATAGCCGAATCACATGCTTCTAATGACATTCTGACGCTAAATAAAACTCTGTAGCAGTCAAGAGACAACTGGATACACGACAGAAATTGTTGCGTATGAGTTAATTGTATTTTGTTACGTAATATGACTCTATAGATAGTTTACAAACTATATTTACAATTTTATTGATGACTGGTTTGGTCTAAAATTTGTTTGTAAATGAATTGAAATTAGTGAAGTATAGCTTTTTTGAGTAAATCAGGAGGATATTTAAGTAAAAAATTCATATTACATTTGTTAACACTCTAAATACTTCTTAATGGTATTTGTATGGGAATTCGGAGTCACAACTTTTCAAAATCATAATCAACTATTAAATAGTTACAGAAGCATTAAGAATGTGCCTTTGAATGAATCGTTCCCATAGAATTGATTGTTTCAAGTCATACAGCCCTACCTCTTCAATTTTCTTAGCTTGTAAAAAGAGCAAAATAAGTTTTGTGCAACGTTTTAAATACCGTAAATTATAAACCATAAAATGTAGAGGATCGTATTTGTTTTTTAGGTTAAAACAGTTTAATGTCTCTTTAGCTCTTCTGATTTTTCAAGCATAAGTTGGTTAAGAAAAAAGTAATGTTTTTCATACAATTTTCTATGGAAAATATAAATATCTAAGAAAAAAAACTATATGTTTCATCCAACTAACACTGCTTCGAGCAAACTCATTCCAAAAGAATTTTATTTAATATTAGTAATCGAAAGGCTATAAAATAGAACGGTATACAAAATTCAATGGTTCTATCTACCTTTCAAGGTCCTTTTAGTTTATTTTTGTTGCGTTCAGAAACAAAATCGATGAAGCGTCGCTAGTCGATGAATCACACATTGAATATCTGTAACATCTTTAGACCTGTGGCGTTCTACTGCTGCCAAATTATTCAAATGTACTTGGGAGATTGTTTAATTAATAAGAGAGTGAGTAATAGAGCTTGGTCGAGGTCTATTTGGACTTTATTTATTACTCACAGTGCGTGGATAAGTGAAAGTTTCCTATAAAAATATAATATGGATTTTGTCTTTACGATGGACCTGCTGAAAAAAATAAACTCATTTAATTGGACAAAATCATATCATGATGAATAAAACTTGAATTAGGACTGTATTATGTTGAATAGAGAATAGGGATACTATTTTCATCTGGTGTCCTTTGAAAATTGAAGTTGGATTCAGATCCAGTAGACAAGATTTGGTCAACTTAAAAGTGTCGGGGTGGGATTTTGGACATCGACCAAAAGTTGGCGAGAAGTGTAGAGTAGTAAAGAAATCGCATTTTGTGATGAATCCAGGTTTTGTTGCGTGTAAGGTAATGTACAAAATTTTGAAAGTACCTTTCAAAAATATTTAGTTGATTTGGAGCAAAATTAGTAAATATTTAGTTGATTTGGAGCAAAATTAGTAAATTTCCTTTTGAAATATAATGCCAACGCAAATCACTCAAAACAAAAACAAGTTAAGAATCTAGTAAATATTTGTTCGTTTATTACAAAAAGTGCCTGTCAGTCAAAAATTCATCAAGAAACAATAACAATATAGATTAGAAATCATACAAAGTCAAAAAAAGAAAAATAATCCACCATGTGCAAGTCTTTCGAAATATATTTTGTAATAATTTATTTTGGAATGGAAGATTTTGATCGTAAAACATCACCTTATTGTTAGTACAACAAAAAAATTGTACAAAAAGTGGTTTTCCGAAAGAAAAAAATGAGAAAGCAAATAATTTCAAAAGGGGAAAATCCCATCCAGCGCCAGAAAGGGGTGGGATGTGTTGATGACGTCTTTTACAAACCTTCCCCTACTACTACGCGCTAGCGTAAGCTTCCATGACAGGCGTTATCGATCCGGGACGCCTCCAAATCGTGCCTGGACGGAAAATTACCGGCGACGTAGACTTTTGACCCAGTCTCCACGAGTACATGCATACAGGGTTAATCAAATCAAATGCTTGGAGCCTTCGAATATCTTCGATACTTTGGCTATTTGGATTTCAATACCATTTTTTATACTTAAGTAAATGCAAATGCTGAATACGATTCAAGTACCCATATTCGAATCAGACATCCGGTTTTACTGAAAGATGATTTGCTTGTTTTAATCTACAGTGACCGTCAAATAGTTGGTATCAAATGGAAAAAAAATATTTATAATTTTTTTGAAAATCAAGTCCTGATGATAAGAAATGTTTTAAAAAGGATTACCAATTAGTCAAATAAAAATTATTACGTGGCTTCTGCATTTACTAGCTAATATAGAGAAAAATTTTACTAAAAGTTTTTTTGATGTTATAAATTTTAAAAATGTACTAGTAATTTTTTGTTATTTTAACCCTTTCATGCATGTATGTATTTTTACCCGACATTTCACATCCACTACTTTTGTGAATTATTATTATTATGAATTTACAAAAATTATAAATTATGAAAGTAAAATTGAAAACTATGTAAATAACTTTATTGAAAATTAAAACAAATAATATTTTGAAACAAGAAATATTCTATTTTTCAAAAAAAAAACTTAAAAATACAGTGAGCGAAATTAGTCTTCATACACCAACATAAATCACAAAGTATAAGCATTAATATATTATTAATGCTTGAAAAATTGAACGAAATAATTGCAAGTTGTACACTGAAATGTTGTAAAGTATAGTTACTTTCAAGGAATTTTAGTATTTCTCTTAATATTAAAACAATATTTATAACAAAAACATACATAGTCTACCACTAACGAAAGGTATCTGAAAGAAAGTGTCAAAAGCACAAAAACTAAACTAATATTTTGTGGGCCTGTAATCGCCTAGGCATTGAATATACTAAGTTACTTGTAACAGACATATCAATTTTGGACCATTCTGCAATTAAAATACGCTTCAGTTCTTCTCGGTTTGTTATTTAGAATTTTCGAATACGACGATCCAGCTCGTCCCAAATATGTTCTATGGGATTAATGTCTAGGGACTGTGGTGGAGTTTTCAGCGTATGGGGTGTATTATAAAGCAGCCATTCTCTGACCAAATAGGAACTGTGCTTAGGGTCGTTATCTTGTTGGAAATAATAACGACCTTCTAGCCCTAAATTCTGAGCACTTACTCCCAAGCTATTTTTTAAAATATCCAAGTAAATTTCCTTCGTCATTATACCTTCAATGACATACCAGACATTAAACTGACATAAGTTTAATGTCTGGGGATCTAATGGTCGAAAGTTGGTATGGAGAAAGCAAGAAGAAGCTCTAAATCCCAAAAATTTAAGACCAACCGACAAGCACGGTGGGGGATGTGTAATGGTGTGGGGGTGCATGGTGGCTAATGGCGTCGGACATTTGCACACCTGTTACGGTTATAAAAAAAGAATAGAATGAATTTATCGAATTTAGAGCATGAGAACATGAAAAAATAAACTAACTTATACAATAAAATTTATTATGGACACAAAGAAAGTTAAATATTACAGATAAGTTTTACATGGAAAACAAATAGCTAAATATAGTGCTCGAAGTTTTGCTACATAAACGTAAACGCTATGAGGAAGGGATTCAATGACTCGGTAAAGCAACGGTGTTGAAAGTTTATTTGTCGCTGAAGTCGTGAACGGCCTTTGTACGCTTCATCACCGAGGCGACGACCCGGTATTTGAACCTTTGGGTAAGAATTCCGATGTTCATAGGACGCCACTGAATGTTTTGTTCAATTTGGTCGCCTCGCTGGTGGTGATAATTCAGTTTTCAAAGGAAAGGAAGAAAGGATTGTATAAATATTCAAAACAGTTCAGCGAAATAAGTTGGCAAATATTTAAATTAAGCTGTATATTGAAAGAAAGAGCACTATTAAAAACATTGACGAAATATTACAAAAAGAGACTATTAATATCTGAGGGCCAAAATAATAACTATAATGTTGAATTTTACAAAGAAATGAATAAGTGCGCCAAAGAAATAATCTAATGGTGATAATTTCAACAAATAAGTTATTAAACTGATACACGAAATCTTAAAAATAGGCGTGAAGCGCAGTTTTTAAATCTTAATACGAACGATAATTAACTAGGGAAAATGACAATTAATTACTCCAAATAATTTGATACAAATAGCAAAATGTTAATTATGGCTCATAACGTTACACAGAATGCATAGAATTGCAAATCGCAATCGAAATATTGGACATAGTTTTCTATGCATGTACAGTGCGAGCATAAATTGGTTGAGTTGGTAATCAGTGATTACCAACTCATTTCTTTATGAAACATCATTGTGGTTATATGTGTTAGTTTATTTCTTGCAAAAAGACCAACTAATGGTTTGATCATTGTGTAATTAATTGATATTTGTTTTCAGTATTCTTTTTTACCTTTAGGGTAAAAATGAGACAAGATAGTTAAATATAACTATTTTACAACACAGATATGCACCACTTGTTAATTTTTATTTGTTGTATGTTTTGCTACAAGTCAAAATCACTAATTACAGAACATTTACGATCAGAAATATATTGCAGCGTTTACAAAAACTGCTGGAAATGCTGACCTTGATTCTGTAAACACAAATTCGTTCTTTTTAAGCTTTCAAAGACATTTTGTAGGCACTCTACCGGAATATTTGCAATTTCATTCGCAATGGCTTCTTGCATCTCATCCAAGTTATGTAAACGGTTACGAAAAATTCTATTCTTTAAATAGCCGAATAGAAAAAAATCGGGAGGTGTAAGGTCTGGTGATCGTACTGGCCACAATCCTCTATCATTCTTCCTGGAAAAAATTGTTGCAGAAATTGGATTGTAGCATTGGCTACATGAGGAAGTGCTCCGTCTTGATGAAAATACCCATCTTGTAATTCATCGTCACGTAGTTCATTTATAAATGGCTCCAGTATTATTTCTCTATATCGTTGAGTGTTAATTGTCGCATTGAAAAAAATTGTACCTACTATACGACGACGAAAAATAGCAACCCATACACCAGTTTTAATCGGATGCAAATCAGTCTCTACAAAATTATGTGGATTAACTGCTCTCCATGTTCGATAGTTTTGGCTATTTATATATCCAGAAAGATGAAACCATGCTTCATCTGAGAAAACAATCTTGTCCAAGGTGTTATTGTCATTTATATTTTGTTTAAACCATTGGCAATATTGAACACGAGCTATGTAGTCGACAGGAAATAAGTGTTGTACAACAGACACCTTATACGGCTTCATATGCAAATCCTTTTTAAGTACTTTTATACATGTTCCATATGAAAGACCTATGCAGAAAATGTATAACCAAATACTTATCTAACAGATTTAGACATTCTTAAATGTACCTGTATGCTCAGATAGTTGTCTTAGAGGTTTATTAGGACTCTGTGCCATTCGTGCCTGAACATCTGCCACAACCTCGTCTGTAACTACTGTTGGTCTTCCAGTAGATTTGCCTTTAGACACATTGCCAGTTTCCAAGAAACGCTGAACAATCCGTTCCCGATGTCGTTGAAACTCCGGATAAGTCATATCATTTTTAGGATATGTTGCTTGAAATTGGTTGTAGCATTGTAACGCCTGATGCAAAAGTAGCTAGACATTCGAAAAATTAGGGTAGTAGGCTGTAGAATTTTTTTTGACAACTGAGTCAAACGTCAATGTCTTGTACGAACGCTTCTCTTATCAGAAAATCGTTTATTTGTTAGTTGTAAGAATGAAAATTGCTGCTATTGAAAATTTGGGAGAACATATTTATTCTGCCCTTGGAAGATGGACCCCGGCGGAAGCGGTGAGACACTTTACAAAAGAAAATTTTAGCCGGAGCACCATATATAGCATCATAAAACGTTTTTAGGATGGCAAACCTACTACTAACTTGAAAAAAAAGGCAGAGCGAAAAAGCTAAGTAAGGGTAAAGTTACAAAAATGATGGAATTGATGGAATTGATGGAAAAAAGATTGGAGTATCGCAATGACAAATGGCGGCAAAGTTTAAAGTGTCTCAGTCTTGTATATAAGAAATTTAAAAAAAGAAGGTTTAAAATATTATAAAAGACAAAAAGCACCAAAATATACGGATAGACAAATGAAAATTATTCCGGTTCGATGTAGGAAGATGAGGACCAATCTAAAAATTGGCCAAAAAGTGTTGATCTTAGATGATGAGAAATATTTTACCCTTGGTAACACTAACATCGCTGGAAATGCTGGACTTTACACAAAAAAATAAAAACTCTGCTTCTGACGAAGTGAGATTCGCAGGTAAAGCAAAATTTGAGCCCAAAATTTTCATTTGGATTGCTATTTCAAAAGCCGGTGTTTCAAGTCCTCTCGTAAGAAGTGTGCGTCATTCAGCAATAAATGCTGAAGTATATAGGACAAAATATCTACCAAAACTGAAATGATTTATTGAAAGGTTTCACCAAGCGGATGATATTCTCTTTAGGCCAGACTTAGCGAGTTCGCATTATGCGAAATCTGTTACCACATGGTTAACAGAAAATAACATCGCTTTCGTCCCTAAAGAAATGAATCCTCCAAATATTCCAAATGCACGTCCTATCGAAGATTTTTGGGCAGAACTTAGTCGACTCGTTTATGAGAAGGGTTGGACCGCAGAAAACGAGAATCAATTAACACGTAGAATTAGCAATAAGCTCAAGTAAATTAGTCCAGATTACATCCAAGCCATGATTCAAAAGGTTCCATCTAAACGGAGAAAAATTGAAGAAAGTGGACCTTTTGCCATTTTAAGCTAATGATAATTGTAAACAAAAGTTCTAGTTTAAAAATTAAACCATCGCATATTTTCTAATAGTTTTTGATTAAAGTATAAAAAATGTTAAAAGATGTCCAACTACTTTTGCATCACCCATTAGAACAGAATAAGAAAATGACCCGTCTTCATTTAGAACACCAGTACGGAAATATGCCATCACAATAAAAATATTTTGCTCCGTTGGGAAAGGCATCTTTAATGGAACCTATGTATGATATTTATACATAAATAATATCATAATTCCAACATCAAGTAATTCATCTCCATTACTAGATTTTTATTATAGACTTTGTTTTGAAAAAAACAGATTTTGTACAGAATAAAGATAAAAATAGAAAGAAAAAAATACACGCTGTCAACTACTCAAAATATAAATTGTTAGTGATATTAAAATCGTTACCAACCTAAGTTTGGTTCCAAGTATTGTCAACTCAACCAATCGTTTATGCTCACACTGTATTCGATGCTTGTTTAAAAAATCTGTACAGATATGGTATTCAAAGTGCGTAATAATTATTGCATCAGACTTATTGTTTGTGAAATTCCTAGAAGTCTCATAAAGCAAAGAAGAATCAATATAGAACAATTACCTCGCAGTGATTTCTAACAAATGTCTATAGCTTATTTTGCATACTGACATTGCAGAATAATAATCTATGTATTGCTGTAGATGTAATTCAACATAGAGATTAAGATAAATACTTTCAAAATTGTAAATAGTATTTTTAATTCTTCTATTGCACGTTTTATTATTGGCAATATTTAATTGCAAATATCACTACCAGTAGTAGTCGTATAAAATGTACATATAGACGTGTAAAATATGCGTTGCATTTAATGTTGGTGCAGGCACAGGCATTGGTACATCGGCAGAGGTATAAAAATAAAATGATTAAATTATTTTTGTCCTTGACTGTTGCACGATTATATAAAATGTACTTGTTTGACGTTCGAACAGTTGCTTTTGAGTTGAGTTAAATAACTAAAACTAATGTTTCAAAAACAGATGCAAAATTTTGGTGTTGCCATCAGATGTATATTATATCCCGTACATACATACATAATTTCAGCGATATTTGTGCTTTTATGGAAACAAAAGTATTTTCATATTTGAAACTGTTAGCAGTGGTTATATAACATAACTTACAAGCACTTTATAATAATACAATGGTCAAATTACATATATGCAATAATGCTTCTATATATATACCGTTATACTACGTTACATGAAAATATATTTTATATAAAAGTTGTTTAGTGTGATCCTAGAATTGCTTTCAGTTATGCAAGAAAAAATGTTTGTCAGTTCTGACATAACGTCATGACTTTTCTAATATAGTATTTTTTTAGCTGTTTAATAAACTGCTTTTTCTCGTTACAGCTTATAAAAACTCTTCTGGTTCTTATTTCAAAATTTAAAAAAACAAAAAATAAAAAATAACATTTTAGTTGGAGTAAAGGCATTTATGTTGCATATCAACACTTTGTTCATATATACAGTTGTGGTCATATAATTAGGAACGATAATATTCTGAACGAAAGTAATAAAATAGTTACTTGATCAGATGAATGTGTATTTGAATTCAATTTTTATACTTACAGAAAACAATTAACATATGTTCCGAATTAATTTTATGAAAATGGTTAAGTACAAAAAGGAAACAAAATCAAATATATATAGCACTGGTCATATAATTAAGAAAGACAACAATAAAAACAAAAAAAATACTCTAAACAAATATTTTACAAAAGAGAGATGGGAAAGCATAAATAGTAGTAATATTTTGTAGGAAACCCTTTATTTCGTGAAATGGCTTCGCCTCGTTGTATCAT
Organism: Dynastes maya; assembly: GCA_029619315.2. Taxonomy (NCBI): domain Eukaryota; kingdom Metazoa; phylum Arthropoda; class Insecta; order Coleoptera; family Scarabaeidae; genus Dynastes; species Dynastes maya. The sequence goes on from JAROYE020000037.1 coordinate 460,283, forward strand.
AGACTCGACAAGTTGAGCGCAACGTTGTTGGGGAATGGCTCGCCAAGCATTCACTGTTTCCGTAAAAAGTTCGTTTGTATTTGTAATATATTTTTGTCGCAAGGTGTTCTTAATATCGTTCCACAGATTTTCTATGGGATTTAGATCCGGATTGCATGATGGCCAGTCCAAAACAGTTACCGCGTTCGTAGCAAGCCATTGTTTTACTGACCGAGCAGAATGTTTTGGATCATTGTCATGTTGGAACTTCCACACCGCTGGTAAATTGTCCTCGGCGTACGGTAACATGACCGTTTCCAAAATATTCTGATACATATCCTTATTCATAATACCTTGAATTCGGTGAATTGACCCAACACCATGCCACAAAAAACAGGCCCATACCATAATCGAACCACCACTATGCTTCATTGTCTTCTGGGTGCACCTTGGGTCAAATTCTGTTCGTGGAGATCGGCGTACATATTGTCCGCCATCGGATCCAAATCGATTTATTTTTGTTTCATCCGACCATAGTATGTGCTTCCATTGATCGATGGTCCAGCGTTTATGAGTGTTTGCGAACTCCATTCGCTTCCTTCTATTACGCTTGTTGACAAGTGTTTTTTTTCGCGCTACTCTGCCAAATAATCCACCTTCGTTTAGGCGACGTCGAATGGTTCGTGCTGACACATCGACATCACCCATTCCTACAAGTAATTCCTGTCGAATCTAAGTAGAACCTAGGCGTGGATTTTTCTTCGCTAGATGTATAATTGCAGCATCCGTTCTTGGTGTAGATTTTCGAGGTTTATTCTTCCTTTTTATATGTTTTATTGTTCTGTATTGTTTATAATGACGAACACCATTAAAAACAATTGTTTTAGAACATTTTAAATGTTCCACTGTAGTTCGTACAAATTCAATATGCATTGTCGCATACCGACGTTACAACTTTTATTTCTTCCCATATCGAAAACTAAATAATACAACCGATCTATAAACTACGAAAACTAGACTCAAATTGAGTATATTTCCTCTCGTTCCTATTTATGTGGCCATTTGCACTTCTGGGAAGAACACCTGCACTCTTTTTCCTGGAAAAGTGTCTCTCGAAATTTTATTTGCACAAATGCTTTTCATTCTATAAATAATATTCTTTTATGAAATATTGTACAGATTCTAATAATGGAAAATTCCCAAAGTGATAATTAATGAAATTATGTCGACCGTTCTCATTTATATGACCACAACTGCATGTATACGTTATTTATTTATTGTCGAAAAACCATTCCGACATACAGTAACATAAAATGGTAATTTTAGCCGAAACTGAAGCAGTAATAATTCTAACGATGGTTAGGTATGGTGATTGTAAGAGAACACAACAGTGTGTGCCCTTTTGAATGAAGAATACCCAAATAGGGCACCAGTTACTCAATCTGTTATGAGCAAAACTTTGAAGCGTGTTAGAGAGATATGTCATGTGAAGATTCATCCTAAATCTGGAACACGGAAAATTGCAACTAATGAGATTTATTCTTAATTTTACTGATGTAATTAAATTTAAATAATGAAATAAAAACCTCATTGGACGCCGGTAGGATACCATTCTGTATCAAAAATGAAGTCATGGCGTCATACAAAATTGACAACTTGTATATGAAACATTTTTTCGTGAAAGATGTGCCGTAGTTGTTGTAGAAACATTACTCCATACAATTTAAACACGCTGTATACTGAAAGTAAATCAAAAAGTACATTTTAAATTCATTTTTTCCAATGATTTGCTGAACAAAATACAGCAAAAGGAAAACAATGAATAATTCGTAGTTATAGTTGCATTGTACTACGTGAACAGTTCGGAAATTAAAAGAAGAAAATAGCTGCAATTTATTTATTTGTAAAAATTACTATTTTTTTTGTCATACTTCAAAAATTATAGCTTAAAAAAGGTTAAACTGTCTATTAAGCCTACAACTTTCTTATTTACACTTTTTTTTCTAAAGTCAATAATAACTAAGGTTCGACAAACGAGTGCAACGTCAGAGGCGTATCGCGCAAAAGTAGATACGTGAGATACAGTATTATTAAAAAATAATATATTCTTACCTTTTATTGACGTCTTGATGCCACTGCGACAAAATACTACAGCCTCTGACGTTGCAGTCGTTTGTCCAACCTTAATAATAACAGAAGTATAGGCACCGACCGATATAACAAAAAAGGAGTTTATTTCAGATATCTAGTTAGCCGCGCATTTTTTTTTAAACAAAAGGCTCATTCAAATCAGCTGGTAAGACCTGAGTTCTTTCCCCATTTGCTCGTCTCTCTATCTCCGCTAGTTTCCGAGATCCCCTTACTAAACATCGGAAAAAATTCATTCTGTATATGCTCTTTTCGATGACTTGGTTGTTCTTTTTATTGGACTCGTTTAATGTTCATATAAATATCAAAAGCGAATTCATTTAAAAACTACACAATAGTGTGACAAACCAATCTTAATGTAGTAAGAGATTTTTCTGAAATTCCTTGCAATTGACAATAACCTATTGGCAGCTTTGGAAGAACCAAAACACTTGAATAAGTTCTGATTGATAATTTAGCACGCTATATGTTCTAGACAAAAAGTAATTAATTTCTTTATATCTCAAATTTTCAAAAAATAAGGAATATATTGATATTCCATTGCTTAATGAAGCATAAGTTTGATTGCCTCAATATTTAGGTCATCCACCCGAGCTCTGGCCTGTAATAAAAGTACGTCGACTGAATGACGCCCGACGTCGTGGCGCCTGGTTGTCGTGTTGCTCTCTTACAGTCATTCGAACACTTTGTAAAACCAGCCAGATCTAAATAGAGTTATTACACTTCTCCTAGTTTAAATAGGCGAAGGATTATGTCTGGTGATGTTTTGTGGTTTTAAATTCTAACCATTTTAGTTTCCTCTTATTTGAGGAAAACCTCCCTTCACGCAGAAAAATGGTTTCTTGCCTCAAGAAAATAGATGTTCTTGCAAAAATCAGTCTATTCAAGAAAATATTTTTATTCCAAAACTAAAAATGTATAATATAAGAAAATAAGTTTCTTCTCACTTTTGTTTGAACATTATTTTGTAGATAACCTCTACTTTAGTCTTTTTAAAGCACAAGCAACGTGAATAATTCACTGCATTATGTATGGATATATCGTATTGATAATTGAAACGGTAATTGTTTTGAATTAAGGCTGACAGCTTTGACACAAGTAAACGTTTCTCTGCGTGTAGATACAGAAATAGAGGATCTTCTTTGGTACCGCTTTCATTCAAACTTTCTTTTATCTTGCATACAATTAATAGAAACCATGTTCAAAATAAGTGCAAACATTCGTTTAACCTGCAAAACTAGTAATGGAAAGATATAATAGTCATCCTACTTAAATTTTAAGCAACCTCTAACCCTAGATTAAGGAAAATAAGGCGAGATTGAAAAACAGAAACAAACTGCCTATCATATCTACCTATGTACAAACGCGTGGTACGAGAATGTACGAGTAACAGTAATTTTCCATCTTACTTGCTGTTAGTATAGGATCAGCAAGTCTGCTGTGTGGTAGATAGGCTTAAGGTGCCTACGTAATATCGGTTTAAATTTCGCGATAATATACAAACGATGTCTAAAAATAAATTGCAAGATCTACATGCATCATGTAAACATGTGCTAGCACTGTTGATATAGTTGTCTAGGGTCATTATAATGTCGTTGCTAAAATTGTAACTGGTTACTGCTGTATTCGTAGAAGTGACTTTACATTTTTAGGGAGTACTTTTGTATTTTGAAACCAAAAGGAGAGAAAAATACGTACTATATATGCAAGCAGACAGAAAAATGTAATGCATGGATAAGATAATGAACCAACCAAAATTAGAATCAGTAGATAAGGCAAGTTACTAGACTTTAATATCTAATTCAAATTGAGGTCAGTTGAGGTTACCTCCTATTCTTACTAGCCCGTATTAGCATTTAAACGATGTAAATGTACTGTTTTATACATCTATTCATCACTATCTTTTACAACTTTATTTTCCAACATGATAATTGCCCAGCGCATTCCACTAGAACTGCAAGATGGATGGAAGAAAATGAAACTATCGTGTTCTATATTTCTAATTTACAATAGAAAATAAGGTGCGCCATTGTTAACCCTTAATTGGTATTGTGGGGTCCAAAATTACCCCAAGCAATTTAAGCGATATGTTTTTAGGATCCATAATACATGCATATTCCTGTGATTCCTTCTATACGTGTTGAAGTACAAGATGCATAAGTGCAAAATCAGTTGGTCGCTATAACTTCCACAGTGCAGACGTTTTGGAGTCACATTTGACCCCACCATACCAATCACGGTGCCATTTTTTAAAGGGTATATCACAATAATGTCGCGATATTTGACTCAAGCTGAGTTAGAAGAACTAGCAAACAATTTGTCAAATATAAGTGATGTGGAGATAGAGAATGTGTCTGATTGTGAGACTGACAATGATCTTAGTGATGTAGAAGTACAAAGTGAACATTCTCTTCATGAAACTGATTCGGAAATTGAGGGACGTGACGATGACGAGGAAAGTGAACAATGTGATAAAGAAGAATATGAAAGGGGTGCATTTTATGGACGTAATCGATACAAGTGATCCAAAGTCCTAAAACTTCAAGAATACGAGCAGAAAATATTGCAATTGCAGGGGGAGCAGCTGTAGGGGAAAACGAACCAACTTCGGTACTTGAAGTTTGGTCTCATTTGATAACAGATGATATCCTAGATATAATTCTCGAACACACGAACTCCAAAATTACCGAACTTACTGTGAGATACGGACCAACTGCTTATTTCACTCACCACTTGGACAAAACAGAACTAAATGCATTTATTGGCCTGTTATACTTGACTGGTATCTTTAAATCTTCTCACGAAGATGCAAACTGTTTATGGGCTACAGCCGGGACTGGAAGAGATTTATTCAGACTTTGAAAAGATTTATTTTTCCTAAGTGCCTACGTTTGATGATGCCAGAGAAAGGGCCCAAAGAAAAGGGAAAATGGAGACAGGGTTTGGAGCAGTTCTGAGGTTTTTAAAAAAGTTTTATCGATAATGGAAAAAAAATCACTAAAAACCCAAATACACAACCGTCGAAAAGTGCTAGTGGTCAAGGGAAAATGCGGGTTTTTCGCATTTACATAAAAGAGCAAGCTTAAACAAATATGAGCTAAAAATACTTTGCCTAGGATAAAAACTCATATTTGGTCAATGCCTTTTTTAAAAAAAGGCAGAAAAAAAAAATTTGTGAATCCGAAGAAATTTTCAGTTCCAACTTAAGTATTTTAGACTTGGTAGCTCCTATAGAAAAGAAGTAATAAAAACGAAACCCGGGGAGAAAACTGGTTTACTTAAATGAATTTGAATGAGCTTCGTGAGAATGGTCAAAATTTTTTGGGGCCCAAAAAGAAAGAAAAAAGAGAAACACCACCCAAATTTATGCAAAATGGGTCCCGTGATGTAAATTCGTCATTATCGGTTTTACAAGAGAAAATACCACGTTCGTTTTTCCCCAAAAAAATAGGTGTGTCAATTTATTTTGGTCCTTTTTACCAACTAATGCTTTTGAAAATTTTAAACAAGAAAAACCCCCGAAATCATCGGTTTTTTTTAACCCCCGACAAAAGGAGGCGTGATCAGAAATGCCGTTACTCATCGCGGAGGGCACGTGTTTGGCCCCTAGCAAATTTTTTATGCCATCCCCAACATTATGTCGATCAACAGCCTTTTTTGATGTTATTTTCTAATCCGATCTACAAATGAGTGAAAAAAATTTTATCAAGTCCCTTGGAAAAGACTCTACAGAAAACCATATGGACGGAAAGTTATGAAAAAAAGAACCCAAAACCTCGTGAAAAAAACGCCACAAAATCAAGGATTGCGAAAAATTTCCCGATGAACCCCCTTGCCGAGCACCCACCCCCCCAAAAAGGCGACGTCAAGATTGTCCTGCAAAATAGTAGAAAGTCCTCCAATTTTAAAAATCATATTTCACCTCCCCCACTTGTTCAAAGAGTTTTTTGTATTCTGTGCGAACAATGAATGGAAAAAGATTTTCTTGTTATAATGCATCGTTTTTACTTGTCATTTTTTTTTTATGTTGAGAAATGTTACTCTTTCCATAAATTGTTGAACTATAGCCGTTTGATTTTATTTTACAGGTTTTTTCCAGCAAAAAGTACAAATGATATTTTTTTTTTGAAAAGAAAAAAAACGTTTTTTGTTCCTCACTTTTATTTTGTGAAAAAAATTTATAAAACCCATCGAAACTGTTCCCCAAATGTTAAAAAATTTTTTTTTTTTTTTTTTTTCTGAAATAAAAATTTAATATTATTATAAAAAATGTGGGGGATAAATATTTCAAAAAATAAAAGTATAAAAAAAAAAACCTGCGCATGGGAGAGTTTTTGCGTCGGCGACCGCGGGGGGTTTAGACGATTTGCTTCTCTCTGCATTAGGCCCTTAAAGGCACTAATTCCCTTTCCTTAACCTCCAAAAAGTATGGGGGTGCCTGAAACCCTAATGGTTCGTTAAACACAAACCCGGGGCACACTGGGTGGGTGCCAGAGCACGGGGATAGCGGGAATGAAATTGCAGACCAAGTAGCGAGGGAAGGTTCAAAAATGATTATATAGGCCCTGAACCGGGTCTAGTATTACCAAGGGGGTCAGTGCGTGGTGCAATTAATGAGTGGGGTCATAACATAACCAATTCAATTGGAAAATGAAGCTGGACAAAGCCAGCAAACGGTGTTGGGAAAAACCGTCGCAACATCTGATGCGGACTGCTTGAATTAATAAAAATAAGTTTTTGGGCAGCCAAAAAATGCTATTTTAACAGGAATGGCTTCTGAGAGGCCACTTTTCATTTGATGGGGGTCTAAGATGAACCTATGCAGACTTTGCAATGAGGAGGAGGAAAAAAGCCGCTCATATTTTCGAATATGCAGCGTAGCCAACCCCCAAATTCGCTTGCGAAGCACAATTGATCACCAATGGAGAAAGATTTAAAAAAAGGCTCTTAAACCTGATTGCAGGAACAAACCTGTTTAATTTTAAAACAAAACCGAAGCGGAAAAAATAAATAGGCTTTTAAAGTTTCATGTTAGGGATTTTTAAAGACCAGCCTGTTTTGGTAGGAAAATAAATCAAACAATAATCGTGTGCGAACAAGAATGAATTAGTGCTCGACTCTTTCAGTGTTATAGATCGCCTCTTTTTTGGGTTTTTTTCTTATTTGAGAAATGTTACTTTTTCCCATAAATTTTTCAACTAGGGCCCTTTTTGATTTGATTTTAAAATGTTTTTTTCCAGCAAAAAGTGAAATGATATTTTTTTTTTTAAAAAAAAAGATTTATTTTTGAAACGTTTGAACGTTTTTTGTTTTTCCTCCTTTTAAAATTTGCGTAAAAACTTTAAAAAATCTATCAAAACTGTCCCAAACTAATTTTTTATTCTTTGAGAAAAAAAGAATAAGTATTCTTATAAGAAGTCGAAAAAAAATATCAACAAAAAAAAATAGTGGGGTCAAAAAAGACCCCCCATACCTTTTACGTAACCGCAATGACCATTTGTTTTTTGAGTCAACTAGGAAGTATAATATCCTTTAAAGACCAAACAAGTCTTTCAGTCACCAACAGGATGTCCCAATCCGCAATTTGGGCAATGAATGTGATAATGATTTTTTCGCGAACGTTATAGTTTTCGCACGATTTGGGTCATCACGTGAGGTTAAAAAAAAAGTGTGGCAGATTACATGAAATTAGTTGATTGGGCAGACGTTTTTTTGTCGTTATTACTGAGAAACAAGCTCGATAACCTTATAAAATGTATATTACAGTGACCCTAAAAAGTTCTTGCACATTCTTCCGAATGATTTAGAATTTAGTTAAATTACTGTTAATAAACAGTAAAGGGGGACTAAAAATTGTTTTAAGAATTGCGTGGCGTTTTTGAAGATTATCTTTATTGAAATTTACTTTGCGATCCGTTCAAACTTGGGTTTTTCTGTTTTTATTTGTGTAGTCGCTAGAAATTTCAATAGTTGAATCGGGCTTTCAATTTAAGTATATCTTTTACTTACGTTTCGCTGAAAATGGCTGGGGCGGTTGGCTTCTGCCCTCCCTTCGCGTTGTTACCCCTTTTTTGACCGTATTTTGTTCCGGGCTGAGGGGCCGTATCTATCATTTTACGAATGTGTCCCTTTTCGTTTGTTTTTGTGTATTGTCAACCTCTATTGCAGCTTTAGTTTTTTCCGTCTTCCCTTTGAGGTGTTGGTGTTTTTCATTAGTTCTGTGATCCTCCAAATTTGTTTGGTAGTGTTAGTATTTTTTGGGAAGTATTTTGACTTGTCCACTGTGGGGTCCTTTTTGGGAAAGATGTCGACACTGTCACTTATCCCCGAGTCCCTTGGTGGCTTCCCTTTTGGGGTTCCTTGATTCTGCCTGCAACTGTGTCCCGGGTTTTTTCAAATTAATTTGTCACAACTTTATTTTCTAATTTCTTGTTTTCCCGGGGGGGAACCGGTCTTGTCGTAGCTTTCCGACGTTTTTATCAACACATTGTTACTCTTTACCAAACAGAAGAACAAATATGACAAAAAGCTCCCCGGGGTCCCACAGAGTCTCCTTGGGGCCCCCAATCTTTTTTCCCCTAGGTTAGTGATATTTCCAAAATCTTTAAAACCCAAGTTGGGAATGTACCTGAACGATAAAGTGTACACCTTCTGCAGAAGCGAACGTCTGTTGTGAGGAGACTCCCAAAAAGGGCCTTTAACGACGTGATAGAGTGTATGAGGAGGTAGAATATGGGTCAAGCATCCAAACGTGTCGCGGTGCATTCCATGGGAGGGAAGTTCTTAAAGCAACATCAATCGTGGGGGAGAGGATAGCTGGAGCAGCCCCCTAAAATTTGGGCTGGGCCATGGGGATGCATCTTCAATTATCGCTAAAAGATTTCCCCCGATTTTTTTTGAAATAATTTATGGCTCTTGTTTTTTTGGGGAAACCCCTGGGGACCCTAAGACCAATTGCTTTTATAGAATTATCAACTTATTTTAACTCATGGAACTCTATAGGTGCATTTGCCGTAAAACCAAAAATAGTTAGAGCTTACAAAAGAAAACATTAAGGGTCATCACCAAGTCCCTGGTTTGTAAGAAAGATCAGATCAAGAAAGACCTTAACCCCCGTTTTATAGAAATATTCCAGGGGGGTTGGCAAAGAGCCCAAAGTCTCGGACAACACCCCTGGTGTGTATTGTTTAAAACCCACAAGATCGCCCGCCTTTTTAGGAGTGCAGTTTATGGTAAGATATATTGGGCTGGAATACGAGTAAACCCATTCAGAAGCTTAGTCTTATTAATTTTTTTTTTCCGTTTTAAAAACCCTAGAAATAGAAACAATCAGTAACGGGGGGAATGTCACATATTTTTGATAAACGAGCTCAAAGGTAATGCCTATGGAGTAACGTGGGGAAATCGTAGAATTATGACCACCCCAAGATACTTACTTTAATGAAGAAAAAAACAATTTAAGAAGACGGTTAAGACCAAAAGAGTCAAGAGTTTGTGTTACACAATGGAAAAAACCCCCGAACAGAAACAGCTCCCAATGAACATTTTCCCAGCAGTAACAGATGCGATCCCCCAATAGGAATTGATGCGGTTCAAAAAGAAGCGGGACAACTCAAGGGAATATAACGGGAGCAGAAGACAACACCATTTTTTGAAAACTTTCCCCTCCCGATACGTTTTTATGACTGTCAAAACATTAGCGCAACAAAAATCTAGATCCTGAAAAACACTATTCCCAAGAAATTTCAAGTTCTCAAAATATAGCTGTGGTGATTGTAATTAGTACATAAAAGTAGGAAAAGTTTTTTGGGGAAAAGTAAAAAATTTTTTCGTCACAGTTCCCCCAAAATCTTAAAATTTCCATCTACTTTTCAAGATTCTTCTTATATGCTTAAGCTTAAGGATCCCGTGCCACTTTTGGAATTGATATCGTTTTTATTTTTCGAATAACGACCCACATAATGATTCCCCTTTCTCAAACTTCCCCGAAAAATATAATTTTTTGAGTTAAGTCCAAATCTACAAAAAAAAGTCTTAAATTAGAAAACAATTCTCATAAATTAATCGAAGTACTCAGTTGGTACAATAATAGCTCAAGTAAAATCGTGATTAGTGACCGTGCATGTGTATGTTATACGTACTGTAGCTTGACAGTTAGAATAAAATACGTATCCCACATAAACATGGGCCAATGTACGATGTATAAACAGTGCGGCTGGTACACCTATAGCAAAGCTATATATTCTAATCAACTGCGCACAATTTTGACCTACTTTCGCCGTTGTTGAAGAAAGTTTGTCCGCTCAGTTAAGTTAAAGGAATACATAAAACGAAATGGCCAATTTCCTCAACGTGAAATTGGCACTCCTGACGGATTATTAAATTTATTATCGTTATTATTTATGACATGTAAGAATAAAGACGGTGTTTGGTTCTTTTTCAAAATGATATTGTTTATTTTTTGAAAAAGTTACTTGTATATAAGCAATCTATCATAAAGTGCTCCGAAAATATTGATAAAGGAGGATTAAATCCACCACATCGTTGTGTAGATTACCAAAAGGAAAATCCTATTTTAATCTTTGTAAGATAAGCCGGGATCTAGACTTTAGACTAATACGCATAAGATGAGTCTTAAAATCTTCCAACCATTGCCAAAACAAAACAAAAAACAAGGCATAATTGGCGATAATAAGGTTCATTTCAAATTTTTAAACAGCTATTTATGCCAGTATTCAACTTCTGCATAAATACATATTACGGTTATGTACATCAATGTGATATTCCTCTTATTTCAGACGAGATTTAATTTAACACTTGACTGAGTTGTTTCCGCCTTTTTTTAAAAGCAGAGGCAGTCCGTGTATACATATATATATATACGTATATTATTACTTCATCAATTTCAGGCACACGTGTAACCTCTATATAAAATAACTACCGGTTCAGTATTCAATCGAGATAATTACTTTTAGTATGTAGAGAGAGGCAAAACAAAGGGTCAAGGGCCTATAATTAAACTTTGCGGAACTCTATTTCATTAGGAAAAAAAATACATTCAACGTATAAATGTAATGGATTCTTTGGATTCTTTTGAATGAAGGTAACCTGTTAGATAGTGTTGGTAAATTAATATTCTTTTATATTGGTTCTGAAATATGTTTGATGAGTCGTTGATTAAAACATGCTGATTGGTTTATGTAGAAATAAAAAGATGTCTTTTTGGAAATTCCAAGTTCAAAGGTTTAAGATTAAGAATTGATCAAGCAATAAAATCTGAATCTGTTGAAGACTAGAATTGAATACAATTCATATTCAATTCAAGTCAATTTTCCAATAAACAACCTTCAATAACTTAAGAAAGCCCAAACTAGTGATAAAAAAATTTTGCTTGGTCATTTGAGTATAACAATCTTTTTGCATGAAATTTAATGTTTTAATGAATTAATGATTCAATTCTGGTCAAATGCAACCTTAAATGGAGCAAATTATGTTTATTATTGTGTACTTTTTCAAAGGCTAAATTTCGTATCGACACAGTGGCTACAGTTTTGTTTTTTATATAACAAGAAGACAAACTCTGGTTGTTATCTGGAATTAAAGAATCAACCGCCTGAAACCAGGGTTGAACCCACGTAATTGGAATTGTTTGTTATTGAACTAAGCGGTCACATATTGTTTATTTATGCGATGTTAATCAATCCCTTTCCTAAATTTCGTAGTACAAAAGAACATCCATTCGAGAAAATATGCCTTTCGAGTCTTGAAAGGCACTCAAATGAATCTGCAAGATTTGGTCACAGTAAATAACTCTATACGGATATTCAGGAAGGCTTACATGAATGTTATCATGTGATGTGGATTCATATCCCGTTTCATGAAATAGTTGATTCTACTACGATTAGCTAGAGGACTTCCAATAATATTTTTAAATTGCTACTTAAGCGAAGAAACGCCATGTCATTATTAATGAAAGTGGGTTTGCCTTTTACCTTTCTTCTTTAAGTGTGCAAGCGGTAAATGGGAATTTGTCAAAGAAAAAGTAATATCATATTTATAATATCAATTTTAATATCCTGTTTCAATTCATGCAAAGGACTTTTAAAAATCATTATTTTCAGTGATATTCCTTTTAATTTCGGAATTTGTATAATTAATATTCAAAACTTTCAGACTGTATTGTTGTAAATTACAGAGAAATAAATTCTTAGAAGAAAACAAAAATCCCAATTAGCACCTGTCACATGTTACACATTAACCACATTCTTTTTCCTAAGCGTGCTAACTACGCATCAGTAAGCTAATTTGCGTTATTCACTCTTTTAATTATGTTAAAAACAAACACTTATTAACTAATAAAAAAAACGAACACTTAAAATATTTGAACAACGTAATTTTTCGTTCTTGCATTCACCGCCAACGAATTATACATATACCACAAGCATATATTCATTTGTCATATGTATGTATGTATGTATGTACATACAGTGGATTTGCGTTTCATGTAAGTCGAGCTTGACGTTTATATGACGCAAATTTGGATAGTTTTGTTTGTTTGGGAAATAATTTCAATGTCTCCATGTTGTTACATTATCGTAAATTGCCAGAATACAGTTGTTTTATTCTTATCTCCGGGTACAATCTGTCGTGACCCCTTAATTGGCTCTAGATGCTCAATTAGTCGATTTCGTAAGTGATCATTATCAAGATCTAAATTAATGGATGTATACACTAATTCTTAAAAGTAGCCCATAAAGTTTTCGGTTACTAGCAATAGAACCAGCATCAGATGGTGACGAAAAGGCGATTGTGTATGTAGCAATGATATAAATTCGTATTTTTTATGAATGCTGGTTTTCTTCAAATCAATATATGTAAATACTATAAAAATATGACAATTATTAAAGTTAAACATAGGAAACTTTTGCGAGATTGTGTATACGTCGTTATATCGATGATATCTCCAAATCTTAATGGGATGCCAATAAATGACGCTCAGTCGCCTGAGCAATGATAATATAGAATTATAAATAAATAAATAGATGAACATTGTCGTGTTTCAAAGTGTAATTAACGTTACAGCGTATTATAAACGGCCTCGCTGTAAAGTCTAAAATACGTTATAATATGCCACCAAACAGAGTGATATTCAACAGCTGTTCATAATTGAGTATCCTGCAGTGTATTTCCTTGTACTAATACGAAACTCTTATTAACTCTAGCCAATTGTGGCTGGTGCGCTTGGGATAACAACTACCGCATTCCATATATGCAGGTTGTAGCAACCGCCCAAACTCCAAAAAAAAGGAACCTATAGCATTAAATGTTAATTTACCTACAGCAAAAATGAGATTGTATGTCTAAGCTGGCTCAATGAATTCACTAATGAATTTTTAATAATGTAATTTTGAGATTACATTAAGTTAGTGACGCTCTGAAAATATATCTAATGCTTTGAAGCACTAAACGGATCTCTTTTGGTGCCTCATAATTAGAATTGTAGGATGCTGTCAGAGAAAATTTGTATCAACAGAAAGATCCAAGCATTCAATTCAATTCAATTCAATGCCTCCATACTTTAAAGCAGCAATTCAAAATAATTATTTTTATTATATCATACACTGACCACCATAAAATCGACACGAAATCGGAAAAATTTGTATTTTGAATAAAAAAAAAGAATTTTTAGGGCAGTGCGCTTGTCTAAAACCTATTTAGCCCTCATATACCGACTAGGAAACCCAATTTTTCGGTGCCTAACGCAATGACAACAAGAATTTTTGAGGAATTTATTGATATAAATCATTGCTTAGAAATTTAAATTTTGTATATGAAGCAAATTTTTCTTTGTATTTATTGGTTGCTCATAATAATAGTTCCAACTATTGTTTTTATTGGGCGAACGGTTCGATTTAAATTTTCCTTTTTTCATTTTAGAATCCAGTTTTTATTTGAAATATTTAGTTTGCAGTTAGAAATAGTAAGAACAAACGGTCGTTTACTTTCCCGCTTCTGTGCTTTTACTTCAAACGTTTTTCAGTAATAGAATGCTTTTAGTTTATAGGTCGTATAGATTTTAAAGTTAATTCCTTTATTAATTAAGTTCAGATTTTCCCTATTATGTGAATTATAAGAATAAATATTTTCTTGGATTTCGAACTGGTATAAAGCATAGCGATACACTCGGTACCACTAAGTCGATACTAGACTCGCGATTGACTTGTATGCCGATCGCAATTGAACTTATGAACTGAGGAGTATGGTGATGGAAGGGGCTCAGCACCGCGGTTACAATGCGATAACTTTGTACGTTTAATACATTGTATATATACACTACCGTTCATGGAAGTTCGACCAAGCAAAACAATGTATGGAAGTCAAAGAAAATAAGGGAAATATTAAATGGCCATGTATTTAATACTTACTTACATGATTTTACATATTTTTAAACACAAATTTATTAAAAAGAAAAAGTTAATGTAATACAAATCATTTAAATCCGATTTTCATCGAAAAATCCACCTTTTGCTTTTAGGACTGCTGCCACTATTCTCGGCATCCGATTCACTAATTTTCCTAATGTTTCATTGGGCAAGCTTGTCCACACCTCCTGGAGAATGATCCACAAATGTTCCTTCGATTTTGGACACTTTTTCCTAACACATCGGTCTAATTCTCTATCGGGTTCAGATCGGGGGACTGTGGCGGCCATTCTATAATTTTTAGGGTTCTTTCATTTTCTTCTTGCTGCAGGTAATCTGTGCACAATTTAGATTTATGTTTGGGGCATTGTCCTGCATAAATTCAAATCCACGACCAATTAATCGGACTCCTGACGGTATGGCATTTTCCTCCAGGATTTTCCGATATTCTTCTTTTTTCATTATGCCCTCAATTTTGAGCAAGTCCCCTGTTCCGATTAAGGAAAAACAACCCCAAACCATTACAGATCCGCCTCCATGCTTCACCGTAGGAACTATACACTCCCGTAACATTATTTCCCCTCTTGATCTGCGTACGAAAACTCTCCGTCTATTTCCAAAAAAACTTGGATTCGTCAGTCCACAAAACGTTTTTAAAATCGTCCACTGTCCAATCTCTATGAGCTTGTGGCTATTTCAGTCGTTTCAGCCTATTTTCTCTTCGGAGTAACGGTTTTCGACAAGCCACTTGCCCATGCAAGCCAGCCTCTTTCAGCCGACGCTTCACAGTACTCACAGAAACTTTGGAATCTCGCTCATTATTGAATTCTGCAGCAATTTCTGATACTGTTTGTCTTTTATTGCGCTTACTAATTATTTTTATTCGTAAATCTTCCGCAGGAGTCGTTTTTCTTGACGGTCCTGGCCGATTACGATCTTGCACGTCACCGGTTGTCTTAAATCGAACTATAGTATCATGTACTGTAGATTTTTTTTTTTTTTAATTTATCCGCAATCCGTCTTTCTGCGTCCCCTTCCTGATGCAAGCAGATCGTTTTGAAACAGCTAAAGGCTTTCCACGGGGCATTTTAAGCAGTCAAACCGAAATTATTTTATTTTTCATTTGCACAACCACAGATACTTTCACAATAACAATCTCTTCAGAACTACTACGTTTACAAATGTTATAATACTTTATAAAGGGTATACAAATATTTCCAGGTAACACGAGTGAATCAGCTAACCCTCCTAGGGATTATTATAAAGCTTTATTGTCACTGTAATTATTGGGGATTTCCAACATAATTATATATTTTATGATAACGGTCTTATAATAGACAAAAACTACCTGGAAATTGGTAAAAGGCTTCCAGAAACGGTTAGTTTTAATAATTCCTCACAGAAATGTATATTATATAATTTTAAAATTTTTTCCTAAACAGTTAATATAATTTGTCAGCTTGCCCGAACTTCCATGAACGGTATTGTACCAAGTAATGTTTAGTTATTTAAAGGATGAGGTTTTTCGAAATTGTCAAAATTTAAAAAGTGCTATTTTTCAGAAACTAAGCAAGATTTCATTGAGATTTTTTTTATCGTGTGTTAGCTTTTGTTATCTGAACGATCTGAAGATCAGACATATTTTTTTCTGTAACTTCCTCAAAATTTAATTTTTTAATTTTTTGAAATGTTTTCAAAATTTCACGTACCAAGACTTAATTTTAAAATTCAATTTTTTCTATGTGAAAACAGTAAAAAATATTTAAATTGTTAATTATTTCTTTAGTTTCCGTTTTATTTAACGAAAAGTGAGATTTTTGGGTAATATTTGCAAGGTGCTTTTCATCAGCAGAAATATTTATCAATGATAATTAATTTCTATTTAAATTACTTTTAAAAACTCTCATTCATCCACGTTAATGAATTAATTACCTTTACAAAAACCTTATAAACGTTATTTTATTAAGTTTACATGTTCAAATCAATTAAGTTGAGAGAATATGAAATGGAGGTGGACTGTTTAAACTACATTAATTATTTTCAAGTTTGACAGTTCGTTTTAACTATTAGAGCTATTTTTTTTCTATTTCTAGTTATTTTGAAATTTATTTAATCAAAAATGATAGCAAGGACTGTGGGGTAGTACGGTAAACACAATATTCACGGCACACTCCGCACTACACAAATTATTAATTAAATTATTGATTAAATAAATTTCAAAATAACTAGAAATAGAAACAAAAATTAGCTCTAATAGTTAAAATGAATTGTCGAAAAGGTCTTCCCAAGTTAATTAATAATTTGTGTGGTGCGGAGTGTGTCGTGAATATTGTGTTTATTTAATGAAAATTTGAATAAAATGAATTATTTAACCAAAGAAGACAAAATAGAAATTTTCATTGTTGGTAAGAATTACAAAACACACAGGGAAGCGGCCACTGTTTTTAATGAAAGACAACACAATAAACATATTAACACAAACCTCCTAGGAAGATTGACTATCTTGAAAGCACAATTAGAGATTATGCTAATCAAGTGTTACCTGTTATGTTGAGGCATGTTTCATGGGAAATGAAGAACGGTACCATACTGTGCAGTCAAAGGATGGAGGAATTGAAAATTGTATAATGTAATTTTTTTTTAAATTGTGCGCAAATTTTTACTAGACGCACAAGAGAAGAAATTATTTCTTGTATGTTAATTGAAATAATTCTATATTTTAAGTATATTTGACAGTTATAAAAATTGGATAGTCAACCCTTTCATCACTACATTGATATTTTTAGTAAAATTATTGTTCTGGCAGACTAAAATCTAAATATTTGCCCCTCCTAGCTTAATTGTTCGCTTACATATGGACTTTTCTCTTTTACAGTATCATCTAACATGTCACTAGCCAGTGTTCATCCAGCTGAACTACATTCCAGTCATAGGTAAGCAAAATCTAAGAAATACACAGCAAAGTGGTCAACCTAATTTTTCAAATAACTTGATCAAAATATTCTTACCAAATTCAAGGAAATACTATATTTTAAAACTATTGTGCTCATTTTTACGCAATACATTATGTCATGGTTATTTCCCACAAGTCATTCCATATTGCATTCTAGACCTCCTTTCTTTCTTACTAATCATTAAAGAACACGTTAAATACAAGAATTCATGTCTAAAGCGCATGTGTAGAATAACTTAGGTTGCTTAAAGTTAGATGTAATTATGTTAATTGATATTATGACTAAATGGTGGGCCTTGAAAACCCCCCAATTGTTGCGTATGTACATATAACGAAGTCAATATTGTTTATATAATTAGTTCTAGGAAATAGATTTACGGTATTTTTAGATTTGGTCTTTGATTTGCTTTAAGAATATGTATGCATGTCAAATGAGTCGCAATATTCTTACTGAAATAATTGTTTTAAATTGGTAACATTTAATATCAAAAGTTGCATATCCTTTGCACAAGACATTACTACACTACTGTCCAGTGAAATTACAAATTTATTCAGGAGTGCCAAACTATTAAACGATTAGATGCACGCAAAATTTTAAAGCAACTCAATAGCTTATTGCTCTATGACTGTCTCCATTCTTTTTGGCATTATGTCAAAATATGAACGAATTTTGTCTCGAGAGACTAATCCATTCATTATTTATACGCTCCCATAATTTGTTTCAATTCCTTGGAGATTATAGATGTTGTACCTTTTGCTCAGCGAAATTTAATATATTCGGGTGATTTGTTTGGCCACGGAAGAATTTCCACGTTATTTTACTCAGGAAAGTTGCGACTCGTGGTATATGTGATCAAACGTTCTACTGTTCAAAGATTGCTTGGGGCACTTTGGAAGAGAGGAAGTTCTGTGAAACTAACTCGAACTAGCGAAGGTTTACTATCACAACTGATCGTTATCCGTATCATAGTGCCCATAGTAGACGTTGTATAACAAGGATCGGCAACGTTTTTAGGACAGCGGGCCACTTTCAAAAGAAATATCTTTAGGCGGGCACAATCAAAATAAAAGACATTATAGTAATTTTATTAAAATTTCATAGTAAGATAATAAAAATGAAACTAGTAATATAATAATACAAACGAAAATAACTCATTTTATTGCAAAGTAAACATGAAAATTCAGTGCGACTTTTGCTGTTTTATAATTTTTGATAATTCATTCAAATCGGCATCATCTAAGAGATCCTTAGAATGTTTTGCAAATTGTCATCGGTCAACCTTGTCCTGCACTTTACTCTAATAACAGCGGTTTTTTTTTCTTTTTCGGACATCTAACTATTTGTAATGGTGGATCTTCTGTTTTTGTCGGATATCAGATGCGGAGCTTGCGCCGCGAACTTCGAATACCGTGTACATTCTACGATTACGGCACCGCTGCAGGACGATACCTTGGCCTTTGGTGCGTTCCTTTTGGCATATTTCGTTCCGTTAGGTCCTACGTAGGCCAAGAAATTAATTTTCAAAGATCCAGCCCGCCAAAAAATTTGAACGTGAACGTATGCGCGATATTGACTTAATAACATTCGTTCTTGAAAATGTTTGTCCACATAAATATGTGCTTCCAAAAATGCAGTTCGTGGATTTTGTAAAGTTTCTTAAGTTGGGAAATTTATTTTCTGATAGACTTGTCAAATTATTTTAATCAAAATTATCTTTGTACATATTGTTTGCTGCTCGCGTTTTGCAGATCCTGACTTAATGTAATTCGTTATTGCTTGGCGGACAGCACAAAAACTTATGACGGGCCGCTGATTGCCGACTCCTGTTGTTTAACATGTAGTTACCACGTTTCCTATCTCCGTATCTACATGGTGACACATGATTCGTGATGTAATTTTTAGAAAATTAACTTTGTACTTATTTTGCCAAAAAAAAACCACAAGCCAGACATCTATTACAACAACAAAAAAACTTGCAGAGGTAACTAATTTACATCACAATAATTATGACAAGAATTGTTGTATTACCTATCCGACGTTTGATATCTAGCAACTGTGTACTATTTCCTAATTGCTAGGTAAGTGACAGCTAATGGTAATCAATTAAATTTTCGAAAATTAGAAAAAATATCACAAGAAAAACAGCAATCTTCCACGTTATTGGTGAATATAAGGTCATTATAAGGTTTAGTGTTTGTTTGTTTGTTATTTCAGTTACGCAGCTCAGATTTTAAGCACGTGATTCTAAAGATCATAAAAGTCAAGTCACATGATCGTGTATGTTTGCTTTTTTATATCTGACGCCTAATGGGTTGTTAGAAAAATTATGATATGTATGTGAACAAATAATGGTATCAACATGTCCCCAAACAAAAATAAGTTAAATGAAGTAGGATTTTTATGTTTTTTTTTATAGGCTTATGTTTAGCTTTAAATTTAATGCCTGGCCTGCATGGCAGACATCGTAAATTGTCTCATTTTCCAAAAAATGGCTTGGAATAAAGTTTCTGTAAATAACCATTGTTGGTTCAAAATTGGGTAATCACAGCATACTGGCTGTTTCTTTTTGACACTTACATAATGAAATATTTCTGCGCAGGTGTTCTTTATGTAGTAAGCTTATGCAAATCACTTTTTTTTAATTTGAACGTAATGTTTATTCACTCAAAAGATTGTCGACTTTTCATGTCGAAGATCAACAATATTCATCGATATTTACGTGAAATTTTTCGCTAACTATTCTACAATTATTTCATCTGAAATGCTTAGCAATTTTTGCAACGTAAATAGCATAAATTATCGTAGACATTAATAGTGTAGAAGGCTTGTTTTGCAGAAATTTAAAAGGAAAACCTTGAGTCGCGGTATTACCGTAGGTACATATTTTGTTGTTAATTTAGATATATACACTTTATTCTGTTAATAATCGTTTATTGATCGACAAGAATAACCATTGCGACAAGCTTATATAAGAATATGTGCTATTTTTAGTATTTATTAATGGAAACATATAAATAATACTATTTCTTATAACAGGTATTTCTTTGCTATCATACTTTCGATGTTAATTCTCTGAAAATAGGATTCAGTCGTAAAAATTATGTTGATTATCACCAATTTATCGATATACTTAAAATTTAATTTACGCTGTAAGGCAAATACGTTGAATAAAAATTTAATCATTTAATGAACTCTTACAAACACCTGTTCTCAGCAGGTGTTAGATTTTCAAGGTTCCCAAGAAACGTATGGCCAAAAATGAAAATTACGTAATAGGATATTTGGTTAAATTTAGGGTTTATAATGCATGATTCAAATTAAATTTCCATATGCGTGAAACAGTAGGAAAACTCTTTAATAGAAAGAAACACATCATCAATCAATCAATTCAGTGGAAACACATCGTCATCAAGTTCTTTAGAATCTATAAGTACTGCATACTGTTGCGTTTGGGTGCTGATTCGTACTGATAACAATAAGATTCATCACCAGTAACATTTTATGTAAAAAGGCATTATCTTGCTATTACTACCATACCAAATATTGCAATGAGAAGATTTACATTGCCTGATGCCCTGTAATATTTCTGTTGAATAATCGTTGTAGTTTCCTTTAACTTCAAGTTGTTTTTTTCAGTAGTTCAAAGCGGTGTATACCTCAACAGAAAAAAATTCCATCAACATTTGTTTGGTGCTATTATATTTTTCCGACAAATATACGTTTCGCAATTGTTTAGTAATTTAAGATATGCTTGCTGTATTTCACTTGATTTTTGACTTGTTATCTCGCCGTGTAAAGTTTGGATAGATAAAAAGATTCCAGATAGCGACAACAATTTTCTCTCACAACATTAGCAACAAACACCTACTTAATTGTTTCATTCGGGTTGTGGATGTCCAGCTGTCAGCTGCGTGTATATTGAATTGTTGGAAAAAAATTGCTTTAAGTTTGTTATCATTAGAAATGTTTTTAAAATCAAATAACGGAAAATGATGTTAATCGCTACGAAGTTAGTCCAAGCTTAATTTAACTAATATTGAGAAAGTCTCAAATATTCTTATTGTGAAATTCACGTCTCCTTTTCGAATTTTTCAGTTCGTTGACGACGTTGAGCCATAGTCTAGACGACATCACCGGCTTAAGTTGGAGCAGCCCGTATCACACCATACATTCGGACCACGTCATGACCATTGAGGAGCTTAGGAACCAGATGAGCAGCTGCTTTACATGCGGCGTCTCTTGGACTGATCACCATGTCTCTCTCGACTGTTCCGAATGTGGCGGATATGCCATGGAGAGGCCGTGCCCTAGCTGTGATGGTGGTTGTGGTGAAATGTGGAAAAGAGATCTCACCAAAGTAGGTGTCAATTTTCTAGCATAATTTTAATTTGTGGGGTAGGATGCATCCTCGTAGATCTTTTTTTGTATCTTGGCCAAAACCGCCAAGAAATAAAACCTTAAATGTTTTTCGATAGAAATTGCTGATGTTTCAGGAATTATCAATGAAAAAATCGAGTTTAGTGAATGATTTAATTTGCAGCATATCCGATTTTAATTCCATTTAATAGTTATATCTAGAGCGGGCCAAGAGCGCCACGCGCCAGGTTCGCAATCAGGCTGCCGGGCGCATATATGTATGTAAACATAGGTAATTTAAATATGTAATTATTAGGACGAGGACCAAAACCACTGTCTATTACGTCGTGAAGACGCGCAAATATACACCTGCAGTTTGGGTGTTCGTTGATAAATAGGGCGTTGTTCACAGTGGGCCACTACAAAAAAAAAGTTCATTCATCGACGGCTACGAACTAACAGCGCGCTTATTCATTTACGGATGACGCGCTCTATTCATCAACAAATGACGAGTCTGCAGATGTTACGTTTGCACCACTTCGTGGCATACTAGAAACAAGCGTCGGTGTGCTCGCTTTAGTGATTATGTCTAACGTAACTATTAAAAATAAACGGCTATTACCTACGAAAGTTAATAAATTTCTTAGTGAATTTGTGGATTTACACTACAATGGGAGTACAATTTTCTGTAAAGTTTGTAAAAAGAAACTACTGTGCTGGAGCAAACGTGATTGTGAAAGACATATAAATAGCGCACACCACAGAAATAAAAGAAATGGTGTGTCACAACAACGTCAATTTCAATTAGAATTGCTTTTAACGTTTATGGTATGTGGTCTACCACTTCGTATACTTGATAAAAAAGCATTTCGAAAATTCTGGGGTACATACAATACCGAGTGGATACTACCATCTCGGACAGCGTTACGGAGAGATATTTCACGAATACGTGAGGACATTGAAAATCGAATTAAAGTCGAATTAAAAGATAAACAGCTGTGGCTATGTCTTGATGAGACGACAGATTGCAAAAAAAATTCTATTTTGAATATAATAGTGCGCGTATTAGATCCTATTAAACCAAATTTTGCAATTCTATTAGCCAGCAGAAGATTAAAACAGTGTACTAGTAAAGCAATTACGGCCGTAGTTCTCGAAACGTTACAAAAATTTCAAGTGTCAACCAGTCAACTGTTGTTGTTCATGAGCGATGGTGCAGCAACAATGTGTAGTGTAGGCCGTTCCCTTAAAGAAAAGTGTGAAGGACTTTTACATGTTACGTGTAAAGTCCATGCTTTACATCTTGTGGCACAAACTATTCGAGAGTGTTACCCGGAGGTGGATGCATTAATAGCAAACACAAAAAAAGTGTTTCTCAAAAGTCCTAAGAGGACTAGGGCATTCCACAGGTTATGCCCTGGTATTCGAGAACCACCACAGCCCATTCTTACGCGTTGGGGAACGTGGTTAAAAGCCGCTTTTTATTATAATGAACATTTTCAAGAAGTCAAATCCGTTATTTTGCAATTCGTCCCTGCCGAAGCTAGAGCTATTAGGATGAGCCAGAAGGGATTTCTCGATATTTTTGTTGAAACACATCTAAAGAATATTAGCAACAATTACAAAGGGTTAGTAGACGCGATAGAAAATTTGCAAAATTCTGGATTGTCGTTGGTAGAATCAGTGCAAGTCGTGGACGAAGTTAGTACATTGTTACACAGTATAAACGATGCAACAAGTGGACGAGTTTTAGCTAAGTTCGATAGTGTTTTAAAAAAGAATCCGGACTACACGAGATTAAGACAAATGTGCGATGGGGCATCTGCAGATTCCTTGACTAAGTCTAAAGATTATTTTAATTACGCCTGTCTTACTTCGGTAGACGTGGAACGGTCGTTTTCGAAATATAAGAACATTTTTTCGTCTCGGCGAACATCCTTCACCGAGGCAAATGTGGAAACTTATCTGATGGTGCAACTTTTTAAACAAGCCTATCCGCATTATTAAGAAGGATAGAATTTATTTATTATATCTTTATTTACAGTTACATTATTAAGTACAACAGAATAAAAAAAGCGTTCAGTTTCTCAGTTATTTCCTTATTACATCCCATTTTATTTTCATTATGATTTTTTATTTGATTGAAAACGGTATGCGTATATATATATATATATATACATCCTGCGGTAGATAGGTCATCATCATGAAAACCAGCAATAGGTCATCCCGCCTAAGGAAAGGGTATAGCTTAATATACTCCAGAGTATACAGCACATTGTAACCCTAATGGTAAATTTGCTAAAAAATACAAAATTAATATTTTAACATTTTATTCGAATAACGATGTGTAGGGCATCCAACTAAATCGCCGAATATATGTCATCCGGGTGAATACTTTGTAAACTAAATCCAAGACATCGGTCATCCGAAATATTTACAATAACTAAACTACAGCTAATCAGGCACCCAGCAGTGTTGTCAAGTTTCATTTGAAAACTGATGCGAACTCCTTCAATCTACTTCAGTAGTGGGTTAGTTTACATTTGAAAGTTAATAGTGTTAGTGATGTTCTATATTTTTCAGGTAAGTAATAAATATCAGATTTTATTCAGTATTAGTAGGTAACTTTTACTGGAAGTATTTTCACATTATATCATAAATAACATATGATCAAATAACCCTATGTTAAATTAACAGTGTGAAATCAAATTATCTGTTTGTAGTATTGTGTCCATGTCAATTTTAGCTTATATTCAATATGGTGTTCTTTCAGTACTTGAGCACAAGTGGGCAGATAACAATATTTGTTAATAGTGCTACTTTATTATATAACTAAGACACGAAATATTGGGGGTACCCTACATAAAATTGAAATATTTGGATCATCTTATAACGCAAGTGAAATATAAAAAAATAACGCAAAGAGATTTTCAAACAATTTATGATATCTGAATTGATTTTCTAAATATATTTGATGAAATATGCGTATTTTTGTATTTCTTGTTAAAATTAAAAACTAAATAATTTCCAGATAATTAACTCGAATCCTCCAAGTTAGCTAACAGAGGTTCTTTCAGTTAGGACCACTATTAATGTCACTTAATGTATTTGTGTTTTGATTCAATGATCCGTATTTATTGTAAAGGGGCTCGCACGGTAATCAAGTTATTTGTGTAAACAATTAATAAAAAGAATATTACGTTAAGCTTTATTGCCGATAGTAAAAATTTCAATTTGTTCAATTTTATTACATTTTATGTTGCAGTATGAATATGGAGCCATTTCGCTTCCGCCAGAATACGTACGTATTACACATATATAAGTATTACAGCATGTTGTTTAAACAAATTTTTTGCGTTACAGTACAGTAGCTGTTCATCACATTATAACACCAGGCAAAGCGATAGATGGTTCTGTAATAAACCTCCGCCTGTGCAAGAAAAAACTATAACTTCATCTGACGAATCACTAATAAATGTGACAGACGAGAGAGATTTTGACCTCGATGTATTTACTCCTGATGAAGCTAATAATGAAGTGGATCCTGACTACAACCCCGAATCAAGTGATATTTCTTCATCGGTAAATTATACCCTGCAACTAATATGATTACTTAAAATTGATAGTATTAATTAAAATACACATATTTCAGGAAACATCCAGAGACTTTGTTCCAGAATTTCAATCTTCTGACAGTATATCTCTTCAAGAAGTGACCACAGAGATACTGAAGTAGTAGTGACACAAGATGTATAATATTCAATTTGATAGAACCAAAATAAAAACTAAACCTAGTTTAATGCATGTAAACCCCAGTCAAACACAAAGCGGGCCTAGTTTCTAAAAAAATAGTTTTTTGTTATTTTTGCGAAACCTACGTGCAACATTTTTCCTAGACACCTTTCCAGAAATCATCAGACAGAGTTAGATGTGCAGAAAATTTTGGCTTTGCCTGCCTTAAGTAAGGAAAGGAAGGATTTATTGTATTCTCTAAGAAAGAAAGGTAATTACTTAACCAACCAGGAAGTAATTAAACCGATACGAAAGGGAGCAGACGATACTAGGTATCTACCGTGCACCCATTGCTTAGGATTTTATTCGGCAAAGAACTTGTGGCGGCACCGAAAGCAATGTCCGGAAAACCCCACCAAAGGAGCTTCTGCAAAGGGCTCTCAAAGTGAAGCACAAAACTTTTTACTAAAGCACTTAAAAGTAGATCCCCAACTGAAGATAGATGTATTTCCGCGTATGAGGGCAGATAAAATTTCTCTCATTGCTAAAAAAGATCCTCTCATATGCGCGTTTGCCTCCAGATATTTAAAAACACATAGAGAAAAACACTTTTGTTTAGTTGCCTCAAGAAAAATGCGAGAATTGTCAAGGGTTCTCCTTGAACTTAAAAAAATAAAGCCTATGATTAATGATATGTTTGGAGCTTTGAAGCCGGAAAATTATGACGCTTTGGTATCAGCCACTAAAGCTGCTTCAAGATACGATCCGGAAGCTCAGTCCTATCAGTCGCCAACATTTGCACTAAATATGGGTACCACTTTGAAGCAATGCTGTGACGTTGCACTCATGCACGCGTTAAAAAAATCGGAAATTTTCCCTTCATTGCAGACGGCAAATGCCGAGGCTGACTTAAAGACTTTAATTCAACTGATAGAATCAAATTGGAAATTTGATGTTTCTAGCCAAGCAGCATCTGATTTGAACTTAAAGAAATGGAACAAGGTGAGCTTGTTACCACTTGCTAGTGATCTCAAATTACTAAAAGATTGCCTTACCAGTAAAGCAAATTCTGCGGTGTTAAAGTTGCAGAAAAATTCCAGTGACGAAAGTGCCTACGTTATATTATTGGAAAACTGTATATTGTCGCTTACTGCTTTTAAATAGACGACGCCCTGGTGATTACAAAGACTTCTGGTTAGTACCTATGAAAATGCATGCTTGAATGAGAACCAACAATCTTATGAAGAATTTTCTGAAGCGATCACAGAAACAGAGAAGCTGTTAATGAACAACTTCAAAAGAATTGTAATAAGGGGCAAAAGAGGTCGGGGAGTCCCTGTGCTCATTAGTAAGGATGTTCAAGAGCATTTGAGTGTTCTTTTAAAACAAAGGGTAATATTTTTAGGAAGTCAAGTAACTATCTTTTTGGAAATCCCAGTTCCGGGGAACCTATTGTAGGTTATAAAGTTCTTAAGAAATACGCTACCATGTCTCGAGCAAAAAATCCAGACGCTCTTACTTGTACGCGTCTTAGGAAACATTTAGCGACCTTGACACAATTGTTTAATATTACTGATAATGATTTAGAACAATTAGCATCTTTTATGGGGCACACTTTGGGTATACATCGATCATCGTACAGACTTCCAGACGATGTCTATCAAACATCTAGAATATCTAAACTTCTCATACTTATGGAGAAGGGAAAAGCTGGTCAATTTAAGGGCAAAACTTTAGATGAAATTAATTTGGAGCTAGGTGATGAGTTATTGCAGCAAGTAGATGAGTTTCCAGAGGAAAGGGAGGAGACAACTTTCACAAATAACGAGGATGATGTAAATAGAGATAATGAAGTACTAGTAAGTAAAAATAGTACATCAGAAAAAAATTCAAAGCGAAGAAGATTGCTTGTGCCTTGGACTGAAAAACAAAAAGAAGTCGTTACTGAATATTTTAAAAAGCATATAAAACAAAAAAGGCCACCTAAAAAACGGGAATGTGAAAGCCTTATTGCTAACCACGCTAAATTATGGAGAACAAAGATTGGCTAAAAATTAAAGTATTCATTCAGAACAAATATAAAAGTAAAAAATAATGTATTTCATTTATTTGTCAATAAAAGTTAAGTTGTTTCTGTGTTCTTTAAAGTTACTTTCTTATTCTTAAAGGAAAATTGATCTGAATTTTCGTTTTAAAAAATGTCTTGTATTTAAGAATTAACCCCATATTATGTGGCTTTAAGTTCTAGCCAAGAAAGAACTTTTTTGTGTTTGAATGATACGATGCCAAAATGAACGGTAAGCCGGTTATGAGAAAGTATTACCTTTTATACCGTTAAGTGTCGAGGAAAGGCCGATATGCCGATCCGTAGTGAATTTTATTCGTTGTTGTAATAAATATAAAAATCCTATAGCGCTTTGTAGGATTTTTGGTCATAATTAAAAATGTTTCAAACCTATTTTCTGTATGATATCGCCATAAGCAAATAAATACATACATAATTATCTCTCTATTATTTTTCATGAATCCCAAACACTTGTGATTTTATAAATAAATTATTGAACAAACATGCGAAATAAACATCAATGCAAAAACTACATTTTGCTGTCATATAGGCGTCACGTTTTTTATTCACGTTAACATGATGTGATGAACATTAAAAAGCAATTTTTCTAATAAACTCGGTATTAACTTATTACTTTTTACATATGTGCCTTTGTTATTTTAAAAATATTACTTGCTGTTAAGTGAGGTTAAGTATGAGTACTACAAGGGTTTATTAATCTTGTTTTAGTAATCCAGCTTTATTTCCTTCATTTTGAATTTGAAAATAAAGCTTTTTTTATAAATTTGTGTCTGATTACAATTAACGCTATAACATTAATTGTTCAGAAAAAGAGTATTCATTCCAAAATGTAAAATTCAGATACAAGTGCCATAAGAAAAAATTATTTTAATTTTATTCAATAAATTTATTGACAAAAATAATAGTTTGGCTTAATAAATTATACACAAGAAACTGGCTCTACAATGTGAAAGCAGTTTTTCATTAAGACCAAAAAGAAAGTTACGGCCATATTTTCAAAAATTGTACTTTTCATTTTTTTTTTAATGGCAGCGAAACCACTTTAAATGTAATCGTTTTGCAAATGGCTCGACCTTCTATCTCCAGTAATATCAAAGTTGCCATGCAATCAGGTACAGTAAAAGCGTGTACGAGATAAGTCTCGTATACGCTTTCCTGTATGACACGCAACCTAAACAGATTTTGTGTAAAAAATTATTCCTATTTAATACAGTGTTGCCAGTCTGCCGGATGACTTATCTATCGTGGGCATGAAACCTGTTACCCAACGGATGACCGTTCCGCTGGAGTTTAACAAATTTCGAATATGGCGTATACATGCGACAGTATACACGCGACCGCAGAGCCACTTATGGAAACGGCAGATCTCGAAACTAAAATATGCTCAACTTCAAAAAAACATCTGTAGGTCTTCCATTCTGAAACTTTTTCAACTAGTTTAATAAGCCTAGTTGAACAATTTTACACACAATGCGATAGGTCCTCCGTATACGGATGACCTATCGCACCCGGATGACTTATTGCATGCAAATGGCTTATTAGAGGATGACCTATCCACCGCAGGATATATATATATATATTATAATATATATAATATATATATATATATATCCGCTCTAATTACTAAACATTATTATTGCGTCAGCTTTTATTTTTTTACTCTTGTGTATTAATTTCGAAATATCACATATCTGCTGTGACTCACATATACGCTATTTACAATAAGCGGCCGTTGCGCCTGATTCCGATTCTGTTGGATGGCGCAATTTGGCCCGCTCTAGTTATATCATTCAAATTTGGAATAGATATTTTAAGCTTGTTTAAGTCTTTAACCTATTTTAAGGAAATTAAGCTGATATTTTGAAAAACCAACACAATAAAAACAACCTTGTACATATTATCTTTTACATACAAAATTCCGACGTCCAATAATCCAAATCCCTATCTACTATTCACATATTAACGGTATCATTAAACATGTAATGATGATAGCGATAAAACAATAACCACATCCAAAAAATTAAGCAGGCACAATTTTATTATTGTTGTTGCATTTCCTAGATTAATAAAAAATCTCGCTGTCTGTAAATCACAATTATGGTGTCGTAATCATTTCAATAAACTGTAATCGTTATAGTTTTTGATTATAAAAGTCATTAACTATGGTATTACATTTCTAAACGTTGTTGCTGTGGAGCAAATTCCATCTTTCCTCTTTCGAAATATTAGTTAGTACAGTATTTTACAACTTTTTGCGTGAAGTATTTGTGTCACAAGGGACATAAGTACAAAAGCACCACTTACATGGCACACAATATTTTTCCAAAATTTCTAAAAAGTCAGCATTTTACGAATATCACTTGCTTATTCATAATTGTCAAAGATGTCAACTTCCGTTATATATTGACACCTATTGCTATATTAATATATTATTACTTTACGTCTCTAGGGACGTAAAGTTACACTACAACCCGCTGTTAGGGGCAACTAAGGTAAATAACCCGTAAATCGCACTCACATCCCTCGAATCAAGGCAGTAATGGTTGATTTACGTAGCTGTTTTTGTAATGAAAAATGGACATTAAGCTTTTTATCTTAAAAAAAACAATAATGATCAGTTTGCTAAGGAATTTTATCTTTGTTGGCGCCATTTTTCTTATCTATGTTTATCTATTTCGCATCAAATTACATTTTAGTAATAAGGAAATGACGCTATCATTAATTTAAATGTTGAATATTTCCGCCATTATGTTCTTCAACAAGGAAGAATCTTACTTCCACTTTGAGGACAGCATGCTGCAGTTGATTTAGTTAAATATTTGTACTCGTCAAATACTGTCTAATTGTTAATACGAATTTCAGGATTCCGTAAGATTGGTATAAAAATTGTCAACGATATGAAAATAACGTTGATCCGTAACTGTAACTATTGTTTGACCTACTTAAAAAAAGTGTAGTTCTATATTGAAACGAGATGTGCGTCAATATCGCACAGTAACTTTCAAATCATGTAGTAATTTGCATAGCAAATCCTGCGACTATTGGTATTAATATCACCATCCAATTTTTCATCACTTCACAGAACAACAACTGTAAATTCATTTGAATTTCTGCTAGGATTCCAAGAGCGAAATTATATCTAATCAATAAGTTTTCCAAATTTTAAATAAAACTTTATATGGATACCATTTCAAGATAATTTAACTGGAGACGTCTTGCAGCTTAACTAGATCTATCATCCCCGATGTAGATGATAATTTCAGCTAAATCATTAGTCTACTTAAGCTTTTTTCATCAGCAACACAATTAGTTTTCTTTTTTTAAATTTGTTGATTAATTTTACAAAACCGTAATACCTCAGTCATTACTTACCATTTAATAGTTAACACATACAAACATGGTATAGGAATTCTGTATCAGATCGATGCAATTGCAGCTTGAACATTAGCTAACTTACAAA
This sequence comes from Dynastes maya, assembly GCA_029619315.2. NCBI lineage: Eukaryota > Metazoa > Arthropoda > Insecta > Coleoptera > Scarabaeidae > Dynastes > Dynastes maya. Next base: position 491,420 of record JAROYE020000037.1, read on the forward strand.
AATTCTTTTGCAGACTCACGCGACTAGCAAAGCTCGCTGGGAAGGTGAATGTAAGCTATCCCACTCCCAGACCAACCAGGAGCAAGCCAACACCCTAGTTGCGCAAGAATTGTGTTCGAGGCTGGAAAAACTGTCAGCTAACTCATGACGTCATTTTACGTTATAATAATATTGATAATAGTCATTTTTTTCGGATCATTACGTTTATAGGTTAAGCAGTTTAACTAAGTTACTTTAACTTTGCTTTTCTTTCGTAATATAAGTTCTAACTAGCGATAATAATGTAAGTTAATTGATAATTTAAGCACGAAAACAATCGTCAAAAATTTTCTAAAAAAAATAAAACAAAGAAAAAACCGAGAGAAAACTATGTGAGATAGTTTACTGAACTTAAAATAGTAGAAAAAGGTTCTTTAAATTAATCCTTCAATAATCTATAACTGATATCATTTTGCAATGTAATTTTTGATAAGAGTCAGTAAACTATCATCACTTGAAAAGGTAATTTAAAAAAGTTATATATTATAAAAAAAAAAATAGAGAAATCCAAGTTTACTATCAAAATTTAAATAAAGAAGTGTTTAATATCTGAAAGCTAATTCCTTAGAGCATTCTGTAAGGACCATTTTTAACCTTCCCATGCACTAATTAAAAAAAAGTAAAAAAAAATATAATTGAATAATCAATTTAATAATTAAGTCCTTATATGAGGGCACGATGTCTGAGAGGGTTAAAAGTAAAACTAAAAATACTACCTTACCGATCGATCCTTATTAATGTAATGTTTTTTTTTCGAATACCAAAGTCTACTAACTAATTTAAAACCAAAAAGTAAGACTGGCTAGCATAATTTTTGTATATTTTCAGTGATACCAACAAAAAAATAAATGTATATTTTGATGTTGAATAAGAAATGGTTGGTAATACTGCTATCGCTATTGTAACATTGCTTTTTAACGATTGATGTAAACTTGTTTTTCGATAGAACCCAAAGGCTGTTCGTATATTGGCTGCTGCATTAATTGTTTTCATCGTAAATACTATTCATGTTGATTCTTTTTTTTGTATAAATATATTTAAAAAATGTATGAGGAAGTCATAGAAATGAAGGGGAGAAATGCATGAAGGTTGTTCCAAAAGAAGAAACCAACAGAGCATTTAAGTTGATTTGGGTTAAGAATTGGTTTAAAGCTTAATTTTCTTGCTCCTTTGCGAATTTTGCAATTAATTTTCTGGATTTGAAAGAAAACTAATTATTCAAAATAACGATGATTAAAGATGCCGTGGAATGGTAATATCAAATAAAATGCTTTCAATTGGAACATCCTTTTGTTATAGCTTGAATTTTAGCTAAATAGTTTTATTATATAGCTACAGAGGTCGCTCACGATGGTAAGTAATATCTCTAGGACTTATATATAGATATTCACTAGTACTTTGAAAAAGACAAGTCCGCAAACAACTTGAGCAACCTTCTAGAAAAGTTTATTATTGTTCGAAGATAACGTTCTGAAATTATCTAAAAGACTGGAACATTTTAAACACAAAAAAACAAAAAACCGTCGAGAAAACCTTCTATGTATACTCAAAAATATACTTTTTACATTAAAAGTATGGAAACACGAGAACAAAAGAAAACCATTATTTGGAATAAAACATGAGTACACTTCAAAAGGAATATAAATATGCAGTGGGCATTTCCGACTATAGTATGTTGGTAGTACCAAACTTAAGTTGGATATACTGTACTAATGACGGATCTGAATTGACAGTTAAATATTTAGTGATAGATTGAGGTTAAGTACATAATCGTTTACAGCAATCTTAGACAATTCAATCTAGATAAATGCATTTTTACTGTAGTTACAAAAATAGCGACAATCTGCACTAAGTCTTACACACACATGGTACTTTTTCGTTACCAACTTAAAACAGAGTCAAAAATGCTCACTAGGTACAATATAGTGATGAAATTATATTTGTTTAAATTAAATTATCAGGTATGATTGTTACGTTAAAAATTAAACACAAAAAAAAAACAAAAAGCAAGATGATATATTCTGCATTCTTATTGGATGCCTTTATAATATAAATATTTAACTTTCTTTTCGTAGTTTTAAGTCATCGTATGTATATGAATGAAATTGTCATTCTTTTTTATATGTATAAAATAGAAGAATTCTTTGTGTACAGTGTTACCGAAAAAGTACGGAATAAAATCCTTTAAATTAATGTCGTTGCTTTCACATATTTCCACCTAATTGTTCAAAATTTGCATTTAAAATATTGTTTTTCTAGTTTATTTTGTTTTCAACAAAATATAAATCGGAATCACGAGAAACCAACGATATTGATGTTTAAGGAATTTTATTTATACTCCTTTTTACTTTTACATTGTCTATGTAAATTTTAAATTCCTCCTTGATCAAACAGATTGTAGATGATTCAAACAAGGAATAGAATCCCAAAGTAAAACGAGCCTCCCTTGCAATTAACTTTTTTTTAAAATTCAATTAAAAAGAAAATTTTGATGTTTGATTTGAAATTGTCAGAAAATTTCTTCGTTTCGACTGATATCTTTTGTGTAATAATTATGTTTGATTATACGAATAAAGTTAATAAAAAAAATGGTTTCTTGATTTTGACACCTTTATGAGAATCACATTGAAATTAAAGCTTTTCCCAAGCTATGACCAAGGTAAACGGATGCAGTTATAATCAAACGCCGCTACGTAGAACTATGTATACCTCACGTCAGTAAGCCAAATGGCATCTGTAAGTGGAAATGTTCTTTTTGAACAATTTTTCATTGCCTGCTTATGTTTGCAATTTTTCAATTTCCGATTTAAGGAAACACCGTATCTATATCAAGTCCTGTTTTAAATGGTAAGATTACTGCAGACACAAAATGTTAAAGGAACAACGCTTTGGATCAAACACAAACTTACGACGGTTTAAACTCTTCAAAAATGGCCGAACATCAGTTGACCGTTTCGGTATTAGTGGGACCATCCACAGAGCTCGTATTTCCAGATTAGATCATTATTGTTCCACCGTGACGTCCTAAGACGGCTAGGGGAGGATAATAGAAGGGCACGTTGACGACTGTTCTTTACCATGATAACGCGAGGCCATACACCGCTTTCATCCTACAGCAGTTTCTGGCGAAAAACATCTTCCGTCCAGCGTACTCGCCTGATTTGCCCTCATGGTCGGGTTTTCATAGCGCGCGGCAAATTTAAAAATTGCGTATTATTTCAATATTCATTGTAAAAGTGATCATTATTTGTAGCTAATATATTTTTTATTGGAATTACAAGTATATAGGAAAGTTCAGACCTAATTTAAATTTTTCTTGCGTGGCCTATGACATTTTTTGATATTAATATTTCCGAATGCAGAAAATAATTTCACATTTTTACAGAGGAAACTGTGGAAAGGAATAAGTTAATATTAGATTACGCTATTTATTATACCGTGTGGAAATTGACGATTCAATCGGGTACGTACAATATTTATATGGGCATTTGCTTTGTAGTTTATCCGTCGCACTCGAAAGAACAAAAAAAAAAAAACAACGTTAGCATAAATAAACTACGATTCCCAGTTTCAATGAACAAGCAACTGTATTCATTCGAAATAAATAACTATAAATACAAAAATTAATGATGATCTTTAAAATTTAAGAAAAACTGTAATTCAATGAATCATTAGTAGAGCCCGGTAACTGGAGAGCAATCACAGGAACGATGTGACTGTGTTTAGGTGGACGAGGAGGGCTGGTCGATTATGATACGACACGACAAATCATCACTCAGTTCAGTTTAGCATTGGATAGCGGATAGGGCGTGTTGATTTTATTGATATAGACGTAGTTATTAATTGTAGTTATTATTTAGTGTAGTGCGTGTTGATTTTATTGATACAGACGTAGTTATTAATTGTAGCTTTTAGTGAACATGTCGAAGGCTAAAAAACGACCCCTTCAAGACATAGTAAATAAGTTTATTTCTGACTTTCCCGATTTGTTTTACAACGGGAGTAAGGTAGTTTGTAAAGTGTGCGAAATACATTTGATGTCAAATAAGAAGTGGAACTGTACAAGACGTAAATTCCGCACAGCATAGAAAACGAAAATAGGGCATGCAACGGAGAAAACGGCACGTAAGCATGTTGCATTTGTACGCGATGACGTGGAAAAGAAAATTGAAACGTATATTGAAAAAACAGTTTCTTTGGTTATGTGTTGACGAGACAACAGACTGTAAAAAAAATTCAATTGTAAATATTATGGTACGCATACTAGACCCTAGTAAACCTACATTACCACTGTTACTAGCTAGCCGAAGACTACAAGAGTGTACTGCTGCAACAATTACGAAGGTTGTACTTAGTATGTTGGAAAAATTTCAAATTTTAAAAGATAAAGTGTTGATGTTTATGGGCGATGGCGCAGTGATAATGCGTTCGGTAGGGCGTTCTCTTCTTGAACATGGTTGCAAGTGTTTATATGTTACCTGTAAAGTGCATGCTTTACATCTTGTGGCAGAAACCACTCGACAATGCTCTCCCGAAGTAGATGCAGTAATAGCAAGCACAAAAACAGTATTTTTGAAATCTCCCAAACGCCAACGATCATTTCACACAGAGTGTCCCGGTATCCGTCAACCACTGGAGTCAATTCTTACACGTTGGGGAACATGGTTGCAGGCAGCTTCTTATTATGCTGAACATTTCAAAATAGTAAAAGCTATTGTTGCACAATTCAATCCTGCCGAAGTTGCAGCTATTAAGGAGAGCCAGTCGAAATTTCAAGATATTTCCGTTGAAACATTTAAAAAATATTCGTAGCTACTGTAAAGGATTAGCTGACGCAATAGACCAATTACAAAATAGATCGTTATCATTATGGGAGTCTCTGCAAATTATGGACGGAGTGCATACACAGCTACTGACTATACATGACGCAAAATATAATCGCGTTTTAGAAAAGTTCGAGAGTGTGCTACAGAAAGATCTCGATTTTAGCACACTAAAACAAATTTGTGATGGTGTATCGAATAATCAACTGACTAAGTACAAAAAGTATTTTAATCATGCATGTATAACATCGGTTGATGTTGAACGCTCTTTTTCAAAATATAAACTCATTTTCTCACCACGGCGAACATCGCTCACCGAGACAACTGTGAAAACACATCTAATGGTGTCAACTTTTTGCCACTCTTATCCATATGATGTTAATACTGATAATGGTGCTTCTAGTTTTACTGTTCCGTAGCCAAGGCTGCTTAAAAGGGTGAGTGTTTCACTACTTTTCACGTATTATAATTATGTATTAGTTCTGTTATTTTTTTTTCTATTTTCTTACTATTGTTTTTGTATATTAGGCAGGTACGGCTATGGCACGGCTCCCTGTTACCGGGCTTTAATCATTAGTTTGAATAGTCCTTCTTTTCGATGACTCTCACATTTAGATAAGAAAAATGCTGCGTGTCTCGCAGTGCAGGATTCAACTATAGCATTCGAGTCGTTTCAGACAGACCGGTATGTCCTGAATGGTTTATGATCCAGAGTTGAAATAAATCTTTTTTTATTAATTGGTAGAATAGTAAATATTGAGAACTACTAATACGTAGGCTTAATTTGTATTGAAATATGTGTTTTTTGGAAAGCGTTTGTTTTATAAATTTGCAAAAAATAAAAAACCAAAAATTTACAATTTCAATAACTAGGAAAGGTGCGCCTTAGCGAACATATTCGCACAGTTCGTTTAGCTCAGCTCGGCTACAAAATTCACGAGAAACCTATCACAGCACGCCAAAGAATCACGTGCTCGGCACAGCGTAGCGCAGCTGTAAAACATGGTCAGATTCAACTTTTGTAGACGAGCAATTACCGTAAATGTCAAAGATTTCAATAACATAACCTCGGTCTGTGTTGATGTTTGTGTTGCTTGATTGTTGTGAAAGGTTAATGAAAGATTCTGTTTCGTGAAGTCGCATTTGTGCACTTAAATGATTAAATGCGCCTTCCACTTCTCTATTTCTAATAAATAATTTTCTGCGTTTTCGCTTTTTTTAAAAACGCATAATATAAATAAATATAGCACAGTACTCTGCTTTCGTTGTCGATTCATATTCACTTCAAAAAGAAACTTCTTAGATTAGTTTCATAGCTTATGTTGTTCTCATTTGAAAGTTCCACTCGTCGAATATAAAAATTTCACTAAGACCATATACAAGCCGAGCTGAGCTATGCTAACGAGCTTTGCAAAGCCGCTAAGAATGCACAATTCAGTATTGCACAGATAGTAGAAGGTGGCACATTGTTCTGAATGAACTCGAATTCTATTTCTACACATTTGAAGTTTCGTTGTTTTACATATTACTGCCAGTCTTTCAAATTATACTTATGTAAGTTTATTTTAAACAAACAAAAAATTACATTAATTTACAATAATATCAGTTACTTCAACAACTCAAATAAAACAAAATAAGTCTCTTGGAATAAATGACTACGCGCGCGCACTACCTGCCGCCATTTCATCTACTACCACTTCTTATGTCACGCGCGGCGCCAATTTTAATTTTTAAAAGTTATTTTGGCTTCTTACACATAGGTTTAGATATTTTTCATATACATAGTAGATATACCGTTTCAAACATATCTGCATTTAGTTTATTCCTCCAGAGCTTACTTTTTATACAATGTACCAGTATTGCTGAATATAAATGAATTTTAGAAAATAACACCTTGGTAAACGAATTACAATTTATAAATAATCATTTTATAACAACAACGGCATTTTTGAGAAGAGACATATTACTGGAAGCTCTAAATGCCTTAAATGATACAATAAATCAATTAAAAAATTTTCTCGGAAAATTTGGAAACAAGTTGAATCAGAAATTTCTGCCAGTGTTCAACAGAAACCCAGATCTATACCGCATACATATGTATTTATATTTTATACCACATTTGAAATTTGCTCCACGATGCGATATTGAAAGAACATTTTCGGTTTAAGAAATACTTACATAAAAAAGACCAGCTTTACAGCTGGAAACTTAAAACAGTCCCTTCCAGTAAAGATTAATTCAGCCCTTATTTCTATTAATTACAAATGTCAATATTATTTTAGTTCATCTATGTTTGCCAAGCGTAATACCGTGTAATCAAAAATAATGACTTATTTAAAGATGTTTCTGATTAATATTGTAAATACGAGGGTGTATCAAATATAAATGGGACTGATTTTTTTTTTAGTTCTGGAGGGCTTCTAGACTTGGAAGGGGTTGATGCGCAGGTAGCTTGTACCGTTAGGGAGAGGGGAGAACCGACCGCAACTCTCTCGAGTCCCTTTAGTATCAAAAGAAACCACGGGCGAGAAAGAAGTGCATGTCTCCGTGGAGCAGCGGATTATCCGTAGTTTTTGGCCAAGAAGGGGTGAACTCAACCGAAATTTTGCGGCGATTACAGAAACAGTTCGGAGACAACACCCTGTCAAGAACCCGTGTGTTTGCATGGCACAAAACATTTTCTGGAGGGCTTGAAAAGGTCGAGAACGAGAGCCGTGATCGCCGCCCAAGAACAAGTGTGACCGCGGCCAACATCAAGGCGGTCCGAAATCTCATAGAGGGAAATCGGCGCATAACTCTCTTCGAAATCGTTGCGGAAGTAAACATCAGTTACGGGAGTATCCAAGTGATCGTGACAGATGACTTGGGATTTCGCAAAGTGGCCGCTAGATGGGTTCCACGTCCGTTACCGGAGGATTACAAGCAACATCGATTGGAGGTTTCGCAGCGACTCTTCAATCGATACCAGCAAGCGGGCGAGGCCTTTTTGAATCGCATCTTCACCTGTGACGAAACTTAGGTGCACCACTACACGCCCGATTCGAAACAGGCGAGTATGGAGTGGAGAAAGACCGGCGAGGGGGTACCGGTGAAGGCAAAGACGCGATTGTCAGCCGGAAAGGTAATGGCAACAGTTGTTTTTGATCGGCAAGGTGCTTTTCGCGTTGATTTTCTCCACGATCGACGCACAATTAATGCGCAATATTATTGTGAAGTACTGGATGCCGCGAAATTGTGATTTCGAAGGAAAAGGAAGAAGGAATCGGCCAGAAGTGTAATTCTTCTGCATGACAACGCCAGGCCTCATGAGGGTAATGCCACGATGCAAAAAATTGATGCATTAGGATGGGAAACGCTGGAACATCCGCCCTATAGTCCAGACTTCTCACCTTGTGACTTCCATCTTTTTGGACCCCTCAAAGAAGCGCTTGGAGGCCAACGTTTCGACGACAACGAAGCGGTGGAAGCGTTTGTGCTCCAATGACTATACGAACGTTCGAAGAGTTTTTACGATGATGGAATAAAAAAGCCCCCAATCCGATGGGAAAAATGTATTTCTAGGGCGGGAGAGTATGTAGAAAAATAATATATATTTGTAAGCTTAGTTAAATAAAGTTAGAATTTTTTTAAAAACGAGTCCCGTTAATATTTGATACACCCTCGTAAGTACCCACAGATTCTAAAACCAGAATGATAAAGCTTGTTGCATCGCACGTCGATATTGTAAAACATAGTGACTCCTTTTGCTACATCGATGGAAACAGACGTTGAAATCTCGAGTGCATGGATACACTTTCAGAAAAAGACAACGTAGTCTTCCAAAAAATTTGCAACAAGTCCTAGTCCATTTAAACTAACGCCAGATCGCATAATGTAATTCAAAAGGAAAAAGTGCAAGTGACGAAAATTAGAAAGAGAATAACAATATTCGTTTCGGCCAATGTGAGTAGAATAGAAAAAAGAAAACTTTTAGTAATCGACAAATATGCAAAGCGTGTGTTTTAAGAAAATTAAGAGTAATTTACCAGTGAAATACAAAAATAATTGATAAGGATGGTGAGAGAGTTATTTACAAGTTGGCTAACGAAACGGGACAATCAATTAAGACTAACAAAAGAATACTGTTTATTGATAATTATATCGCTCATGATAACATCCCTTTAAAAGCCATAGTTAGTTTTTTTATCTCCTAACACTACAGTGGTTCTGCACCAGACGGATCAATGGATAATTAAACTTCTAGAAACAAATTACAGTAAAAATTTGCTTTAAATGTTATATACGATTTTAATGTTGGACTGATGTTTCATTACGAGCAATTGAGATTTGTTTTAAACATACGGATCGGCGGAGAGCACATAAAGTATAGAGTCTCATGTTGAATGGACTGCGCAGCTCGATTTACCGCTTCCTGCCAGCATATTTGATGAATTTGAGGACACGATAACGACGAGCATTGAAACAGATGAAATTGCAGCTAAAGCGATGGCAACTGCAGGTACGACAGTCAAAGGTTTTATTATTATTATTCCCATTAGGTATTTTATAATGATTGAATCTAATCCAGAAGAGACATATGAGAACGTCGAGGTAGAAGAAATAGTACGATGCTTGTGCCGGTTTAAAGACGCTGTTTACATTTATTTCTTTAACTGGAGAAGGTAAAATAAGAATCTTGAGTGAGAGTTATTGTAAGAAGTAGACTTTTATTTTACCTTCCCCAGTTACGAATTGCTCACACAGAGTTGCTTTGGACTGTTATTTATTTCTTTGACTGAAGTTGCGGATGAAACAACAAAAATGAATATTCTTATGTTGGAAAATAAGTTACAACTAATAAAACATTCACGCAAAACTCAAAAAACAGTAAAAGATTATATTCAAAAAATATAACTTACATAATGCATAATTTACTTTTTGCATACATGCGTGTTGTGTTTAATTTACATTTTACTATGTAATACATATTTTTTTATTTATGTATATAAGTATAATTTGGAGAATGCTGAGGGTAAACATCTTAAGACGCAGGCGAAATAATAACTCACGGCCAGCTGATGCCCCCTGCAATTGCCGAGAACTGGTAGGGGATTATAAGGCATGAATTATTATTATACGAGGGATGATCGTAATATAAGGTTCCCAAAGCCCTACAGCAGCAATAAGACGTGTTAGGCAAAATCCGACAACATTGGCGTGTGCAGCAGCAGAAAAGTGTATAGCTGTTCAACACGTCCGCAAATGGTGCAGGGAATTCACTGGAGGTCGGACGGAAATTCACGATGAAGAGCGGAGCGGAAGACCATCAGTTTCAGAGGAAATCGTTGAAAAGGTCGAGAGCATACTGCTTGAAGATCGGAGGGTCACCATTCGTCAACTCAGCGGCAGAATTTTACGACATGGGATACAAAAGTTGGAGCACCGTCTGCAAAAATGCTTGAATAGAAATGGCGATTCTGTCGAAAAATAGCTTAAGTTTTTACATTTAAAACGATGTGTAATGTTAAGGAAACAAAGAATGCTGTCTATTCTTAAAAAATACGGGAACCTTATTTTATGATCATCCCTCGTATTATAAATTTGTCATTAATACACATTGTTAATGTTACGCTTGTTGTTTTTTTTTTTGTTTCTACATACATATTTGATTTAATTTTTTGAGAGACATCGGATAAAGTATCTATCGGTTACAAAAGCGAATGTCACAACCCCTATAAGGACGTTATAAACGATTTCCACAGTACCGTGTTTGTAAGGTTAAAACTTACCGGGCAAAATGCTGAAAACATATTCAAAAATTCCAAGGTATACTCGTTTCAGAAATAGCCCTTTTGCTTCAATTCCCTCCTATTTTGATCACCAGAAAGTTCAGAATAATTTTAATATTTCAGCAAGTACTACCTGCTGTTATAGGATTTTGGAATGTAAAAGATATATGGCTTTAACAAATAAATACACCTAAATTTCAGTGGTTATTGTTTCATTTTTGTACTAGAATATATATAACAATATACAAAATAACAGTATACATGTATAAATAAAACGTAACGCTTGATTAGTCACAATGTTCTAGTCTGAGATGTGATCTACTGCAATAAATAAATAAGACATCGATCATCAATTATGACGTTACGACAAACAATTTTACCTCTCGAGTTCCATGTGCAATTCGGTTAATTTTTCATGCATCACCTTTTCAAAGAGTGGGTCGGTTTCGAAATTATACGAATGCCAAGCTTTCGGAGGTCTGTTTAATACTTTCTTCAATAATTGTTCGAGTTTATGCATAGTAATATCAAGTTTATCGGTGAACACCTGTAAAGTATTCAAAATATCAAAGATAGAATCGTTTTTTGTAGCTTGAACCAACCGTTTCACAAAAAATTCCAGGATTCTGCCGATGAAATTCTATGTAATATTCCCTCGCCGCTAAGATACTTTGAATGAAGTTCTCTATACGTTGATGTGGCTTCATTGTCTTGTGTTGGTCGCGCATCGTATCTAGAAATCGTTAGATTCATCGTTAAAAGCATAAAAAAAGATTTGCTACGAGAAATTAACCGTCGTTGTCCTCATCAAGCTTATGTTCGCTAACCACACTTAAGATAGGCTCGAAATCAAACTCTACTTCACTGATGCTATGAAATACATCCTCATCGGGTGCATTAAATGTGGAACCTTCTTTCTTTTTGGTCTGAAAAACGGTAAGAGGCTGTTGAGACAAGAAAGTGAAAGGAAAAATATGGGAATGAAGACATACATCAATGATAAGTGACACCATTTCGTCGCTGCTCAAACTACTTAATTCATCGTCATCGATACTTGAAAAATAAAATAAAACATTTGCTGAATGCGAGAGAAGTAATGAAGTAATGATGAACGTATACGTAAGAAAAGACTGTACAAGATTAGCAATTTTAATAGACTTTAAACCGCTTTCTAAGAAAGTTACAAACTTTCGTAATTTCATAGGTTGATCGACTAATTGTTCATTATACATCTTTGATACCGCGGCCCAGAAGATTGTATTAATTCTGCTTTTGGTTTCAATTTGTTTTATTTCCTCAATAAGAGTTAATGGCCTACACAATAAATCTTTCTGCTGTACCATACGGAACAATTGCGGTTAGCAGAGCGTGTATATTGACTCAACACCGCACAATCGAGAAGGCTGTTTTTCTGTCGTAATTACAACAAAGTCTGCATAAGGGCACATCTTTACAACATCTCAATATATGTATGTATTGTCTATTTTTTAGTTTGATAGGTTTTTTAAAGAGCTCTTAGCCTTCCTTAGTGTTTGTAAAAACGGATTAATTTAATATAGACATACTGGTGTTCTGTTATTTTTCGATTACTACCAAAAATGTTCCGCCGCCACAAAAAGCCCGAGAACCACTTGCCTAGACGATTCTATATAAATTTATCACATTTTTAAAATTACTTCTTCCAATATTATGATTTATCCGACTTATGAAAATAAAATAATTATCTTAAAGACCTACAGCCAATCTAAAAGAGTTAGAATATTATTATTTTGCCGCCATTAAAGAAAAATGCGCACAAATACTACACTACGAGCCCTTTTCTTCTATCAAAAGTAAGCAGCTACTATTTTATTGCAGACGTGTATAATACCGTGAGGGGTTTACTACTTGCATAATCCTTGAGGATTCTGCAGTTTTATAACAATATTATGAGAGTGTTTTCTATTCGTAAAAAAATTAGTAAAATAAAAGAAGTAAAATTATTTTTTCTACTTGGCACTGCTATTATTTTGTACAGGTTTGTATTTCCTGTTGGCAGACATGTCTCTGTACTAACGTGAATTTTGGTTAGTACAAGTTAAATATTGGAAAGGTCTTCTCATCATTTGTTTGCTGAGTCTGGCCAACTGCATAGTTCCAATAAGGTTGGTACTGTTTTGTGAATCATCCGTTAATTCCATCACACAAAGTTCATTTCGAAACATTTTCTCGTCAACTGGTTTGTTTCATTATTCGTTACACTCATACTCTGGCACTCACACCAAACTGACCTTGTAGTGTTTTGCGGGCATTCCCATACGAGTTTAGAGACTATATAATAAGATGTTAGTGTCGTCAAGGCCGCTTGACTGTCAAAGAGAAAGCAAATCGCCTCACCCCTGGGTAGACTCTCACTTTTTTTATGTTCAAAATAACAAACCCATTAATAACCAATTTGTAGACAACATAATCTACTTTTAAATTGCAGATGTTAAATTAATGGAGCAAATTTATTTAGCACGCATTAATTTGTACAATCTTCTCTTTTCTCAAAAAAAGAAAGGGCATATTTACGTTTCATTAAGTTCAAAGTCCGAATTCATGATGGACGTAGCCGCACTATATTCAGCAAACTTAACGGATGATTTCTTAGATGCATACTCCTTAACAGGTAGATTATTGATCATATTGCGAAGCATATCCTCAATCTCTGAACTTATGTCGCTGCTGCTTAACGAGTTAATCTTTCCAGAATCGTTGATGATGCGTAACGCCTTGAAATTTCTTGAAATAAGATGCCGGTTCATAAGAAATCGATGATGAAATGTGAAAAAACGTACCGTGACACCCAGTACGTATAATAGTACTTTCTCAATAACTGTGCATAGTAGCTATCATTTTGTAGATATAACGTTAGCACCAAGTACGGTCTAAAGTTCCTCATTCTCAAGTTTAAGGCACCTATGGTGTCAGTATGTAACAGCAAGACTTTATTTTCGTCCGTGGCTTTCGCCAATTCCTTATATGAGAATCCGTAAGCATACCCAAGGATATTGGACACAGTTAGAAACTCCGCATTTCGAACCATGTCCTCGAATTTCTCTTCGGAAATGAAATAGTATGATACACCTTCTACCTCGTTGGAGTTTTTTGGCCTCGTAGTATGGCTGATTCCAAGACAAAGCTGTCTGCAATTCAAATAAAAGTAACTCCTATCCTAGCGAATTCGATTTACATGCACTCAGTGCGCACTAGAAAAATGCTCCGTATTTATTTATACGCGGTGAATTTTTCGTCAAGCTTTTCAATAAATAAAACACTTGTCGCTACAATACTATGTCAATCATTCTGACAGTAAACACAAATCGAAAACAAAAATTGCACTCAAATCTTTTCAGTACAGAGCTAGTGCAGCAAGTCGAATTCGCTATAATTTTCGAAAAATATAGGAAGAAGGGGACTTAAATCATGATGGGTGGTTTTTATTATCTAAGGTTGCCAACATGAGTTTGACTTTTAAATCAGAGATGAGTAGAGAGTTCACATCTTAGGCAATTTATTAGCAGCATTAGCGAAGAGCACAGTTGGGTATTATTCACGTAAAATTCAGTCATGACTAAATTTGGTTACTAATTTAGTCATTATTCACAAATTACTTAAAGCAGGTTAATCATTATTCACGAATTATTTGATCGTAATCATGTTCATCAATTGCACTGTATTTAATCATGACTAATGTTATTCACCAATCATGACTAATCGTTAGTCACAAGAGATGTTATTTATTAGTCCTGATTAATGGTTGTTCTTCATTAGTCATGACAAACGTTACTCATTTGTCATTAGTAGATTTGGCACTCTGCATGGCGCGACAAGATCGGATCCGCTGGTGTGTACGTAGTATACCGTAAGAGCGAGCGTACTATGATCACTAACGCTGGCCACGAGCGGTACCGCGCATCGGCGTAGAATCAGTTCGGACCGAGAGGAACGGTAGTATTACTTCGTCTGTGGAGCAGTACGGACATTTTTGCTGCCGGTCATTTGCGCAATTGTTCATCTGTCCTAGAAAAATTATGATTTCGTCAGCAAAACGACCGCGGTCGGACAAACTTCAAAAATTTATTGCAGAAATTCCAGACTTAATATATGAAGGTGCTAAAATTAAATGTGTAATCTGTAAAATCCCGTTAATGTGTTGGTCCAGACAATATTGTCTACGACACGTAAATAGTGAAAAGCATGTCTCAAAAAGAAATTGCGCACGAGACAATGAAAAATTTATATTTAATTTATGCGCAAGGAACCATTTATCTGCTTTTGGAATAACTATTCGGAGTGCAAATTACCAAGTCGAACATCGTTACGAAGAATTGTGCCATCTGCGCGCGAACATATTGAACAAAAAATAAAATCGGAGTTGAAAGATCAAAAATTGTGGTTATGTGTCGACAAAACAACAGATCGGAAGAAACATTCTGTTCTTAATGTAATGGCACGCAAATTGGAACCTCATCAATCGCACCTTCAATTCTATTAGTCTCCAAACGAATACAACAGTGTACTGCCGAAGTAATTTCAAAGTTAGTGTTAAATACATTGGACAAGTTTCAACTTTCAACAAACCAACTCTTGATGTTAGTGGGTGATGGTGCTGCAAACATGCTTTCTGTAGGCCGGTCTCTTAAAAACCATTCTACTAATTTGTCACACATTACGTGTAAAATTCATGCTCTCAATCTTGTGGCGGATAGTATCAGAAAATGTTATCCTGAGGTAGACGCTTTAATAGCGCATACCAAAGCAGTATTTGTCAAATCACCGAAACGTATTCGCGAATTTCACAGACTGTGCCCCCGTATACCAGAGCCACCAGAACCTATTCTAACTCGTTGGGAATCATTTTATTATCATAAATATTTTGACAATATTAAGAACGTGGTTTTACAATTCGATACAAAGGAAAGTGCCGTTATCCAGAAAAGCCAGTCGAAATTTCAAGATAGTCAGGTTAAAATGGATTTAAAAATCATTCACGACAATTACTTCGGGCTAGCAGGCGCAATAGAAAAATTACAAAATCCTGCGGTGCCGTTAGAAGAATCTCTACAAATAGGGGCAACATGTTCACGCACAGCTATGCGCGATTGAAGACGCAAAAAATGTTTCTGTTCTAGAAAAATTTGAAAGTGTTTTTTGAAAAAAATTCTGATTTTGGCACATTAAAACACATTTGTGAAGGTGCGTCAACAGAATCGTTAAGTTATTTGAAAGATTATTTTACTTACGCAAATATTACTTTCGCTAGATGTAGAACGTTCGTTCTCTGCATACAAACGCATTTTTTCCTTCGTGCCGTACTAGTTTTGCCGAACAACAGTTGAAACATATCTAATGTTGCAGATATTTAACAGACATTATTCACTTTGTGATTTCGCGGAGGACTCTTAAAATGGTAAGTGTTTGAGCACGTGTTATTTAATTTTCATTTAAAAGATGAGCGAAATTATTTGCGGTAGCAAACATCTCTATTAGCAGAATAACTCTAGTGGAACGCGAGGCCTGGTCGACTCTACGCTACTGCGCGGTACCGCTGGTGGCCAGCTTTGGTCATGACTAAGCTTATTCATTATTAACGTATATTATAGGGCATTATTTACAATAAAAGTGGAATTTATGTGATTGTTAACGTGTGTTGTAAGCTAATAAAATATTTGTAAAGTATTATGATTGTGTTTTATTATTAACTGTATACGTTTTCACCGTTTCTGCAAACTGCGATCACCGCAGGTGTTTAACCTTATTCTCGAAAAGAGTTGCAAGTTGTTTCGAAGAATTCTGTCGTGTGCAAATGTAGTTAAAAGGTTCAGCGACTTGGAGAAACCTTATAAGTTGCTTCATCTCGATTTCTGCGATGGATGTGAAATTTAGTCAATAAGGATATAATGCAGTGGTCAATAAATGTTTACAAGTTTATTTAGATGTATAGCAATGTATGTTATTGTTATAAGACATTTGCAATAAAAATATTTGTAAAATATGATGGTTATGTTTATTATTTATTGCAGACACTTTCGCCGTTTCGTAGCCATAATGAAAAAATATATGTGTTGTAAGTTTTAACATTAACATCAATATTAATAACATTTCTAAATTATGATCAATCGGTTCTATATTTATACATTTAGATTTAGCACTTTATATTATACATATAATTCAAATTAAAAATCAAAATCATGTATAGTATCCATGTTTTCAAGTAATATCCATGTTTCAGCATCAAAATCTATATCGCTATCTTCTTCTTCTTCCAACTCTTCTTGTTCGCTAATACCATCCTCCATAAGAAGCGCATCTTCTTGCTCTTCAACAAATTCTTCATCACTGATACTATCTTCCATATCTCCACCACTGATAGTATCCTCCATAAGAGATTCATCTTCTTCCTCACCCTCAGATATTGTAGAAATTTGTAACATTTCAATGAGCCCTGTACCAATTACTTCTCCAGTATACATCTGATACACACTAAAGAATAATTCTGACTTATTCTTCCTTGTTTATACAACACCCATATTGAATATCTTCCAAGCTGAAATTGCCTCCTTTATTACCCTTGTAAGTTATTTCACTTTGACCCATGCGGCTCATGTATATTGTCGACCGTAATCTGCAATAAAAATATTTGTAAAGCATTATGGTCGTATTTACTATTTATTGCAAAGTTTCACCGCTTCGTAATAAAGAAAGAATATCTGTAACACCTGTTGAAGACTGGCTCCCTGGTATTATGTATTTTTGGTAATATTTTTGAGAGGTACTGCTGCGGTGCTTATCCACGCCAGCGCAATAGTATATTACTTACACATTCTACAATAAATTGATAGAATAATTGCCTGCATCTTACATTATTGAGTAGTTAAAAAAGTAGTAGTAAGACCATAATAATGAGAAAATAAAATATATTAACAAAATAAAAGTGTACCATTCTTACTATTCTTGGGTTTCTTCTTCTTCGTTTATTGTAGATTTGCGAACTGAATTCTCGAGAAATGTATCGCGGCTTTTATATGGTTCACTCTGCACAAAAATCGCATTTTTACATACAAGATTCAAGATTCTCACAACAAACACCTTGAACTTGGATTGGGCCCGCAAAGTATACGCGAAAGCAGTCTTTACTATAACATGAGTTATACCAATATCTTGATTTTAGCGACGCAAAGTCGGTAAAAATCTCCTTTAAACGCATATTAAAACTTGTACAGAAGCTAATTACATTATATACGCGAAACAAATTTTTGCAACAAAGTGATGGAACATTAAGAAGGAAAAAAAGCATCTTGATTTTTAATTATACAGGGAGACAAAAAGGGATAAATAAACTTAAATATTAATACGTTGATTATTAAACTAAAAAATAATACCTATTTTTAATTACATTATTAAAGACATAATTTAATTTGTACTGTAACATAAAAAAAAAAAATTGTCCAGTATTTTATTCCCTTGTTCCTAATATAAATTATTTACATTATTTTCCATTTTGTAATTTTTTCTTTTCATTTTTAGGAGAAAGAGTAACTTTATTTCGTGATTCCGTGTACATCGTATGCAAGCCAGATCTGAACAAATACATTCTTTTCATAATAGTTCCGTCATCTTCCACTACATTCTTGTAATCAGAAACACATAATTTCTTATAAATAACATATTTGGTGAGCAATTTCACACAGTAAGCTTTAGCACCTGTACCGTAGAAATATTGAATAACTCCATCAGCGTATTCATCCTTGATGCTTCCTAGTCTAGGTAAAATGCATGATATTCCATGTACGTTTTGTTCTGCGAAATTCGAGGTATCAAACAAGTTTGAATTATTTTTTATATCATTATAAACGTTATAATTCTTCACGCATATAATTAGTGAATCTGTATCCGTATATAACATCTGTATCATATAACGGCTTTAAAAACTGTAGAAGAAATCATACATCACCCTCTTAGCTAGTTCAAGAATAGTAAAACCCACGTACACAGACTTTACATACTCTACACGTACTTGTGTTAATTCAATGGCGGTAATTTGTAAGCCTCTGCCCCGAGTCTTTTATGAATAGTTTCCCAATGCGATACTAATTCTATACTAACTCGATTTTCAACATTTTCCATTGTTTTTCCAAATATACTGTTTACCATTAATTTATAAAACTGTTTGAAGAATTAGTTGGTAGATTCATTTCTTTTGATCGTGTTAAAGTCGATGTACTTCTTTAACCACTTACTCTGCTTAAATCTAGGACCGCGTCTAATCCCGCATAATTTCAAAGCATTATTCAAATATTGTTTGAAAGTTAAATAATGAATAACATAATTTGATTTATCGCAGGTTAGGAATCAATTTGCTATATTTAGAATTTGGTGGAATAACATGTTCGGGACAAAAGGGGAAATCGTTGTGCTGATCGTGAAGTAACCATACAAGTACGTCGCATTTAAATATATGTATTTTTTTTCTTCGGCGGAGTTAAATCCTGGCATGAATTGGTTGTTTTCAATCTCCTTTCTTTTGCAACACATGCTCACTCCACCGCCTACACCCCCCTTAAAAAAATTAAACATATCCACATCAGTTCCAGACGCTCATGAGAACTAACGTAGTTATATTGAAATATACCTTTCTGTCGTATTAATTCAATTTTTCCCCTATCAAAATATCTTGCAACTTCTTTACACTGTTCATCGTCCAAATAGGATAAAAGTTTCTTCAATGAGGATCTCATAAATCAAAATGAATCTAAGAATCTTAATTTATAGAATACTTTCCTTCTCTTACCATTAACGTCAATTGTAACACCTACATGCACTTTCTTAGAAAACGACACGTGTTTCTCTTTATTTTGTGCAATGATATCTACTTCTTCTTTTTTCAATGCAAGTGATTTTATAAACAAGTGTGCATCATAGTTCGATAAATTATGAAACATAATTGGTATATATCGGGGTTCATTATAATTTATATTACATATCATATGTGCTGCACCTCGGTATAAACCACTCAAATGATCATGGTCACATACTTTCTCTATAACTGATGTTATTTCTTTTTCGCAAATATGACACACTTTCGCCTCTTCATAGTTTCTTCGCTCATCATTACCACTTTACTTAAATAATTTTTATACAAAATTTTTACATCCATCTCTAACTGTTTGATGAAACATGCGGCCGCATTTTTTCCGCAGTATGTACTCAGTTTACTTAAATTTTCATTAAAACTACATTTTATATAATAAGCGAAGGAATGGTTCATGTTCGAAACATTTAACAGAAAATGGTTTTGCAGGATCTGGTTCTGACATATGCATAGGTTTTAACAATCCCTCGAAATCAGCGTATATAACAAAAGGAATTCTTAACTGTCTTTCAAAATTATCAAATTTTAATATATTCTCGGGCAATTTCTCACCACACTTATTTGTTTTCAAATTTTAACAAGGGAATACTGTCTTAACCTGCTTACAATCTTCATTTTCATGTCTACGCAATTTCTTTTCACATGTGAAAAAAGTTAAACATCTATCACAAATATATTTCTGATGTCCAGCGTGTGACTTCTACGATGAAACCAATCGGGACAAACTCTTAATCCAGCAGTAATGTAGATTCCCATCTTTCGCACTAATAATAGACATATTGTTTTTCTTTAAACTTAGTAATATCTTTTAAAGCTGAAGTAATAGCCCAGGCGAAACATGCTAGAATTTTGAACATTTATTACAGCTTTTTTTTCTATATTGTTGGTGGTAAATCTACACAACTGGAACCTTTTATTGGATTGTATTTGTTCATATTTACTTCCAGGTATAAAATATTTCTGAGAGCCAATCCTAAAACCAGTAAAAAAGACCTCAATAATATAATAAAATACATCTTGTATATAAAGCATATAAATCACTTCCATGGGTTATAACTTTGTTTCGAGTATTAAAGTTCCAAATTAATTTTCAAGGCATTATGTACATATAAAATACTATCCATCAGTGTTATCACTAAAGTTGGCTACGCGCGCCAACGGGCAGCGGCGTTGTTTCGATTAGGCCTCGGGTTCCACTAGAGCTATTGTGTGCACCATCACTCATAAATTATGAGTGATGGTGCCGCAAACATGGTTTCTGTAGACCGGTCTCTTAAAAAGCATTCTGTTAACTTGTTACACATTATGTGTAAAATTCATGCTCTCAATCTTGTGGCAGATGGTATCAGAAAATATTATCCTGAGGTAGACGATTTAATAGCGCATACAAAAGCAGTGTTTGTCAAATCCCCGAAACGTATTCGCGAATTTCACAGATTGTGCCTCCGTATACCTGAGCCACCAGAACCTATTCTTACACGTTGGGGAACTTGGTTAAATGTGTTGGTCGAAAAGGGATTATCTACGTCACGTAAATAATAAACAGCATTCTTAAAAAAAAATTGCACACGACACTATGACAAATTTACATTTAATTTATGTTACCTTTATTGCATGTAATCTACCGTTTAATTTACTAGACAAGGAAGCATATGTCTTCTTTTGGAATAAATATTCGGACTGCAAATTACCAAGTCGGGCATCGTTACAAAAAATTGTGCCATCTGCTCGTGAACATGTTGAAAAATGTATTAAATCGGAGTTGAAAGATAAAACACTGTGGTTATGTGTGGACGAAACAACAGATCGTAAAAAACATTCTGAGGTTTGTGTAATGGTACATACAATGGAACCACAACAATCGCCACCTTCAATTCCATTAGCTTCCAGACGAGTACAACAATGTACTGCCGAAGTAATTTCAAAATTAGTGTTAAATACATTGGGAAAGTTTGAACTTTCAATAAACCAACTGTTGATGTTTATGAGTGATGGTGCCGCAAACATACTTTCTGCAGGCCGGTCTCTTAAAAAACATTGTGCTAACTTGTTACATATTACGTGTAAAATTCATGTTTTCAGTCATGTGGCAGATAGTATTAGAAAATGTTATCCTGAGGTAGACGCTCTAATAGCACATACAAAAGCAGTGTTTGTCAAATCTCCAAAACATATTCGCAAATTTCACAGACTGTTAAAGTTAAAAGTCGATTTTTATTGTCTCTACGAGTAAATTGCTTACAACAATATTCACACTCCAACATTTTAACTTGCTACTAACAAGAGTAGATGAGAATGTCATTAACATAGGAGCAATTCATGTTAAACCTCCCATCCCCAACATTTTAACTTGCTACTAACAAGAGTAGATGAGAATGTCATTAACATAGGAGCAATTCATGTTAAACCTCCCATCCCCTCTTGAACTGGTTTCAAGGCGAACGACATCTCGAAGTTTTCGTTGAAGTAGACAACATTTCAATGTTTCCTTAGCCCACTACATGTACATAAGGATTTGAGGAATAAAACTTGCAATAGTCGTAATCACTTTTTATTTTAATCTATATATTTTTCTTATTTATATCAGAAATTTAAAGCTCTATAGATTAAAACTGTTTAATAGTAATTGTAAGACTGTCGGCTTCGTGATTCGAAAAATAGATATAATAAAAAATATCAAAGAAGTTGCAAAGAAGTCAATTATGTCGACTATAATAACTTAGTGAGGTTGGACGCAAAGCGGTGGAATACTGAGCGACACAAACGATTGAATTATGTAATTATAAAATTCTAATCTGTTCACAATGATTATTATGCAAATTGTAAATTTTAACATTAACATCTATATTAATAACACTAAATTATGATCAATCAATTCTATATTTATACATTTAGATTTAGTCTCATACGTTACATAATTCAAATTAAAACTCGTCAAAATCATGTATGTTATCAATATATTTTGAACAAATATTAACGTATCAACATCAAAATCTATATTTTCTTCCTCTTCCAGCTCTTCTTCCTCACTAATACTGTCCTCCATAAAAAATTCTTCCCCCTCAATAAATTCTCCGTCACTGATACTATCCTCCATATCCTCATCACTGATACCATCTTCCATAAGAGATTCATTTTCTTCCTGATCCATATCAGTATCAACAAATATTGTAGGAACTTTATTGAGTTCTGCACCAACCGCTTCAAAAAAATTAAAGAATAATTCGCACTTACTCTTCCTTCTTAACATAACACCCATTTTTAATATTCTTCTTTCTTAATATTTTCTAAGTTCTCAAACTTCTGATATCAACAATACGTTCTATGTTATAATATACCAGTTGAAATCCCCTCCATTATTCATTTTGCGGAACAACCTTTACCTTGAGAATGACCTCACCTAGCCTTGACCTGGTAGCATTGACCTCAACCTCAACATTAACCCCGACCCCAACATTGACCTTGACCCCAACATTGGCCTCGACCCCAACATTGGCCTCAACCCCAATATTGACCTTGGCTCCGACCTTGACTCCGACATCGTTAGCTTGGCCTCGACCCCGACCTTGGGGTTGGCCTTGGCCGGTTTCGGCCGATTCTGAAACCTCCTCATTGACCTTGACCAATGCATATGCAATGAGGTCAATGAGGAAGTCCCAGAATTGGCTGAAACCCTCAACTGATCCAGCGCGATCCAGAAGAAAATTCACATTTTTTATTTTTGTGATAGGAGACGAACTTTTCTTGATATTTTTCTCTATTTCGAAAAATAAGGGTACTTTACTCTTGAGCCTCTTTCAATTTTAAATGCCCACCCTGTATACAGTAGAAAATAAACTGCGATTAATGGGTGTCAAGTTGGTTTTAAAAGGTGCTCAAACTTTCTGAATTATCATAATTTTATAAAAATCTATAACAAAAAAAATCCCATATGGTGCGTATCTACTTTTTGACACACGTTGTGTGTATATAAAAAGTTCGTTACACACTCGACCTTTAATCGCTTCTCTAGAATTAAGTTAATAAACAGGTGTTTGTTATATTGATAAACAGGTTTCAATTCGATAAACGTTCATAAAAGTTTATTGTTGTAACAAATTTTTTAGTTAATATAATAATTTTTTTCGTTGCTTTAACAAAACGAAGTCAACGAACACGATTTATCGAACCAATTTTTTTCAATATATTTTTATATAGTTAGACCTCTATCATTGATCCACATCTGAAATTTAACCTGTATTTCGACAGAATCCATTTTTATTTCTGCTATTTTCAACTTATTGAGTTATTTTACTACACAATAGTTACCTATAATCGATCCATGCAATGAGAGAATACAATCTTGTAAATAATAATTTTTGATTCCTAAACCGATTGAGTTTAAGAAAATTACATGTATACATGCTTATATTTGTAATCGTAAAGTAGTGTATTAAACACATGTTTAAAAATTGATTAACATAGGAGTTGGATACTTGACTTTTTCAGCTATAATAAACTATACTAACATATTTGTAAAAACTCCACAATATGTCACCTTAGTTTTTTTTTAACATTAATTTATAATTTAATTTACTAATACAATAAATGCTTAATAGAAATATCAGTAATTATAACTAGAGTTACAACTCTCGCCGGCGCAACAGGATCGGATCCGTTGTTGTGCGTAGATATACCGTACGACTCAAGCCGCTACGTAAATATATGAAACGGAGAATAGGAAATTATGATCCTGTTAAACCGAAATTTGCAATCTTATTAGCTAGCAAAAGACTAAAAAAGTGTAGCAATTACGGGCGTAGTGCTCGATTCGTTACAACAATTTCAAGTGTCAACTAGTTAACTGTTGATGTCTATGAGCATACTGCAGATCGGGACCGCCTCTATCATCGACGCTTGAGACAGAGTGGGACGCGATACATTTGTCCAACCGCGGCATGTATATCCGTTAGGGAAAGCGATACACAGTCGGACGATACTACTTGTGTATATTTGTCTGACTAGAGATGCTCAATCTAAATGTAAAATATCAGTGGCTTTGATGCATCGAACGGAAAGCATTGGCGACTGACTTGCGTGGAGCGTGGTGAGGAAAGTGAGTTGACTGACGGACATAATCGGCACGACTCTGTACGAGCGTCTATGCGAAGTGATAGAGGCGGTCGCCGATCCGCAGTGTGTTTATGAGCGATGGAGCAGCAACAAAAGTGAGGGACTTTACATCTTGTGGCACAATCTATTCGAGAATGTCACCCGGAGGTGGATGCATTAATAGCAAATACAAAAAAGTGTTTCTCAAATCTCCCAAACGGATTCGAGCATTTCATAGGCTTTGCCCCGGTATTCGCGAACCACGACAGCCGATTCTTACACGTTGGAGAACATAGTCGCAAGTGGTTTTTTTATTATTCTGAACATTTCCAAGAAGTAAAATCTGTGATGTTACAATTCAACCCTGACGAAGCTATAGCTATTAAGGAGAGCCAGAAAGGATTTCTAGATACTTCTGTTGAAACAGATTTAAAAAGTATTAGCTTCTATAAACGATTACTTGACGAAAAATTGCAAAATACTGGGTTATCGTTAGTAGAATCAGTGCAAATCGTGGACAAAGTTAATACATTGCTACACCGTATAAACAACGCAAAAATAACGGTAGCGTTCGACTGTGTTTAAAAAAAAATTCCGATTATACGAGATTAAGACAAATGTGTGGTGGTGCATCTGCAGATTCATTAACTAACTCTAAGAATTGTTTTAATTATGCCTGTGTTACTCCCATAGATGTTGAACGGTCTTTCTTGAAATATAAGAAAATTTTGTCATCACAGCCAATAACCTTTACCGAGACAAATGTGGAAACATACCTGATGTGCAAGTTTTTCAACAATCCTATCCACACTGTTAAGAAGTTACGTTTATTTATTATATTATTTATTGTTACGGTATTAGGTACAACAGATTTTTGAAGAAACCACTTTGTTTACTTTTTACGGTTGTTGCATTACATATACAACAAATGCCGTTTTCAAACAAAAAAAAAGCTAATGGCAATAAAAACACTTCAACGTGTGTATATATTCCCTTTATTTACCAATCATTTTTATTGCGTCAGCTTTTATTTTTTACATTGAGATATTGATTTCAAAATATCACTTCTACCGGCTATGAGTCACACACACACTCTTTATTTATAATATGCGGCCCATGCGTCTGATCCGATTCTGTTGCGAAGACCGATTGTGCCCAGGTTTAGTCATGACTAACGCTGGCCGGGAGCGGTACCGCGCATCGGCGTAGAATCAGTTCGGACCGAGAGGAACGGTAGTATTACTTCGTCTGCGGAGCAGTACGGACATTTTCGCTGCCGGTTATTTGCGCAATTGTTTATCTGTCCTAGAAAAATTATCATTTCGTCAGCAAAACGACCGCGGTCGGACAAACTTCGAAAATTTATTGCAGAAATTCCAGACTTTATATATGAAGGTGCTAAAATTAAATGTGTAATCTGTAAAATCCCGTTAATGTGTTGGTCCAGACAACATTGTCTACGACACGTAAATAGTGAAAAGCATGTCTCAAAAGAAATTGCACACGAGACAATGAAAATTTATATTTAATTTATGCGTTACGTTTATCGCATGTAATATACCGTTTAATTTACTAGACAAGGAACCATTTATCTGCTTTTGGAATAACTATTCGGAGTGCAAATTACCAAGTCGAACATCGTTACGAAGAATTGTGCCATCTGCGCGCGAACATATTCAACAAAAAATAAAATCGGAGTTGAAAGATCAAAAATTGTGGTTATGTGTCGACGAAACAACAGATCGGAAGAAACATTCTGTTCTTAATGTAATGGAACGCAAATTGGAACCTCATCAATCGGCACCTTCAATTCTATGTCTCCAAACGAATACAACAGTGTACTGCTGAAGTAATTTCAAAGTCAGTGTTAAATACATTGGACAAGTTTGAACTTTCAACAAACCAACTCTTGATGTTAGTGAGTGATGGTGCTGCAAACATGCTTTCTGTAGGCCGGTCTCTTAAAAAGCATTCTGCTAATTTGTTACACATTACGTGTAAAATTCATGCTCTCAATCTTGTGGCGGATAGTATCAGAAAATGTTATCCTGAGGTAGACGCTTTAATAGCGCATACCAAAGCAGTATTTGTCAAATCACCGAAACGTATTCGCGAATTTCACAGACTGTGCCCCCGTATACCAGAGCCACCAAAACCTATTCTAACTCGTTGAGGAACATGGTTGCAGGCCGCGTTTTATTATCGTAAATATTTTGACAATATTAAAAACGTGGTTTTACAATTCGATGCAAAGGAAGCTGCCGCTATCCAGAAAAGCCAGTCGAAATTTCAAGATAGTCAGGTTAAAATGGATTTAAAAATCATTCACGACAATTACTTCGGGCTAGCAGATGCAATAGAAAAATTACAAAATCCTGCGATGCCGTTAGAAGAATCTCTACAAATAGTGCAACATGTTCACGCACAGCTACGCGCGATTGAAGACGCAGAAAATGTTTCTGTTCTAGAAAAATTTGAAAGTGTTTTTGAGAAAAATTCTGATTTTGGCACATTAAGACACATTTGTGAAGGTGCGTCAACAGAATCGTTAAGTTATTTGAAAGATTATTTTACTTACGCAAATATTACGTCACTAGATGTAGAACGTTCGTTCTCTGCATATAAACGCATTTTTCCCTCATGCCGTACTAGTTTTGCCGAAACAACAGTTGAAACATATCTAATGCTGCAGATATTTAACAGACATTATTCACTTTGTGATTTCACGGAGGACTCTTAAAATGGTAAGTGTTTGAGCACGTGTTATTTAATTTTTATTTAAAAGATGAGCGAAATTATTTGCGGCAGCAAACATCTCTATTAGCAGAATAACTCTAGTGGAACGCGAGGCCTGGTCGACTCTACGCTACTGCGCGGTACCGCTCGTGGCCAGCTTTAGTCATGACTAAGCTTATTCATTATTAATGTTAGAATTTCAATTTTCGAAAATTGTTTCATTAACGGTCGATACCTTAAACAACTTACACACTAGAGCGGTGATTCAAATTTTTATCAATCGCGTATTTTAAAGATATTTGTGTGATAAATAAAATTCGTGAATGATAAAAATAAAGCTCTTTTATAAGAATTAATTACAAACGAATATTCCTCTAACCTCGCTCTTTAATATCTTAAGCTATCACGGCCGCGGTCGGTACCCTTCAGGTCCGTTTGGCTCTGTAACTTTGTTCAGAGTTGTTCGGGTGCGTTTCGCTACGTTGTAATATACACGTGTGATTATAATTCGCAATCAGAAATTTTTAATATACTAGGTTTGATTTTGATACGCAACCGTAAATTTTAACACACAGGATGCGATTATAATTCGCAAGCGTAAATTTTAATATAAGGTGTCTGAGTTTAATTCGCAATTGTAAATTTTTGATACATAGGATGTGATTTTAATTCATAACAGTAAATTTTAATATACAGGGCGTGATTTTAATTCACAATTGTAAATTTTAATATACAGGGTATGATTTTAATACGCAATCGTAAACTTCAATATATAGGGTAGGATTTTAATTCTAGATCGTAATTTTAATATACAGGCTGTGATTTTGATTTGCAGCCATAATTTTTAATATACAGGATGTGATAATTATAATTTTAAGGCTATATTTAATTCATAATCGTAAATTTTAATATACAGAGTGTGATTGTAATTCATAATCAGAAACTTTAATATACTATATATTTGAAATATAGAAGAATCAAGTGCCTTACTAACTTGCGCATAACAAATCGTTTATGCCCTACCATCATCACGGGTAGTTTCAATCTGCTTTGGTAAATCAAACTTTTTGCGTTGATAATTGAATATGTTAGAAATCACACAGAAAATGTCGACAACCATGGATATTACTACCGTACATGTACGAAACTTAAATAATAAAGAAATGAAATGACAGCAATCAAACTTGTACTTACTTTTTAAATTTCTCATAGAACTCTAGAATAAGGCTCTTTTGTCCACTACCAGGAGGTCCCACCAGCACAATCATCGCTGGTGGTGGCTTGCTAATTGGAAGGATCATATTTGTCACCTCGCAATTAGCAAGCTGCTCTAACAGGAACAGATCAGCATGATTCTTACTGCTAGCAACGAATGGGGTTGGTTTATACTTCGAATTCACTAAAACCTATTATGTTCTCTGTATTATGACCATATTGTCCTATCTTGTAATGACTTACTTTGTCTTCTGCAGAGATATATTCCCCATCAAGCAATACGGTGGATGTAATACACTTAAGACACACCTCGTAATAGTTTTTATCACTTGCAATTGGATTTCCTTTAAAGTGGACTTCGGTAAGGTACCTTAGATTGCGTAGGTACTCCAATTCATAAAGACAAGCGATATTGTTATTCATTAAGATTAATTTCTGCAGTACTTTAGCATCTTCAAACAATCGTAAGCACTTCAGATGATTGTTTGACATGTTTACAACAATTAAATCTGGCAATGTTCGTAAACCAGTGTTACAACCTTCCTCGAAAGTGCTGATCTGATTGCTTTCAAGATTTAGATGCGTTATTTTCAAGTTGTTCAACCCACCAAGGGTTCTGATTTTATTATACGATAAATCTAAGTACCTCAAATACCTGAACACACAATAAAGAATAAATTTAGCAGATCAAAGCAGTTTTCAAGTTTACTTAAGATTCTTTAATCCGTTGATTTGGTAAACTTCATTATATGACAGGTCCAAGTAGATAATTGACCAGAATCCTGACAAATCTGGAATGAAGTCCACAAAGTTATGCGAGAAGTTTACGTAGGTTAAATTATAAGGTGGTTTAAAATGTAGAACGTCCGTCAGCATATTGTTTGAAACATTAAGGTACATCAGAAATGGCATCTGACCTAGAGGTTCCAAATTAGTCAATTTATTGTATGCTAGATCCAGATATTGAAGATAGTGATGGAAGGTCAAGACCGAGATATTACATAGATTCTGTAAAAAGAAGATCCGATTAGCTAAGATTTTGACAGTTGATCAAGTCACATTTGACAGATAAATCGATTGGTGATCAATATAATTTCACAAAGAACAAAGGGAGTTTTGAGTAAACAACGACCATGCAAATCCCATTAAAGATCATTGGCTTCATGTGCTTGTCATGCATTGTAACATTCGCCTGGATTATAACTGGATTGCTGGCATTCATTTACACATACAAGCTCTTTAGGGTATTTGTTTAGAATTTAATTTACTTCTTTATAAATATATGTACAATATATTTTATAAGGTTAGAAGAATAAAAACTGTACCAGTAAAATGATTATATTCCTACCTTATTCCTCAAGTTACACTTGCACAAAACATATTTTCCAGTCTGTGGACATCGATCCAAATATGAAGAACAACTAGCAATAATTCTTTCTGTTAAGACTCCAGCTAATTCGTCGAATGTCAATTCTAGGTCCTCATAATTCTTGAAATGCACGCAAGGTTTATCGTTATCATTCCATGGATCATCTTCTAATCCGTAAGTGCCCCAAGTTCCTAATGATACAACAAAAACATAAAAAAAAAGGTAATATGAAGATTTGAGTTAACAGCGGTTAAGATATAAAATCAACTCATTATACCTGGTACTTCAAAATCAGGCCAAGATGCTTCACTGCTGTTAGATTCATCCTCCAGAATATCTCCTACAGACTCTCTTCTACTTTCGGTTACATTTACATCAGTACTAAACCGAGTTTCCGAGTCACAATTAGGTATCACTATCCTGTGGTCTTTGTGCGTAGCTTTAATATCTTGTGTCTCAGTTGTCAGCATGATCTCATCAGACACCACTTCTCCAAATTGGTCATCGATGCTTCCAAACACAGGTGAACTATCAGTAGACATTGGGAATATTGTTGCTGGTGAAGGTCTGGGTGGCCTTCCATGAAATATACACATTAAAGTATCACGATCTATAAATTACATAAGACAAAGGTTGTATAGAGTTGTAATGGCAATTTGTACATACCCGATTTATACTCTTCCATGCTCCTACAGATGTTTCCTTCAGATTTTTATTTTTCACCTTGGGATAAAAGAACCCTGTCAATGATTTTTTTATGTTTATAATAACTGGTAATAACTTGGCATCTAAAATAGAACACTTGATTTTTTAAAAAACGCTATTTTTACACAATAAAAAGTATTTCGTTTAGAATAGAAGATATTTCTAAGTAATTCTTAGTAATGTCTATGATTCTACAACCAATCATATAATTACAAATTTACAACCTTTACAACTATCCTCCAATTTGTTCAGAGAAACTTTTGACCTTCTTACGACAGATCTCTGACGCTTGACGCTCTCGTAATTATTGATAGATGTATATAAAACAAAAGCAAGTTCTAATTTAATAGCTAGAATTTAATGAATTTGAAGATCTGGAAATGATTAATAAATTACTATTAACTTATTAATCATTTCCAGATCTTAGAATTACACTTATTAATAATAAGTGTAAAACACTATAAAAGCGGATTAACGATCTAAACAAAAATTGGCTCTGGTAAAGATTTCGTGGAGTTGGTTTTTTTCTACTTTTTTTACTGGAACATGTTCTTGGCTTTGAATATGACCGGAAACAATAAAACCATGATTTTTAAAACACTGTCATTTTAGTGACTTTGCGCATGACATTTTACTTGAATCCAGTTTTGCCAGCAAGAATGTGTTCATACTTCGTACTATATAGTAATGAGCGAAACGGTGATTTTTAAATCACGTACTAAGTCGCGATCGTGATTTATAAATAACGTTGATTGTGATCACTGTTATGACTCATCGATATCGTATCGTTCGAATTGATATTTCTCAGAGTTATGTGAGGAGTGATTATTCATTGATTATTTTCCTTTCGCAGTGTTACGATCACCATACACATTTTTGTGCTGGAAAATATATTGGAATTTATTTGTTTATATATTAAAACGCAAACTGTTTCAAGATTTAATTTTTACAAAGTAACCAAGTACAGTGCGACCTCGATAATCCGAATCTTTAGTATATCGGATTCTTGGATAATCTGGCCAAGCATTTCAATTGCATTGTGTACTTGATAATCCGGATTTGATAGTACTTGGAAATCCAGACCTGCGTTTTTAGACGAAATCGATCGTGAGGGATTCCTCTAACTTCCTGAATTCGGCGGGTCCTGATATCTGGGAGTTCACATAAGCAGTGTGTGCCTTTGCTGTGACTGCTACATATCGTGTCTGAGGATTATGTAATTGTTGAGCTGTTTTTTGTTACATAGTATGTACATACATGTTATCTTGTGCTACATAAGTGTATGTACATACATACCATATAAACATTTTTTTACATACATATATTAAAATGTCTCCTAAAAGGAAACATACTACGTTGTCAATAAAACAAAAATCCGATATAATAGAAAAACTAGTCCGTAGTGAAAGTAGAAAAGGATTAGCAAATGAATACGGGGTAGGAACATCAATAATTTCAGATATAAAAAAGAACAAAGACAAAATCAAAAGGTATGATATATTTTAAAGATCATTGTGAACTGTTACTATGTTGTGTAATTTCTTTTAGATTTATTGGCAAATGTGATTCCGTTCCCGACCTCAGAAAAATATTATGAAAAGCCGAATATCCAAAAATGAAAACTCGTTTGTATGCATGGTTTTGTACACAACGACCAAGACACGTTCCAATTTCCTATGACATTTTATCTACCAAAGCACAACAGCTTTATTTTGAAATCTATGGAAATGATAATTTTAGAGCTAGCAGGGGCTGGATTTCTAATTTCAGAAAAAGGCATGGCCTGTGTTCTTTAAAAGTGTGTGGCGAAATACTATCCAATGATCAAAGTTCTGTCGATCCCTTCCTAAGTGCATTTGCAGAGAAGATTAAACAATTAAACCTCGCATCTACTCAAATATACAATGCAAATGAAAAGACCGCACCAGGTCGAAAAATAAACTAGAACATGTTACATTTCTAGTATGTTGCAATGCTGATGGTTCACAAAAATTAAAGCGGTTGGTGATAGGAAATGCAAAAAATCCAAGGGCATTTAAAAATGTGAACATACCTGTTGAATACAAGTCATCTGCCAATGCATGGATTGGTTTCATTGTTCATATATTCGTCAAGTTAGAAGTCTCAATTTAACTGAAAGAGCTCTGTTAATCGTCGATAACTCCCCGAGCCATGGAACTATAGAAGAGCTGACTAGTGAGGATGGACAATTTATAACATTATTTTTTCCACTTAATTGTACACCACTTTTGCAACCTCTAGATCAAAATGTCATCAGACTGACCAAATTATTTTATCGGAAAAGTCTTTTAGCCCAGATTTTATCTAATATTGAAGAGAACGTTGTTAAGTTATTAAAAACCATGAAATTGAAGGACGCTGTATGCCTACTATACAATGCTTAGGAAAAAGTCTCCCCCGAAGTCGCAGTAGTGCTGACACAAAATTATGGCTCATGTAGCAAATAATGACCCAGACATTGAATATGATGCTGAAGATCTAATTCCTCTGAGTGAATTGTGGCTTTCCTTGGCTGAAGAGATAACAGATGTTTCGAATATGCTCAATGTTCTCACTGAGCAAAATATCAAGAACGCGGAAATACGTAACTGGCTTGAAAATCATGAAGATTTGTTATCACTGGAAGACATAGACGCTACAGATGAACACCATGATAGTAGTGACAGTGAAGGTTCGGCGTTAAATAATACAAACCCGACTGTTAAGAATGACGAGGCAGTTAAAAGTTTCAATGTGTGCATAAAGTGGGCAGAAGAAAGTAATATCCCACTATATGATGTTCTTGTATTTCGAAGATTAAAAGAAACGGCTTTTATAATGAACTAGAAAAAGATTAAGCAAACAAAAATTACAAATTACTTCACAAAATAATATAAAATTTAATAAGTATGCCTATGTTTTCATATTTTTTTGTTTATGTACTATTTTCTAGTTGTTTTGTGTTAAATGTTTCACTTTTCAATTAAAAAAAAACTGTCCTGTTTCAGTAATCCGAATTATTTACTAATCCAGATCACCGCGGTTTTAATTAGTTCGGATTATCGAGGTCGCACTCTATTATAATTTATAACTGCAATATGAAAATATTCTAGAAATGCAAATGGGCAGTAAAGATTTCAAATTAATAAATTATTATATTTTGAAAATCCGTTTAGAATTCATTCTACTTTAAAGTCTAAAGGGCGACTGAAATTTGAAAATAAAAATATTTGACTACTATTTTTAAACATTTATTCTATTTAGAATAGAATAGAATATATATTTATTTAATAAACACACAAAGTGTATATAAACCGTCATGAAAACAAACATATATACTTTTATATACAATATAAGACAAAATAACATTTGATCTGATGTTTCTTTCAATAATAATTTATAAATTTAATGTACGCCAAAAATATTGTAAATCTGTTGTCCTTATAAGAACATTAACGCAAAAATTTGCATACAAATTTGTTTTCAAACTATAACAAAGTAATAGTAAATATAAACCTACATCAATAAAATACATACATTATTAAAATACCGATATAATTCTTAAAACAAGTGGAGATTTTAACACAGATTTTGTATAATTTAATAAAAATACTTGCTGCTTTAAAACGAATAATCTAAGTGTTAAGAGTATTCTTATTAGTCTTATTACATATCCTATATAATATCTACATATTTTCAAATATGCACACTGCACAGTAGCCAAAATATAAATATAGGTACATAATATTTTCCTTAAAAAATTGCAAATATATGTTATTAAAAGAATATCAATATTAAATATGTACTTGAAAAATATAAATATATGCATCTATGTAAGAAGGTAACCTCCGCCATTCACTACTGATGTATGTACAAGCATCAAATAAAGTTATGTCGTAGCCTGATTAAAGGGAGATCTCCCGAAGATTTCCGACGTTGTACCCTCCCACCCTTTTAAAATATGTAAGTAGACAGAACGTAGTAGTGCAGTAGGTATAATTAACATTTAAAATGGGAAGGCTTCAAGACCAACGGGAGTCCTCTTTAGAGAAAAGGGGATATATTATTGGGCTATCTGGCTTATCAGCGAGTGTACTCAAAGAGTGGGTTTGTGAGTAAGTAATTTTAATAGTATCTGTTCTTCAGAAATTATTAAATTAACATATTTTCCAAATTAAAAATAATTTATTCAAAGGTGAAACAATTTCTTTTTAATAAGGAGAGACGGTGGTTTCGTCGTGCTCGAGAAAATGGGGGCGGTCCTTTGAGGAGTTTACTGCGATCTGGACGACCACGCGTTACCACCCGAGAGCAAGATGACCAAATTTAGGAAATGGTTCGCCAAACCCCGTTCACAAACGCCATAAACATTCGAGATCAATTGCAAGTGTATTGTTTTCCGCAAGCAATAAGAAACAGGGTTCGCGAAGGTGGATTCCATAGTAGGAAACCGGCCAAGAAATCCTTACTGACCGAAGGACATGCCGCCGCCAGGTTACAATTTTGTAATCAAAATATGAATAGAGACTGGAGGTGTGTAATTTTCTCTGATGAAAAAACTTCTTAAACGAATGGATGGAGTAACTCTCATTCCCGAACGCGAAAAAGCACGAGTAGGGTATTTGGAGTAAATAGAGTTACTCCGAACGAATACCCGAACTCGCCTTTTGGCGGATAGAATAGAGCAACTGGCGAAAGGTAGCGCCTATGTCCTCCGCGACATAGGTGCTACCTTCTGCTTATGACTGAAAATTTCTTATAAAAGAAAGGAATAAGCTAGGGTGTCGTGGAAATGCACTTCACAACACATACTTATTCAATTTAATCTACAAATGTAAATAAAGTACATCAAAGCTAGCGTTTTCTTTTTATATTTCCTTTTTTTCCTAATTTTATTTGCCTAATAAATATTACATTATTTATAAATTGCTTTCGTAATTCTCCACCATGCACTTCCCCAACAGAGTCATCTGGCATGCACCCATTTTCTATTAAGACATCATTAGATCATCACGAAATTCATTGCAACATGCAACCGAAAATTATTATTTTTTTATTTAATAAAATACATTGTAAATAGTTGTTATTCTCGAATTGAGCACAATGTGTACTGTAATAGTAAATAGTAGAATCGTATATAGATCCTTTTTTATATATAATGATAAGGTATTGCGAGAATTGTACTAAAATTATTGAGAAACTTGATTTTAAACATCAGGTAAAATAAATGTAAATACGTTTATACTTCTCCGTAACAACGTTGTACTAAATATTTGTTATATTATTAAAGGAGTATTCCGCAAGTTAGTGTTTTCTTATTCTCACCAGTCACAAATATTGCAGTAAGATCAAAATTTACACTTGTTTAATTAGATCTAGTTTATATTTTTACTATAACAGTTATATTTCGTCTTTAATATACATATGTTGTTTATTACTTCTATTTCAGTAATTTAATACATAATTTATAGATGTAAAATTCCTAACATAAATTCTTATTCTAATCTTTTTTAATTATTTAATATTTGTATTGAGTCCGGATCGTATTAAAACAATTTGTTAGCCCGCTTTTGTATTGCATCTACACGTCTGCAATTAATAATGCCCTTAAATCAAATTTACTAATGTATGCGGACGACACACAGATCTATTATTCTTTTAAGCCGGCAGATTGGCAACAAGCTGGCTCCTGTATA
This sequence comes from Dynastes maya, assembly GCA_029619315.2. NCBI lineage: Eukaryota > Metazoa > Arthropoda > Insecta > Coleoptera > Scarabaeidae > Dynastes > Dynastes maya. The sequence continues at coordinate 527,758 of JAROYE020000037.1, forward strand.
AGTGCATTCTTAAAAATTCGGTAATATAAGTGTCTTATAATTTTATTGCAGCCCATAAATCAAAGGCCGTGAGAGCTATCGCTTTCCTTGTCTATACTGATCCCTTCTAGGATTTTCTTACCTGCGACAAGGAAGCACGCGTTTTATGTATACATACTAACGCTGGCCACGAGCGGTACCGCGCATCGGCGTAGAATCAGTTCGGACTGAGAGGAACGGTAGTATTACTTCGTTTGCGGAGCAGTACGGACATTTTCGCTGCCGGTCATTTGCGCAATTGTTTATCTGTCCCAGAAAAATTATGATTTTGTCAGCAAAACGACCGCGGTCGGACAAACTTCGAAAATTTATTGCAGAAATTCCAGACTTAATATATGAAGGTGCTAAAATTAAATGTGTAATCTGTAAAATCCCGTTAATGTGTTGGTCCAGACAACATTGTCTACGACACGTAAATAGTGAAAAGCATGTCTCAAAAAGAAATTGCGCACGAGACAATGAAAAATTTATATTTAATTTATGCGTTACGTTTATCGCATGTAATATACCGTTTAATTTACTAGACAAGGAACCATTTATCTGCTTTTGGAATAACTATTCGGAGTGCAAATTACCAAGTCGAACATCGTTACGAAGAATTGTGCCATCTGCGTGCGAACATATTGAACAAAAAATAAAATCGGAGTTGAAAGATCAAAAATTGTGGTTATGTGTCGACGAAACAACAGATCGGAAGAAACATTCTGTTCTTAATGTAATGGCACGCAAATTGGAACCTCATCAATCGGCACCTTCAATTCTATTAGTCTCCAAACGTATACAACAGTGTACTGCCGAAGTAATTTCAAAGTTAGTGTTAAATACATTGGACAAGTTTGAACTTTCAACAAACCAACTCTTGATGTTAGTGAGTGATGATGCTGCAAACATGCTTTCTGTAGGCCGGTCTCTTAAAAAGAATTCTGCTAATTTGTTACACATTACGTGTAAAATTCATGCTCTCAATCTCGTGGCGGATAGTATCAGAAAATGTTATCCTGAGGTAGACGCTTTAATAGCGCATATTAACGTATTCGCGAATTTCACAGACTGTGCCCCCGTATACCAGAGCCACCAGAACCTATTCTAACTCGTTGGGGAACATGGTTGCAGGCCGCGTTTTAATATCATAAATATTTTGACAATATTAAGAACGTGGTTTTACAATTCGATACAAAGGAAGCTGTCGCTATCCAGAAAAGCCAGTCGAAATTTCAAGATAGTCAGGTTAAAATGGATTTAAAAATCATTCACGACAATTATTTCGGGCTAGCAGATGCAATAGAAAAATTACAAAATCCTGCGGTGCCGTTATAAGAATCTCTACAAATAGTGCAACATGTTCACGCACAGCTATGCGCGATTGAAGACGCAGAAAATGTTTCTGTTCTAGAAAAATTTGAAAGTGTTTTTGAGAAAAATTCTGATTTTGGCACATTAAGACACATTTGTGAAGGTGCGTCAACAAAATCGTTAAGTTATTTGAAAGATTATTTTACTTACGCAAATATTACGTCACTAGATGTAGAACGTTCGTTCTCTGCATATAAACGCATTTTTTCTTCATGCCGTACTAGTTTTGCCGAAACAACAGTTGAAACATATCTAATGTTGCAGATATTTAACAGACATTATTCACTTTGTGATTTCACGGAGGACTCTTAAAATGGTAAGTGTTTGAGCATGTGTTATTTAATTTTTATTTAAAAGATGAGCGAAATTATTTGCGGCAGCAAACATCTCTATTAGCAGAATAGCTCTAGTGGAACGCGAGGCCTGGTCGACTCTACGCTACTGCGCTCGTGGCCAGCCTTAATACATACTCATCCCATTCTTATAAATTATCTCCTAATGTAAACATACGCAGGACTACTGCTTTCTTGGCACTATTTTCGCGCCCTCTCCTACACGCGCATAAGTATGTATGCTCTCACTTGCTCGCAACACCCACATTTTTCGCTGCACATATTCATTTTACACGGTATTCTTGGTAGCCTCCCTACAGGGTACAACCTCGGGAATCTTCGGGAGATCTCCCTTTGACGAGGCTACGACATAAATTTATTTGATGTTTGTACATATACAGGTCTTGTAAAGCGAATATGTACAGCAAAAAATAGTGAATCACCCGCTCCCTCTCAGCGATTGAAGACCACAAGTTAATCACGCCGTCGCGCCCTCTCCTGCTCATGCGTAAGTATGTACGCTCTTACTTGCTCGGACTAACGCCCACATTTTTTGCTGTACGATTTCGCTTTACAAGACCTGTATATTCACTGGTTATTTGATATATTCAATTCCCAATAGACAGCCAGTGATCACCGTTTAGCTACGATGTTACTACTTGAAAATCTAATGAAGGTTATTTCACCGATATTATTTATTCACTGCTAAACGCCACCGTTTTACAGCGTCACCATTACTTGATATCTAAAGCGGAGAACACATATACGCGATCACGACCACGATCGCGATAGCAATAGCCTTGGCGATCAGATGCATCACACGAAAGAGATTAGGACAGCACATACCTGTTGCGATCTGTTGGCGATATTATCGATTTGTGCAACGTTCACTCGCGTACAGACACAACATGTTGCATTTATTACAGATCGTGTAAAGAAGCTATTACATCAAATGGCATATCGCGACCGCGTATGTGTTCCCTCCTTCCTACGATCGCAATCGCCAACGCTATCGTGATCGCGTATATGTGTACTCTGCTTAAGGAAGGTTATTCATCGCAATCACTGCTAAAATCACTGCCTTTAGTAATTTCACTTCACCGTCGTGACCGGTGATTCTCCGTGAAAGAATCACCGGTAGCGAAATATCGCCCACCACCAGTTCGTACCAACTTTTGGTTTTAAACGTACTAAATTTGACTACCTGGGGGGTTATTCTGTTATCACCGAAACTAGAAAGTCCTCCGCGCTCTTCGATGACGTCACGCTGTTCAGGTGATGTATCGCCATGCACGATATTAGCCTAAGCGGTAAAGGAATCATTTTTTGCATTTCCTTTTTAAGTTTTCCGGTTTAAAGAGGTTGCCAGTCGTCAATTGAGCCCTTCTCCGCATGCCATTCGATTTTATTTTGGAAAAATAATATCCCCTTATACAAAGTGTAATTCACAAACGGAAATATCACTGCACAGTATTTTTTTAAATAAAACCAATATATTGGATAAACCAATTCAAAACGCAGAGACGGCCAGAACGTGCAAACGCGTTTATGGCTGATGGACGGCCTACTTCAAAATACGTCACAGCCTGCTGACGTCAAGCTGTTTAGCTCGTATTAGCGGTACTAATGGTAGAAAAATCACATCCCTAGTTATAACTTTTGAAAGTAACAGTTACAATCGTTACAGTCACAGATCACATGTATTTTGCAATCAGTTGAGTCAATTACAATGCCTACAAACACTTATTATTTATTATAAGTGTATCGGTAACTGTTGGTTTTGATTAGTATTTGTAATTAGTGAATTGCATGTTGGTTAAATTGTTTAAATCAAAGGAATAATACTTTCTTAATGAAAAGCCATTTTATAGACATTATTCTGTTTGTAATAACAGTATTGTTTCATACGTGTTATATATAAACACTTTTTAATTTGTTATTTCTTTATTACACACGCTACACTATACAGGTCGCCATGTTACATCTGGTTACATCTAACACTGTTGGTGCTGCCAACCTCTACAACATAGTTACACTATGTAACATCTCCTTTTTTCTTTTTATTTTACAAACTCTTAAAACTAATTTCTAAATCTAAACGGTTTCACTACGCTTCGTCCTGACCGAGTCTTGTAGCCATTATCAGTATTCACTTTATCACTTTCTTGACTCACATTTACAAAATTATCATTATAAGGTTGTTTTTGTTCAATCTGTAATGGTTCTGTCAGTGTATGGTTTTGTTTCACAACAGGGACTTCAGTCACATCGAAATGTTCAGGATCGATCAAAGGACTATATTCAAAGGGATTTGGAGAAGCCTTCATAAAGGATGAATTCCTTCTATACACTTTTCCAAACTCATCTTTCACTAAATAAGATCTAGGAGTATCATGTTTTGATAAAATTTCTGCAGGAACCCAATGATTCTCTTTTTTCAGCATGACACTCTGACCTTGCTCAAAAGGTAACCGACTCTTTGCATGTTTATCATGATTCACCTTTGCCCTTTCTCTTTTCTGTTTAAGTTTATTAGGGTCTATTTTGGTTCGTTCATTCAATATTTTATTACAAACTGGTAATGTGGTTCTCAAAATTCTATTGTTGAGAATTTGAGAGGGAGATACGTCCAAACCAGTCAGAGGCGAAGTTCTATATTCGAGCAACGCTAAATGAATATCAGTGCCGGAATAATTGCATTTTTTAAGAATACCTTTCGATATACCAACAGCTCGTTCTGCCAGTCCATTTGACTTAGGATAATGAGGACTTGACGTTACTAACTTAAAACCCCACTCTCTTGAAAATTTTATGAATTCTTTAGAATTGAATGGCATATTATCAGATACTAAAGTGCTTGGAATCCCCTGATTCGAAAAGATTATTTTTAATTTGTTAATAATTTCACAAGCTGTTTTATATTCAAGTGGAAGTATTTCCAACCAATTGCTATAATAATCTATAACTGTTAAGTAATCACGGCTTGCATATGTAAAAATATCAGCGGCAATTTTGTTAAAGGGAATTTTTGGTCTTTCATGGGGAATTAGGGGTTCTCTTTGAACAGCCTTACTATACTTTAAACACGTTTTACATTTGAGTACAAAATTTTGAATATCCTTCGACATACCCGGCCAATAAAAGATTTTCCTAGCTCTAGCCTTAGTTTTCTCTACTCCAAAATGTGCTTTATGTAATTTTGACAACATTTGATCTCTTAATTTTGATGGAACTACTAATTTGTAATCATTGAAAAGAAGATTATTTCTAACATACAAATTATTTTTAATTTTCATGAAAATTTTGAGTTCGGAATCTAGACTCTGTTTTCTAGTGTCAGGCCATCCAGTATTACAAAAATATATTACTTTACTTAGAACTGGATCCTTTTTAGTTGTTTTACGTAACTCTTCTAATCGTTCTTCAGATATCGGTAAGTCATACTCAACAGAGTGTACAACATCCAACATGTCTGCATCATCTTTAACTTGCGATTTAATGAATGACCTTGATAAGAGATCAGCTATATACATATATTTCCCAGGTAAGTATTCAACTGAAAAATTGTATTTTAATAGCTTCAACTTTAGGCGTTGTAAACGATTACTAACTTTACATATGTCTTTCTGATTTATCGACACTAACGGTTTGTGATCAGATTTAACAACTATCTTCCTACCATATATATAGTGATGAAATTTATTCAAACTGAAAGAAATTGCTAAGTATTCTTTCTCTATTTGAGCCCACCTAGCCTCTGTTTCTGTAAGACTTCTTGAACAAAAGGCAACAGGTTGCCCATTTTGCAACAAACATCCACCTACGCCATGTTGGCTCGCATCAGTTTGTATTTCAATAGGTAAAGTATCATTAAATATTTGCAAAGTTGGTGCTTTAGTAATTAATGTTTTAATTCTACCAAAACATTGAGAATGTTCTTTAGTCCATACCCACTCAACATTGTTTTTTATTAATTCTCTCAAAGGAGAAAGCAAATCTGACAAATTTGGTAAGTACTTAGACAAGTAATTTATCATACCTAAAGTTTTTAATAAATCTTTCTTATTTACAGGTTCACCTAATTCTAAGATGGCTTGAATATACTGCGGATCAGGTTTAACACCTTCACCAGAAAATATCTGACCTATATAACTTACTTGACTAACTTTGTACTGTACTTTATTTTTATTAAACTTTACACCAAAGTCTTCAGCTCTTTTAATTACTTGTTTTAGAACTCTATCGTGTTCTTCCTCACTTTCAGCACCTATTATAAAATCATCAAAGTATATTCCAATGGGTAGATCCCCAAAAATGTTTTCGTTTACTCTCTGAAAAACTTCTGGACTAACTGTTAACCCAAAAGGTAACCTTTTAAAAGAGTATTTGCCAAATGGTGTTATGAATGTACAATATTTACTACTTTCCTTGTCCAATGGAACATGATAAAAACCTTCTTTTAAATCCAATACAGTAAATACCTTTTTGCCTTTCAATTTCAAACCTAACTCTTCTATAGTAGGGATTGGAAATTGATCGGGACAAACATATTTATTTAAATGTACTGGATCGAGACACAATCTCAATGTACCATTTGGTTTTTCTACAATGACAAGGTTATTAACCCACTCGGTTGGTTCCTCCACTTTTACAACTATACCTCTATTCTCTAAATCTTTAAGAGCCTCTTCTAGTTTCGGTTTTACTGTATCTGGTACCCTTCTACAAGAACTAACTACAGGGACAGCATTTTTACTTAATACAATTTTATACTTGTATGGAATTTTACCAGTTCCCTCAAATACATTTCTGTGTTTTTTAATAAATTCTGCTTCTTTATTTATATTTGATACTTTATCAACTACCTCAACTTTTTTCACCAAATTTAATTTTATGCAAGTATTTAAACCAAGTATAGGCATACTATCGACATCAACCATTACAAATTTCACATTACAGACTTGACCTTTTATATTACATTTTAAAATGACTTGTCCTATTGTTTTTAATTTATTATTTCCATAAGTAACTAAGGAGAGATCACTTTTCTCAATATTTTTACTTACTTCTAACCTTTTGAATATTTTTACTGGTAAACAATTGCAGTTTGCACCAGTATCTAATTTAAATACAACATCTTTGTCATGAATCTTTACAACAGTTGTCCACATACTTTTATCATTACTCTTAGTAGTATTTACATTATCTAACCTAACATAATCAATATAAGTTTCACTATCAGTTGACGATACTACAGCTTGTTCTTGTACACCATGTACTTGTTTTTTATTTGACGTGTTCCTAATTGACTTATTTTTTTCTTGACTTTTACTCTCATTTTTAACATTAGTATCAGAAAATTTGTTTCTAATTTTACAACCTACTTGAAAATGATTGGGTTTATTACAGTTTCTACATAATTTACCATATGCGGGACATTCTCTCCAACCATGCTTTGTTCCGCACTTGTAACAATCATATACATTTTTACTCACAGTTTTTAACGATCTATTAGCTTTACTTCTTATAATATTTACTTCAGCATTTGGTCTTAGTCCTTTTATCTGGAACTTACTTGCTTCTGTAGCCCGACATTGTTTTTCAGCTTCCGACAAGGACAAATTTGAGAATCGCAGAAGACGTTCCTGTATCGACACATCTCTTATTCCACTAACAATCTTGTCTCTTATTAACGAATCTTCTAGGTCTTGAAAATTACAGTTTTAGCCAACATCTTAACATCAGTTAAAAAATGATCAAAATCTTCATCCTCTTCTTGTACCCTCGTGAAAAACTTATAACGATCATATGTTTCATTTCTTAGTGGCTTACAGTAGGTTTTAAACGCTTTTATTACTGAGTCATACTTCTTTTTGTCTTCTTCTGTTAGTTTAAATGTATGGTAAATATCCTGTGCCTCTTCACCAGCGATGTTTAAAAATATTGCAATTCTAGTTGATTCCTCTTTTAAATTATTACCAGTTGCAGCCATGTAAATATCAAAACTTGACAGAAATTTTTCAAAACTCTGACATGCATTTTGATCAAATACAATACTCTTCGGTGGCTTAAAAATTGATGACTCCATCTTACTTTTTTTTCCCCCTTTTTTTTTTCTTTCTTTTTTAACACTTCTTGCAGTTTAGCTTTTACTCTATCTACTTTTCTTACTTTTTATTATTCAGTGTTAACCCACTACTGACACCATGTTTCATACGTGTTATATATAAACACTTTTTAATTTGTTATTTCTTTATTACACACGCTACACTATACAGGTCGCCATGTTACATCTGGTTACATCTAACACTGTTGGTGCTGCCAACCTCTACAACATAGTTACACTATGTAACAGTATAATCTAGTCCAGAAAATGCTGATAAATTGCAAACCCAATATTTCCTCAACAAGCTGACATGCAATGCTTTTAAAAATGGCCCGACTTCAGTTAACCCTAGCCATATTAAAGCCACACCTTGTTTCGAATCCTCTAGCAGTTGGAGATATACGAAACCTAATCCTTACCAATAAATTTAAGATAGTAAATTGGAAACGCCGCGCTTTGACAGTTAAAGATGCAGAAAAGTTTTACGAAGAACATAAAACTAAGTTCTTTTATAACCGCCTTGTAACTTTCATGATTAGGTGAGTTTGTGATATGTAACATTGGTGAAGATAGACATGGAATATTTTAGCGGGCCTTCTGAAATGTATATTTTAGCGAGAGAAAACGCTATCTCTGAATGGCGTAGGCTTATGGGACCAACAAAAGTGTTTAAGACACAATTCGAAGTACCTGGGAGTATTCGAGGGGTCTATGGCTATTCAGATACAAGAAATGCAACACATGGATCAGGTATTATTAAGTTTGTAGTGTATTTGAATAGATCATTGAAAAAAATGTTATTGTTTACATTGCAGCAAAATTTTAAGGTAGGTTGTGATTTTAATTGATTGAATTTGGATTCTAGACTCTGATGAATCAGCTAGAAGGGAAATTGGTATATTTTTTTCTGAATTCAATTATGAAAACTGGTACAATTATGAAGAACAGTATTTTCGAAGCAATGATGTTGAGTTCTGTAACGATTTATTTTTACATAAGGTTAAAAGTGTAAAAGATATAATTAGAAATTAATTTAAAACTTATTTCAAATAATTTTAACACAAAAATCTTACAATTTGGGATATTTTAATAAAATATTGATTGTAATATGTAAAGAAGGAGAGCCTGGGTTATACAATAAAATGTCGATTCAAAAATTCAGGTACTATCGTTTATTTACAAAAAAAAAGGTGAAATCGATGGGACAATCACCAATACACAAGATCACAATAAATTGCTGCTCCATAAAAGCCTAGCAATTTCAAAAGATATAAAAAATGTGCATATAAAGCTCATTAGAGAAATAAATTAATAGGTTGTGTAAAAAGTATTTAATATTCATTCAGATATATTAACAAAATAGAAGAAAATGAACAAATCTAAGTCACGCATTGATTTTGACAAATACTTTTGGTCTTTGAAACACTTTGATGCCCTCATCAATCTTCTTTAGTTCCTCTTCAAGTTCCATCTTTCTCTTTCTCATTCGTAGTGTGTCATTTCTTACTGGCATTGAGTTAAGTTCTTGTATTCTATCGGCATAACCTAATATGCACACTGCACTGTCAAGAGAAGGCATTAATTCAGAAAAAGAACTTACTTTGTCGTAAAACACGTAACGTCTCCTTTCTCTCCTCATCAGGTAACAAAACATGCCCTTCGGGGCATTCATCGTCACCAGGAACCTCTTTCAATTGCTCATCTTTCTTTTCTTTAAGATATTTCGGTAATGCTCCTTTTTGGTATGTTGGGGGAAGTGATCCAGGTGTTGGGGTTGAGTCTTGTCGATTCGATTTTTGTTTCACAGCTTGGATATTCTGTCTTATATAGTCAGGTTTCTCATCTAAATCTAAAATAACCTTTCGGATCATTTTACATACTTTGTTGTATTATTTTAAAATACTCACGCAATGAATTTAATTTTTCTTCAATAGGTGGAGATTTATCTGTATCACCATGATCCTGATTTATCCTTACAGTCTTGCGTTTCATATGGTTTATCTGATCTAGCACTGAGGGACTTGGATACTTAATAACACCACATTCGTATAGTCTATTCATATCTTCATTCCGTTCCGTTTGTATTCCCCGATGTGTTATCTTTTCAGTAAATGTACATTCCGAAACCTCTTCGGCTCGTGATATCTCCCCAAAGTCACGTAACTGTTTTATTTCTAATTTTGCTTTTGGAAATCTGTCTTGTCGATATCTAGATGGAGCACCTTTCCCTACCCGGGTGTTTGAATGACTGTGTTCAGCTAGCGACGGTTGACTCATTCTATGTTTTGATTTAGTAACGGCCGCGTTGAACTGCGAAGTCACTTTCGGAGGAATATTTCTGAATTTATCAGTTAACTGTTTTGTGGAAGACAATTCGGGCATGTCTGGGCCTTGCGTTAATCCTTGAATCTGCTTGATGTACCTCATATTTTCCTTAATGAAATTCCTTCGATGAACAGGTTCTAAAAAAGCAAATTAGTGGCGAGCGATTTAAATCAATACTGTATTCATTTTATTTCATAAACAGTGTTTTAAAACTCACTTTGTTCGGGGAAAACACCTCGCAACGTTGTGCTATTCATTTTGCTTGACTTGTGCGCCTTTTACTATCATTAAACACCTAATAATTTCGATTTTGAAAATATGATTAACATTTTTGCAATAATTGACAACGAGAAATGTATAAATTCAAAATTGTTTTCAAGGCGGCAACGTAAGGAATTTCAAGAACCTGGTTGTATTTGGCAATTTATTGTAACCATTTTAAAGGTGAATTTACGTTTTTCATTAATATTTTCCGTGTAGGATGCAAATTATGGTGTACAATTTAGGATACAAAATAAATCAGATGGGACATTTTAAAATTTAGTAATTTTATTTCTTTGTTGTGTATTGGGCGAAGCGTCGGGTTACAGAATACACCTCGCACTTCTAGGCATCGATTACTAGGATGATTAGCCAACCCTACTAGAATTTTGCCGAATCCAGAGGTGTTCCAACCTTTGGTAGGGATTTTTAACGTGCCAAACATCGTATTGACACGGGGCCTACGGTTTCACTTCCTTATCCGAGAAGAAGGCATACCTTGATTTTTATCCATAATTAAAAAACAACCGTCTCGACCGGGATATGAACCCGCGCCGTTCGGATCGAAATCTGTTGTGTAATTTTGAAACTACAGAGTTTTATTTTACGGACGTACTGAGGCTGAGTTAGTTTAGTAGTTCATATAGAGATGTCGTTTGTTACTTTAAATTACAAAAAATAATAAGTGCGCGAATACTTTTTTATAATTTTAAAATAATAGAATAGCAATACAAATTTTAATGAATTTTGTTTGGATTTACTGTCAATAACAACAGACAATCCGAATTGATATATATATGTGTAAAGATTGGCTAGAGTTTAATGGCTGGGTATTATATTCTTAGCTTTTTTATTTAATTTATTTACCCGTTACGTTGGCTAAATACTAAAATACATACCTAATCGCGGTTTTGTAAACATCACTTACCTATCGTAACAGACTCCTAGAAATAGTGTCGGTTTATTTATGCCAAAACCTATTTGTTTATAGAGAAGGAAGCTCATGTGTAATTAATTACAATATCCTAGAGGAGCCTGATTTTGCTTTGAACATGCATATATGCCATAACGGTCTCTATTTAGACAGAAAAATTATTGCGATAACAAAAATCAGTGCATGAAATTTGATTTGAGTTCTCTTAGGAACATACTCTTTAAAGTTTAAAGATTGGGGATCAACCTTGTAGATATACATATATTTTCACCTGTTATATGAGTTTAGTTCTCGAAGGTGATTGTATACCTTTTCATGCATTTCAGGAACTGTGTGCACTTCGTGTCTCGACTTACGAGCGTAAAATAACACAGTCCAACTGGCATCGGTAGGTGCCTTTTATAATCCTCTCGACACTCGCGTGGTACTAAACAAAGACCGCGTAGACATGCTGTCTAGTTATTAATTCTCAGCAAGTTCCACGCGGAGTATTGTGTAACACACACAACGTCGGCTAGATGAAAAAACAGAGTTTTTTGCATATAATACGGTGCTCGTACTAACATCGGGCGGTTCATTGTTTCCAGGTATCTCTACATGCATAAATGATACATTGAAGGCAGAATATACAGTATGGCTTGCATTTAGCTAAATATTTATAGCTATTCAATAATGTTTTTAGTGGTGCTGCAATTTTGACATACAGTAGAGTAGATAAAGCTGCTTTTATTGAAATGTAACTAAAATAAGATTTACCTACATATAATTTTGCTAACTATGTGATATGTTGTATACACGTTAACATTTTGAGTTCCAAAAAGTGTTTCTGTTATTCAAGAAATGTCCAAAAAGCAAAATAAAGCAAGCATCAACGATGTCCCTGGATCCTTTTGGTGCTTTAGGTCTTCCAAAGTTTTATTAATTATTATGTTCATATAATACTAAAGTAACGGCATACTCCGCACCACACAAATTTTTAATTGATTAACCCGGAGCAGCTGTTGCGAGAATTCATGGATTCTCATCGAAACAGCTATTCCGGATTACTCAATTAATAACTTGTGTGGTTGCGGAGTGTGCCGATACTTTAGTGTTATTTGCCAAACGACCCCAAAGTACTTGCTATCACTATTTATTATGTTCATACTGTTTATATACCACTGTAAATCAACCATATCTTAAATTACCACATCTTCACTTCATTCCAGTGCCATAAGGATGCCGATAGGTAATGCTATTCTTGAGTTTATCTTTCCCATCATGTTACTTGCACGAAGCGATCATCTACGCTACTGTAAACAATAGGCTTGTAAAATTTTATTCCTACACACATCATAACTTGTTTTTACGGCCCCTGATGCGTGTTAACACCACGTTTAGAGTCCAAACTTCGCGTTTCTTAATTAACAACCACTTAAAACGGTCTTCTTTATGACTTCGCCTTGTTGTTTTTGCTAGTATATAGCGGGATAGTTGTTTCCTAGTGGTGATAGCCGAATAATTAACCATCTTTCTTCTATTTACGGTTGATGAAAAGCAATATGCAGCTTGCCTTATGTCCATTTAAAATATTAATGAATATTTATGCCTACACATGTCCGTGTTGGAGCGTCAGACAGAAATGTGAGAGATGTGTTGGATACTCCTTCACGTTCAGATAGGTGCATCGTATTTTTAAACGTTGAGCACTCAGTGCACGAACAGTGGTTTTCATTATTTGTAGACTTATGGCTACTACAAAGTTGCTGCAAAAAATAATTGCTTCGATTAACATTATCAGCATAAGTTCAGTTCCCATATTCATTTAAGAAAATACTGTGTAGTGATATTTCCGTACTTTGTTGGTGATACCTGTAATATTTTTCTAGTTTTGTATAAGCAATAAAACCTTTTTTGAAACGATAAAAACGAGGTAACCTAACCTAACATGGCGTCGGCTGTTTTCACACGTTGAGATCGTTTCTAGCATTTTGAATTGGTTTATCCAAATTATATTGGTTTTATTTTAAAAAATACTGTGTAATGATATTTCCGTACTTTGTTGGTGATACCTGTAATGTTTTTCTAGTGTTGTATAAGCGATAAAACCTTTTCTGAAACGATAAAAACGAGGTAACCTAACCTAACATAGCGTTGGCTATTTTGTATCTTTTGTTTGTGAGTTACACTTTGTAAATGAAAGAAGATATTATTTATTTTTCAACAGCTACAGATTCAAGGACAGGTGAAACTATAACTGTAAGTTTAAAATATCCTAGGCTTAAAAAATGTATTCTAACTCAATTCCCTAATTGTCCGTTGTATTTGACAAAAAATGTGAAGATGTTATTGTCTAAATAGTTTTGCATATTTAAAATAATCTTTGAAACAACTTAATGCATCTTCACACGCACCTTCACAAATTTGTCTTAATATAAGAAAATCGGAGTATTTCTCTAAAACACTTTCAAATTTTCGTATTACACACCAATTTGTTTCGCCTTCTACAGCGCATAACTGTGCGTGAACATCATTCACAATTTGAACAGAATCCACTAGCGATATCGAAACATTTTGTAATTTTTCTATTCCCTCCGCTAGTCCGAAGTAATTGTGAATAGTTTGTAAATCTGTTTTAACCTGACTATCTTGAAATATTTCCTGGCTTTTCTTGATTGCTGCAGCTTCTGTCGAATTGAATTTTAAAACTACCTTCTTTACTTGATCAAAATATTTGTTGTAGTAAAACGCAGCCTGCAACCATGTTCCCCAACGTGTAACAATCGGCTGTGGTGGTTCAGGTAAATCAGGACACAGTTTGTGAAGTAGTCGGATACCTTTCGGGGACTTTAGAAACACTGCTTTTGTACTAACAATCAATGCATTTACTAGTGGAAAACATGTAGGAATCGTTTGTGCCGCAAGATTTAGAGTATGGATTTTACACGTTACATGTAAGAAGTTACCACTGTGCGGCACCATCACTCATAAACATTAAAAGTTGCTTAGTTGAAGCTTCAAATTTGTTCAATGAGTTCAACACCACCTTCAAAATCTCATCGGCAGTACAATTTATAACTTTTTTGGAAGCAAGTAAGAGGCAGGATGACGGTCGATGTGGTTCCATTGTACGTACCATTACATTAACCACAGAATGTTTTTGACGATCTGTTGTTTCGTCTACACACAATCACAGTTTTTTATCTTTCAATTCCGTTTTCATTCTTTTTTCTATATGTTCACGAGCAAATGGCACTAAATTTCGTATCGATGTCCGACTAGGTAATTTACAGTCCGCATATTTATTCCAGAAGGAGTCAAATGCTTCTTTGTCTAGTAAACGAAACGATAGATTACATAAATTAAGAGTAACACATAAATCACATGTAAATTTTTCTTGGTCTCGTATGCCACTTTTTGCAGAAGAATGCTGTTTGCAAACTAGACATTGAATTTTAGCGCCATCAAAAATTAAGTCCGGCATGTCCACTATAAAGTTTTTAACTGTGTCTGTCATTGGTCGTTTTCGCGACGTACCTAACTGCGACATTTTTAAAGCAAACATAAGCGTACAATTACGAAATAAGTTACGACAGCCTACATATATATAGAACTACTCGCATACAGCATCGATTTAGTACTGACGCTGTGAACGCGTGAAATAAATAATCGCCGACTCCGCACCATATATCTATTACACTGCCTGTTACCGCTGTTTGCCCAGACTATTTATTAGTGCAATTTTGATATAAATTTAAAATAAGATAGATTATTAATTGAAACGTAAAGCCATCATCTATCCACCATCTGACGCCCGTTTCGATTTTATACATCTCGTCAGCATGGCTTTGTGGAAGGTAATGGCATTTCAATATTTTAAATCGTATATATACGAAGTAGATGTTTACATGTACGCATGAGGAAATCTAATTAGATGTCCTCATTTGTACATTTTTGTCGAGTAAATTACTGCAAACGCCTCTACAGAACTGAATAAATCGTATTGTTCCAAATTCTGACGCGACAGTATCACCTACTGGCTTAAACCGCCATAGGTTAATTAATTGAAACGTAAAGCCATCACCTATCCACCATCCATGAACGCGCGTTTCGATGTTATACATCTCGTCAGCATGGCTTTGAGGAACGTAAATGTTGCTAAATAATATCATTAGTCTTAATGCGTAAGACTAAGATAAAATCATGAAGTAGGAAAATTTCGAGGGAAGAGGACAACAAAAAATTTTGCAAATTAGCAAAAAATTATATTTAAGGTAAATATAATTCTCTTAATAAAAAATATTGTAAGTTTGTTTTCTCCGTGTAGTTGTAGCCAAATTACCGTAACTTTAAAACGGTCTACAGACGGTACATCTAGTCGAACTGCAAATTTTACTGCATATTGAGCAAACCGTTGTAACGACCAATCGTAAAACACTTTGTTCACATACGATACGATTTAAAAATCAAGCTTGTGTAAGATTACTAGTAGAGAGGCAGCCATTTTTTTATTTGAAAATAGCTATATAATTCTAAATAGTTTTGTAATGTTATTTTAACTAACATTGTTTAATTCTCTTCTGAAAGATGTATGCATATGATCGGAGTTTATTTCTCTTTCACAAACATGAGCGTTCGTGGTAAATGTCAATAAATGCACTTCAAAATGTTTTGTTTTCGATAATTATAAATTATGATCAAAACTGGGTAAAGTACTCTGATAAAGCGCGTCAATGTTGTGCTTTAAACACTTTTAGGGTTTTAAGCACTGTACTTCAATCACTTTTAAAAGAAGATATTTGGTACTGCATATACTTGAAATACTTTGTTTAAGTACTTGAGGCTTTAAAGCATTTTTGAAGTGCATTGTAAAGTAATTGAAGCATCTTTGAAGTAATTGAAGTACTTGTAAAATAACTGAAGTACTATTTTTAATATTTTAGTTATTTTTGTTTGAACTACTTTGGGGAGGGCTTGGAGCACTTTTAACAGTGTTAGAAGTACTTTAAGGGCATCAATTACTTTACAATCAATACTTTATACTTGCTTCACTTTTTCAAATACTGTGCTTGGTAATTCAAGCACTTTTTCGTACACGGAAGTTAGTGGTACTTTGTTAAAGCTCTGATTATAACCTAAAACTATGTGGCGCCAGGAAATATTTCAGTTTCTGTTTTTGAAGATTAGTGGCATAAACTGAGTGATGTAAGAGCAATGTGGCCAAGAGCAAGAAGCTTTAATGCTTTTTCTTTTCTCATCTTGTTTTTCCGGTAGTGGTTCCATCAATACCAGCAGCTATTTATTATCATTATCTATCTTGGTTATTGTTTCTAGGAATTTTTTCCATGTGTACTTTTACAGTAGGCTCACTTTTGTTAGAAAATTATTCTGTAGGTAACCTCTACTTTTAGCCTTTTTAAGATCACAAGCAATGTGAATAATTTTTTTACTGCAATATGCACGGATATGTCGTACTGTTTTAAACAAGGTAAGCGCAATTAATAATGTGCATATAAATAATATGCATTTCATGAATTCTAAGTGAAAATGTTTTATTTTAAGAAAATGAAACTGTTGATTTATGAACAATACCTAAACACTTTCTGGAATTAAGAAAACTATTTACTATCTTTAAGAAAATATTGCTTTGTGTTATAATGGCCATTTACTTATACTAAGAATAGCTTTATTCAAATTTTCTGCAAGATTTTCTTGAATCAAGTTCACAAATGTCTTAAAGAAAGAAATACAATTATTTCATTGCAAGTGTATACTTCTCTTAAGCGGAGAAAGAAACGCTAAGAAAATATTTATTTTTATTTAAAACAGTTATTGTATTGCGGATAATTGAAACAGTAATTGTCCTGAATTAAAGCGGACAGCGTTGATACAAGTAAACGTTTCAATGCGTGGATATATTTGATATTTTAATTAATTTTTCAACTAAGAATATTCTTTTGTGTGGGAGAATCAACAATTTATTGATGAGCAGAGTAATTTATGATTGCCCTTACTACTATAGCATTTGATGTACTATATTTGATGCACTATAAGAGGTAAGATCTTTTTACGTCAAATTCTGATGTTATCATATCACTACGAATCAGAGTACCGTCAGAGTATCCAGTGAAAGCGTTCAGAATCGCAAGGCGAAAAAAATTTCAATCTCGACCTTTAGCAGCAAGAGTAATGATGGTCAAGATCTATATTTGTTCGTATGCATTTTGAGAAATCTTAGAACAGCCTCCATACAGTTCCCAGTTGCCCTGGTGCGATTTCCATGTGTTTGGTTGATTAAAGCAACGTCTCAACACTTATTGTATAATAGAATATTATGGAAGATGAAGCTTTAGAAACATTAATTGCCGGTAGCGATAAGAGAAAATAAATACAGTCAGTCGTTGCACTGTGACCACCATAAACGCGTTGCCAACTTTATAAATACTGCGGAAAAGACGACAGTTCCCAGAAGATGAACGCCAACATTCTGGCAAACAGCAGGGAGTAATTTATCGTCCCCATTTTGATTGATGAGTTACATCATAATTCTAACGTCGTGAACTAATTCGTAGAAACTTTCAAAATTGGCGTAGTTTGAAAATCACGAATATGTACAGGCTTGGACAAAATTATTAGTTACGCTCGCATATGGTTTATATCTCAACTTTCATCAGTAAATAAATGAAACGGATGGTATAAATGTAATATTTTATTTCAGAAAAATTCAATATCATGTTGATCCTCCTTGGGAGTTTATTACAGCAGTTATCCTTTTCGGTAAACTAGCAACAAGTTTCTCGCAAGTAGAAGCTGATATTTTGTTCCATTCCTCTATTACCGCTCTTTCTAACTTTTGTTTGGATGTACATTTTCGAGTACGTACCTTCTGTTTTAAAATGGCCCACAAATGTTCTCACACCCTCACATTACTGTCGTAACTAACAGCGCGAAACACAATAAGCTCTATTAACTTCCATACATGCGATATAACTCGGTAATTCCTCGAGGAATATTTAGGTATTTTGTCCAAGGCTGTAGTTTCTGACCCGCTAAATATTTGTAGACATATTCTCGTGAGCATTATATTTTTGTAGTCAGTTAACTCAAAGCGTTTTTGAGAAATCTACGGAATATGCGAAAACTGCCAAGGGTGAAATACACAGAAGCGCGTTCAGTTAATTATGCGTATATCAAAAGACGCGTCTTTTCACCTAGAACAAAGCTAAGAAAACTTTGTTTAGATTGCTTTAACTATTTGCAAGTTACATGTATTAGAAGTTGAGAGGTTTAAAAAGCACTGAATTTCCAAACGTCGAAGCAGCCTATACAGCGCCTGAAAGGTTACACAGGGTGCAACAATAGTGCGTGCGTCTTTTATTACTCGGGCTGTATGTTAGATAGCAATTTGATATTTTGGGAATGTGATATAATGTTAATTGTGCAGCTTTAGAAAGTATACCCCGATATACTGGATGTTTTATAAAGAGGTGGCACAGTAAAATTCGCTTTTTTAAATGGAAAATCCTGTATATTTGTACATTATTAAAGATCCGTAACTACACTCCATTCATTGCCAGATTATGAAAGCAATCTGTTTTGTGGTTTTCGAGTTACAACTGTTTCTGTTAAAAAATCACATATCTCAATGAAAGTATTTCTATGTTCAAACGCTTTCAAATTTAGCAATAAAATTTGTTCTGTGGATTGGTTGAGTCTGGGTGACTATGGTCATCAGGAAAGTATTGATTTTACCAACATCAAAACAATTTTTTTTTTCAATTTTTTTTTTTTTAATCGAACACTGCATATTATGACTAGAAGTATGCTGAATTACATTATTCCCTATACCTATTTTTAGCGGTTTCTGCAATAATCCAGAATAATCCAAGTTTCAAATTTGTTAATAAAGTTAATGTACCTAAAAGATTATCAAGTTAGCGGCTAAAAAGAAAAAATAAATGGCAAGTTGTCAAAGTATGAAAAGCACACTGAAGAGCGTTAGCTTTACGAAGTACTCTAAAGATGATATGGTAGATATGATTTTTATCCTGGGCGAAGCAAAGAGGAATTCTTTTTTAGCCAGTGGAATTTACAGTGAAAGGTATCCAGACAGAAAACATTGAAAAGAGAGTTTTTGGAAAACTAGTGACGAGATTTATTGAAACGAGACGTTCTTCTTGGTTTGATCAATACAAACCACAGATCATTTCCGATCATCTTAGAAATTTTGCATCTGGACTACATGCTGCATCTGATGGGTAAAAGAATTACATACGTGTGGGTAAAAGGCCACTCAGATATTCGCAATAATGAAATAGTGGATTTGTTAGCTAAAAGTGCCTGCAATGGAACACCAAAAGATGGCATACAAATTCCATATACTGACTTTTTACTAAAAATCCGGCAGCTACAACAACAACGCTGGCAAGATAGTTATGATGGAATAAATAATAATAGACCCACGAATTTCTACAGAATTTACTCTAACGTCATCAGTAAAAGATGGTATGATAGTGGATACATTAAGAAGAAGATGTTCTCACAAATTTTGGCCGACCATGATTTATGCGATCGCTGTAATGTAATAGGAGACATGAATCACATCATATTAGGATGCAAGAAGCACAGTGCAGACAGATTGGTAACAGAACTTATAAATATGGGATTGCAGTTGCCGTTAAACGTTAATTATATTCTCGCCCAGGATAGCTTTGAAGTAAACTTCTGTCTTTTCACATTTTTAAGTAGAGAAAATATTATGATATAGCTTTTGATACTCCTATGTGTTTCTATCCTTTGTGGGTTTTACCTTTTACCCTATGGGGCCTACCTGTGTTGTTTTTTTTGTGAGCCACCCGATCGGCCCCGGGCGTGAAGTGTGTCTGTGTTTTTGATACCTGCGTTCATTCGGGTTGTTAAGTGTCTGGGGTAACTGGCCAGTGGCGTCCGCCAAAGCAATTTAATAATAATAATTATTATTATTGAAACGGGAAATGTCGTTTACAAGAAATGCGAAAGAACAAAAAAAGCAAGAAATGAAGAAAATCAGTTAACCGTTCCGTTGGCAGATACTGAAGATTCAAATACAAGTCAAAGAAATATAATTAAGAACACATGTGTAAATGGATGATCTGTTCTACGAATATTAAAGAAACATCGTTTACACCCTTACCATATTCAGTTACATCAGGAGCTTACTGAGCAGGATTACTAAGAACGTTTTCCGTTTTGTAACTGAGCCAACGATAAATTACAGAAAATTCCCATTCTATTTGTGTTATTCTCTGATTAAGCACTTTTCACAAAAATGGTTCGGTAAATAAGCATAACTTTCACTATTATGCAGATGTAAAACCTAGAATTTTGCAAAATCGGTGGTGCGTTTACGTTTAGGAAGGCATAATCGGCGAGTACAGTGCGACAAATAAGTTTCGAGACTGGCTGTGGAAAACATCACTGAAACAAGATATCTGAATATTTTTGTTTTTTTTTATTCGAAATATGCAAATGCGTGTTCTAGCTCATTTTGTGGATTTGCCTCTAGTGCTTATGTTGTAATTGTTTTGATGGTCGAAATGTCATTAAAAAAACATCCTTTCAACTACAATTTCAATTTTGGGAATAGAGAGAAGTCGCACGGGGCCAAATCACTTCTATTTCCTCGTATTGTTTTTACTTTGTTGGAATTTCTGTAATATAGTAATATACACGGTGTTTCATTTAACAAAGTCGAGAAAAATCATATTGAAATTAGTAAGTCAATACTTTCCTAATGACCAGCCTATATTTCCGGTGATAACAACAATTCATTTATATTATCACCCAATCTCAATCAATCCAAGAACAAATTTTATTGTTAAATTTGAAAGCGTTTGAACATAGGAATACTTTTTTTGGGATACGTGATTTTTCAATTTTTTAACAGAAACAGTTGTAACTCGAAAACCTCAAAACAGGTTACTTTCATAATCTGGGGATAAATGGAGTCTAGTTAAGGATCTTTAATAATGTACAAATATGCAGGATGTTCCATTTAAAAAAGTGAATTTTACGGTGCCACCTTTTTTCTAAAACACCCAGTATATCGGGATATATTTTCTAAAGATTATCACAATTAATATTACATTACATCCCTAAAAGATTAAATTGCTATCTAGCATACAGCCCGAGTAATAAAAGACGGACGTATTGCTGCACTCACTCTAAAGAATCGCGGTTTTCAAAATTGAAAACACCTATGTATCTGACCATGCTATCGAACAGACCTTGATGCGTTAGAATATGGGATATTTCAGAAATAATATTTGATTTACGTATATCCGCTGTTTTTCTTGTTAACTTCAAGTTAACAGACCTAAATATATCGACGGATATCGATGTAATATTTCTCAAATTGCTGCCTGCTAAAAATACCCTTATTTTTTTGTTCATGTAATCTCTCTGATGCTGTAAGCTCTCTCAAGTTGCGAATTTTTTTTTATTACAGCCCGAATCTATTTCGGGAAGATCCGTGTATACATATGTGTATACCTATGTAAGAGAATCCTTAGCGAAACGATTCGTTCGGTAGGAAAAAAAACGAAAAACAGGAAAATCAATCACTTCTATTTATCGCTGTAAGTGGCACTTCTAAAATAAACCAATAAAAACCAGCGAGTTTATTTAAGATTTCATTAACGGTATTATTTCCAGAAGTGCTAGTGTGTTTCCCTTTTTTTGTTTTTTTTCGGATGCCATGTTTTTTGGAACTCATCTGCGTTTGGTATATTGTTTTTAAGCAATCGAATTATATTTTTTTAGCGAGCTTTTATGTGAATTTTATGTACGAAAGTTAAAAAATAATAAATAAGTAGATACAGAGGATGTTATTAAATTTGCAGTATCTATAATAAAAAACAGATTGGATTGCGTTGAAAGTTTAGGGTAGACTAATACAAATAAATTAAAAATATAGATACAACTATAATTAGAAACTAATTAAAATTTGGGGGCTGTATGTTAATGTTAGTATTTGTCGAGTGTAGGCTTTTCCGGCTGTAGAATAATCTGCCGGGTGTTGTAGTGTCGTTGATTTTACTTTTCACGTTTCCTTGATGATACTGTTAGCTTCGTCAGAACGTTTCTAAAAACCAAAGTCGTCAGTATTATCAGGCCTAGGGAAATCTCCCTAAATCTAGGGATATTTCAAAGTACTTAGGGAAAAAGGGAAATTTTAAACATTTTACTTTAAATCTAGGGAAAAATTACTTTTTGTACCGCAAGTGGCAAAAATTAATAAATTTGAATTTCAAACAGCTTTTAACGCTGACATTTTCCTTAAAAACCGTTGCAGCTACGAAGTAGGCGCCATAAATTCTTGGCCTGACAGGCTTATACAGGTCCTAGTGTGTTCAAACTCCGTGGCGTCATAGTTGCACATGTGCGAGGCCTACACTATATATATTACGGCTCCAAGAGTAGTAGCTTTTAGTAGCCAACCAGACAACGTGACTAGTACATGAAATATATTAAACAACGTTTAGACAGCGTTTATGGTGATCTACCTCCTTTATATTCCACTGTAAAAAAGTGGGCAAAATGTTTCCGTTTCGGGCAAGGATCCGTTGATGATGATGAGCGCCCCGGTCGACCAATTGAATTGATAACACCTCAAAACGTTTCAATTATTGATGGAATGGTATTAGCATACCGCCGTTTGGAAGTGAAGGAATTAGCGAATTAGTGAAGGAATGTCTAACATTTCTGAAACAAGTATTCGCCGAATTCTCCATAACCATTTGGGTATGAATAAGATTATTGCAATATGGGTACCGCATCTTCTTTCTGCTCTCCAACGTAAACGTCGACCCAGAAACCGATTTTGGAGTCCATTGTCACAGGAGATGAAACAATGGTTCTGTATTATGATCCTCTATCCAAAAAGGAATCGATAGACGTCGTTTTAAGGGCGATAGTAAGTTCCAAGCAGCTGTAATACAATATATTGAGAGAAAAACTTTAGATTATTTTCACAAGGGTATAGAATTATTAATTGATCGTTGTAATAAATATATTGAAGGTAGGGAAGATTATATTGAAAAATAAAAATTATTATATTTTACCAAGTTTATTTTTTCTATATCAGGCCGAGAATTTATGGTGCCTACTACGTATCTACCCGATAGTAACGTAAAGTGATCTTGTTTACAGAATAGACACAAACCACTTCATCAAGAATTACAATTTCTGCCGCTTGAGTAAGCACTCCAACTAAAATAAATAACATCACGCATTCAAAATTGCGTTATTCGCCTTACCACTAAAAACTGTTGTAGTGGCAAAATCAAAGAATTTTTTTCAAATTCAATTCAATTGACAGTTTTATTTTTGTGAACAAATTGGTAAGTAATTAGAATTATTATCTTTTTCTTCTTCTTCCTATTGTAGTAGGACATAATCCTGTTCATTCTATCATCCCAGCTCTTGCGATGCTGATGACCAGCTTTCGCGCCATTTCTGGGAGGGTCTCCCTGGTGGTCTTTTCGTGTTTTTGCCCATTCTGCTATTCTTTCTGGGTCCATTCTGTCGACGTGATCTCTCCACTTACGACGCCGTGCTCGCGTCTATCTCACCACATTATGAACTCCCGTCTCTCTCAGTGTGTCCTCGTTCCTTATTTTGTCTGTAAGTGAGATTTCTCTAATAGTTCTTAGTACCTTCATTTCTGTTGTTCTAATCAGTCTTTTCGTCTGTGTTGCCTCAGCTCTGGTTTCGGCTGCGTAGGTTAGTATTGGCCTACGCATGCTTTATATATTCGGATTTTACTCTCTGTGTTCATGTATTTGTTCCTCCATATTATATCTCTTTGGTACCTCGATATTCTAGCTGTCTTATTTGCTTGTTTGTTACTTTTCCTGCAGTGCGCCTATCAAGCGATGTCACTATTTGCAGGTAACTAAAGTTCATGACTTGGTCTGTTATGTGTGTGCTAGCCATTAGTTTGCACCTTATGGGATTTTTGGATATCATCATTGATTGAGTCTTTTATTTAACTCTTGTGCTGTTGTGTTAAATCTATAAAGTAGACCTTGCAGGTTGTCCTCGTTCTCGGCCATAAGAACCGCATCACCCGCGTAGCAGAGGATCTTCAAAGACCGATTTCCCATCTTGTAGCCGGCGTTGATTTCGTTCACGCTTTTTATTGTCCTGTCCATAACCATATTGAAGACACAAGAGCTGAGACTGCCACCTTGTCTAATTTCAACCGACACATTTATTTGTTCAGTCAGCCTATATTCCGTTTTTATTCTTGTTTTGTTACGACTGTTGAGTTCTCTGACTATATCTATGTTCTTTTGCCTCATCAGTTGAATTAAGTCTTTCAATCGAACGCTGTCGAATGCTTGTCTAAGATCCACAAAGCAAAGAAATATCGGCTTGTCAAACTCTATGGATTTCTCTATTAGTTGTCGCAAGATGAAGATTGCGTCGGCTATGGATCTGTTGGTCCTGAATCTCTGTTGCTCCTCCGATATGCCCACTATATTGATTATCTTCCGTGTTAAAATTTTCGTTAATAATTTTAATGTAGACTGAAGCAGCGTTATTCCTTTGTAATTCTGTGGATCAGTTTTTAATCCTTTTTTATATATAGGAATGATTATGCTTGTTCTCCATTCCTGTGTTATGATACCATATTTTACGATTTTTAGAATTATTATGTAATTAATTATTAGAAATATGTTATTATTTTTAAATCAAATCTGAGAGTAGTTTATATATTTTGTTTCAGTAACTGTTATAAATATATCGGACATGGCGTGGTAAAGACAAAATGTATAATTATTTTTAATAATAAAATTAATTAACATTTTAATAAAACGTAATTACAGACTCAAACCAACTCCAAATTTGACCTTAAAACTTAACGTTTTATACTTTATAATTCTTTAAGTAAATAATACTATTTGGTTTAGTGTTAGATGTATACCTTAAATAAATAAACTATTGGTAATCTACTCTTATTTTCTTTGATTTTTCATGTTGGTTTCATAGTATTAAAAAAATCATAAATATATTTTATCATTTCACTTGAAGTTATCTTTACTTTTCAAAATTATATATTACTCTTAACGATCTCAAGTCATATTTTCATCGCTCTCAAGTTAAATTATTATTCAAGTTGTCTCATATATTTACACTATAACTATCTTCGAATAGTCTTAGTCAACACCTCAGATATTTTTCTAAAATTTATTTGTTTGTTTGTAACGTTAAGGCTCCTCTAAAATATTGCATAAACATCTCTATTTTCTTTTCACCCTGAACGTGGGAGGTCCATCCCTAATTTAGACGAGCGCTAGCGATAAGAAATATCATATGTAACGTCTATCTAATCGTTTATCTTTTTAAACCCTCGTATCACACTCTGTGTTTTGCTAAATAACTCTAGGGAAATCTAGAGAATTTTTTGATGTTGAACTAGGGAGAAACTGATAACTAGACCTAGTAACCCTTGATGTCGTTGTCTCGTGCTCTTTGTTGTACCTATTTCCTTTGTACTCTGTTGAGCCGTATTCATTCCGGTCTGATGGGCCGTTTCCGTCATGATATTGTTACTTCGTCTTCATATTAGATTTACTTGATTCAACCAAATTGCATCAACAGTGTTAAGTTGACACAATGTTTTATTTGAAGGAACAAAATATTCTCCGTCAATCTCTCGATCAACCAAATGCTATAGTTGACTATAATAAATATTTTAACCAAATAATTTGTTTCATTCAACACGTGATTTAGTTGGGACAATAAAGCAAATAGTTGGTTCAAACAAATTCCCTTTAACAAAATAAATTTAGTTGACTTAAACATCGGCTTCTCAGTGTAGAAAGAGAAGTCCTCCATCTTATAGCACACTCTTTGCAATAGTATTACCTTCACTTTTCTTTAGCTTGTATGCGCCTCTGCATACTCTCAATTAAGTTGCGGAAATCATCTTGAGGGATATTCTCCTATTCTTCGAGAAAAGCAGTACGCAATTAATGTAGTGAAGATGTTGATGCAGGCCTATTTCTTACTCGCTTGTCCAACATGTCTCAAGCATGCTCCATAGGATTTAAGTCAAGAGAGAATGCTGGCTAATCTATACGGGTAATCCCGACTTCGTCAGGATATTCATTAGCACGTTTCGCAATATGGGGCCTTGCATTAAGATGAAGTTATTACCAATAAATGGAGCAAATGGGACAATATGGTCTTCCAGAATAATCGAGCGGTGAAACCGAAAACGAAGTTGAACTCCCGATAACACCAAAAGTTAGCTTAGAAAAAATAAAAGTCGACCTGTTTTTTTCCGAAAAAGGCGGAGGGAATACTTTAGGTTCTCACTGTATATAATAAACAATATACCGTACGAGCGAGCGTACTATGATTACCCGATTTTACACGAACTCAGCGCATCTAAACGTGTGCTGTGTTAAATGTCACTGTGAAATGTCATTTGCTTGATAAAATTGCGTAAACGCAAATTCATTTGTGCACCTTGCTCACGTTATAGACGGCGTATTCGTTCACGTACATGTGCAAGCTACGACTTCGCTCTTGCATTTCTAAAAACACCTAGCTCACGTTATAAACGGCATATTCGTTCACGTACACGTGTAAGACATGACTTTGCTCTCGTATTTCCGAAAAATGCCGGCTGATCATAGTACGCTCGCTCTTATGGTATAGACTAGATATAGATTACACTGCAGGTATATAAAATAATATAGAATGGTTTCTACTGGCAACTGACATACTAATACATAATACTCAATCGTGTTGGTATTACAATTCCATGCCCACTCTTGGTTGCAAACACAGCAAAAATAGCACCGCCATATTCATGCGACAACATTACATGAACCAGGTGATGGTAATAGCCATCTGTTCTTGAGGTAAAGTTATAGTTTCAAAGTGTTCCTCTTACTCCGTAATATTCTAATTTATTCGACGGAGTACTGTAACTGACCGAGTGAAATGCTTCCGTAGAATCTAACATGCTAATTCAGGCGTACTTATGCGCATCAATGGCATGGAAGATCCACTGAATCACGCCTATTATGTCGCTTGTTGTTGATCGTCTTTTTCTGTACCCATGTTACTTTGAGGTTAGATGTTTCTAATTTTCTGGATAATCAACAAGCCGCGACGCTACTGCTTTTTTGAATGCTTTCTGGCATGGCTGGCAGGACACTTATGGAACAATAATCTTCGCAAGTGTGCTTGTTGGAGACACAAACTTGGAAATACACCGTCCTTCATGCATTTGTCAAATGTAATTGCTAACGGACTTTATATTTCTTTGTGTATCTCTTTTAATATACTTGTCGAGGTACTATAATATATGTCTTTTCTCTGTTTATTTGTTCTAATACTACCGTTCAATTGAACAGTTCATAAGATGTCGTTCAGGCACTGTGGATCATCCAGTAGGACTCGAAGAACGAAGTCATATCTAACTCATTTATCAGTTTCTTTAGTTTCAAACAAAACTTGCGTTTTATTCGGATACATTTTTAGGGCTATTCTAAACAATACGCCAAATTGAGATGTTTTACAATTTAGTTAGTACAATATACTCCTTAGGCCCAGCGGAGCTTTTCATCCGTAACAGAAACAATTCTTTCAAATTTGTCGATTTTCATATTACGCATTTCTTTCCAGACTAGACAGTAACGCAATACCTAGTTTGCAAACGATATTTGTTTGATTTAAAGCCAGAACGGTGAGACCTTGAGATGTCACTTTTCGTAATTGTTTGTATATCGACTCCGACTAGTTCGAGTGCCTTCTTGATATAAAGTGCTTGGCAGTTAAACGATTTTGTTTATAAATATAGCTATCGTTGTTTTCAATTCATTCAATGTGTTAAAAAAATTAGTTGAATTTTACTTGTAAGATATAGATTTCTATTTCAATCTATTGTAATGTTGACCTATTTACTCTAAGTTAAAATTTACATACACATACATATATTAAAATAAGGTTAGAAGAGGTACATACCTCCTTACCCACTTAACGCACATAAATGATTTTATTAATAAACACAATGACCTGGAAAATGCGTGTTATGCTTCAACATTTACCTCTCTTCGTTGTAATTATTCGTGTACCTATATCTAGATAAATTCTCTAGCATATCTGATGTCCAAGCCGTTTCAATGAATGAGTTACACGCGTAAAATACGATACATCAGATGAGCAATACATCTTTGGGATAGTTTTTTGGCAAAACCGCAATGCCTATACCGGAAATATCATCGTGTCGTTCTTGTTTTATCTGCGGTTGAGGATGAGATTCTTAGTAATTATGTTGCGGAATATGAAACGACTCGATTTAAAATAGCAGTGAAGTAAGTTTTTGCGGTTTTATGTTTTAAGTTTCGATGTGAAAACCTTGGTTATGGGGATGGCTATTTTAAGGATAAAATTATGGTGAATTATTATGAAACGAAAAAAACTGTATTGCAGGGCTCTGTTAGCAATTTGAGGAAAAGCCTGAAAAGGAGAGTTTATTGAATCCGTCAAGGGAAAGTTTCTTTCTGGGAGTAAAATGAAAAATGAGAATAAAAACGGTTGGTAGAAATAAAATGCGTTCAACGAACTACAAGTTTTATTATACCATGTATATGTATTTTAATTGCTCACAGAACATCTTAAAAATGTTAAACTATATAGGGTGTCTCACCGGGAATTGCATCGATCGATATATGAAAGAGTATACATTGGAAAATTCTGAAAACTTGGTAATATACTATATATACTATTAACCTAAAATATTTTTAATAATCTGACAAATCCGATTATAACGGAAATATTTGTCAACATTGTCATTTTAAATGGAACATCCTATATGTTATTACATTTTTGAATTATTCATTCAATTTTAAGGTTTGTTTGATAAAACGACTATGTTGCTATTTCTAACCACATTTGAAATATTTGCATTTTTTGAAAATTTTTGACAGATGGACGAGTGCATGTGAGGTATTTATAACTGCGAAAGCGTTCAACTTGGAAAATTGAAAATTTGCGGAACTATTGGCCGTATAGGGTAGTATTGCAATCTAAATCAATTTTTCGGAAACATTATACAGCGTGTCCGAAAATTACGATTAAAATTTCAAATGCAAAATGTGTCAAAACTCAATTTCTTTAAATGCGACTACCTATTTTTATCTGTCTGTTTATCAAATTGCTCTTACAAAAATACAAAAAAAATGTCATATTCATTACGCATCTAAAATTGATACTTGATATTTAGGAAAATGTACGAGGGTAAATCAAATATTATCTACACTTTCGCCATAACCAGCTTTGAAGGTTATCGTAGTGGCGGCCACTTGCGCATGCGTTGAGTTCTCTCCTCTGTGGTCATGTGTGCGGAATTTAATCACGATCGCGTCATTTGTCTGCTAGCTACAACAGCATAAGTATTTCAGCTCTGATATTAGTTTGCACCAAAGAGGAACAACGAGCAGTGATCCGATTTTTCTGGTCCAAAGGTGTGAAAGGTGCTGAAGTTCACCGGAGACTTTTATCACAATACGGGGACAGTGCTTTATCTCGTAAAAGCGTTTTTTTCCCGATCTTTCTCTCATTTCAGGTTTATCTTTTGGATTGCCAAGAAGGTTTTTGAGTGTATTTCGTGAACTGAAACACACGTTCATCTCTTGTTCCTTAAAAACTTTACCAATACCTTTCGATACTCTCTGGAAGGGAACTCACAAATTTCTTATCGGGGGTCCCGTTGGGATTAAGGTCGTGGAGTGTCTGACATAGAGTCTATGTTGGACTTTCTTAAGCATGCGATTGACATCTATAGAAGAGTAACCGTTGTAAATAGCTACATTTTTTTATGAAATTTAGCTCTTTATTGTACCTCAAGGGGAACTTCACCAATTTATTAACTAAGAAGCTAATCGCGGCCATTTTGTGTTGTCTACTGTGGTTGGAGTCGGACATAATGTATCTATTAGTGTTTGTTTCCTTTCTATAGATGTCAATTTTCAGTTTTTTTTTTTTATTTCAAGTTACTAAACTATTCAGGAACGGAAGTTGATTGTTCACTTCTTCTTCTACTGTGAATTTAACAGTTTTGAATTTTGAATTTAGTGTAGCAAGGAACTCCGGAATGGTACTTCTCTTCGTATCAAAAACCGCGAAAATATCGTCTACGTATCTAAGCCAAATTCTAGGGAAATACATGTTGTCTTTTTTCCAACTAGCTTCGAATTTACTCATGAACATGTTGGCTATGAAAGGTGACAGCGGATTGCCCATCGCCGTACCTTCTCGTTGTTCATAATATTTGCCCGCAATTTGAAAACGGTTTTGGTTCATGCAGAGCAAAGTTAGTCTTTTGTACTTCGCAATTATGACATCATCGATTTTATTAAGTTTTAAGAACTCACCTAAATATTCTATGGTTTCTGAAATCGGCCCGCTTGAGAAGAGTGAACAAACATCAAATGATACTAAAATTTCCCCATCTTCTATTTACAAAATCTAACGAATTTTCTATTTCTAGACTATCTACTTTGATGGGTAAATGTTTGTATTCATTTACTAGCCATTTAGATACATTATACGTGGATGAGTTTCTACCTGAAACTATTAGTCTCATAGATTTTCCCGGTTTGTGGATTTTTGGTAGACAGTACGTTTTTGGAACTGTCGGGTTTGAGATTTGCAGTTTTAACCAGAGGTTCATGTTAATAAGCTTTGGGCAATTCTTCTCTTTTCTCTCTTTTGTTTCTCTGATCATAGACGGTAACGGATTTTTTCTTAATTCTTTATACGGTCTTGATGAAAGCAAATTGCTGACGCGGTTAAAATAATCCGGCTTGTCCAGAATGACTATTCTGTTCCCTTTTAAGTAAAAACAATTTTTGCAACTTTCTTTGAAACTCAAATTTATTTTTCTCAAACTTTTGTTTTGAGAAGACGTAATAAGTATAAATATCTTAGTATTTACTTTTAAATTTAATATTGTGTTAAATACATTCATAATTGATACCAAAAAATAAAACAAAATTTATATGCTCACTTAGAAGAACAAGTATACCATATATTATAGTATTTAAGACAGCAGCAAATTTCCCATTTTCTTTTGTTTTATTATCTTTTATTATTAAGCTAACAGGTTCGTTAGCATTAATTGCTACAGAAGATGTTTGTATCAGAACTAATATCAGTCGTAAAAATCAACGAAATAATATTGTTATGTTTTCAAATTTTGCAATAAAACCACTACTTTAACAAGCATCATAGATTCGATATCTATAATTTCTTAGGAAAAAATGTGATTCCTAAAATCGAAACAGTGCTATCATAAAGAAGGAAAACCTCAAATAGAGGTTTTCCTTCCTGCTTATTTAATCCTGTTCGGATTAAATAAGCAGTAAGTAAATCGGCATTGAAATTAGTATTATTTTTTTAATACTGAGAATGTCGCAATATAAATGAAATGTATTTTCTTTAAGAATGCTTTCTTTGAAGTAGGAGTGAACGGATTTGGCTATCTCCTTGTCGAACAAAACGGGCTTTTCGGGCCGAACGAACTTGATAGGCACACGTTAGAGCGATAATTCAATTTTTTTGGCAATACATTGAAAATGTTTTTATATTAGTTAGAGCAGAGATTCCCAACTTTTTTCTTCCATCGACCCCTTTTAAGACAAAATCATTTTTCATCGACTTATATTTTTCTCTAAGAGATGCAGTATACAACATATCCATAAAACAAATAATCGCACAAAAATAACAAAGATAACAATACAACTAGGCTGGGAATATGGACAAAAATTTAGAAAAGAATGGTATTGGATTTATGTTTTATTATTTCTTTTACTGTAATGGGAAATTGTTAGTGTTCCAGAGATATAGTATTTTATTTTGAATTTAAATAAATTATATTTCTTCTGACAAGTTTTTGAGTTTTTAGACAAAAAACCTAACGCAATCCCTAACCGACAGCTATATTAAAATTTCAATGCATTTATTTGAGTTTTTGAATTAAAAAAACATTAATTAAATTGAATTTCTTCTTTTTATTTAGCCAAATATTAAATTTCGGTACCTGCACACTGACGTTCTTCAGAGAATTGAAATACATCGGTATCCGTTATTGATATTTTGGGCTCGAAGCAGTACCCGATTCACAACCAAATACTTCTTTCTTCAAATTTTCCGTGGATAATAATTTTGTTGTTAAAAGGTCAAAACAGAATTATTTAGTAGAGTTCTTGAGTTTTTCATCGAGATAGTTTTATATTAACTTGAAACTTTAATATTTTATCTAGCAACTTTGAAAATAAGCCTTGTAGTCGAAATTTATTTATCCCATGTCCACAGGCAGAGAAATATTTACTTGTATCACTGTCCACCTTAATTTAAGGTAATTACTGTTTCAATTATCCGCAATACTGTTTTAAGTTAAAAGAAATGTTTTCTTAGCATTTCTTTCTCCCCCTAAGAGAATTATATACTTATAATGAAATAATTTTATTTCTTTGAATGGTTACCATGAAAACGATACTAATTTTATAACTTCATGTGAATAGCAGTACGCTTGTCCATATACGATACAATAACATAGTTCCCATATGAAAAAATATAATTGAACCTTCCGTTAGTGAATTTCGTTTCTAACACTAAAAGTTGTTTCTTTGACTTTTTTTTAACAACAATACCCTTGTCTACATGTGTAACACAAAGAAGAAAAAAGGATCTGGGGGAAATTAGAGGGAAGGTGACCTCAACATTGCTTCGCCTCGTAATAAAATGGAACTAAATGAAATTAAACTGTCAAAATAAAACACTTTCTAACGGGAGTAAATAAATACCATAACAATATATTGCACTAATAATTCTAATGTTTTCTTACCAATTTTTGCGATAGTTGAAACCACAAGGCGTTTCGAGGTGATCTCGAGTAAGTATGTGGCTCGAGTAAGGAAGAAGTTTTTCCCCTCACCCTACTAAACATTTTAACAAAAAATCCTCGGTTTCTTTTTTATTTAAAAAGATGGAATAACAATGCAAAATATACTAAGCTTCTAAAATCATTGCAATGGATGTCATTAGTGTCATATCCAATCATTAAATCCATCAAATGAAATACTTCGTGGTACCTATGAGTGAATAATACGGTAAGGCGGGAACCAATTAGTTAAAAATATGTTAATTAATGTCAAAAGAAAACAATATGATATGAAATATAAAACAACAATATGAAATATAAAACATTAAAAATTAATTATATAAATGTAATAGATAATATCAGATACCAATCAGATACCAAACTGCATAAGTGCAATTGACTGTAGGAGCAGTGTACATACGCTTTAATCAAGCGCCAATCAAGCACTTAATAGCTTCTCATAGTAAATTAATAAACGGTCACTAATTATATTGATAAACACGAATACATTTTATAAACGTAGTTTATTGTCGTAATCAATTAATTTATTAATATAATACATTTTTTCATTGCTTTAACAAAACGAAGCCAACGAATACGATTTGTTGAATTCATTTTTCCAGTGAGTTGATATAATTGGTTTTCAAAGTGCTGCTGAAAACTCCAAGAAATATTCAATGGCAGAAGATTTAAATATTTATTCTAGCCTTTAAGGCGTTTAAGGTATCGAAGATTAAAGAAACAACGGCATTTGGTGAAAATCTCAAATTATCTCAAAACAGGTAATGTCGAAAAAAGTTGACATGAATTGAAGGGATGCATCTAAAAACGTCAAGATATACCCTGTATATTCCGTTTAAAAAGCGAAACCTGTACCGTGTGCGGCGGAATTTGAACACTCATGTTGTGCAGAAAACTTGTCTCCAAATATTTTATATTTGAAAACTGTTTCTCCAAATTGTTCAAGAAAGGAACGATAGAAGCTAGCGTTTTTAGAAAAAATAGGTCTATTGTATTTTTTTAAAACTAACTTCTGCCGTTATCAGCATTTCAATTGTATTTCCGGTTTCGCCGGAAATGATGTCAACTTTCTTTGTTTAAATAGAATACCCTGTATATTTCTACGTTTTTGGAAAGGTAACCGAAAGACGAATCCAACGATATAACATATGCTATACTTTAACTTAAGAAATATGACGATATGCAGCAATAAAGGTTTTGGTAATCTGTTTTTGTTGTTACGCAAAGTTGGCTAGAAAAGAGCGCCAAATTGTTTCTTGTGACACCAGACTGATCTAAAGAACTCGCTGCTAAGCAAAGTAATCATAACAGTTGCCAAACTGTCAAATCTCAATTCCAAAAGCGTAAATTATTCTTATTATTTATTTATTCCATCGTGACTCAAGTGCGAGTATTTCCCTTCATTATTATTTATTGTTATTGTAACCTGCATTTGTCATACTTTCGTTCTTTGTGCTCGTCATTATTTTATCTCATTTTAACTTGGTTTGTTAATTAATTAAGTGTGGTAGGTTTGTTTAAATTTGTTAGTTTTTAACAGGCAATGTGCTTAAGTTTCAATTTTTTTATGCTGTTGATGTTACAATGGCCTCCGCATGGATCACATTAGATAACCATCAAGTATCTAATTTTAATATTGGGTAAATTTGGCAACAACTACACAAAGTGGAACATAATGAATACTGCTCTTGTACACCCAGAAAGTATACAATTTACAGGACGAACTGC
This sequence comes from Dynastes maya, assembly GCA_029619315.2. Taxonomy (NCBI): domain Eukaryota; kingdom Metazoa; phylum Arthropoda; class Insecta; order Coleoptera; family Scarabaeidae; genus Dynastes; species Dynastes maya. The sequence goes on from JAROYE020000037.1 coordinate 562,782, forward strand.
TTTAACAGAAGATAATACGATTTAAATTATTGAACAATTTGTTGCGCAACCATGGAAAATAAGGTGACAATTGTTGCCAGATTTACATAATATTAAAATCAACCCAGCAATTTTGCATGGCTCGTGCCGAAGCCATCATAAAAGTAACAACAGAACAACAGAATAAGCTAAAATGAGAGAAAATAATAACTAGAACAAAGAAGGAACATATGACAAATGCAGGATATAATAACAATAAACAACAAGAATAATTTACACTTTTGGAATTGAGATTTGACAGTTTGGCAATTGTTATGATTACTTTGCTTAGCAACGAGCTTTTTAGATCAGTCTGGTGTCACAAGAAACAATTTGGCGCTCTTTCCTAGCCAACTTTGCCTAACAACAAAAACAGATTACCAAAACCTTTATTGCTGCATATCATCATAAATCTTAAGTTAAAGTATAACATGTGTTGTATCGTTGGATTCGTCTTTCGATTACCTTTTCAAAAACGTAAAAATATACAGGGTGTTATATTCAAAAACAGAAAGTTGACGTCATTTCCGGCAGAACCGGAAATACAATTGAAATGCTGATAACGGAAGAAGTTAGTTTACAAAAAATAGAAATCGACTTATTTTTTTCTATAAACGGTAGCTTCTGTCGTTCAGAAGTTAGCATGGGGGGGGGGGACACTTTAGGTCCGCACTGTATATTAAAACGTATTTTGCTCAAATCAACTCAACCAGTTTGACATTAATACATTCTTCGGTGAAGATATTGTAAGTTACTAAAAGCTAGTCCGTACAATTTGCAATTTGATGTCCATCCGCTAATTTATTTAAGAAATTAATTTTTCTCAATCTGAAAATTGTTAAATAGGAACCCGTTTAGGGGCTGTCCCCTTCGGTTTTCCATTGTTTCCCCCTTGTTCTGGTTATGTTCTAAAGACGTAGAGTTTACTATACATTTATATTTTTAATATTTTAAGCTGTAATGTTTGAATTAGTCTCATTAATTTACAAATTTAATAAAACCGTTCCGGACATACTATGCGTATGCTGGTGTGAATTTTTCTTCTCTACAACAAGAAACTCATTCAATCGCTAAGATATCATCCCCCAATGATGTTCGATGTGATGAACCGACATGCTTTTCCCTTTAACAAGGTGCGTCTCTCAGAAAAGCGGTAACCATACACGCTCCATCCCTTCCCCCAATGAATCATTGCCAGCACTTCAAGCTCTAAGCTGATAAGGGCAAAGCTACCCTCGTTCAATTCCGGAGACTCCGGGTAAATTTTTTCATTAAGATTGCAAGGGTAGAGTACGTACTTTAGCCACGTCATCACCATGATCATCATAGACATCATCTGCGAAGAGGAAACGATGGATCCCGGAAACGGGCCCCGCTCCGGGCGATTCCGAGAGAAATAATGGCCGCCTTGCGGGAATCCAAGTAATTAGCAAAGGATGCTGGGATTCTGGGGAAGTTAGGCGTTAAGCTTGTCGTTGGATTTGAATGTGTGACTCACTTAGTTATATTTTGTTTTAAAGTTATAGAATGATTATGAGCTGAGACGATATACTGCGTTCTTTTGTTAGAATTAGTGGGATTAAAAAATTGTAATGTAATTGCAGCTTTGACGGGATATAAAGTACGTTAGTCGTCTTATGATATTCTTTTTCTTCTTCTTTCTTACACTGAGAAATATCGTCCAATTAAATTGCGTTGCTAATACTAGTTTATTAACCATAACTATACATTAGCTTGTAGTTATTAAACCTATGATACATCCACAAATAAAAACAGCTTGCTGTAAATGTGCTAATAAGTAAACGTAGATAATGGTTCCCCTCCGATTTTGATAAAATGTTGCAGGGATGTAATATACCGAAAAATATTACTCCCGTAGCTTTTATTTGCTATTTTCGGTTTAAGGGAGGGTAATTGGCGTTCAAGGATATCCCCTGAAAACACATTTTTTGCTATATCTCAGGAACAAGACGCGATATCTAATTCATTTAAAAGGGGGATTGTTCCCTGTTACTAGTACTACATTTCAGAAGGGATGCGAAAAAAAAACCGTGGCGCATCTATGGGATCGTTAGGTGGGTGACACAGCATTGAAACATAGATCAAACAAATTTTATTAAAAAATTGTAACTGCATTTTATGCGTTGATGTGAAAGTATATATTACACATAAAAAAAACAATGTTTTTTAATCAGAGACACACATGATTTTATCTACGACAGTATACATTGGAAATTTTTCGAAACAAACACTTGAGTTATAAATGGGGTTTATGTAAATACGTTTTTGTTTCAAAATCTTCGATAAAAATAGAAACATATTTTTGCTGTATATAAATGCTATATATATAAACTTTCATATCAACGCATAAAACGCAGTTAACATTTTTTAATAATATTTGTTTGATCTATGTTTCAATGTTGTGTCACCCTCTTTAAACTAAAGGAATATACATACAGCCGGTGACATAATTCTTAGACATCCCTGAAATTTTCAGTTTTATCACAATCAACCGAAGAAGAAATGAAACAAATGCAATATATGTAAAGATTTATTAATTATAATATCAAATTTAATATTTAATGGATCCTCCATGGGCTTTAATAACTTCAGAAATTCGCTTAGGCAAACTCGCTACTAGCTTCTGGCATGTTGCCTGTGGAATATTTTGCCATACGTTGATAATGGCGGCTTCTAACTCTTGTTTTGATTTTATTTTGTGCTGATACACTCTTTTCTTTATAATGGCCCATAAATGCTCAATGGGGTTGAGATCTGGACCTTGCGTCCCATTTTCGCGAAACCAAGCAACACTTGAAGCGGCAGTATGACATGGCGCGTTGTCTTGTTGAAACATGATCTCCTCGGTATTCATTCCAAATAATTTTTCGACAGATTTTTCGACAGATGGTTGTAAAACCTGCTTCAACATTGTTGTATAAGTTCTGGAATTCATCCTTCCCAGGCAAATAAATGTTTCTCCAAGACCTGCTGACGTCATACAACCCCATATCATGATACTACCCCCGCCGTGTTTGACGGTAGGTATAACACAGTCAGGGCGATATTCCTCACCCGGTCTTCTACGGACATAAACACCACCAGGTGACCCGAAAACCTACAGGGGTGTTGTTTAAAATTAGTGCTAGTTGTTTTTTTTTGTTTTTTTTCTAATTATTAAAACATTTCAATTTGGAAATTATATGATTTGTAATACTATATGATTATCCTACTTACCTCGATATTACATTCATCCCACCAAATCACTTTAGCCCAATCTTCTTCTGTCCAAGATTTATGTTTTAGAGCCCACGCTAATCGTTGCTTCTTATTCGCGTCAGATAACCACGGCTTCTTCCTCGCTCTTCTGGCAGGGAACCCTGCTTCTGTAAGACGTCTGGAAACTGTTTTCGAGAACATTGCTATGCCATGTTCGAGAAACATCGCAGTTGATAAATCCTTGGCTGTTCGACGTCGATCATTCAGGGACTGCCGCTGCAACCAACGGTCTTGTCTTTCCGTCGTCTTCCGCTTGGGATCTCTTCCAGACCTTGATTTTGTACTTTTCGTCTCGCTTTATGGTGGTTTGTACCGCACACCGTGAACATTTAATTTTTTTATTAATAATCACTTGCGAAACGCCTTGTGAATGTAACGTAACGATTTGTGCTCGTTCAAACTCCGTAAGTTCTCTAGATTTCGGCATTTTATTGATTCCCAAAAGAAATTCACGTTTCTAAATATTTGTATTTAAAACAACACACAGAACTTTTAACAGACAGATGAACGCAGCTCAATATACACAAGACAACTAAATCTAAAATAGGAAGATTTTCAAGTAAGACCCCACTTAATGTATTTATTACCAAAATTTCCTTCACTGGCGATTTATCTACAATCTTCTCTCTTCCAAGGAGGGTCAGGTAAACATCGTTGTCCTGCTAATATGCCAATACCAAGAAATTGTAGGGGTGCCTAATAATTATGTCACCGGCTGTATATGTATGTTTCATATCAATTTTTGTATACTGCAACATAATCAATATCATAAGGATCATAACAAAGAGCTTTTACTTAAATTAGAATGGGATATGAAATTAATTTTTTTTTTCGAGGGGATACATTAAAATGAAGATAACTCCCCTAAAATGGTAATTGACAAAAACAGGTAATTTTTATTCTTTAGTTTAAGGATATGAAGAATAAAAATAAATTGACAATATCTGTGGGTGGGGGCGAAAAAAAAATGAGATACTTTCTTTTTCCCCTAAGCAGCCTATGGGTGCACCACAATTTTTTTCCCATCTGAAATCTAGTGCTAGTAACAGGGAATAATCCATTTTTTAAATGAATTCGATATTTTTTTTTCTTCCTGTGATATAGCAAAAAATGTCTTTTCGGGGGGTAATTTTGAGCGTCAATTACACCCCCTTAAATCGAAAAGAAGTAACTACAAAAATACGTGTCTAATATTTTTCGATGTAGTGTATCCCTGCAAAATTTAATCAAAATCGGAGGGGAACAGTTGTCTACGTTAGCTTGTAACGAAAATAATTTGCTGTCGTTCTCGTTATTAAACAGTATCATTACTAAAGCTGGCCACGAGCGGTACCGCGCAGTAGCGTAGAGTCGACCAGGCCTCGCGTTCCACTAGAGTTATTCTGCTAATAAAGATGTTTGCAGCCGCAAATAATTTCGCTCATCTTTTAAATAAAAATTAAATAACACGTGCTCAAACACGTAGCATTGTAAGAGTCCTCCGTGAAATCACAAAGTGAATAATGTCTGTTAAATATCTGCAACATTAGATATGTTTCAACTGTTGTTTCGGCAAAACTAGTACGGCATGAGGAAAAAATGCGTTTATTTGCAGAGAACGAACGTTCTACATCTAGTGACGTAATATTTGCGTAAGTAAAATAATCTTTCAAATAACTTAACGATTCTGTTGACGCACCTTCACAAATGTGTCTTAATGTGCCAAAATCAGAATCTTTCTCAAAAACACTTTCAAATTTTTCTAGAACAGTAACATTTTTTGCGTCTTCAATCGCGCATAGCTGTGCGTGAACATGTTTCACTATTTGTTGAGATTCTTCTAACTGCACCGCAGGATTTTGTAATTTTTCTATTGCATCTGCTAGCCCGAAGTAATTGTCGTGAATGATTTTTAAATCCATTTTAACCTGACTATCTTGAAATTTCGATTGGCTTTTCTCGATAGCGGCAGCTTCCTTTGTATCGAATTGTAAAACCACGTTCTTAATATTGTCAAAATATTTATGATAATAAAACGCGGCCTGCAACCATGTTCCCCAACGAGTTAGAATAGGTTCTGGTGGCTCTGGTATACGGGGGCACAGTCTGTGAAATTCGCGAATACGTTTCGGTGATTTGACAAATACTGCTTTGGTATGCGCTATTAAAGCGTCTACCTCAGGATAACATTTTCTGATACTATCCGCCACAAGATTGAGAGCATGAATTTTACACGTAATGTGTAACAAATTAGCAGAATGCTTTTTAAGAGACCGGCCTACAGAAAGCATGTTTGCAGCACTTGTCCAATGTATTTAACACTAACTTTGAAATTACTTCGGCAGTACACTGTTGTATTCGTTTGGAGACTAATAGAATTGAAGGTGCCGATTGATGAGGTTCCAATTTGCGTGCCATTACATTAAGAACAGAATGTTTCTTCCGATCTGTTCTTTCGTCGACACATAACCACAATTTTTGATCTTTCAACTCTGATTTTATTTTTTGTTCAATATGTTCGCGCGCAGATGGCACAATTCTTCGTAACGATGTTCGTCTTGGTAATTTGCACTCCGAATAGTTATTCCAAAAGCAGATAAATGGTTCCTTGTCTAGTAAATTAAACGGTATATTACATGCGATAAACGTAACGCATAAATTAAATATAAATTTTTCATTGTCTCGTGCGCAATTTCTTTTTGAGACATGCTTTTCACTATTTACGTGTCGTAGACAATGTTGTCTGGACCAACACATTAACGGGATTTTACAGATTACACATTTAATTTTAGCACCTTCATATATTAAGTCTGGAATTTCTGCAATAAATTTTCGAAGTTTGTCCGACCGCGGTCGTTTTGCTGACGAAATCATAATTTTTCTAGGACAGATAAACAATTGCGCAAATGACCGGCAGCGAAAATGTCCGTACTGCTCCGACGACGAAGTAATACTACCGTTCCTCTCGGTCCGACCTGATTCTACGCCGATACGCGGTACCGCTCGTGGCCAGCGTTAATCATTACGAATGAAACAATACTAAGCGCAAGTATAGTTTATTTGAAATCATAAGAATATAACTGTAGACTTACAAGGCCTTTAATACTTTTATTGCACCTTCTGTGACGATAATAACCTGGGAATGCATATTGAATCTAGGGGTCGTATTGACTATAAATTACGGCCCTATAAGATAATTATATGTTTATGTATATATATTTTACAAACAGTATAAATTTACATAGTAAGCAATTCGATGTTATAAGTAATTAAAGAATTTACATATTAAATGAGATTTAAATGTACAAACAGGTAGTTATGCATATCGCAAATCATAATTCCATTTCTATTCAATTCACTTAAATTTTGTCATTACGGTTCTCAGCAGTTTGTTTGCGTATCCAGGTAGTTATTACCGCAGGTGGTGCAATAACAGCATTTAAGCCGTTCAAAGTTATATTCTTATAATTTGAAATAAACCATAAACGAATTCGCTTGCGGTAGTTAATAAGTTCATTTGGAATTTGCATAAATCCACAATGTTTGCCGTATAGTTGTTTTTATTATTATTATTAGAGCGGGCCAAGTTGCGCCATCCAACAGAATCGGAATCAGGCGCAACGGCCGCTTATTGTAAATAGCGTATATGTGAGTCACAGCAGATATGTGATATTTCGAAATTAATACGCAAGAGTAAAAAAATAAAAGCTGACGCAATAATAATGTTTAGTAATTAGAGCGGATATATATATATATATATATATATATATATATATATATGTACACGCTGAGGTGTTTTTATTTTCATTATGATTTTTTATTTGATTGAAAACGGTACGCGTTGTAAATGGGATGTAATAAGGAAATAACTGAGAAACTGAACGCTTTTTTATTCTGTTGTACTTAATAATGTAACTGTAAATAAAGATATAATAAATAAATTCTATCCTTCTTAATAATGCGGATAGGCTTGTTTAAAAAGTTGCACCATCAGATAAGTTTCCACATTTGCCTCGGTGAAGGATGTTCGCCGAGACGAAAAAATGTTCTTATATTTCGAAAACGACCATTCCACGTCTACCGAAGTAAGACAGGCGTAATTAAAATAATCTTTAGACTTAGTCAAGGAATCTGCAGATGCCCCATCGCACATTTGTCTTAATCTCGTGTAGTCCGGATTCTTTTTTAAAACACTATCGAACTTAGCTAAAACTCGTCCACTTGTTGCATCGTTTATACTGTGTAACAATGTACTAACTTCGTCCACGACTTGCACTGATTCTACCAACGACAATCCAGAATTTTGCAAATTTTCTATCGCGTCTACTAACCCTTTGTAATTGTTGCTAATATTCTTTAGATGTGTTTCAACAGAAATATCGAGAAATCCCTTCTGGCTCATCCTAATAGCTCTAGCTTCGGCAGGGACGAATTGCAAAATAACGGATTTGACTTCTTGAAAATGTTCATTATAATAAAAAGCGGCTTTTAACCACGTTCCCCAACGCGTAAGAATGGGCTGTGGTGGTTCTCGAATACCAGGGCATAACCTGTGGAATGCCCTAGTCCTCTTAGAACACTCTCAAATAGTTTGTGCCACAAGATGTAAAGCATGGACTTTACACGTAACATGTAAAAGTCCTTCACACTTTTCTTTAAGAGAACGGCCTACACTACACATTGTTGCTGCACCATCGCTCATGAACAACAACAGTTGACTGGTTGACACTTGAAATTTTGTAACGTTTCGAGAACTACGGCCGTAATTGTTTTACTAGTACACTATTTTAATCTTCTGCTGGCTAATAGAATTGCAAAATTTGGTTTAATAGGATCTAATACGCGCACTATTATATTCAAAATAGATTTTTTTTGCAATCTGTCGTCTCATCAAGACATAGCCACAGCTGTTTATCTTTTAATTCGGCTTTAATTCGATTTTCAATGTCCTCACGTATTCGTGGAATATCTCTCCGTAACGCTGTCCGAGATGGTAGTATCCACTCGGTATTGTATGTACCCCAGAATTTTCGAAATGCTTTTTTATCAAGTATACGAAGTGGTAGACCACATACCATAAACGTTAAAAGCAATTCTAATTGAAATTGACGTTGTTGTGACACACCATTTCTTTTATTTCTGTGGTGTGCGCTATTTATATGTCTTTCACAATCACGTTTGCTCCAGCACAGTAGTTTCTTTTTACAAACTTTACAGAAAATTGTACTCCCATTGTAGTGTAAATCCACAAATTCACTAAGAAATTTATTAACTTTCGTAGGTAATGGCCGTTTATTTTTAATAGTTACGTTAGACATAATCACTAAAGCGAGCACACCGACGCTTGTTTCTAGTATGCCACGAAGTGGTGCAAACGTAACATCTGCAGACTCGTCATTTGTTGATGAATAGAGCGCGTCATCCGTAAATGAATAAGCGCGCTGTTAGTTCGTAGCCGTCGATGAATGAACTTTTTTTTTGTAGTGGCCACTGTGAACAACGCCCTATTTATCAACGAACACCCAAACTGCAGGTGTATATTTGCGCGTCTTCACGACGTAATAGACAGTGGTTTTGGTCCTCGTCCTAATAATTACATATTTAAATTACCTATGTTTACATACATATATGCGCCCGGCAGCCTGATTGCGAACCTGGCGCGTGGCGCTCTTGGCCCGCTCTAATTATTATAAGCTAAACTAACCGATTTCCACCATGTAGCCTCTACATTTGTTTCGTTGTGCGTCATAGTAAGCTGAATTATCTTGATCATATATAAAAATGATACAAAAGTTATTGCAACAATTTCACTTGGGGTAGTATTAGCCTGCCTTTAAAAGTAAGTAAAAACGCAAGGCGGCCTTGATTTAGTGTTTTATTTTCTGAAATAGTTTTGTGCTATTAATGGATTCTTTTGTATCATTTTTACAGCTAGAACCAGATTTCAATGCAGAGCAACCTCAGAAGAGACAAGTGAGTGCTGCAACATTATCGGCGCCGTCGGTAAGTCAATACGCACCTCCACCACAACTTTTTACTTTTTCCCTTTATATCCCTTGTTTCGTCAGTGCTCACCTAAATATGCATGTTAATTGTAAAGTTTATTTTCTATAGAAACCATTACTTTATCATAGATTTCCCTGACATGTCTGCATAAGGTTGTTTCACTTGGAATAGAATGGTAAGTGTACTGAAATGTTTTAATTCAGGGGAATTGTTAAAGAAATCGGAATTTTTGTGAATTGATTAAATTTTTAAATGAACTGTGGGATTCGGAAGTGTTCTTGCACACTCTTTCGGCAATTTTAAATGAATTTTTATCAGTAAATGGAAATTAACGAAAGTTAAAATTGAAAAAAAAAAACTGACCTTGATTTTGCGAAGATGTCATATAAACTCTATGTTCCTATGATATTCACAGGAAACCTGCCTATTCTAACCTCCAACCTTATCTTCTACCTTGAATTTATTCTATGGTTTGAATATTAGACATTTTAAACTGGGAGAGCAGCCAAAATACGAGTTAACTCGATGAAAACTTGACCAGAAGTGATGAATTTAATTAGCGTCCCTTTTCTTCTTTATTTTAATCCACGGCAAATTTTTATGATTTCTATCCAAATATAATTTAACGAGGAATGTTGATAAATAAAGTTATTTTTAGAAGTAGCATGAGAGAATGAATGGGGTGACTTGATTGGACGACCGAAATTATGTTACAGAATAGCACCAACAACTGTCTAAAACTAAATTTCACTGACGTTTTACGTAATAACTTTATGATAGATATTTAATTTATGAAATTATACTCGAAATACCTTTGAATTAACGCTATTTTGTTGTGGGAACGTTTATCATTGATTTTGAAGTGTTACGAAAATAGGAAGATGAACTAAAGAGGAATAATTTTACCGTTCCACCACATTTGTCGTTGCCTGGACTTGATTAAATTATTTAAAACCCCCACTCCGTAAATCGGAGGCTCAGGGGAAAAGGAGGCTTCCGAAAAAAAACTAATGTCCGCCAGAGGGAATTTCATATCTATTGAGTGGCCATACTGAACACACTATACGTGCTCGATTGACAGCTGCGTTTGACGATATAAATATTTAACAGAAAAACACGTTTCTAAAAACTGTTGAATTTTATATCTTTGTTAAAGGTACATTGTCGACGATAAACAAGGCTGGGCATTGAAATTATAAGAACCTTCTGGATATTTGAATAAAAAACTAAAGTGAAATTAATAAAATTCCAAACAGTAAATAAAATAACTTTAGAGCGGGCGTACGCATGATACATTTGCAGTGGTGACGGTACTGATATGGCTCACTCATAGCCGCTTGATGCAAGATCACCTAAAATATGCGCCTCTGCATTAATAACCATTCCATTGCAGATACTTCAAGGCGCTCTATTAATATTACTCTTACTATTTTCCTCAATTACACTTAACAAGCAGTCGAAGGAGAATTAGAGAGCAACAAGAACCAGAGTCCAAGTGAGTTTCTTCTTCCTTATATGTGTAAGTTGATTACTGTAGAAAATGTCGTTAAAACGAAATATTTATGTAATATGTATCAACTTCTGCTTTATTAAAACTTAGATAGAAGAAAGATAATTTATACAAATGACTCATGGGTATATTTGCTCTCTTATTTGACAATTATCGAACAGTTTCAAGATTTAATTGATAATTTGATAATAACATTACTTTTTTCTTTCCGTGCAAGTTAAAAATAAATATATTTCCAGAAATAAATTGAACGTCAAATTAGTTTACATCTACATAAAGATACAAAAAATGTTTTGCATACATCACTGTTTGCATTGTTTGTTTAGATTAAGTTAAAGTGTTAACAACTGTCAGAGTGATGGTTTTTTGTTTCATAAAAGTTATGTGAATGAACATTTAATTATATTCAATATAGTACTGCAGTAATAAATGTTTTTAATGATTTGTTGTTTTTTTTCCTATATACCAAAATTTATTGTAAGTGAAAAAGTTAAAAAACAGGTGGATAACCATAATAAAATTTAACTAAACAGTTTAGTTAGTTTAACTGAATCACTTTTCTGGTACAAGTAAACAGCTTGTTTGCTCTAAGTTAATTAGCCTAATTGTCCCATTAGAATAGTTTGTTTGCAGTAAGTGAATAAATTGTGCTACTACTAATATCCACTTCTTATGTAAAGCAGCACACTTACCTCAGCTACTGAATGGTAAGAATCTTTGTTTTTTTGTAGTAAATAAACAGTTCATCTGACCCTTATTTTATTAAAGTTTTTACTTGCTAAACATTTAATTAGGACTATTAAATCATTTTCTCAGTATAGTTGGAAGATGGCATATTGTTACTATTGGTATTTTTTTTTATAAAAGAAGTTAAGTGGACGAATGCGGCGAAGAAAATGTAATCCGGTATTGTTAATAGTACGAGGGTAGCGTCGAAAGTTTCTACAAACGACCCCACTAGATGGAGCTATTGAGATTTGACATTACTATGTTCACAAAATTTGACATTACTTGTTATTATTGAAGCATAGTTAAAGCAGTGACACCACAGAAATCGGCCGATTAGTTCGTTTACCGCGAGAATTTAAGAGAAGCAACTTTGCAAAAAAATGGAAATTTCGCATAAAGGTTTTCGTTGGATGATTTTTTCGATTTGACTAACGGCCTAACACAACAACAATGCCTCGAATCGTTTTGTTCAACTTTTGGTAATGAAGCACCAATGGAAAAGACCTTTTACAACTAGTTTGCAGAATTTCGTCGTGCTAGTGCTTCCGTCAGTGATGTGAAGGTCGACCAAAATCGGTTGTTCCAAAAAGCTCGATGCTGCACGCAGAGAAACATTTACTTGTATCAATGCTATACATACAGATTGGGAAAATGAGAAATTAGCTATATCGGTATCCCCTCGTCGCTCTCAAGCAGGCAATAGATGGCTCAAGGTTACTGATGTGGTTAGCGATATGATCTTTAACATACGTAAACATTTTCAAAAGATACTGGTCAATGTAATATTTTTTCTTCTGATTACTATTTACCACGTGTACTAATTTAAGGCTGCACGTCCCCAGCCCCACCACCCCCAGATTTTGAAATTTCCTATACGCTATCATTTTGTGCTCATTTTGTACCGTTTTGTGCAACAAAAAGAAAATTTTGTGCTTCAATATTAACGGAGTTATAACGGTTTCTTTTTGGCGGGGCTGGGGACATGCCAGCCCCGCCACCTCGGCATTTTGAAATTCTGTATACGCTATAATTTTGTGCACGTTTTGTGTCGTTTTGTGCTGCAAAAAGAAAATGTTGTGCTTCAATATTAACGGAGTTATAACGGTTTCTTTTTGGCGGGGTTGGGGACATGCCAGCTCCGCCACCTCGGCATTTTGAAATTTCGTATACACTATAATTTTGTGCTCGTTTTGTGCCGTTTTGTGCCGCAAAAACAAAATTTTATTCCATATTAAGGGAGTTATAACGTTTTGAATTTTGGACATGGCATGTCCCCAGCCCCGCCACCACTGGATTTTGAAATTTCGTATACGCTATCATTTTGTACTAGTTTTGTGCCGCAAGAAGAAAATGTTGTGCTTCAATATTAACCGAGTTATAACGTTTTGAATTTCGAACTTTTCGTGAAATGCTTGTGGATATGTCATTCTTGTGGCATGTAATTTTCAACTATGATAATTTCTTACCAGACAAATATGTTTCCAAAGAAAATTCACTACTCTCAGATTAAAGTTTCTGATTAAAAGGAAGGTGTTGTTTAAAAGTAAGGATCGTTCGAAATGGGCGCACTTCGCAACAACAGTCAAACATTCACGATATATTTCTTAAAAATGAATTTACTCCATTTGCTTCTAATGACCAAATTTTATAGCAGATTGGCTACCGTTTACTTTCGTTTTTGCTTCGTCAAATAACGGTGTTTTCTCTATACGTTCTAGATCCCTAAAAATACTTCTATGTATTTCTGAAAGTGTGGCGGGGCTAGGGACATGCCATGCCCAATATTCAAACCGTTATAACTCCGTTAATATTGAAGCACAAAATTTTCTTTTTGCAGCACAAAACGGCACAAAACCAGCACAAAATTATAGCGTATATGTAATTTCAAAATGCCGAGGTGGCAGAGCTGGCATGTCCCCAGCCCCGCCAAAAAGAAACCGTTATAACTCCGTCAATATTGAAGCACAAAATTTTCTTTTTGCGGCATAAAACGGCACAAAATGAGAGCGTATAGGAAATTTCAAAGTCCGGAGGTGGCGGGGCTGGGGACATGCACGCCTAATTTAACTATAGTTTTTTTAAATATATAATAAATAATAATAAAAAAGGGATAAATAAACTTAAATATTAGCTCATTAATTATTAAACTACATAAAAATAATCCCTATTTAATTATATTATTAAAGAAATAATTTAATTAAGGTAGGAATAAAAAACAATGGTCCAATTTCTTATAAAATTCTATTAAGGGTATCAGGCGACCGGTTTCGTGTTTTTACCAACACATCCTCAGGCCAGCTAAGAGAATATTCAAACAGAAGAAAACGTAATAGAATAAACATAATACAAGCTATCAAAAATTATGAAACAGTGGAAGGAAATCAAAGAATTTGTTCTCTTTTTTTTAATATGAGTATAAGTTGCAACTAAATTATTAGGTATCAAAATGTATAAAAAGACTCTTCCTCCTCCTGTCCCTTCTATCACCAAAAATCTTACTATATAGATTTTGCAAATATGTGGTGCAATTAGTGCACGTTGTCATTGGTAATGAAAGGGAGAAGAACAATTATTTTCAAATTCTATTTACAATTTTATATAAACAGTAGGAGGTGATGTCAAATACTAAAATTAAAATTTAAAACTGTGTAAACTACATTCATGAGTAAAGCTGGCCACGAGCGGTACCGCGCAGTAGCGTAGAGTCGACCAGGCCTCGCGTTCCACTAGAGTTATTCTGCTAATAGAGATGTTTGCTGCCGCAAATAATTTCGCTCATCTTTTAAATAAAAATTAAATAACACGTGCTCAAACACTTACCATTTTAAGAGTCCTCCGTGAAATCACAAAGTGAATAATGTCTGTTAAATATCTGCAACATTAGATATGTATCAACTTGTTGTTTCGGCAAAACTAGTACGGCATGAGGAAAAAATGCATTTATATGCAGAGAACGAACGTTCTACATCTAGTGACGTAATATTTGCGTAAGTAAAATAATCTTTCAAATAACTTAACGATTCTGTTCACAAATGTGTCTTAATGTGCCAAAATCAGAATTTTTCTCAAAAACACTTTCAAATTTTTCTAGAACAGAAACATTTTTTGCGTCTTCAATCGCGCATAGCTGTGCGTGAACATGTTTCACTATTTGTTGAGATTCTTCTAACGGAAACCGCAGGATTTTGTAATTTTTCTATTGCATCTGCTAGCCCGAAGTAATTGTCGTGAATGATTTTTAAATCCATTTTAACCTGACTATCTTGAAATTTCGACTGGCTTTTCTGGATAGCGACAGCTTCCTTTGTATCGAATTGTAAAACCACGTTCTTAATATTGTCAAAATATTTATGATAATAAAACGCGGCCTGCAACCATGTTCCCCAGCGAGTTAGAATAGGTTCTAGTGGCTCTGGTATACGGGGGCACAGTCTGTGAAATTCGCGAATACGTTTCGGTAATTTGACAAATACTGCTTTGGTATGCGCTATTAAAGCGTCTACCTCAGGATAACATTTTCTGATACTATCCGCCACAAGATTGAGAGCATGAATTTTACACGTAATGTGTAACAAATTAGCAGAATGCTTTTTAAGAGACCGGCCTACAGAAAGCATGTTTGCAGCACCATCACTCACTATCAAGAGTTGGTTTGTTGAAAGTTCAAACTTGTCCAATGTATTTAACACTAACTTTGAAATTATTTCGGCAGTACACTGTTGTATTCGTTTGGAGACTAATAGAATTTAAGGTGCCGATTGATGAGGTTCCAATTTGCGTGCCATTACATTAAGAACAGAATGTTTCTTCCGATCTGTTGTTTCGTCGACACATAACCACAATTTTTGATCTTTCAACTCCGATTTTATTTTTTGTTCAATATGTTCGCGCGCAGATGGCACAATTCTTCGTAACGATGTTCGACTTGGTAATTTGCACTCCGAATAGTTATTCCAAAAGCAGATAAATGGTTCCTTGTCTAGTAAATAAACGGTATATTACATGCAATAGACGTAACGCATAAATTAAATATAAATTTTTCATTGTCTCGTGCGCAATTTCTTTTTGAGACATGCTTTTCACTATTTATGTGTCGTAGACAATATTGTCTGGACCAACATATTAACGGGATTTTACAAATTACACATTTAATTTTAGCACCTTCATATATTAAGTCTGGAATTTCTGCAATAAATTTTCGAAGTTTGTCCGACCGCGGTCGTTTTACTGACGAAATCATAATTTTTCTAGGACAGATAAACAATTGCGCAAATGACCGGCAGCGAAAATGTCCGTACTGCTCCGCAGACGAAGTAATACTACCGTTCCTCTCGGTCCGAACTGATTCTACGCCGATGCGCGGTACCGCTCGTGGCCAGCGTTATTCATGAGACAATAAAATTTTGACTGTGTAAAATTCATTTAAATCGAAGTACAAAAGTACAAATAAAATTGTAAAAAGGACACGCACACAACAAGTTAAATACTGATCTATTATAATAAAACTAGATGTGACAAATTGAAATTTTTTTATATGATATACATATATTAATCATTCTTACATGTTAATAACAAATAAGGAGACATTTGTGGTTGGTGGGAAGAACCAACCCAGAAAAATCACCGAAGTATACCCTAGCCTCAAACCACATACCCTGATTAATTTAATTATTCAATAATTGAATTATACTGTAACCTATAAAAAAACTTTTTCATCAACTCGTTCATTTGCTCCTAATTTTAATTATTAGTTTTAGTTTTTTTTCCATTATTGTAATTTTTCTTTTATTGGATATCCTTGTAGTTGGTCTGATGATGTGTTTTTTGAACACGAAACTGGTTGCCTAATTTCTCAATAGAACTTTGTAAGATCTGCACCATTTTTTCATTCCTACCTTTAATACGAATATATTTCTTTGTGTTATACATTTTTATTGTCTCGAAATAAAAATATTTTCTTGAATAGAGACTGATTTTTGCATGAAAAACTATTTTCTTGATGCAAGAAACCATTTCTCTGCGTGTGTGCGTAACATGGTTGAGGAGGATCGGCATGTGAGTTACCGTGAAATAGAGGCATCCTTAGGCATGTCGGAGACTGCAGTACATTCTATTTGTCGTGAATATTTAAGTCTAAAGAAGATCTGTTTTCGATGGATTCCGCATAATTTGACGTAAGCACAAAAAAGGCTCTCATCAATTTGGTGTAAGGAAATCCTCAAAAAATTTGACAGATGAACTTCAAAATCCGTATAAAACATCGTAACAGATGACGAAACTTGGATATATTTGTACAAGCTGGAAATTAAGCAGCAATCAACTGTTGTTGACAAAACACTTCCAAGAAAATGATTGCTTATTTCTTTCGTTGTATTGTGTATGTCGTAAACATTGCTTTGGAGGATCGAAGAACATTTAGTGCTGAACGGCATACAATAATTTGTTTGCCAGAAGTCATCGATGAAATCAGGAAAAATAATCGACAACGTTGCATCATTCTTCATCACGATAATGCTCTCACACAGCACGTCAAACAATTGATTATTTGAAAAACATCGAATTGATGTCTCATTTGTATTCACCACAGCGATTTTTATCACTTCAAGAAGCTGTTGAGGCTTTCAAAAGCCATGTTTTGAAGATACCACTTTCAGAGCGGAAAAACTGTTTGAGAATTGGTTCGAACATATGCAAAAGTGTATAATTTTCATGATGAATATGTTGAAGAAAAATAAATTTTTACCAAAAATGTTTTTCTTTCCTTGTTTTTGTAAAAACTCAAAAGGTATCTCTGGTATAAATATGAGAAGGAAACAGAGCTTGGTTCTCATCTAGAATTAAAAAGTCATCTGTCTGTAATAGGGGTTAAATCTGCATCGTTGGAAGAATTCGCGGGCAGATATTGTTTGTTTATATTTATACCTATCTCGGTTAAAATCGAAGTCTATCTAATTCATAAATTTAGTGATAAAAAGTATCCGTTAATTACCAAGGTAAAGACTTCATTTGCATAATTTTAAACATAGTTCTACCTGTAAATATTTTTAATTGGTAATGATAATTTTTAAACTAATTTAAAGGATGTATTTATTAATGAAAAGAAAGAACTGCGTGTTTTCTAAAAAAAACTGATATTTTTTTTCCTAACATAATAAAATGGAAAATTACGTTTAGAACAACAAACAGAATTCTAAAAGTAAGAGAGGGATAAAATAGTGTTATTACAACATCTGGTAAGCAAAAAAAGCTTCAACAACTTCAACGGAACCACACGCTCGCGTCCTTGATTTCCGCCAGAAAAAATAAATTGTAAGAATTTACTTTTTCGCCTTTTAAAAATAGACGGACCAGCTCGGGCATATGGAAGAGTCTAATGGATAAATCTGTAAAGTAAAGGGTATCAAGTTCAGTCACAACATGTGTTAGTCGTGTTGCCAATCTTGACAATATAGCTCGCTCTAGCTAGAGCTTTAATGTTTTCCAAAAATTAATTATTTACAAATTTATTATATCTTGCAACGAAGATCAGATTTATAAACATAACGATGCATATGCATAGAATTTAGTTAATTTGAATGTATATGCAACTAAAACATCGGCTTTTGTCTCCTGAACCATTGCCAATGTGTTAGGTTATTTTAGTATGTGACAGCATGGGGCTGTCCGCTGTGTATTCTTAGTTATACGTTTGGAAGAAGCTTGTTATACAATATATACCGTTTGGATTGAAATTTTATGATATGTGCTGTTAAAAAATGCATACAAACTTGTTATTTACAATTTCGGAACTATTAAACGATTTATATGTCATGTATGGTTAAGAGAAAGTGATTATTTTAAAAAGAATTATAAGTTTAAGAATTTTCTAGTTTAGGAATGGCAAAGATATATCGATATATTTGAAAAAATATCGAGTAGAAATATCCATAATTTTTTTTCGATATGTCAAATAATACAGGGTGTCCATGGATGGGGTTACAAAGAGGAAAAACTTTTTTAACATGCGATTTACAGAAAAAAGTTATTCTTTATAAAAAATTCTACTTTCCTCAAAACGTTTAAAAACATCATTTAAATTTGACTGCAGACATACTCTTACTTATAAATTCAATATTATTGCAGTTGATACATTATTTTTCAGTTAAACAACAATCACTCTTTGAAATAAACAAGTAAATAGGTACTATTGGCTATTTTACGCTTATGTTTATGATAACACTTGGTTCACAAATATTATCGGAATGCCATCAGGTACACAAGTGCGCACTTGGTTTTCAGTGTCTAGAGACAATTTATCTTATTAATATAAAGTAAGTAGTAGACTTTGCTTTGTACTGTCGTAGTTTTAGGCTATGTGAAATACTTAAAATTTAACTTCCAAAATGCTCACTAAAAAGAACGTATCTATTTGGTTAAATGTTACGGCATTAGACAAGTCTCACACAGGCATGCCATTCATTTATTTATTTAAAGCTTCCCAATACATCTGTAATACAGGTAGCTTTACGTAAACTTTTAAATAAGTTTGACGAAACTGGATCAGTAATGGATTTAAAAAAGGAACGTAAGAAGTATGACAAAAATGACGCTGCGGTATTGTTAGCAATGAATTCGGTAGAGGAAAATCCGAGGTTGCCTGTGAGGAAACGCTCGCGAGAGTTAAACGATTCTAAAAGTTTGTTACGAAAAATTTATAAAGATAATAAAATCTTGCCTTATACTCATAATAACCCATTCACTTGGAGATGGAGATGATGCAAAAAGGTTAGACTTTTGTTTATGGGTTGGAGAGAAGTTCGTTGAAGATAGAACCTTTCATTGAAAAATTTTCTTTACTGACGAAGCAACATTTTCAACTAACGGTCACGTTTCTTCTTAGAACACAAAGACAATTGGGTTACGGTGAATCCACAATTTAAAATTCGATCAAGAAGCCAACGTTATAAAAAGGTAAACGTATGGTGTGGTGTCTTCTATGATGGTATTATTGGTTCATATTTTCTAGAGCAAAATTTAACCTAACACGTTTAATTGGATTTGATAGCAACGTTTGCATTACCTCAGTTGCACAACATTAATCATGACATACGAAAATACATTTATTGGCAACAATATGGATCTCCAGTATATTCAACTGTGTTGATAAAAAAAAATTTAAATCATCGATTTCCTGGGAAATGGATTGGTAGAAATAGCCCAGTTGAATGGCCTGCTAGGTCAGCTGATATTACACCAATAGATTCCTTTTTGTTGGGATCCTTAAAAGAAAAAGTGTATGCTCGTGGTGTAGAACATAATTCAGATTAACTAAAACGCAATAAGGGATGCGGTGGACGAGATTAATGTGAGTGCTACGATACACAAAGTTTACTATGAATTTATTAAAAGAGTTGAAAAATATGTACAGGTTGGAGGCAGCTATATTGAATAGTGATTGTTAGATCTGTTTTAAGTTAAGAATTAATACTTATTTACTTGTTTATTTCAAAAAGTGATTATTATTTAATTGAAGAATAAATGTATTAGCTGCAATAATTGAATTTATAAGTAGGTGTATGTCTGTAGTCAAATCTAAATATGTTTTTGGACATTTTGAGGAGATCAACATTTTTTATAAAGAATAACTTTTTTCAGTAAAACACATTAAATAAGTTTTTTCTCTTTGTAACCTCATCCATGGATCCTGTATACTGATGTATTCTCAAATATATCGAACGTAATTGAGTCATGAGTAGAGTTGCTCACTAACGCCAATGGGCAGTGGCGGAGGTTCGATACAACCGTCAGTATAACTTTAACGTTTTATTATCATAGATATTTTGAGAACATTAAGAACGTGGTTTTACAATTCAAGATAGTCAGGTTAAAACGGATTTAAAAACTATTCAGAACAATTACTTCGGACTAGTGGAGGCAATAGAAAAATTACAAAATCCTTCGGTGTCGTTAGTGGAGTCTTTGCAAATAGCGCAACATGTTCACGCACAGCTATGCGCAGTAGAAGACGCAAAAAATGTTTGTGTTCTAGAAAGGTTTGAAAGTGTTTTAGAGAAAGATTCTGATTTTGGCACATTAAGACAAATTTGTGAAGGTGCGTCAGCAGAACCGTTAAGTTGTTCCAAAGATTATTTTAATTACGCAAATATAACGTCACTAGATGTAGAACGTTCGTTTTCTGCATATAAACATACTTTTTCCTCACGCCGCATTCGGTTTGTCGAAACAACTGTGGAAACATATCTAATGCTGCAGATATTTAACAGAGATTATTCATTTTGTGATTTAACGGAATACTCTTAAGGCGGTAAGTGTTTGAGCACGTATTACATTTTATTTCTGAACATTTATTTTGTGTACATTTTTGTGTGCCCGCCACTGGCTGTTGGCGCAAATTGAGCAACTCTACTAATGAGAATAAAATTTTTTCATTAGACACCGGTAGGATTCGAATCTACGACTCCAGTTTGCTAGACTGGTGCGCTGACCACTACACCACAGAGCCTAATAATAATTCGAATCCTTTTGTTTAACTTAGTTGTTCAGATGGTTGCAATTTTCAATAATTGCCGATGGAAACCACTTATATATTAGTATTAGTGTATACTTGGTGCATAAATAAATATATGTCTGTCGAGATGTTACAATACATCTGCAAAAACCGAGGAAATATCAATTTTCAAAAAGTTAAAACTTTGTTTTCACAAAATGACAACTATTTTTAACGTTTTTGGTAACGCTCCCTACATGAAATTCAACATGTTCTGATACCCCTGCTCGTTAATATATAAATTTAGATAAACAAAATCTATTTTATGTCATTAAAACCACTTCTAATTTTCAATTGCAATAGTAGGTTCCCGAAATATTGTTTTTTCCTTTAAATACTACAAACTTTGGATATTGTAATTTTTCTTTTTTACAAAAAAAGCATAATGAAGTTGAATCATATTAACACTACTATACGAAATTGGTTTAAACACCACAAAACTCTAATGGAATGATAAATTTTGATTCTTTTTTATTCGATCTAGTGCTATAAAGTAAGAAAAAAAAATATATTTCAATATTCTAGATTTTTAATAGTTTTCAAAACACAATCACCCATGTAGTTAAGAAAAGAGAGAATAATATATTTTAAACATTAGTGACCATGATTAAGTGTATACATATACAGAGTACATTACCACATCACTTATTTATATTATTACAACTAACAAATTATTATTTTCAACTAACAAAAAGAAAATATAATTCAGGGTTGTAATTGCTAAACCCAATCAAAGATATTAATTTTGTAGAAAATTTGAACATAGAGTAATTATATAACACAGTAAATTTATTTGTTAAATCATCAATTAGAATGATGCTAATGACAAATTTTAAACCCATTTCGTGTTGCAAACTGAGACAACGCCAGTGCCAACGTATAATTTCAAATATAATTCTATGTAAACGATAGATCGATACAATATATCAATTATATTGGCATCAATTTGTCGATGACATCGATACAACATTGCAATATATCATATGATACGATGTATTGATATATCCTGCCAGTTTTGTCATCCTTACTTCTAATACAGAAAAGATTAATCCGATAAAGAAATTTGTGAGAATATTAAATCCATCTGACATTTTCCTGAATGGGGATTTACTAATTTGTTAATTTCCTCTACGAATTTAGTTTGAGAAACTTTAGAAAAGAAGATTATAACTATGCACTCAAAAAGGAATAAAATAGTGTGAAAATGGCCATTATACACTGATACACTGAGAGAAAGGAGTTGGTTCATCCAACAACCACGAACTGTTGCACATATATGTGTTCATTCAACTAAAAATATGTTCATTCAACACTTTAGCGAATCATTCCAATCATCTTGCAACTTAACAAAACACACTAACTGTTGTTTTAAACCATATGGAGTGTTGAGTACATTTAACAAACGAATTGGTTGGGTCAACCAATTTTTGGTTGGCTCAACCAATCTTTTCTCTCAGTGTATAACGTGAACACTATGGTAAGTCAAGAACAACGCTTCGATTTTCTCGTGTATTCTTTTGTCAAGTATAATGTACACGATACGCAAGGGAAAATACACGAGGGAATCGAAGACCTTGACCATCCATTTACGTCACCATCAACTGCCACTGTCAATAATTAATTGTTTGGGTGACTTACTTAAATTCGTTATGGCAAACTGACAAAACAAATATTGACAGTAGTTCAGTTTCAAAAATTGCTATAACGAGAAAATGGTTGATTTTAGACTACCATGTTTTTGTCTAGAATGTTGTTAAAAATTCAAAACTAAAATAAAATACATCTCACCTGCGTATAACAAGTCCCAAAATATGGGTGCACCTATAATAACATATCAATTTTGCCTTACTGATTAAATATGGAATCTGAAACTGATATTGTTGGGAATATTTAAAAGTTCTGCATTAATTTTTCTAGTATTTACTACAGTTATATTATTTGTAGTACACAAAATTATATATTTACCTTAACAAATCTGATGGAAAAATTTCTAAAATACAACAAAGTCCTATGTATGTATGTGCTTCATGGATTTGGAGAAAGTTTTCGATAAAGTACCAAGGAGACAAATATGGAATACTTTAAGCACCTACGCTTGAATAAGAATCTCAGTGAGGCTATTAGATCGCTATATACAGCGTGTTCAACGAGGAATGGGACAGCATGATATCTCGGGAACGAATGCAGATTTTAAAAAACTTTGTTATAAAAGTTCGTTAAGGACACATATTTAATTTTTTTAATTAAATGCGCCACCACTAGGTGGCACTACCTAACTTAAATAGAATACCCTACTTTTTATTCGATTTTTGCAATCTACAACACCCTTGTGATAATTTCTCTTATAGCTGCTACCAACCGATACGGTTTACTTGTCAAGAAAATATTTTTTATAAATTTAAGACGAAGATATACCTAAGTACCTACATAAATGCCTATAGAATTAAAAAAAGATTGTGTTCTGTAGATGTAATACAGATAATACCTAAATAATACAACAATAAATTGAAAAATTGTTAATCATTCATAGTTGCAAACATTAATTTATCAAAAATTTTATCAAAAGTTAACAGATACCCATGAAAACAAAATACATGAAAGTGGGTTTAAGTTTGAGGATCGTTGACGTTTTCCTGCTGTGACTGTTAATATCACGTTTACGTTTTCAAATGAAGCGTATTACGTATTACGATATGATAATAATTTATGGAGAATGTATGCAAAATGCAAGAGCCCCGCAAGCAATGTATGGCTACTAGATTTCCTCATCGGCACCATCCAGGAAGGAATAGATTTATTTGTGCGACTAATGCGTAATAGAAATACTGAAGGTAAATGTGAAAATCAAAGAACAGCAACAAATGAAGCCAACGATAAAGGTGTATTAGCAAGTGTTGCTTACAATCCTCACACGGCTGTAAGATCTATTCCTGAAGATGGTTCTATATCAGTTGGTTCAGTTCATAAGATATTAACTCTTGTTATGCTTTGGGAAAACCCCATCTGCGGGTTTTCCAAAGTATAACAAGAGGTAATAATGAAACCAACTACCACATAATAGCTATAATATAGCTAAAAGAGATTTTAGAATGGGCATAGCTAACTAATGAAGAAATGGAAAAATGCAATAAATACAAACCATTTAAAATTCATTTAGTGCATGGGCTTTATGATGCTGATGAAATTCATAGAATTCATTTTATCACGAAAGATTTTATGGAACTTTATTCACAAATTCCAAATTTCCTAGCTCGTATTCTGTGGTCTGATGAGGGCAACTTTTCAAACAACGGAATAGTCAATCGTCATAATTCATATTGCTGGTTGCCTGAAAATCCACATTGGATGAGAGAAACTAACTTCCAAAGAAGGTGGAGGATAAATGTCTGGTGTGGAATATTGGGCGACGAGTTGTTCGACCCATATTTTCTTAACGGCACTTTAACAGGGCCGCAATACCCATATTAACATCAGCTACCTCTTCTGCTTAAGAATTTAAATTTAAATTTGCGGCAGATGATGTAATTTCAACGACGATGGCTCTGTTCATAACAGTAATTTAGTATGCAACCATCTGAACAGGGTATATTCAAGACGATGAATAGCGACTAATGGTCCTATAAAATGGCCAGCTCATTATCCTAATTTAAGTCCTTTAGACTACTACAGAAACTCTACAAAACGTAACCAGTACAGCCTTATCTTAACATCACAAGGCTTGAGGCAAGCGGAAATGTTTAGCCCACTGTCGTTTGTGCCGTATATGGATGATAGAATTAAAGACTATAGTGAAGATCGATGTGGGACGCAGTAGGGTGAAGAACATAACAATGAGCGAATGTGTCTTTACAGATGACGTTGCGTTGATAACAATTAGTGAGGAAAATCTACAAAGTAATGTAAATGTGTGGGTGGAATCTCTAGAACAGGAAGGAATAAGAGTAAATGTAAATAAAACCAGTGTGTTAGTGGTATCTGTCCAAGGAAAAAAGATAAGAATAACGACACTTGGAAAAGATGTAAAACAAGAAGAAGTATTAAATACTTGGATGTAGTGATAGAAAGAACTGGGAAATTAGAAGAAATAAACAGCAGAATAACAGCAACTATAGAACTTTTACATGCCATCAAGAACGGATTCCTGAATAGAAAAGAGATAAGTGTCCACACTAAGTTATCAAACAAATTTTCATTTTTTCCACAAAATTGCTTTCTTTAAACGCTCTCTATAAACAAACTAGCCTGCCAATTTCTGTGCTGTCGTTGCTTCAACAATAACAAATGCCAGATTTTACAAAATGTGTCAGATCTTAATAGTACCATCTAGTGATCGTTAGTAATAACTTAATGCGCTTCCCTGGTACAAGCACAATTAAGAAAATTAAATATTTGTGCCACCTAACCTATGCGCGCCAATGGATTTTTAAATACATTTCATAAAAACTTAGGTACACTCATATAGCTTTTGTCGGAAACCTTTTTTGTATCGGTAATAATAAAATAAATAATAGTGACAACCAATTATCCTGTACAACTAAAATCTATTTGTGACAAAATTACATGCACCATATAGCTTCTATTACTTTAATAAAATTGTGTTTGCTTTCCGTCCTGTAGATTGCTCATTGCAACTCATAAACCTCAACTTAACTGGCTGTAAATGTCACCAATATGATCGTTGGCTGCACTAATTTTAATAGAAGATTATTACACACAAAGCCTTGACCTTTCGATTCTTTTCTTTTGTACAGTTTTCAAACACGTTTCAAATAAAACTCAGGTCATGCAATAAGTAATTATGAGTACTTATAGTTTGTTTGTTGAAACGGCCGCCATAAAAGCGTTCTATATTTGTATTTTAGTTTGGTTCGCGGAAAGTCTTGGCACTTTAAGAGTTCTCGGGTGTATATGACTATAAATTGTTGCTGTGCCACGAAAAAGATTGATATTTTTTTTCGAAATCTTGGTTTATGGAACAAATAGAATAAATTTTTATTTAAAACACTTGTATGTTAAGATATATAACTTTCTGTATGAAAGATTCGAGAAATTAGTAACACTGTTTTTCAAATAAACCTAAAAGCCTTAGTAGCCTGTACTTAGGTAAAAGCCACGCCTCACAGTGTGAAATTTGTTTGGTTTATTTAGTGTTAAATAGAAGACCCAAATCAATCCTTTCGGAGGATATGGAGTTTCCTTGAATCGTACAACGTCCAGTATTATCTCTACTAGATACATATAATGTTCATGTAGGGACTAGAATTGGCATGACCAGCTAAATACGATACTTAAATAGTTGAGTGTAATCTTTTACGACTGTTGTCTACTATGGAATAATCTTCCGGGTGTTGCCGTGTCATTGAGTTTACTCTTGACGTTTCGCGGATCATGCTGTCAGTTTCTGTAGAAACCCTTAGCGAAAGGTCAAGATTAAACTAAACGACACGGTAACGTCTAAACTAAACGACACGGTAACATCCGGAAGATTGTTCTACAGAAGATATTTAATGTTTCAAATGTATGTCATATTATTGTAAGTATGCAATATTGTTCTAAACGTTTCTATATTATTGTAAAAAATAAGGATGCTGTTGATGATAATGATTATGTCAAGGAGGCACCCCTAAATAGAATTACAAATACTAATATTCCACCAAGTTTTTAAAAAGGTTCACCTTAAAATACCACGTTTGTTGTTTTTCCGTGTTTATATTAACTTATGTACATACATTATAACATACATGGTAGAATTGATTGCCATTGAAATTGCTTGAATAAGTGTTATAACCAGGGATGCGATTTCAGGCCACCTACTAGGGACGTGATAATAATGCACTGCAGCGACACTTACAATAACAATTATTTGTGTCATAATGCGTTTAGTTAACTAAAAATGTTAACAATTTTAATAGAAATTAAACTATTTCATAATGATATAAATAGAAGCAATTTGTTACAATAAAAGAAACAAATTCTTTATGTATGCTGCCGTTTACCAAAGGTGACTGACTATAGCAGCATCTCGCACGCAGTTGTGTATCGTTTTACTGTTACCTATTGATGAGTGTTATTCGTTATAATTATATATTTCAATAAATATTCAGAGACTTTTGACATAAATTTTCGTATATACTACATACTCATACTTCATTCTATTACTAATTTAAAAAGCACTTCTGAGACATTTCTAGGATAGATTTTTTTGTTTATTTGAATGCATACTTTAGTGCACATTTTGCAAATCATACATTACTTTAATACATATTTACTTGTTTGAATAGGAACTTGACGAACGAAAACTGTTACGGGTAAATATTGCAGCATCTCTAAAGAATATAAAAAACATACAGTTGAAGATTGGGGAAAGGTAAGTTTCATTTATCATCTGTATTTTTGGTCAAATTCATCCTCATAGTTCGCTTAATGGTCCTTTACATTTTTTACTTTTTCCTAGATTATTTATAGTGACGAATCACGGCTAGGAGTGCCAACGGAGAGAAGCCAAGTTGTTCGTCGACATCTTTCAAAGCGTTATAAAGAAACATGTACGATCAAATCTATTAAACACTCCCCATCTCTAATGGTTTGGTCGTGTATTACGACAGAGAGACTGGAACCACTATATTTCGTTAACAGAACAACGGAACAATGGAACAAAAACAATATAAAAAAGGTTTACAAAATTATTGAATGAATTAATGAACCCTGTATTGGTTCGTTGGATCCGACTCAAGGACCATATACTTTCATGTGAGACAATGGCAGCGTGTAATAAGACGAAAAGTGTAATAAATCTAAAAATCTGTGTGTACCACCCTGGCCAAGCAACTCACCAGATACGAACCCAATTGAAAATGTGTGGAATGTCTTGAAAAACATCGTAAGTACACGAAACTCAACTACAAAGGAAGAATTACAACAACATATTGAAGATGTATGGCATAACAGTGAAGAAATTAAAAAAAAATAAAAAACTGCATTGGCAGTATATCAAAAAGGTTTGAGGAAGTAATAAAACACAGAGGAGGAACAAGCAAATATTAGTAAATATATGTTCAAATCATACTTACTTACATGTTAAATGTAATTAATTAATAATATTGCCAATATTACCAACTACTTTTTTAAATTTTACCCCAAAATCATAATATTTTAAGTGGTCCTAATTCGATGGCCAGGGACTGTACATACATATAGTAGTGCTCACGTCTCTACGTAAATGTTGAATAGAGAATATAAGCGCGGTGTGCGTCACTCACGCTCCTACCCGTATTCTCCGTTTCATATATTTATATAGTGGCTTGAGCAGTACGGTATATTACGTTAAACACAGCAGACCGCAATCCCTACCAACGGCCCCGTCCGTATTTTTTACCTATCTAGGCGTACACCCGGAGCAGCAAATTTTTATACTTCGTATCTCAGCAGTGGTCAGAAACCGCATCCCTGATTATAACCAAATTATAATCCCTATGGAATACGTCAAAAAATACTTTTGAAAATTTACAACTATGTTGGTCGCTCAGTTGTTGTTTAACAGTCGTTTGTGTCAGTCGATATTAGTGTTTTTGTAAAAATGAAATCGAACTGTCATTAAACTCTTACATTTGAAAGGCAATACGCGTACGCAAATTAAAGCGTATGGAATTGACACTGTTTACTGGGTCTCTGCATTATCATTTGCTACAGTAAAATTTTAGGCAGCTGGATTTAAATGTGGTTGTATTAGCTTCGTTGACGATGAACGTTCAGGACGGCCAGAAACTGACCGATAACCTCGTAAAAGTTCACCAAATGGCGTTAGACGACCACAGAATTAAGGTTAGAGAGATATCAAAGCCTGTGGACATATCGAAAGAACGTGTTTGTTATATATTGATTGAAGATTTGGGTAGCTTTCTGTTGCCTAAAGTTTCGCTCGGAGGACAGAGATTTTCATCGAATGAAAAAACCATTTGCGCATTGCAGTCTGGGGATCGATGAGAGTTACAGGTATCTTTTGGTTAAAGTTGGAGCGATACGTATTTCAACAGCGTAACTTTCGACCACACATCATATAAAATTTTCTCCAGGAAAATAATATAAAAGTTCTTTCGTATCCAGCCCAATCACTAGACCTCTCGTCTTTTTAATCGCTTAATTGTTTTATATTCTGTATAAATCTGTAAAATTTCGTTCGTTTATTTGTATTATTTTTTTCTTGGCTTAACAATTTCAATAAACAGTAGCGTATAGTATCCATACTGTTAGATCCGCTAACATTATTCGCACACCTTAAAATATCTCACAAAGATACAAATAGACAAGAGAATAAAAAAATAAGCGCGCTCAGGTAGATTTTAGAGCTAAACGATGTACTTCCAGTATTTATTAGATACTTTTTTAAACTACCGAGAAAAGAACGGCGAAAACATGTCTAACATTAAAGCTCTCACAGAAAAATAAATATTTGCCTATTCGGAAACTAGCCGAGGAACTTAAAAAAAGCAAAGTAGTTTCTTGATAAATAAATAATTTCCAATTTGGATATCGGAGATATCAGTCTGAGTTTTGACGAATATTGGTGACATCACTTGTTTGGCCTTGGCATCTATGCCATTAGCTACGACAATATAATTAATTAGTTGTAGTAAAATATTTGAAAACCTAACAACATCAGAGAAAGAAATTGTAGATAAACAAATAGGATGCAGATGCACTAGGACACTCACTTCACGTCACGGCGTTCATTGTGACAACTTAGTTGACATACAATACTAGACCACGGGTAAAAGAGATGACATATACCAGGAATAGAGGAACAAACCATCAATAGCTACTACAACTTAAGACCTATTTCTTTCAAGATGTCTACAATATATCCAAAAATATCTCTGTTATTTAAAGATAATAAGTATGATATATTCATAGGAAACGTGTTGACTATTGGTTAGATATTACACATAAATTTAGTTATATTGTTGAGATGGACAGAACTGAACGAATATAAGATTGGTATTGGCTACGAATACATTATCATATGTACATACACACATATGGAACTTCTTCAAATGCCAATTCTGTTAAGGTGTTTGGGATTGCAAACATGTCCAGTTTTAAATCTAGATATAATAAATGAAAAGAACCGCGACGCAGTACATTCTTGAATGTAACTGATTTTATTTGGTAATTTTGGGTGTATTAAAACGTAGTGAGTGTTAGAGGGTTCAGCGAATTTCGTCCATTGAAATCCCATTCTATTCTTATCTGCTTTTTATAAAAAGTTCCTGTATCAGAAACTGGAATCGTTATTTTGGTCATATCATTATGCGCTTGTTTTACGAATTGATCTGCCTTCGATACCACAATGACTCTTGACCCAAATGAAATTGATGTCATATCTTAGTATGTAAACTGTATACTGAAGAAATGATATTGAACATAATCGCATGTTTACTACTTGAATATTTAAAATTCTTAATCGCAAGCAAAACAGCTTGACAAATGATTGGAAAAAGTCGGAAAAGATTGTTGCAGATACCATATTGGAAAATTCAATAAATTCCGATGCTTTCCAAATTGCAAATGCTTCAGCAGTAAACGTGATAGTAAGACGACTCAATTTATATGATTCCTGAATATCTAAATCAGGCACATAGGATGCACATCCCACCGCGACCCCAATTTTGGAGTCATCAATATATACGTGTGCGGAATTTGTATTTCCCAACAAGGATTTTATGTAATTATCACAATAACAGATATAGCAAATATTTGGGGAATTTAACAGTTGGGGTAAAGAATAAAGCGTAATAATCTGCAATAGGTAGTGAGTTATAAATAGAGCAACGCAACTGCGCTGAAAGCCAGTGGCGGACGCATAAAAGTTTACACAAAATAAATTAAATGTGATACGTGCTCAAACACTTACCGTTTTAAGAGTCCTCCGTGAAATCACAAAGTGGATAATGTCTATTTAATATTTGTAACATTAGATATACTTCCAAAGTTGTTTCGGCAAAGTGAGTGCGGCGTGAAGAAAAAGTGTTTTTGTATGCCGAAAACGAACGTTCTACATCTAGTGACGTTATATTTGTGTAAGTAAAATAATCTTTCAAATAACTTAACGGTTCTGTTGACGCACCTTCACAAATTTGTCTTAATCTGTCAAAATCAGAGTCTTTATCTAAAACACTTTCAAACCTTTCTAAAACACAAACATTTCTTGCGTCTTCTATCGCGCATGGCTGTGCGTGAACATGTTGTACTATTTGCAAAGATTCCACTAACGACACCGAAGAATTTTGTAGTTTTTCTATCGCATCCGCTAGTCCCACGTAATTGTTTTGAATAATTTCCAAATCTGTTTTAACTTGACTATCCTGAAATTTCAAGCGGCTTACCTTGACAGGTAATAAAACGCAGCCTCTAACCATGTTCCCCAACGAGTAAGAATAGGTTGTGGTGGTTCAGGAATACCGGAGCATAGTCTATGAAATTCCCGAATACGTTTTGAGGATTTTACAAACACAGTTTTTGTATGTGCTATTAGAGCGTCTACCTCGGGATAACATTTTCTGATACTATCTGCTACGAGACTGAGAATATGAATTACATGTAATATGCAATAAGTTAGCACAATGTTTTTTAAGAGATCGACCAACAGCAAGCATGTTTGCGGCACCATCACTCATAAACATCAACAGTTGATTTGTTGAAAGTTCAAACTTTTCCAATGTATTTAACACCAACATTGAAATTACTTCGGCAGTGCATTGTTGTATTCGTCTGGAAGCTAGTAAAATTGAGGCTGACGGTCGATGTGGTTCCATTGTGCGTACCATTACATTAACCACAGAATGTTTTTTACGATCTGTTGTTTCGTCCACACCTAACCACAGTTTTTTTATCTTGCAACTCCGATTTAATTCTTTTCTCGACATGCTCACGAGCAAACGGCACAACTCTCCGTAATGTTCTCTCACTTGGTAACTTAAAGTCCGAATATTCATTCCAAAACGAGACGTATGCTTTCTTCCTTAGTAAATGAAATGGTAAATTACATGCAATAAAGGTAACACATAAATTAAATTTAAATTTGTCATAATCTCGTGTGGAATTTTTTTTTGAAACATGCCCTGCACTATTTACGTGCCGTAGACAATCACTTTTCGACCAACACATTAAATCTACTTTACACACAACATATTGCATTTTAGCGCCATCACACTTTAAATCAGGCATTTCTGCAATAAATTCTCTTATTGTGTCCAACATTGGTCGTTTTCGCTACGCAGGAAACATTTTCAAAACAAACGCAGAACTACGATATAGTATACGACAGCGTAGATGCATACACAACAGATCGGCTTTCGAGTCGCAGTTATACTGACGCTTATACCGAATTGTCCCTGCCGTGTTTATTTCGTGTAAACTTTTATGCGTCAGCCACTGTCATTCAGCGCAGTTTGCGTTGCTATAATTATAAACCAATACTAAATCGTGTAATTGCGCTGTATCTCTAAAAGCAGTCGCTAAAGGTGACGAATTTTTACATCACTTTTTAAAAACAGAATTTGTAAAAAAATTTCCAAAGAAGTATTGCTTGGTTAGGTAATAAATATGCAGAGATTCGCCAGATGTGAATCGAGAAAGAATTCATAGAACAATTTTTACGGTGCTATCAATTAACATGCTCATTTCCTTGACTTACAAACCGTTAAGCTTTGATTTTAATGTAACCTGCTAATTAGGTTAACATATTTTGCAGGAAAAAGCGAACGCATACATAGGGTGAGTCATCTCCGTGACCTCGGAAGATAGTGTCTTTGTGAATGGAGATTTTTCAAAACGGTTTTTTTCTTGTTGTAAGGATTTCAGTTATTCGTTTTTGTTTGAAAAAGTCGACATTTATAGAAATCGTTATTTCTCCCAAAATACGTATTAGACAGACGCGATTTTTGGTATCTAGATTAAGCATAAAAGGACACGCGATTATGTGGTTCTGTAGTGCTAATAAGTCGAGCGTACTGACGATTGGTCTTAGAGGATTCCCAGCTTTGTGTAGTTTGAGTAGGTCGTACAGTAGTGAAGGTCAGCTCGTTGATGTCAGTAGTCAAGTTTAGTGTTCCTTCGGTATGAATGAATCCTTGATGGCCTTTCTTGTTAATCGTTCGATCTTAGCAATGGGGTCTTTGCCTAGGTTTGTGTAGTGATCTGGATCTAGTAGATTGATCTTTCCACGGTAGTCCTCCTTGTCTGTTATCATTGTTGTATTGCCTTTGTCGGCTCGTAGAATGATTATATCTTCCGCATGCCTCATGATATTCTTTGGTGGTGGTTTAGCTATTCGTAGGAACCGGCAGGTCTCATGTTTGATTTCTTCAGTTTCATCCATAGGTAGATTCCGGATGACACTTTCCTCTTGATCAATGACACCTTCCTTTCGCACCTTGGTTGGGGCAAATGCGAAGTTCTTTGGTAAGTATTCTCCAAGATTTGTTTCTTGGAAAGTTGTTGCTTTGAAAGATTGTTTACTGTTTGTTTGCCTTCTTGGTGTACAGTTAGTTTATCAAACTTCTTTGCATGTTTTTTCCTTGTTGATTGAAATGATGTTCTAGATGTTGTAGCTGATCCAACCGATGGTCTTTCATAGGTCCTCACTAAGTAATTTGATGAGCTGCAAGTGCAGATGGTAGACTTCTCTGGATACCTGGTTTCATTTATGGTACGTATCACGGATCATCTTCCTGAATCTCGGCACGATGAATTATCTTCCTGGTGATTGTAGTCTTCAGACGGTGCCGTACCTTGAGGAAACTATTCACTTAGTTTTTTCCTTATAGTGACGTAAATAAGTTATGGCTCTCTGAATGTTTTATGTTTTAATCAATACCTATGTAATAAGTGAAAAGTCTCAATACTGTTGGTTGAACATTGGCTATCTTCTTAGTGCACTCTGCACGAATATCATGATTTCGTAAATTTAGTATAACGAAATAGTACAGCTTGTCAAAAAAATTCGACAGGTGTGAGGACGTGAATCTCTTCAAATCTTGCAATCCGTGTGGACCAAATCCTACAATTTTGGGTAATTCAATTGTCGTTGTCCAACTATTGTAGATTTATTTAGATCTTTCCCAGGACACGAAGAGCTAAATTCGTAAATCATTTATGCCAATCAAAATTTGCATTTTACACAATTAGTTGATTATTAGGCTTGCTCACTAGCGCCAACGGGCAGTAGCGAAGGTTTGATACAACCCTCAGTATAACTGCGAGTCTCAACCAGATCTGTTGTGTATGCATGTACGCTGCCGTGTTTTAAAAATGTTGCCTACGTCACGAAAACGATCAATGTTGGACAAAGTTACAGAATTTATAGCAGAAATGCCTGATCTAAATTATGATGGCGTTAAAATTCAATGTGTAGTTTGTAATATCCCTTTAATGTGTTGGTCCAAAAGAGATTGTCTACAGCATTCTTCAAAAAAAAATTGCACACGACACTATGACAAATTTAAATTTAATTTATGTGTTACCTTTATTGCATGTAATCTACCGTTTAATTTACTAGACAAGGAAGCATATGTCTTCTTTTGGAATAAATATTCGGATTGCAAATTACCAAGTCGGGCACCGTTACAAAGAATTGTGCCATCTGCTCATGAACATGTTGAAAAGAATTAAATCGGAGTTGAAAGATAAAAAACTGTAGTTATGTGCGGACGAAATAACAGATCGTAAAAAACATTCTGTGGTTAATCTAATGGTACGCACAATGGAACCACATCAATCGTCACCTTCAATTCTATTAGCTTCCAGAGGAGTACAACAATGTTGTTCCAATGATTATTTTAATTACGCAAATATAACGTCACTAGATGTAGAACGTTCGTTTTCTACATATAAACACACTTTTTCGTCACGCCTCACTCGGTTTGCCGAATCAACTGTGGAAACATATCTAATGTTGCAGATATTTAACAGACATTATTCACTTTGTGATTTCACGGTAGACTATTAAGACAGTAAGTGTTTGAGCATGTATTATATTTTATTTCTGACTATTTATTTCGTGTAAACTTTTATGCGCCCGCCACTGGCTGTTGGCGCAAATTGAGCAACTCTATCAATGATTACGACTCTTCTAAGAATTTATAGCATAACTCAACTAGAGACGTTTTGGAACTTAACTAACATTATTTTGGCTAAATCTTCGGTCATGAGACCTTTCTAAACAGTCTAGATTACACCATGCACTTTTTTACAGCAACTATTACATTATATCTTGCATCATTCGTGTAATAAAAACTTCTGGCTCGTCATCAAACTGAAGTATTCTCAATGAATTCGAGAGAAAACATTGAAAAAGGGCCCATATTTATAGAAACAAAACTTACGACTTAATTTCATACATCCATTTACTCCCACGTTGGTCATGTTCTATTTTAGAAAACGGATGTGTTCGATGTTACATATATGTGTACTTGTATTATGTATGTGTGTGTATTAGGTTTACATGTGAGCCTGTGAGTATAGAAAACACATCGAAAGTTACCTTGTCCTTGACATTGACTTCGAACAAGGATAGATTTTAATAGATGTATGTATTGTATACGTAGATATATACAAAAGTATATATTTGAACGTGACGAAGAGTTATATAAACTACATTAAGATAGGAGAATAAAAAACTAATGGAAAAAAAGCAAAATATGTCAACATTGGAACATAATCTGAGCTTCTAATATATTAAAAAAGCATAAATATCGAACTTGCGAAAAGTGCAGATATAGGCTAGTGTAAGTATAGTATTGATTGATCGAAACCTTTCGTACTCTATAAAGCCATGACTTTCTCGAATTTAAATTGGGACCTAGTGAGTGTTGTGTTCGTTGTTAAATAATACAAGTAATACTGTGAAGGACTGTATTGTCTAGTCTACTATATACAAAAGTTATATACGTACTGTTGTAACAAAAAAAAATATATAGAAAAAGTAGAATACAATAACGTACAATATTTACCGTGCAGATCAATATAGCATCGGATATAATTAAGAGTACAAACATCTCGCCCCTCTTGAAGGCTCTGACTTCAAAGTGAAACAATAAATTTATTGAACAAAATATCTGTCCTTTAATCGTTTATAGGCAATTTACACAATTTTTGCGCGCTTCGCTTAACTATTTTACCGCGCACTAACACACTGACCACTCGACAAACACCATCATCACCAGGATGCAAGGACGTAATTCTTCCTACGTTCCAGCACATGGTAGGTAAGTTGTCATCCTTAACGATCACAAGGTCGCCAACTGTCAAGTTTGGATGACTCTTCGTCCATTTGGAACGCTGTTGTAAAGATGTCAAATACTCGAAGGACCATCGTTTCCAAAAGTGTTGTGTTATTTTCTGAAGATGTTCATAGAGCTTCAATCGATTGGTAGGTATTTCTTTAACATCAATCTCAGGAACATTCATGAGAGTGTCACCAATTAGGAAGTGTGACGGAGTTAAGAAAACACAATCTTCAGGATCAGTGGACAAGGGGAGAAGTGGTCGAGAATTAAGCACAGCTTCTATTTGAGTAAGAACAGTATACAAACTTTCATAAGTTAAATGTGCCTGACCCACAACTCTAAATAAAATAGTTTTAGCAGATTTTATAGCTGCTTCCCAAAGACCGCCTTGATGGGGGGAAAACGGGGGAATAAAATGCCAAGTAATAGAATTTGCAAGCATGTAATCACGAATTTCGTTAGAATTGATAGCATTCATTACTGATTTGACAATAAGTTTGAGCTCATTATTTGCTCCTACAAAATTGGAGCCATTATCGCTGTAAATGCTAGAACAAAATCCCCTTCTAGAAACCAAACGTTTTAAACAATTCAAAAAAGTGTGTGTAGTCATATCAGATGCCAGTTCAATGTGTACGGCCTTTGTTGCAAGACAAACGAACATACAAATATAACCTTTAATAAGTTTTCGTGATCGCAAAAAGCTATTTTTAATAAGAATAGGACCCGCATAGTCCACTCCAACTGATGAAAAAGGTCGAGACGGAATTACTCGTGGTTTAGGAATATTACCCATTAAAGGTGCTAAACCTGAAGGTTTTGATTTAAAGCACGTAATGCACTTACTAAGTACGTCTCTTACAATGTTCCTACCATTTATTGGCCAATATTTATGGCGTACTGCCGCTAAAACTGTTTGTTGTCCAGCATGCAAGTGTCGTATATGTTCATATTTTATTATAAGTCGCGTTAAGTTATGATTTTTTGGCAATACTATCGGATGCTTTTTATCAAATTTTTCATTTGAATGCTTTATTCTACCACCTACTCTAATCAGCCCATTCTCATCAAGAAAAACGTTTAATGATAAAAGTTTACTTTCCTTTGATATAGGTTTATTTGTCTTTAAGGAACTTATTTCTTGCATAAAATGTTTACCTTGACACATTTTTATAAGTAATGTTAAGGAATTGTTTAACTCTTGCGGCTTAAGATCACCGAATCGTTTTACTTCATTCTTAGGATTAACGTTAAATAAAAATCTTAAAACATATGTAAATACTCTGTGAAGTGTACTAAAAGTGGAGTATCTCTCGAAAATAAAGTCACATGTAGAAGCAACAAAAACTAATTGGTTTAACTTACGCTTTTCGAGTGTTTCAGTGGTTGCAATTATTTGCTGTTCTGGCCAACAGAAGCAATTTCTTCTTAAAAATTCAGGTCCGTGGCACCACATTTCACTTTCCATCAACTTTAAAGGGCTACATCCTCGTGATATGATATCAGCGGGATTTTGTATAGATGGCACATGTCGCCATTCCGCAGTTTTGCTAAGTCCCTGGATTTCTGTGACCCTATTAGCCACGTACGTATTCCAAGTAATAGGTTCTGCAGCTATCCAATTCAAAACTATGGTAGAATCGCACCAAAAGTACTTCTGACTAAAGCTCATTTCCAATGATGTAACTACCTTATCTACCAGTCTGGTCAGCAATACTGCAGCGTTCAACTCCAAGCGAGGTAATGTAATCTTTTTTAAAGGTGCTATTTTAGACTTGGCACACAAAAGCCTCGAATAATAAACCCTTCCGAAGTAGTACTTCTTATGTATACACAAGAACCAAAGGCTGATTCAGATGCATCGCTAAATGCATGTAACTCAAAATCAACGGAACCAGAGATAAGAACCTTTCGAGGTATCTTCATGTTGTTCAAGTTTTCCATGGACTTGTAGAACTGTTTCCATAAGGTTTGCAGTTCTGAAGGTATAATTTCGTCCCACGATATTTGAGTCTGCCAAAGTCTTTGTAAAAATAATTTCGCTTGAACTGTTGTTGGGCCTATCAATCCCAAAGGATCAAAGATTTTTGATATAACTGAAAGAACAAATCGTTTAGTTACAAACTGAGATTCCACTAAGTCTACCTTAAATGAATATACGTCTTCATTAGGGTCCCCAAATAAGTCCTAAAGCCTTAATATTTTCGTTTTTTGCAATGTAATATTGTGGTAAAATTTCCAAATTATTATTTTCCAGAAATTCTTTGCTATTTGAACACCATTTCCTTAAAATAAATCCAGCAGACATAAGTATGCCTGAAATTTCATCCTTTAGCCTTAGTGCAGCTTCAACATTTTCAGCACCGGAAAGAAGATCGTCCATGTAAAAGTCATTTTTTATTAAATTACTAGCTTCCGGAAACATATTTTCATTTTCAACTGCCAACTGGTATAAAGCTCGACAAGCTAAGTAAGATGAAGAAGCCGTACCGTACGTAATGGTATTTAATCTAAAATGTTTTAGTTCCTCGTTATTGTTGTTGCGCCAAACTATTCGTTGCAAATCTCTTTGCTCAGCCTGAATATTGCACTGCCTATACATCTTTTCAATGTCACTTGTAAATGCAACGTTGTGTTTACGAAACTTAAGTGCAATGGAAAAAAGATCGTGTTGTATGGTTGGTCCCACCATCAAAATATCGTTTAGATACACCAGAAGTTGTCTTACAGGATGCGTCGAAAACAACGCGTAGTTTTGTTGTCGTACTTGATTCTTTAATTACACCGTGGTGCGGTAAATAATATTTTACAGTATCGGTATTGTCCTTAGTTACATCTATCTGCGTCATATGATTTAACCGTTCATATTCTTCGATAAATTTAACATATTTTTCTTTGAATTTTGAATCTCTTTCAAATCGTTTTTCAAGCAACTCAAATCTAGAAATAGCTGTTTCTAAAGAATCACCTAAATTTTCAACATTGTCCTTTAATGGTAAACTAAGTTCAAATCGACCTTCGTTATCCCGCTTAAACGTTTCTAGAAAATGATCCTCACAATACAGTTCGTTTTTTGTAAGCGTCTTTTCAATGTTCATTTCTTCCACTTCCCAAAAACGTTCAACTCGCTCGTGTAACTCGTTGTTAGAGACTGCCAAATTACACAGACATGTTTGTGATTTCGCAATGTTCACAGGTCCTGTTACTATCCACCCAAACATAGTTTCTTGAATAATGGGTTTATTTTTACCTAATTTCATTTGTCCCTTTAGTAACGCATCGAAAAATATAGTAGCCCCAAGTAATAGTTCTATTGGCTTGGGTACATTCAATTGTTTATCAGCAAGAACAATGTGCTCTGGTAAATCTAACTTCGACAAATCAAATGCTAATTGTGGTAAATTATCTGTGATTTCGTTTAGTATCAAGAATACGTCTTTAAATGTGTACTTGTTATCTAATGAAGAAATAACTGTTTCTGTTTTTCTGGAAATAGTATTTCTGTTACTACTTACTCCCGCTATTGGAATGTTAATATTCATCGTTCTCAGCTGCAATTTTTCTAGTAACGCAGACGTTATAAAATTAGATTGTGATCCACTGTCCAGTAGCGCCCGACAAAGAACCCACTTTCCGTCAGAATCGCGAATTTGTACTATAACAGTAGGTAATACAACTTGAAAACGTTCTCTTAAATGAGATTCATTGGTTGAAGTACGAGATGCAACAGATGCGATCGTCTCAATTTCGTTATTAACAGGTGTGGTAGTTTTGTGCTGAATTTCACGTGCTAAATTCACCTTTGTTTCGTTGGTAGTAGTAGATACATTTTCCTGTAAGTGTAACAAAAAATGGTGTCTTTTATGACAATGCTTACATGCAGGAGAACGACAATCTTTCACAAAATGATTCGGACGTAAACAGTTTAAGCAAAGCTTACTTTTCTTTACTTCATTTATCCTTTCATTTACCGACATATTTATGAACTTTTCACAATTCTGGTTTAAATGTTTTTGTTTACAGAATGAACAGTTAATATCTCGTGTTGTTACGTGAGCCAATGTCTTATTTTCGTTGTAATTACTTGTCGATTTAATAGTTACTTTAGTTTTACTATCTATAGTTTCTAATAGTTTGACAACGTCGTGCTAAAAAAACTGTTAGTTTTTTAATAGTGATAGATTCAATATCATCTTCTGCAATTTGTTGTTCCCATTCCTTTTTTGAAACTGGGTCTAATTTTGACGTTAGTGTACATATCATAGGCGTGTCCCATTTTTCAGTAGGTTGACCCATAGC
The DNA here is from genome assembly GCA_029619315.2 of Dynastes maya. Classification (NCBI taxonomy): domain Eukaryota; kingdom Metazoa; phylum Arthropoda; class Insecta; order Coleoptera; family Scarabaeidae; genus Dynastes; species Dynastes maya. The sequence continues at coordinate 603,433 of JAROYE020000037.1, forward strand.
AGTCAAAGCGCGGAAATTTTTGTTAAAGTTATCAAGTAATTTTCGCAGGGTTGAAAATGACTCAAATTTTACCGATTGCAAATCATAAATAGCTTTCATATGTGTGTAATTAACCGTTTGTTTTCGTAACGTTCTTTCAACAATGACCAAGCTATTTCATAGTTACTATTCGATATTTCAATCGCATCAATAACCTGCGCAGCTTCGCCCTTTAAACACGCTTGTAAATAATAAAACTTTTGTATGTTTGATAATTGCGAATTACTGTGTATTAAACTATTAAACGTATCATAAAAAGTTATCCATTGGCTAAAATGTCCGTAAAAATCTGGTAACTTTATATTAGGTAATTTTACTTGACCCTGTATATTCGAAACACTTGAACTGTCTACTGTATTACTACAATACATTGGAGAATTTAAAGTTTGATCTAACTGATTCGTTGGTGTTACAGCTACCCTACGGTTTGAGTTTAATAAATCTTTAGCTAAAGAAAATACTTTGTAATACGAATTCTCAAACATTTGTCTTTCATCTTCCTGAATCTGATTACCCGATAAAATTTCTATGTCATTTTGTATAACCTCGAAATTATCTAATATGCTGTCAATCCTAGCTAAGCGTGACTTGATTTCTGAAATTTTATTATCATCACTGTCAACTGTATCTAAAAATGTTTGAAATCTTGTAATTTGTGCTTTTAACTGACCTCGTTTTAAAACTAAAGTTGCAAGTTCTGCCATATTGTGTGTATACGTTCTTATCAAATACAAACTATACTAAAAAATAACTATGAAAAAGGAAAAGGTGACCTGTATCTTTCCCTGTCCTATATTCCAAAACGCAACTTCTAGGTTATGTTATCCACGTGGTCAACTTCCCCAATTTCTTTATTTTTACAGCCCAGCGTGTATATCTCTTCTATACTGTGTGTGGTACGTATCTGTGTCCCATCCGGCTCGTGTGGACCAAAATGTTGTGTTCGTTGTTAAATAATACAAGTAATACTGTGAAGGACTGTATTGTCTAGTCTACTATATACAAAAGTTATATACGTACTGTTGTAACAAAAAAAAAATATATAGAAAAAGTAGAATACAATAACGTACAATATTTACCGTGCAGATCAATATAGCATCGGATATAATTAAGAGTACAAACAGTGAGATCGTTAGAACAATAACCGATCATATTATTTTGACAAATAACTACGTAAGTACATGCAAATCTTTCTGTCGAAAAACTAAAAGGTTTATTAACAAAAACAGCAAGAATAGATGTTCAAAGTGACATCCTTCATCACTTTAACAATGTTGGAAAAAGGATTATGTGCAGCTAGCTTCGTGAGTATTTGTTGTGTAATGACTAGAGCGAGGTAATCGTCTCTGCGAAACATAAGCGTTTCACCGGAGTAGTGGATTGTGTGCGCTTTGTCACCGTCCTCTTGTTTATTTTTCGTTCAGTTTAGGAAACGAGAGCGTGCGTTGTGTTTTGTGTTACGTGTTATTCGTTAAAAATATATAATTATTAATTTAAAATGTGTAACGTGAACAAGGCTACTACTACAACTGCTAGCACAGTAAATAAGTTTATCGGTGACAGCGGATTTGTTCTATGACGGTGCTAAAATAGTTTGTAAAGTGTGCGATTGCTGCAATATTTTTTCTACAATATTGTCGTACATATCTTCAAGTGATTTTTCCGTATTATATGTGCTATATGGAAGTTGAAGGTTTTACACTATTACGAAAGCAGTTTTCGATAACGGAAGACTTATGATTTTTATAACACGTTTAAACACCAATAAACTAACACTAAAGCATCGGCACAGTCTGCATCACACAGGATTCGTGGGTCCTCGAAACGGCTGTTCTGAATTAATTAATAACTTGTGAGTGCGGAGTGTATTAATACTTTAGTGTCGCTTGCCATACTACCCCACAGTCCTTGCTATCGTTATTTATTAATAAACAAACGCAACATATACAATAACAATTGTTTTTATCTGTCACTGATAACTATTTTAAAATAAACAATTTCATTGTTCTTCTGGAGGATAAAAGCATTCCATCATATGTTACTTCATTAATACATTTGTATAATATAACGAAAACCTGGGCTAACTATAATGGTTTCATTTTCAAAACGCTTTCCTTTTGCTAATGGCATGGTTCTTTCTATTTTTTTCTGGAACGTTTCCGTTGAATGTTTTAAGACCAATTTCGAACTGTATTTACACAACTGTTGGCTTGCGCGAACAACACCAACATACACCCGGACGATAGACGCTGTCAGCGTTGGAAGCCGTTAAATATTAATAAATGGCCGCATTGCGGGTGACGCAGGGTACGGAGCGAGGTAGCAACTAGCCTAAGTTGTTAGAAAAGAGTCTCCGATGACGCAAACGCGAATTTGACAAGTTGATAAATAAGCCGGAGGAAAAAAACCAGATGTGAACGCATCTTTCCGATCATATATTTTGTATATTTATACAGGGAGAATCGGAAAATGTGTTTACGATGTAAAATATAAAGTTTTCTTATTATAGTATCGCGATTAAGAAAGATATTTCTGTTCAAAAAAGAAATTTGCGAAGAAATATATTTTGGGAAAGTAAAATTATAACTAGGAAGCTAAGAACTCAATAACAGTTTATCAATTATATATTAAAACAAAATAAGTTTTTGATGTTCGAAGAATTCCTGTGAGACTTCAATGATGCGTCTAATACTGCGATTACCCTTACATCTATTACTTTGAAGGAAATTGGATTAGCACTTAAAAAGTCAAACAACTCGCTCACAGCGGGTCCAAATGGCATTCCCGGGTTTATTGTTAGGGATTGCGCTACTGTATTCGCGAAACCTTTGCATGCGATATGCAGTCTTATTCTGAAGTGCTCAGCATTCCCATCTGCTTGGAAATTAGCACGTGTCTGCCCTGTATTAAAGAAAGGCAATTCCTCCGATATTTGCAATTATCGTTCAATCTTCCTGCTTTGTAACTTCTCTAAAGCTTTTGAACATATTCTTTATTCACATTTTTATTCAGAACTTCGGAATTTAATATCAAAGAGTCAACATGGATTTATGCTTCAGCGGTCTACAGTGACAAACATTGACTGCTTTACACAATTTGTGTGAAGCTTTGGATAAAAGGGACCAGATAATTGTGTGCTCCTCCAAAAGATAGAGTCATTTGGATTTTTTGCCTCTTTACGTGCATTATTAAGATCTTATCTATCTGACAGGTAATTTTAGGTGTTATAGAAACTTCACATCCTTCAACTATGTTGCTACTTCCGGCATAGCTCAAGGCTCAAACCTCGGTCCTCTAATATTCCTCCTTTTTATTAATGACATAGCTAACCCTGTTAACTGTGGAATTCTTATATACGCTGACGATGTTAAACTTTTCTCTAACATTCATACTATCACGTATTGTGCTTTGCTTCAGAGGGATTTTGATTGGATTTCCTTGTGGTCCAGAATGAATAGATTGTCGCTAAATATATCCAAATGTGCTACCGTAACCTTCACAAAACATCTACAGCCTACTACCTATCAATACAATATTGACGGAAATATACTAGAAGCGACTACATCAATTAATGATCTGGGTGTACTTTTCGATTCAGCTTTATCTTTTTCTGATCACATTACCAAATTAGTATCGAAATCATATAAAATGTACGGCTTTACCTATTGCAATTGCAGAGATTTTCACAGTTTTTTAAAATGCATATATTTCCAGCTTGAGGGGCTTTACCTTGAAAAGGGTTATGATTACAATACCCCGTTGAATAAGTATGATTTTACATCTCTATATATAAGAAGGATCATCTCTTTCCTCAAATTTCTATTTTCTTTGTTACATAATAGAATTGATTGCGCGTGGCTACTAAACAAGTGCAATTTTCTTGTTCCCCTAACTAATTCCAAATCATTATTTACTTTCTATTGTGACCCAATGAGGACAAATGTGTTAAACAAATCCCCAATTTCTTTTAATGTGCTTTAATTTCAATGTGATCTCAGATCTATGCGATGTTAACGCTGACACATTCAACTGTCAATGCGGCCCTCCTCCGTTTCGGAGAAAATAACAATTAATTTATTATATTTCTCACTTTTCCTAGATTCGTAGGTTTTGTTTATAATTTTTTATTTGTATATTCAATGAATTGTTAATTTTTATGCATTTACGTAAATGTTACTATGTTGTCATCTATTTTTGTGTTTTTGTATTTTTCGTGTAATTGGGTGTAAAACCTGTTGGAAAATATACAGTGCGGTCCTAAAGTGTCGCCCCCATGCTAACTTTTGAACCACAGAAGCTAGCGTTTTCAGAAAAAACAGATCGTTTTCTATTTTTTGTCAACTAACAAGCTCAGCTTCACTAACAAAATTTCATGATTGATCATGTCAAAAGCCTTGGACAGGTCTGTATAAATCACATCAACTTGACCACGTCTATCCAAGACTTCACTAATAAATTGGGACATGCTCGCCAAATTCGTAACTGTAGATCTCCCGGGGATAAAGCCATGTTGATTTAAGGCAATAAAAGAGCGAGTGCTATTATAAATGCTAACATACAATACCTTCTCATAAAGTTTAGCAAAATTGGGTATTATGGAAATGGGCCTGTAATTAGATAGAAGTTCACGATTGCCCTTTTTGTGCACTGGGAAAATTTTGGCTATTTTCCAACGTTCGGGGAAAGTACAAGATGAAATTGAAAGATTGATAATGATTTTTAGAGGAAATGCAAAAACAAATCTACAGTCACGTATCAAAAAACTGGGTAACATATCATCACCCGCAGTACATTTGTTGGGAAAAGTAGCCATTAGTGCAACAAGTTCATCTTCGCTAACCAATGGAAAGGAGTAAGGTAGGGGATTGTAATCAAAATGAGACCAAGACATGCTATCCTCTGAGCTATACACTGAAGAAAACATATCAGCGAAAGCATTAACAATATCATCGGGATCAGTAAAATCATTTCCGTGGTCGTCACATAGTCTGCCCGGTATCCTTGTGGAACGCCTTTTAGCATGAAGAAATTGCCATAGATGAGAAGGTGAGCTTTTTATAGAATCTTCAATATTTCCAAGATAGTGAACGTAACTATTCTTAATTTTGCGTTTTCTAATGCGTCTAAATTCATTGTAATGCATTATATTTCTAGTCTTAATCCATTTGCTGTGATAAAAATTTTTGTATTTTAGAAACGTTTACAAAAGAAAACGGCTTACTACATACATTGAACATCTTGTACATTACTTATTTAATAGTTCACACTGATACTAAGCAATTCATATATCACCCATAAATTTTTTGAATTTTTTGTTACATTTTTTTGTTGTTTCTCTATTCTGTAAGAATCGAAGTATTTTCGACTGTCTAGAATGCGCTGTCGTGTTCCTTATTCACTGTCGCTCTAAAACAAAATTTTTGACATCAACTTCACATTTTATAGAATAGTGTTGTGTCGTGGTGATTATGTCGTTTTGTCGAGCGCAATCGGGTGTTAACATTGAGTGTAGTATACGGAATGACGCAAACACAATTGGACAATACATTTCAAACATCAGAAACGATGGCACATTTCTAATTCAATACCTGTAACATGTGCACTGTCGCAAAATTATAGAATCAGAAAAGTACTATTTTTGACACGATACTGTGAAAAACAACACTTTCGATCCTTACAGAATAACCTCCCTGAAGCCAAGGCACAGTCGAAACAGTGAACTGCGAAGGGTGAATAGGCTCTGAAAAAGGCGAAGGTTATTCCATCAGCGGGAAAAATGATGACGACGGTTTGTTAGGATAGTCATGGAGTTGCATTAATCGACTACCTTCAAAAGGAAAAACAATAACGGGTGCATACTACGCATCGTTACTTAACAAGTTGAAGGCAGTAATTGCGAAAAAACGGCCGCATTTAAAGAAAAACAGAGTTTTGTTCCACTAAGACAACTCACCGTTTCACACTTCAGTGGTCGTCATGCCAATAATTCACGAATTGGGGTTCCGTAGAACTACACCCTATTCATCAGATCAAGCCTCCAACGATTTTTCGGTTTCCTAAATTCAATTACAAAATTCAGTGTTGCCGCAAAACAGTCATTGACATACGCGCTGTATGTGCTGTGGCACCGTCTTGCTGGAACATCTCCCACATCCATCTCGTTGAGTGTTGACAGGAAAAACTCTTGAATCATGTGGACATAACGGTCAGAAATCACCGCGACAGCGAGCGGGCGCTCCACCTTCGTCCAACCCATGATGTTAACCAAGCGGAGCTACAACTTTACGTTCCGCTCTCTCGAATGTGCCTACCCCCACCCTCCTCGGAGCTACCATCGCTTCAGGGCACCAAATTCAAATAAGCAAGTTGCTCTGCCCCACCCTGTATATAACAAAACTTCTATCTTAAAATTTCACAATTTTCTAAGTACCGTCAGTATATACGATACATAATTAGGTACTACAACGTTGAAAAGCTTAAAATAGCGCTGGTAGTTTCTTAAAATTTCTCTTTAGCGCGGCCCGACAACAGAACTAAAGTCTATTTTCGGCCTAGTTGTCTGTAACGGTTCCAAAAACTGATGATATCGATCGACTGGACGAATATATTCTTTAATTACAACTTGGAGTAAAGTACATAAGCTTTCGTAATACATATTCGCTTTGTTTAGAGAATGTAAAAATCGTTGTAGAAACATTTTTTCTCACTTGTTTGCCTTGTATCATTTAAAATTATGCTTAAAGTAATAAGTAAAGAATAGGGCAAAATTTGTTTACTGGAAGTATGAGGTTATGCAGGGTTAGTTGCGGGTTAAATAGCGTGATAGTAAAATAAATAAAGTTGAAAATGCACCCAACTTTTGAGAACCGCTAGCCGGACCAGTAACTATTACAGCAAATATTGGAACTCTTGGAAGTTACCTTTCTTAATACATCGAGTTGTTTGTCATGTAATTGACGTACAAATCAGTTCTACGCTAACAATTCAAATTAACAACCGCACAAGAACTGAGCAACGTTACTATGCACTATGCCTTCGAATATTTGACATGTAACCTACGTAACCTACAGGATGATAGACACCCGAACGCAGAACAAGTAACATTCATAGATGGTATGAGAAGTTCCCGTGTTTGGCGACAGACGGCGCTTTGTCAAAATCTGCATTACCGACTGTGAGTACTATTCTTTAGTCGACGTCTGTCAAAATTTCGGAGAGCTGTTTAAAGTAAGCAAGTTTATGTACACTACCGGCCATAATTATTTGCCTACCTACATAAAGGATTTTAGAAAATTATTTATTTATTGTTATTCAGGGGGTATAACTATTTGCATACTGTAAAAAAATATCACTTTAAATAATTTCCCAAAATCTTCTCTGATAGTGATCGATTGAATCTCCTCAATTCGATAATTAGGGGTCCAGCTAGGGCCATAAAAAGACCCGAAATGAAATACAATTATCCTTTACTAATAAATAAAGCTGGCCACGAGCGGTACCGCGCAGTAGCGTAGAGTCGACCAGGCCTCGCGTTCCACTAGAGCTATTCTGCTAATAGAGATGTTTGCTGCCGCAAATAATTTCGCTCATCTTTTAAATAAAAATTAAATAACACGTGCTCAAACACTTACCATTTTAAGAGTCCTCCGTGAAATCACAAAGTGAATAATGTCTGTTAAATATCTGCAACATTAGATATGTTTCAACTGTTGTTTCGGCAAAACTAGTACGGCATGAGGAAAAAATGCGTTTATATGCAGAGAACGAACGTTCTACATCTAGTGACGTAATATTTGCGTAAGTAAAATAATCTTTCAAATAACTTAACGATTCTGTTGACGCACCTTCACAAATGTGTCCTAATGTGCCAAAATCAGAATTTTTCTCAAAAACACTTTAAAATTTTTCTAGAACAGAAACATTTTTTGCGTCTTCAATCGCGCATAGCTGTGCGTGAACATGTTGCACTATTTGTAAAGATTCTTCTAACGGCACCGCAGGATTTTGTAATTTTTCTATTGCATCTGCTAGCCCGAAGTAATTGTCGTGAATGATTTTTAAATCCATTTTAACCTGACTATCTTGAAATTTCAACTGGCTTTTCTGGATAGCGACAGCTTCCTTTGTATCGAATTGTAAAACCACGTTCTTAATATTGTCAAAATATTTATGATAATAAAATGCGGCCTGCAACCATGTTCCCCAACGAGTTAGAATAGGTTCTGGTGGCTCTGGTAGGGGGCACAGTCTATGAAATTCGCGAATACGTTTCGGTGATTTGACAAATACTGCTTTGGTATGCGCTATTAAAGCGTCTACCTCAGGATAACATTTTCTGATACTATCCGCCACAAGATTGAGAGCATGAATTTTACACGTAATGTGTAACAAATTAGCAGAATGCTTTTTAAGAGACCGGCCTACAGAAAGCATGTTTGTAGCACCATCACTCACTAACATCAAGAGTTGGTTTGTTGAAAGTTCAAACTTGTCCAATGTATTTAACACTAACTTTGAAATTACTTCGGCAGTACACTGTTGTATTCGTTTGGAGACTAGTACAATTGAAGGTGCCGATTGACGAGGTTCCAATTTGCGTGCCATTACATTAAGAACAGAATGTTTCTTCCGATCTGTTGTTTCGTCGACACATAACCACAATTTTGATCTTTCAACTCCGATTTTATTTTTTGTTCAATATGTTCGCGCGCAGATGGCACAATTCTTCGTAACGATGTTCGACTTGGTAATTTGCACTCCGAATAGTTATTCCAAAAGCAGATAAATGGTTCCTTGTCTAGTAAATTAAACGGTATATTACATGCGATAAACGTAACGCATAAATTAATTATAAATTTTTCATTGTCTCGTGCGCAATTTCTTTTTGAGACATGCTTTTCACTATTTACGTGTCGTAGACAATGTTGTCTGGACCAACACATTAACGGGATTTTTCAGATTACACATTTAATTTTAGCACCTTCATATATTAAGTCTGGAATTTCTGCAATAAATTTTCGAAGTTTGTTCGACCGCAGTCGTTTTGCTGACGAAATCATAATTTTTCTAGGACAGATAAACAATTGCGCAAATGACCGGCAGCGAAAATGTCCGTACTGCTCCGAAGACGAAGTAATACTACCGTTCCTCTCGGTCCGAACTGATTCTACGCCGATGCGCAATACCGCTCGTGGCCAGCGTTACTAATAAATATGTAATGTAGTGCAGGTAAAGATGACAATTCCCTATCTACCCGAACTAGAATTATGAATTTAGATTTAGTAGTTATTATTCTTTTAAATAGCGAATATCGTTAATAAAATTATCTGGCTGGCACATTATTAAATAGAAAGCGAACGACGATGGAAAATTACAACACCAGCGGAACATCGTCGAATAATTATGACGAGTGAACGGAATAGACGAAAAATTGCACCTGAAATAGTAGCTGAAATGAATATTGAGCGTGAAAAACGAGTTAGTTTAACTACCGTGAAAAGGAGGGAGAGGATGGAGAGGATTATTTGGCCGAATAACGTTGCGCAAACCGCTCTTCCGCAAGCAAAATAAAGTAAAACGGCTGCAGTGGCTTAGAGAGCATCAACATTGGACAGTGGATGAGTGGAACAATGTTTTCTAGACCGATAAGTCCAAATTTAAACTCTTCGATTCCAAGAGAGGAACGTTCGTTCGAAAGGAGAACGAGCAGCAGAATCATGTGTAGTACCTACAGTCAAGTGGATTGGTAGTGATTTGGGGTTGTTTTGGCGCCGCATCGAGACTTGGCAAAAAATGGAATTAGAAGAAAAGGGCGCCACCGGGAAATTTTGGAAGCAAATGCTATACCAACTGGAATGAGAAGAATCGGTGACTATTTTATATTTCAACGTAATAATGATCCGAAACACACCTCTAAACTGTGCCGCGAATATTTAGAATCGGTGGAACGCGAAAGCAATATCAAAATAATGAAATGGCCTCCTTAAAGCCCATAGAGCTTTTGTGGGAGGAACTTGATAGGCAGGTGAAAGTAAATCCTCCAACTTCCAAGGCATCGTTATGGGAACAAGATTTTTTTTGAAGTTTTTCTTTTAAATACTGTCTTCTTCCTTTTAAGTTGTTCTCTAAATGCTTCAAATCCTTTTATAATCAAACCCCTCCAGTCGTTTTTCTTACCTTCTTTAGTTTACTTTTCTTCTGTTATTTTTAACAGATTCTAACTAAACATAATGCTTCTAATATTGTTTTAAATTGAATTTCTAGATGAGTATTGCCGAAAAACATCTGTTGTCAGAAAAATATTTTCTATCTCTCCAATTGTTTACTCGTTGTCACAGGAATGCCAATCCAACGACTTAATATTTTTGTGGTTAGCCTAAAGATGATCATTTCCGATGTTTTAGATGACTTTGTGAATTTTGATTACTGGATTACATATAATATGTGTTGTGCACATAACTTTTGTGTTTTTACAAAAAATATTTTTGTGGCGTAAATTATTGAAAATAATTTGTGACTTTGATTATCCCGCATAAAGTATTGTTAATGGTTTTTTTTAAGAAATAAAGAATTAATAAAATACACTATCAAAATGCCAGAATTCGAATAATAACAAAAAATAATTCGGCTTCTGCAAATATTAAACTAAATTTTGATGTTTAACGAATATTAAAAAAAAAAATAATGAATTAAGGTGTAAGTGCACGCACCCCAATGTCCCACTGCAATATCTTCGATGAGACCTTTCTTATTAGAGGATTTCTAGCACTTATAAACAAGACTGTATAATGATTGCAATAAAAAATACTGTTCATGTTTAGAAAAAAAGTTTGTTTTGATTCTGTCAATTCAAAGAATAAAACAGCAGCTTCTCAAGTTTGTAACAAAATTTAGAACTTAAAACTTTAACACTCCGGATTATCACTACACTTAAAACCAGTTTTACCTTAACCGTGCTTGCCTTTGAAGCGTATTACCATGAGATTTAAGCCTAAATGGGCTTTTGTAGTTAAAAGGAGAAAACTGGCTACCTAAAAGCAGTGCTTAATCACTTGAGCACGTGATTGGTTTTTGGCAATTTGACATATGACAAGATACCCGTAATTTTCGCCCGATATCTTTACCAATTTGTAATTTTTTACCAAAATTAATTTTAGTTCATGTGGTTTCACCTCTTCACTCATCATTAGAGCAACGCAAACTGCGCTGAAAGCCTGTAGTGGACGCATAAAAGTTTACACAAGATAAACACGGCCGGGGCAATTCGGTATAAGCGTCAGTATAACTGCGACTCGAAAGCCGATCTGTTGTGTATGCATCTACGCTGTCGTATACTATATCGTAGTTCTACGTTTGTTTTGAAAATGTTTCCTACGTCGCGAAAACGACCAAGGTTGGACACAATAAAAGAATTTATTGCAGAAATGCCTGATTTAAAGTGTGATGGCGCTAGAATTCAATGTGTGGTGTGTAAAATAGATTTAATGTGTTGGTCGAAAAGTGATTGTCTACGGCACATAAATAGTGCAGGGCATGTTTCAAAAAAAAATTCCACACGAGATTATGACAAATTTAAATTTAATTTATGTGTTACCTTTATTGCATGTAATTTACCATTTCATTTACTAAGGAAGAAAGCATACGTCTCGTTTTGGAATGAATATTCGGACTTTAAGTTACCAAGTGAGAGAACATTACAGAGAGTTGTGCCGTCTGCTCGTGAGCATGTCGAGAAAAGAATTAAATCGGAGTTGCAAGATAAAAAACTATGGTTATGTGTGGACGAAACAACAGATCGTAAAAAACATTCTGTGGTTAATGTAATGGTACGCACAATGGAACCACATCGACCGTCACCCTCAATTTTACTAGCTTCCAGACGAAGACAACAATGCACTGCCGAAGTAATTTCAATGTTGGTGTTAAATACATTGGAAAAGTTTGAACTTTCAACAAATTAACTGTTGATGTTTATGAGTGATGGTGCCGCAAACATGCTTGCTGTAGGTCGATCTCTTAAAAAACATTGTGCTAACTTATTGCATATTACATGTAAAATTCATATTCTCAGTCTCGTAGCAGATAGTATCAGAAAATGTTATCCCGAGGTAGACGCTCTAATAGCACATACAAAAGCTGTGTTTGTAAAATCCCCGAAACATATTCGGGAATTTCATAGACTATGCTCCGGTATTCCTGAACCCCCACAACCTATTCTTACTCGTTGGGGAACATGGTTAGAGGCTGCATTTTATTATCTTAAATATTTTGAGAATATAAAGAACGTGATTTTAGAATTCGACCCAAAGGAAGCTGCGGCTGTTAAGGTAAGCCGCTTGCAATTTCAGGATAGTCAAGTTAAAACAGATTTGGAAATTATCCAGAACAATTACGTGGGACTAGCGGATGCGATAGAAAAACTACAAAATTCTTCGGTGTCGTTAGTGGAATCATTACAAATAGTGCAACATGTTCACGCACAGCTATGCGCGATAGAAGACGCAAGAAATGTTTGTGTTTTAGAAAGGTTTGAAAGTGTTTTAGATAAAGACGCTGATTTTGGCACATTAAGACAAATTTGTGAAGGTACGTCGACAGAACCGTTAAGTTATTTGAAAGATTATTTTACTTACGCAAATACGCATCACTAGATGTAGAACGTTCGTTTTCGGCATACAAAAACACTTTTTCTTCACGCCGCACTCACTTTGCCGAAACAACTTTGGAAACATATCTAATATTACAAATATTAAATAGACATTATCCACTTTGTGATTTCACGGAGGACTCTTAAAACGGTAAGTGTTTGAGCATCTATCACATTTAATTTATTTTGTGTAAACTTTTATGCGTCCGCCACTGGCTTTCAGCGCAGTTGCGTTGCTCTACTCATCATACAACGAAGTACAGTAAAGAAAATTGGATTCCTTTAAATCACGAATTTCTTCAGTTCGAATTTATTTCCTTGATGGCAGAATTCTTGAAAGTAATCTCCTTTTGATTTTTCAACTAATAGGCATGAAATTTTGCATTAGGGTCGATATATTCTTAAGTTTTGACCTTCCACAAACAAAGAGATGATTTGTATAGTTTTATAAACCAAGCTGACGTTTTCTTCTTTTTTGGATATTATTTTCTTTACAAACCAAAACAGCTTCCCTCCAAGTAGACAAATTATTCTGAGAACATGTCTATCGTTAGTATTTTATGTCGTCATATTCATGATATTTCCTCGGATTCTGCTTAGAGTCATGTTATTTCAGGATTTACACTAATACTATAATAATTGTGTAAATCTTAAATAAAAAATTAAATAATGTACTGATGATAATGTAACGATAAGGTACAAATGAATAAGATAAATATTAAACAAAAAACTTTACAAGTAGTTAGAAAACTGAAAAATATATGCGTATGTTTAAAATAGGATTAGACGCTTATCAGACGAAAGCAGCGATGACAGCGTTTTATACGTCAATGCTCATTTATTTGACTGAAAATATTACTCGGTTATTTAATTGCACTTTTATCTACTAAATCGTTTTTACTAAATCTCTTTTTAAACGGAATAATACCGGGCGTAATTATATAATCTAAAACGCATATAACAGCGAAATGTACGTTGTATTCTTGCATTTAACTTAATTGCCGTTACGAATCAGGCTAGAAATAACCTATCCGGTGACAGCTATTTATTTTGAAATGGCCGAACGTCTCTGGGCTTTACTCCCTCTAAACTTCAGCTCTAGCATACAACTAACTGCATACATATAGACGTAAAGTTTTCGAACAGGAAACCGAAGCTGGCTAGGCAACAACAGACTGCTTGGATCCGAAACAGATGAAAAAAAGCGAATTGCTACCGGAACGGAAAGGAGATTCATAGCCGCCTCCTACTTGTTCAGTGTTTGGAAACAGAGCGGAGGTTATCTTACGGCTTACGTGGTGGAAATTATGTAATTTGATGTTTTCGATTTATATTGCACGAGTATTTTTAGATGTAAATTACGTATGTGTGTATGTAGTAGCAGGTGCATCGTTGCTAATGGTCTCATCCGTGTTTTGGTTTGCGTTTTGAATGAGTTAAATTTAAGAAAAGCATGAATTAAAAAAAGCTAGATGATGCGATGGTTTTATCGTAAGGGCTACAACTGGTCAATGAATATTAGAAATATCCTAAAATGAATTTTAACTTCTAAAATTAAAACAACACAAAAAAATTACAATTTCAACCTAGCTTTTTCTTAAGTTGGTTATTGTGCAAATCATAAAACCAGCATTAATGCTCTTTTTACTAGTGCTGTACACGCAGAGAAACGTTTACTTGTATCAAGACTGTCCCCCTCAATTCAAGACAATTACTATTTCAATTATCCACAATACAATAACTGTTTTAAGTCAAAAGAAATATTTTCTATTATTAGTTTTTTTCTCCGCTTAAGAGAAGTACAATCCCTGGCCAAATTAGTTGAAACACTCAATATTTTGTAGTTTCTTCATAATAAAATATAAACTATACATGCATTATATTTTTTATTTATAAAATATATTGTAAAAAAATGTAACATATGTAAATATTAAATAAGTAGCTAATATTTAGTCCCTTCAATGCAAGATGATATGATCTCTTTTATATCTTTATCGTTCTCCCATACATTCTTTATATTTTCTCTTTCATATACCTTACTTTTTAGTCGATTCCATACGTTTTCGATGGGATTGAGGTCCGGTGAATTTCCGGGCCAACGTAAAAGAGGTATGTGATTGTCTTCAAAGAATTTCTTAACCTTTTTTGCCACATGGCAAGGAGCATTATCTTGCATAAATATACGCCCTGTCGGTATGCGACGTCCTGGCTTAAAATGTGGTAATAACGTGTTTTTTAACACATTTATGTAGTGGTCTTGACGCATTGTACCTTCTACAAAATACAAAGAGCCGGGTCCGTCTCCACTAATCACTCCCCAAATCATTACCTGCGGAGGATGTTTTACAGTTCGAAGAACCGTGGACTCTGTGAGACGTTTGCCAGGTCGTCTACGAACAAACTGTGCTCGCTGCACTAACACACGGAGCGATCACTCGTCACTAAAGAAAACCTATTAAATAATGCAAACATTAATTCAGTAAAAATCATGTTGTTAAGTTATTCACCTTTTTCCAATTCTCGTCTGTGATATTCTCTTGCAAAGTTGAGACGAGCAGATTTCATTTTTTCTGTTAAACGCGGTTTTTTTTACAGGTCTTCGGCCCATTAGGCGATTTTCGCGCAATCGGCGCCTGACAGTTCTGCTCGAAATTTCTATTCCTCTTTCTTGTAAATTTTTTTGAATCATTTTAATTGTAGCAAATCTATTGCTCAAAGCCTGATGAACAATTTCACGGTCAGATCTCTTCGAAGTTTTTCTTTTCCGACCGCACTTTGCCCGTCTTTGTGTCGATGTGCTAGCTCCTTCGTTTAAGTTTCTAGCTAAACGCGACACAGAAGAAGGAGATACTTTCTGTAATTTTGCAATTTCTCATTGTGAATGTTTGTTTGATTGTAGAAGAGCTTGTATAGCGACTTTTTGTTCACTTGTTAAATCTTTCCCGGGCATTTTCTACAAAAAACCCCAAATATTTCAATTTTTTTCAAATTCCAAATAATTAATTATTAGGAGAGAGATAGGATATCAATTTTACCTTTGCAATAACGATATATCAACACAAAACACTTAACGATACTCCACAACTTAGCTCCTATACGGTTATGACGAAATATTTTAAAAAATATCGATGCATTCTCTAAATTGTGAACTCGCTAAATGTAAATTGATAACTGAAATATTTATATATACGTACTTTACTCTTCTAAATATCATATCTCTGGTATTTTTATTCATTGATACAATAATCTAGTCACCCTATAAACGATCGGATTCAAAGCAAAAGAATATCACTATAATAGGATAGGAATTTCCAGGTAAAAGGGTTGATTTATGACATGTTTCAAGTAATATGGCCAAGGATTGTACTTGTAATGAAATAATTGTATTTCTTTGGTTAAGACATTTGTTAACTTGATTCGAGAAAATCTTGCAAACATTTTGAAGAAAGTGATTCCTAGTATAAATAAATGGCCGTTATAACACAAAACAATATTTTCTTAAGGATAGTAGCTAGTTTGCTTAGTTCCAGAAAGGGTTTAGGTATTGTTCATAAATCAATAGTTTAATTTTTTCTTCAAATAAAACATTTATTTACTTAGAATTCTTGAAATGCATATTATTTATATCTTCATTATTAATTGCACATACCTTATATAAAACAGCACGACATCTCCGTACATAATGCAGTAAATTATTCTCATTGCTTGTGATTTTAAAAAAGGTTAAGGTAGAGGTTATCTACAGAATAATGTTCAAACAAAAGCGAGCTTAATGTAGAAGTATACATAAAAAAGTGCCTAGAAACAATAACCAAGATAATGCTAATAAATAGCTCCTAGTATTGATGGAATCACTACCGGCAAAAGCAATATGAGAAAAGAAAAGCATTAAAGCTTTTTGCTCTTGGCCACATTGCTATTACATCTCTCAGTTTACGCCACTAATCTTCAAAAACGGCAATTGAAATATTTCCTGGCACCACCTAGTGCTAGTGGTTATAGTCATGCCGTCCTAGATAGTAGCAACGGAACTGAACAGATACCATACTTACACATGCAATAATATAACCTTTAACGTACAACGTTTCATAAATGTTTACAAAAGATACCTGTTAATGAAATGTTTTTTCTTTTTGTTACAATTTACCCCGTGTACTAATTTTGCTATAGTTTTTTAATACATAATAAATAATAATAAAAGGGATAAATAAACTTAAATATTAACTCATTAATTATTAAACTACATAAAAATAATCCCTATTTAATCACATTATTAAAGAAATAATTTAATTATACTGTAACACAAAAAAATCTTTTTCATTAGTTCATTCACTTGCTCCTAATTTTTATTATTAACCTTAGGTTTTTTTTTCTATTATTGCAATTTTTCTTTTATTGGATATCCTTGTAGCCTAGCCTGATGTGTTTTTTGAACATGAAACTGGTCGCCTAATTTCTCAACAGAACTTTGTGAGATCTGGACAAGTTTTTCATTCCTAACTTCAATATGAATATTTTTTTAACTTAAAACTAAATGATTTACTTAGAAGAAACATTTTTCTGTCTTGGATTTTCTTGATTTTCTAACTCTAAGAAAATATTTACCTAACACAAATAACATTTCAACAAAATGATTTTCTTTATGTTATACATTTTTATAGTCTTGAAATAAAAATATTTCCTTAAATAGAGACTGATTTTTGCATATACCGTAAGAGCGAGCGTACTATGATCAACCAGCATAATCGGCATTTTTCGGAAATGCGAATGCAATGTCCTGTCTTGCACATGTATGTGAATGAATATGCTGTTTATAATGTGAGCAAAGTGTTTTCGGAAATGCAAGTCGTGGCGTGAGTAAGATGCACAAATAAATTTGCGTTTACACAATTTTGTCAAACAAATGACATTTCACAGTGACATTCAACACAGCACACGTTTAGATGCGCTGAGTTCGTGTAAAATAAGGTGATCATAGTACGCTTGCTCGTACGTTATATAAAACTATCTGGATATCCGGATCGTGGGATCCGAATCAATTAACCGATTCTCGGATCCGAATCCGCTATCCGGATTTACTATCCGAATCCACTATACGATTCTTGGATCTGGATCAGCTATCCGTTTTTCGGATCCGGATCCGTTATTATTTTGCAATACAGAGAGTTTTAATAAAGAAAACATCGAATTTATGTGATATGGAGAGAAGGTGCCATAGTTTTTAAAATCCATGCATTTAGAATAATATTGAATTTCCATGTGCACAATTCAAAATTACTTTGCACTTCATGTTCAATAGATTTAGTGATTGTTGCAGTTATATTGTTTTTTAAGTACTTGACTTATTGCAGGTTTTCACAATTTATTACGAAACTTTACACTACTTACTATTTGCTCGGAAAAGTTATCGGAGGACGAAGCTGGATTCCCGATATCGGATAACAGATTCGATCGGAAAGAGAATCCGAATTCAAGATTTCGAATAGGGGATCCGGATCCGAGGTTTTGGATAATTGATCCGCATCCGAAGTTTCGGATATTGGTTACATGAGCAAAGATGTAGTGATTTTTGTGTTGATCACCATGGTGTTGAGAAAAACAATTGGATATCGCATTTCAGCGTTAACTTGAATTGTTTACATTTTTAAAATTGAACACCTTGTATATTTTTCGATAGGAAATGAAATTCTGCGTAAAATATCCTTGTAGTACTGTGAAATATCACAATATTAATATCAAACCGTTGTAGGGTGGCGAGTTCTGGCGCTGTCCGAAGGTACTGTCGGACATCGTTCGAGTAAATTCAGGTTTGAATACAACATGCAGTGGCGTAGCTCGACTTATTTTTCAAATTATGTTAGCATAATAAAAAACGACTATAAAATAAACTCTTGTATTTCCACCGCGCATCTGAAGCGTTCGCCATCCTATAACGCACAAAATGTATATTTCTTGTCAGTTATTTTCGTTCATTATTCTAAACTGTATTATTCATTTACTAAGAACTAATGTCATAGTCATGTTCCAATCTTTGCCGTCCCTGTAGATCAATAACCAGGTACAGAAGCACACCATCGACCACCAAATCAACATTCCTCATCGTTCCAGGAAGGAAAGATCTAACGTCAGGGGAGTCTCTTTACTACGCCGATCCATCTTACACGTGCTGCGTCTAAACATTAGAAATCCATTTTTGCCTCATCACTCTAGTTTGTAACTTAGTTAAGAAGTTGTTAATAAAATTATAATCGGACTTGTGTTCTTATTCCCTTCGACCATAACAGTACTATAGCCCTAAAATAAAAAACAAAAGAAATACTACTTAATTATTAGATCAGCTATTGAGATAGTCGAAACACGAACAATATGTAATTTATTCTGCCCAATAGTGTAATAAAAAAAAAATTGCGTATAGTATTTTAGCGTGTGATTACATTTTTATTAAACGCCCTGTATATTTTTTCACAAATCGATAGAGAGTTACATTTCAAATAAATTACTCTTATAACGCTAGGCCCCAAAATGAGAGCCAGAAGAGATTTGATAGGTTTTAAGATGAAAGATTTAAAGTATAAATCAAAGCAAGCAAGCGTTGCTTTTCTTGACCCTTTGCAAATCTGGTTCGGCATTGCGATCAATTAGAGACTTTATTAGTGAGAATAATTGCTTTTTGCTTCTGGCTTTTTTTGGTGTTGTGTCACTGCATCTTTGCTTATTTAACCAATACTGTAGCTACAATAATAACAAAGTTAGCAATAGTGGCCCGATAACTTTGAACAACCTGTATATTGGCTTTCGTCGGTGAAATGTGAAAATCCATTATTTCCAACGTAAAAGCACGTCGGAAAAACCAAAGAAATCGTGGAAGACAACTGCTATTTTTGCTTAGTAGATGTAACAGGACATAGACATTTCTGCTACCGAAACCTTTCAACAGCTATTAAACCTGTGCCACATCACAAAACTGAAGATCGTGGAAATTTTACCTTTTAGTATCATATTAATCTTATGGAACAGATAACTGGAATCATATTGTTTAACAGCGGAAGATTAAAGGATATCGATCTCTCGACCTGAGGAATTCAATTTAGTAGAAAAAGGACTTCAGATTGCAGCTACTCTGGTGTACATCCCAAGAATTAGTAACTTTATTTTCTTGAGGACGTCGCGTTTTGTAATAATATTATTGATTTCATGGTTGCTTTAAAAATCGAATAACAAGCCAATGCATAAGGAATGTTCATAGATTCCTTTAGTTTACGGCCGGTTTCATAGTCGGCACCCTAAAGCGCCTTTAACTAAAGGAGCATTTAAGTTAAACCGGACCTTAAAAGCCGATATATCGGCTCGAGGTATTTCTCGCAAAAGTCACGAAGCCGATGTATCGACTTTAATGTAGTAAGAGGGTTAAGTAAATATGTTTCATGAAGACAATGGCATTTACCTTTAGTCAAAGCCGACTTTAGTACAATATTTCTGTGTTGGTCACATAGTAACGCAGTGGTTTTCATTGTATTTTCATATAATGTTCGCATGAACAACAACTTTACGCCCGTTTTTTCAACATCCGACGTTTAATATTCCAAACTTGTTTAATCCTCTTGTAAATATTTACAATTTCTAAGCGAAACATGACTGACAAATGTAAGAACAATAGAGGTACTAATTTTTCGAAGGAAGAAGAGTTAATATTAGTGGAAGACGTTCTAAAGGAGCAGCGCACATTGTGGGATGTATGCTACAAACAAAATATCAACAATCAAAAAAGTTTGCTAAGAAATTGCATTTATTTGATAGATAGATAGTTATTATTTCCGTTACTAGTGGTGTAGGAATTCACAATAATATACTTACAATATAGTAATAGTTGAATACAACAATAATATAGCACAATACAAAATATATGTTTGAAACATTCACAACGAAACACATATCCCCCCATTTTGAGCGTACGGTGGCTGCGTGCATGTTAAAAAACTCCTGAATCGTGTAAAGGCATTTGTCTTTTAAAAACTCTTTTAGGCGAGACCTGACCCGCGCGAGGGAGACCTGCCTCAACCCGGCGGTAACGAGAGTGATGCTGTAAAACATTTTATTTTAAATTTGAACATATTTAATTATTATCCCCTTCAATATACATCCCGAATTTTCCATTGTTCGAA
This sequence comes from Dynastes maya, assembly GCA_029619315.2. NCBI lineage: Eukaryota > Metazoa > Arthropoda > Insecta > Coleoptera > Scarabaeidae > Dynastes > Dynastes maya. Next base: position 624,280 of record JAROYE020000037.1, read on the forward strand.
ACAATGCTGGAAGTCTTTTTCTATGAGCTTCTTCATCACGCGTGCCGCTTTTTCTTCCACAGCTTCAACGGTCTGAAATCTTATTCCTTTTAATGCAGATTTGACCTTGCGGAACATATAAAAGTCACATGGTGCCAGGTCAAACGAATAAGGCGGATGGCCTAACATCGGGATGTTGTACTTGGCTAGAAACGTCTTGACAGACAATGCAGTGTGAGCCGGTGCGTTGTCCTGATGTACAAACCATGACTTTTTCTTCCACAATTCGGGTCTTTTTTTTTAATTTCTTCACGAAGTTGAGCAAGAACCACAAGGTAGTAATGTTGATTAATAGTTTGACCTTCAGGAACCCAGTGAAGGCACACAATCCCATGAATATCGAAAAAAACAATCATCATTGCTTTGAATATTGATTTGCTCATTCGTGCTTTTTTTGCTCTCGGTGAAGTTGGGCCTTCCAATGCATGGATTGACGCTTAGTTTCTGGATCATAAGTGAAAAATCAAAATTCATCACATGTTATCACTCTTTCCAAGAAGTTTGGCTCATTTTGAATGTTATTTAAAGTAAACACTTTCACAAGCTTTTTTTTGTTGGATTGTGAGAATTTTAGGCACCATTTTCGCACACACTTTTTGCATGTTAAAATTGTTGTGTAAAATTTGCCTTAAGCATTCTTTGTCAATTTCTACAGTTTCAGCAATCGCGCGAATAGTTAACTGACTGTCAGATCGGATCAGGTTACCGATTTTTTCAATATTTTTATCCGTCTTTGAGGTGGAAGGACGACCCGGGCGTGCGTCTCCTTCAACGTGTTCTCGGCCATCTTGGAAACGCTTATACCACTCAAAACCCCGTGCACGTGATAAATATTCATTGTCATACACTTCTTTTAATAAAAGATAAGTTTCAGTAGCGGTTTTTCCAAGTTTCATATAAAATTTCATGACAATTCGCTGCTCTATTAAAACACTTATAATTTATTCGGCAAAACAAAATGAATAGATCTTATACAAACGAAGGCCACGGCCAAACTAATATGTCTACAGACACGGGAGGGGCGGCAATCGAAAGAGAAGGCTTTACGCCAGACAGCCGTCGGTCGTACGACTTTGACGCATGCGTAGTTCATCTGTAGTAGCATCAGTCTCGTTATTTTATAGCCACGCCTCATATAACTTGTTCGTCTCGGCCTGACAGGTTTATACAGGTTCTAGCGTGTTCGAACTCCGTTGCGTCATAGTTGTACACAAGTGCGAGGCCTACACTATATATATTACGGCTCGAAGAGTAGTAGTTTTTAGTAGCCAGCCAAACAACGTGACTAGAGCATGAAAATGTCTCAGGTAATGAAAATTGAGTACAGCGCGGTTATTAAATTTTTAACAAAAGAAGGGCATAGGCTTAATCACATTAAACAATGTTTAGACGGTGTCTATGGTGATTTATCTCCTTCATATTCCACTATAAAAAAGTGGGCAAAATGTTTCCATTTGGGACAAGAATCCCTTGATGATGATGAGCGTCTCGGTCAGCCAATTGAACTGATAACGCCTCAAAACATTTCAATTATTGAAGAAATGGTATCAGCAGATCGCCATTTGAAAGTGAGGGAATTAGCAGTGATGTCTAATATTTCTGAAACAAGTATTCGCCGAATTCTTCATAACCATTTGGGTAGGAACAAGATTAGTTCAAGATGGGTACCGCATCTTCTTTCTGCTCTCCAACGTGATCGTCGGGTTGACTGTACGCGTTCGTTTTTAAACATATGTCGAGACGACCCGAAACCGATTTTAGAGTCCATTGCCACAAGAGATGAAACAATGGTTCTGTATTATGATCCTTTACCCAAAAAGGAATCGATGGAAGGGGAGAGTATATTGAAAAATAAAAATTGTTATATTTTACAAAGTTTATTTTTTCTCTATCAGGCCGAGAATTTATGGCGCCTACCTCGTATATTCTGGATTTCGGGTAGGATAAGTGTGACCTATTGATTCTCAAAGCCATCGCTAGAGGGCGTCATTTGGAAAAATCACAGTTTTTATCATTTTTCTCAAAAATCTTAAATGGAACGGGATGATTATTATATCATATTTGGAAAGTGGATTAAATTTCCATGAAAAAATGTTAAAGAAGCAATTTCATATATCTATTAGTGTTGGAATTATCGCCAAAAGAATACTTAATAACACGTTAATTCTTACGTGATCAAGCATGCTATATAAAATTGAAAAATTTTTTTGAACTTTTTTCACATTTAACTAAGCCTCTTTTATACCAGTTTTGGTGTTTCGCAACGTCCTACTTGATTTTTAATTGTTGTTCTCCGGACCTTCCTTCGCACTTTATCCAGGCTTAGGATTGGTTCAAATTATGCGAGACACAAAATTTGAAGCGTGTTTAAAGGCTAACAGGCCAAAACAACGATAGAAACAACAACGATTTTAATATTATTAATGAAACGTTCAAAGTAAAAACAAAACAAAAATGGGAAGTTTATAAATGTTCAAAGAGAGGGGGTCTCTTTGAACATTTATAAATTGGATGGATTGGATGGCAAAACGGGGTATTTTGCACAATGCAACGCTCGCATCTGTTTGTAATACTGAAAACAACACTTTCAACTTCAGCTCGTGAAATCGTAGCAACGGCATTTCAAATTCTTTCAAACATATTTTCCCGTGTAGTTGGACGTGTTTGATACACAACATCTTTTATTCCCCATACGTTATGATCCGGAGATCTAGGGGGCCACGGAAACAAACTACCCCCTCCAATCCAACGATTTGGAAAAGCAACATCTAAAAGGTTGCGTACTCTTTGAGAAAAGTGTGCCGGACATCCATCATGTTGGAAGTACAAGGATCTCCTTATATCCAAAGAAACATCTTCTAGAAGAACAGGAAGTTCATTTCTTAAAAAGTCTAGGTATGTGTCGCCATTTAGACGATCATTGAAAATAAACGGTCTTTCAAATCTGTGTCCTAAAACTCCGCACCATACGTTGACATTCCATCTGTTTTGCTGATCAACTTCCCGCATCCGGTGAGGATTTGCTTCTGACCAATAGTGCATGTTGCGTAAATTAACTCTGCCAAAATTGGTAAAAGTAGCTTCATCAATCCATAAAATTTGAAAAGAAAATTGGCGAATTTCTCTGCACATATTTTTCAGCCAGTAGCAATAATCCAGCCTCCTGTCAAAATCAGTATCTGAAAAAGCCTGATGCAAAATTAGATAATAAGGATGCAGCTTAGAACTCCATAGAATTCGATTCACTGAACCGTAACTTACACCTAAGTGTGAAGAAATGTCTCTGATACTTAAATGCGGATCCGCTCGTACGTATGTATGCAAGAACTGTCTTCATTTCTTACCAATCGCCTTTTAATGGGAACTGGAATAGGACGCACACTACCCGTTTGTCTTAAACGCATTGCTAACCGCCGAAACACTTTTCTGCTATGATGTGTTCGTTCAGGATACCTGGCAGCATATTCGCGTTCTGCAAGAAGCACGTTTTCAAAACTTTGAAAATATACGGCAAGCTTCAACATTAGAATAAGCCATTTTTTACGAATACCGAACAAATTTAACAAACGGTGAACACAAAACTCAAAAAGCGCCTCGAGCTTTTATTTTTTGTTCTACAGAAAAAAAGGCCCCCCAAAAAGGATTCCAAATTCTACTAGCTCTACGACGATAAGATTTATTTGACAACTTATATGAGTATATTTTCTAGAAAAATCCTTTTTTTTATTGCTATAGTGGTTACGTCTCCTACTGGTAGAAATAGAAACTTAAAAATAATTTTCAGCATCTTTTCTTGGCCACTTTTCTTATGAAAATTTGTTTCCCATAGCTATACGACTCTTAGTTCCTCGTATATGGTACCTCGCCACCCATTTTGGATTACCCGGTTTATGCGGCAGCTTCTAATATAATTATATATTTTTTCAGTAACTGTATACAGGTTGATTCATTTTTGACCATCACCATGAGGATACCGCATATTATTGGAGATAGAAGGTAGGTTTAAATTTGGCAAAGTTGCTGAATTTTGTATTTGTTGTATGAGTTGAAAAGGAAATGGACACATGACGTTTGAGACGAAAAATGCTCACTTTCTACTTTTACCTTTAACGCCTTGTAGAGAAAAACTAAAACCGCATTCTTCAGGCCATTTTCGATCTTCTATCTAATAGTGTACTCGAAACTTTTATACGATGTTTCGGTTCTTTCTGATCATCATCGACTTTCTTATTTTTTATCGGCCCCATATTGGATTTTGACAAAGTCAGAAAGCTTTTTTCTGATTTTAACCATGAATAATATGTCGACAAAAGTTTTCGATATTATGTTTTAATTTACGAGAAAGGCATTTTAAGATTAAATAAGGTGGCTATGAAATTTCAAATTTTTCAATTATCGTTCATTAGTAATAGAAAACCAACGTATACCAACGAAAAGAAACGAAACGAGATATGTTAACTATTTTTTATTCATCGAACCGAAATACAACAATAGCGAGTAACTTCTTGGATAACAACATGCCATTAAATCAAGCATTTATGGTAGCAACAAAACGGCGCACCGGCTCACAATGCGGCAATTATGAGGAATTACTTAAATAAAGAGTTTGTTGGATTATTTTGTATGCGTAGTTCTTAAATATAATATTTATAAAGTTAATGTCCCACAAAAAATTGTAAAACTTCGAGGTAAACACCAGAATGCCTTCGATGTAATTCTTAGAAGAACCATAAAGTGCAGTTCAAAACATCGGAAAGTGTGCATTAATGAAAATAGCCAGTTATTTGAATATTTACTGTCATTGTTGGTTTATTGTTTTGTTTTCTATTATTATTACAGTTATTATTTTCATTCATTGTTACAAATAAAGTACAAAATTTGCAAGAACATACCTTCAATTTACCGTTTTATAAAATATCCCGTTAGTTTTTATTCAAACTCTTAACATTAACATTACACGACTCGGTAAACGATCCATTCTCGACCAAGTTGCTATCAAGATTTAGAAAGAAAATATAATGTATATTGTTGTATTTCTGTTCGATAAATAAAAAATACTTAACAAATCTCGTTCCTGTTCGTTGGTGTGCGACATTTTTCTATTACTAATGAACGATAATTGAATAATTTCATGGCTACTTTATTTAATCTTATCATGACTTTTTCGTCAATTAAAGCAGAACTAATATCGAGAATGGCGTCGATAAGAAATAAGAAAGTTGATGATGGCCAGAAAGAACCGAAACATCATATAAAAATTTCGAGTACACCGTTTGATAGAAGATCGAAAGTGGCTTTGAGAATGTGATTTTAGTTTTTCTCTGCGAGGCTAAATAAAAGTACTACAGGTAAAAAGAAAATGAGCACTTTTTGTTTAAAAAAAAATCTCGAACGTCATTTGTCACAGGTCCATTTTCTCTTCGGGTTCATAACGAACACAAAATTTAGCGACTTTGCCAAATTTAAACTTACTTTCTATCTCTATTAATAAGTAAAATCTTTGTAATAAGAGTCGAAAATGAATCAGTCTGTATCTATTAAACAAGTCGGTTTGCATGGTCTCTGTTAGCCGTGATCGTCTAGTGGTTAGGACCCTACGTTGTGGCCGTAGTAACCCAGGTTCGAATCCTGGTCACGGCAATGTCGCAAATACATTGTCACGGAGGAGATCTTTTTTTTTTAATTGCTCTATAATTTTTCTAATTTTATTTTTTTTACTTCTTTAATTTATTAAAACAAATATTTGAATAGAAATTTCAAAAAATGTACTCATATAAATTCTAGATCTAAATCATTTAACACGTGCATTATTTTAATTTATTTTTTCTTTTGCAGTCACTGCCAAATTTCCGAAAATTAATGAAACTCTAAAATTTGTTGTTCGGCTAGTAACAATAAGTAACTTACCAATTTATTTCTTTTTGCGCTACATATTTTTACGACGAGAATTCGAACATAAAAATTCGCTCACTGGTATTAGATACACGGAAATTTATTATGACAATGACATTGATACTGTTGCTATTTCCATGCAACAAAACATGTTCTCGGAATTGATGATGTTAATTTATTATCTTTCTACTTAAACATATGTAGGGTCTTGGTATGTTGCAGACTGTGGATTATATTGCATTTTTTTTTAAATACAATCAGTGAAATTTTTTCTTGATGTCGAATCACAATTAGTGCCACGTGCCGCTACTTCTGTCACATAACTTCTTTTTCTCATTCATCAAGTCGAATTGTATCGTCCAAATAAAATTGGTCTGCTTTTCATTGTCGGTCGTTCAAGATAGTAACACGTAATGCGGAAGTTAAATGCTTGGCTTGACATAATTATTTCAGATTTGTAGAGCAATGGCTTTTGGCGTGGGTGGTTCAAGTGGGAGAGTATGATTTAATACTTAGTTTACTACCGACTATCTAGTTCTATGTGTATGCGTCGTATGTCTAAAGTAATAGAAATACAGTTATTTTTAATGTTATTCTTTTGATTGCATACAGTCAATATTTAGGGTCTATTTATTTCTATATACCTTTTACATTTCTGTACCTGTCCAAAATTTATGGATTCCTGTTCAAAAGAACACAAAGGTATTTGAGAATCTCTGATACAGAGATTCGGGAACCCAGGTCGTAGACAATTTACTTATACCATTAGAACCAATTGTTTGTCATACACAATTTAAAATAATTACTAGACACATAATTTAACAAATATTAATTCTAATAGTGAAGCCGTTATGTTGTTAAGTAATACAAAATAATTTTGTCCTCCTTTATAATTAGGCTTAAGACACCACGTGCTATTTTTGGAATACATTTATTTTTGTGGAAACTGAAACGAATTATTTAAACAGTACAGCAAGACAATAATAGCCAAAAAAGCCTAGACAGAAATATAAAAACGTACCTATCAACATTGTGATAGTTTTTACACTAGTACACATCAATAGCAGAGTTTCTGCAAAATCGAAGTTTTACAATACAAACTCTGTAGTATGGTAAAATTAATTGTAAACAGGCTGCTTCATTTTCGACCGTCACAATGGGAATCTCGCTTAACATTGGCGACAGAGGGTAGGTTTAAATTTGGCAAAGTTGCTAAATTTTGTGTTTGTTATGAACCCGAAAAGATTCATTTACCTCTAGCACCTTTATTTGGCCTCGCAAAGGGAAACTAAAAACACAATCTCAGGGCCACTTTTGATCACCTATCTAAAGGTGTACTCGAAATTGTTTTATAACGTTTGGTTCTTTCTGGTCATCATCAACTTTCTCATTTCTTATTGGCGCCATATTGGATTTTGACACCATCAGCTTTTTTCTGTTTTCAACCATGCATAACATGTTGACAAAGGTTTTTGATACTATGCGTTAAGGTAACGAATACATTTTAAGATAAAATAAGGTAGCCATGATATCTCGAACTGTCAAACATTTCAATTATCGTTCATTAGTAGAGTGAGCTTATCGCCTCTGCGATACATAGGTGTTTCATCGGAGTAGCGGCCTGTTAATGTTCAGTAATACCGATGCAGCCCGCCAAACTACTTGATGACGTTGCTTAGACATTCCTCCTCAGATATTATAATTCTTGATTGGTTCGGTGGTTAATATTCGATTTATTACTTATTATTATTGGCCTCGGTTTTTCACCATTATTCACCATTATTCGATTTATTACTTATTTTTTGGTATTGTATTTACCGAAGGAAGCCCACGCCTATGCCGCGCAGAGACATTACCTCCCTTTATTCATTAGTAATAGCAAAATTTCGTACACTAGCGAGGAGAAACGAGATATGTTAAGTATTTTTTCTTCATCGAACCGAATAATACAACAATAGCGAATACAAGATATTTTACAACTGCACGCGCAGAGAAATGGTTTCTTGCATGAAGAAAATAGATCTTCTTACAAAAATCAGTCGCTATTCAAGAAAATATTTTTATTTCAAGACTATAAAAATGTATAATATAAGAAAATAATTTTCTTGAAATTTTATTTGGATTAAATAAACGTCTTCTTAGGGCTAGAAAATCAAGAAAATCCAAGACAGAAAAATGTTTCTTCCAAGTAAATCATTTAGTTTTAAGATAAGAAAATATTCATATTGAAGGTAGGAATAAAAAAATGGTCCAGATCTCACAAAGTTCTATTGAGAAATTATGCGACCGGTTACGTGTTCAAAAAACACATCAGGCCAGCTACAAGGATATTTAATAAAAGAAAAATTACAATAATGGAGAAAAACCTAAAGTTAATAATTAAAATTAGGGGCAAGTGAATGAACTAATGAAAAAGTTTCTTTTTATATGTTACAATATAATTAAATTATTCCTTTAATAATGTGATTAAATAGGGATTACTTTTATGTAGTTTAATAACTAATGAGTTAATATTTAAGTTTATTTATCCCTTTTTATTATTCTTCTTCTTCCACCTGTCGCCCTTACCGGGTATATGGCACCATTATTAAAAGTGTTTCTATAGCAGATTCTCCATTACACTGACAGGCCTGCTATTCCTGCGCAATGTTTTCCTTCCTTACGAATCTTTCTACTTGGTCCCTCCACTTCTATTTGTCTTGCGCCAACTTTTTTATCTCGTACCATGTTAGTTTCTCGCTTTCCATCTGCAACTGTATAGTTCTTTTCCATGTGTTTACAGACCTTCCTACTCTTCTCTTACCATCAACATTGAAATCTAAGGCTTGCCTTGCTAGGTTATTATGTGGTTTTCTGAGTGTATGTCTTTTTTATTATAATTATTATTTATTATATATTAAAAAAAAAACTATACTTAAATTAGTACACGTGGTAAATAGCAATAAAGAGAAAAAAATATTACGTTAACCAGTATCTTTTGAAAATGTTTATGAAACGTTGTATGTTAAAGGTTATATCATTGTATGAGTAAGTATGGTATTTGTATTCCGGTTTCGTCGCTACTATCTAGGACGGCATGACTACATGTGCTGACACTAGGTGGCGCCTGGAAGTGTTTCATTTACTGTTTTTGAAGATTAGTGGCATAAACTGAGAGATGTAACAGCAATGTGGGCAGGAGCAACAAGCGTTAGTGCTTTTCTCTTCTCACATTGTTTTTACTGGGAATGATTCCATCAATACCACGACCATTATCTTGGTTATTGTTTCTAGGCACTTTTTTCATGTATACTTCTACATTAACTTTACTTTTGTTTGAACATTATTCTGCAGATAATCTCTACTTTAGCTTTTTTAAAATCACAAGCAATGTGAATAACTGACTGCATTATATACGGATATGTCGTACTGTTTTAAACACGATGAGTGCAATTAGAAATGCGGATATAAATAATATGCATTTCAAGAATTTTAAGTCAATATATGATTTATTTATTTATTTTTGAACAATACCTAAACGCTTTCTGGAATTAAGAAAACTATTTACTATCCTTAAGAAAATATTGTTTTGTGTTATAACGGCCATTTACTTATACTAAGAATCGCTTTCTTCAAATTTTCTGCAAGATTTTCTTGAATCAAGTTAACAAATGTCTTAAACAAAGAAATACAATTATTTTATTACAAGTATATGCTTCTCTTAAGCGGAAAAAAACGATAAGAAAATGTTTCTTTTGTTTAAAACAGTTATTGTATTGTGGATAATTGATACAGTAATTGTCTTGAATTGAGGTGGAACCTAGATACAAGTAAACGTTTTTTTGGGTGTCCCATACATAAATAATTTCTAAATAAATATATATTTATAACGACAATCAATGACAAGTAAAGTTTTATTATCGTTTTTTAACATCTTTATTATTAACTGTCTCAATTTGACCACATATATATTCTACATAAAACCGACTCTATTTGTGAAAAAATAAAATATAAATATGTAAAAAAAAGGGGGTATGGGGTACCCGGTCCCCCGTTATTAATTTTCCCCGAAAATAATTCACGCCATCTTTTATACTATGTAATAAACTATATTTGTGAAAAATAAAGAAAAACAAAATAAAAAAAGAAAAGGGGGGGGGGGTCCCGGTCCCGCGTTATAAATTTTTTCCGAAAATAATTCGCGTCATCCTTGGGACTATGTAATTTACTTCAAATCATATTCTAAAAAGAAAAAGATATCTGTTATAATTTCCGAGATATTTACACAAAAAGAAAAAACAAAAATCTTTGGAGGGGGCTGTACCCCCAAATCGGCGAGATACGCTAGGTAAGAAAAAAATGGTGTTCTTATACCAACGTACTCTTTCAGTCTGTGCAGTTTCATCGAAATCAAGAAGTGCGGGTTGCCGATGTTCGCTTGTTAGTAGATAATTTTTTAGTTCAGCTTTAAGTTTACTACATTCTTTATACTCTGTGGTATATTTGTTATATTAAAAGCTTTCATTGTTCGGAGTTCAGGAGATTTTTCAAACTTTGCACACCTGGGGAACGATAAATTGTTTGCTCCTTAATGGTAGTCATGTTATAATTAGGATTCTTCTGTAGATTATGTATGTTTTGCCATGCCCAGAACACTAACTTGTAACACATACACATACCTATAGTTGGTAGTGTAGGAATACCCAAGGCGTCAAACAGTAGACGGCATACCGTAATTTCCGGTGGCTCCAAAACACACTTGACTATTCTTTTTTGAGTTCTAAAAATACGTATGGATTTTGTAGAAGCGCCCGAAGCAAGAATGCAATATCTTATCCTGGAATACACATAACCAAAGTGATAAATCTTAAAAATCTTCAAAACATCTATACCTACCGAATTGCGTGAATTAAGAATTACTTAGTACCTGTACCAATTTGAGCTTCTTCACCAAGTTTCTCTATATGTTTAAACCTAAAAATTTAATATTGCTAGTATTTGGTACAGTTTTACCGATTAAATTGAAATAAATCATTTGTTTTGTTACCAAAATGAAATGCAGCTGTTTTATCAGCGTTTAAATCAAAAAAGTTCCTTCTATGGTAGTTGAAACGTATTTTTACTTGTTACTAAGCACGATGTGTCATCAGCGTATTGATGAAAAAGATATTTGCTTAAAAGATTAGGCATATCTGCACTATAATTTAAAAATAAGATTGCTCCTACTATTGACTGTTGTTGTGTTTCTCTACTAACTGTGATGGATGAAGAAACAAAATTCCGCAGTATTCCGTTAGATATATCATTAATATTAACATATTGTAATCTATAGTACCAAAGATTTTGAGCATATCTTAAAAAAATACCCTTCTCGTCTCCATCAATACAATGTTCAAATCTATAAACTGCCATTTCAGTGTTACAAAAAAAGCTGCGCACCATATGGAAGTTTTTTTTTTTATTAATTATCAGTATAAGTAAATTTTGACCTTGCCATTTGATTGTGCTTAAAAAAATATGTCAAATGATATACACACGAATAATCACGAGACTTTCTTAACATGTTTGCTGCCCATAAAATGTGCGCAAGCATCCCCAGTGCCGAAGCCATTTTTTATAGCAAAACGATATTTGCAAAGTAGATATATAAAAAATAGCTGAAATAACTTTAAGAAACTTTTCTGGTAAAATTTCAAAAAACGCTTATAAGCGGCGATGGCGCATGCGTATAATACAGCTGAACGCTTATAAGCGTTATGGGCAGCGAACGTGTTAACTGTCAAATTTGACATTTTTTTTCAGAAAATTACAAAATATGCTATTATTTTTAAAATTTTTGGGGAAATATGGAAGGAGAAAGTTTCTTGTTTTTTAATTTTTTGTCATTTTGGCAATTTTCAACATTCTTGGCGCAAGTTTATCTTTTTTCCATTTTTTTATAATTAATTTTTGGATTATCATAATTAATGCATACCCGTATAAAATTGTTTCTTTACACAAAATTCTATGACTAAACATCTTTTTAGGTAGATATTTTGAAGTTAATAAAAAACCTACTAAGGAAACTGCATTAACTTGCAGTAAAGTAGATTTAGGTTGTACAAATCATTAGTCATTACCAATCCTATTTTATTACGATTTTTATGAGTTAATCAGATACATGAATTCAATAAAATTTCAGTGCACTTTTAAGCCATACGTTCTTGTCCTTCAAAAAATTTTATGGTTTTTGTTAATATTATTAGTATAAAAAGTCGTAATGAAATAGGTTTTGTAATTATTTAGATTTGCTAAATCAACTTTACATCAAGTTAATGCAGTTTGATTAGCGTACTTTTTATTTACCTAAAAATACAAGTCTGGTATGAAGAATACTTGTGTTAAGGAAAACAACGCAATTGTTTTGCGTTTAGTAAATTTATTTCTCGAATAATCTCCTTGTAGCTCTGTACACATAGTCCAGCGACGTTACAACTTTTTAGGCCATCCACATAATAGGATTTATTGAACTCTGCAAAATAGGCCCCTGTTTCGGCAATGACCTCTTCATATGATGTGAACCGCTTTTCGTTCAACCATTTTTTCAAGTTTGAAAATAGAAAGAAGTCACAGGGGGGCAAATCTGGCGAATATGATGAATTGGACTAGTTCTCCTGTCGCAATTGCCGATGATAATTTTCTTCGCTAGGTACCGCCTTTCTTTTTCAGCGCAGCATCGAATCGGTCCAATAAATCAGTCTTATTTATCCTTCTCTTCTCCAAATAATCAATTAAGATTATAGCCTTGCGAATCCCGAAAGATTGTCGCCATAACTTTTCCGGCTGATGGAATCGTCTTCACCCTCTTTGGTGCACATTCGCCGGGAAAAACTCATTTTGCCCACTGACCTTTGGTTTCTGGTGTGCAATGATGTATCCATGCCCCACCTACAATCACATAACGCCGCAGAAACTCACTCGTGTTGCGCTTAAACATGTCCAAACATTGCTTTCAAGTTATCACACGATTCAGCTTTTGATGCGGTACCCATCTCGCTGATAGCTTTCCCATACTCAATTTTTCGTGAAGGATGTTTTGCACACGTTTACTTAAGATATTTACCATATAAGCAATCTCTCTAATCTTCACCCGGCGGTCTGTTAACGCGATATCATGAACTTTATTGATTATATCGTCCGTAGTCACCTCAATATGAGGACCGCTGCTCGCCATCAAAGACGGATATTCGGCCCCGCTTAAATTTATTAAACCAGTATTTGATGGTAGTCATCGAAGGTGCACCCAACTTCCCTTTGATTTCTGCACACGTTTTCCCATACAAAAAAAAAAGAAATCAAATCACTGACAGGTATTGTTCTTTTTCCATGGCCCCACAAATACATAAACTTGATCACTTTCAACAACTTTCAAAACAACACTACTCGAGGAATCTCTTCGAAATTTTGACAGACGTCGACTAGGGAGAAGTAGTTACAGTTGGTAATGCAGATTTTGGTACAAAACACCATCTGTCTCCAAACACGGGTACTTCTCATATATCTTGTATCAGAACTACATTTAAATGGTGACTTTTGTACAAAGAAACAATTTTATACGCGTTTGCTTTACTTAAAGTAATTTAAAAATAAATTATAAAAAAAAATGAATCAAGGTAAAGTTAGTTGAGCAAGAGTGTTGAAAATTAACAAATTTGATAGTTAAGAAGGTCACGTGATTGTTCGTGTGCATATTATTTGACATGATGTTTTAAGCACAAACAAATGGCAAGTCAAAATTTATCTATATTGATTAATAAAGCAATATCGTGTATACCTTTTGTGTGGCATTATTGAAAAATCTTTTGTCAAAATAGCGCAGTCTTTACCATAGCAACTATTTTTAATTTTATTTACGACAAAATTCTGCATACATACATATATTAAACATTTCTCCTTTATACAATATATTTTTTCTGCTCCATACTATATCTAACTCTAACGGATTCTAAAATTAAACAACAGATCAATTTAGAGAATTAATGAAAAGATCGATATTTAGATGTGCATTACATAATAACCTTCATTGAAAAATCCTGATAGATTATCTAAACTTTTTTTGACGTTCAAAGTAAATATTTTTTTCTGAACGCAGCCTATCAGATTATGAAGTATGTATATAATGTACGATAAAAAATAGCGCTGACTATTAATAGCGCTTTGTAAATACACATAACGCATTTTTTTATTTGCCATCCAAAAAAATAAGATATTTTTTTCAATGTACGTAATGACTTGATAACGTTATAATAATGAAAGCATATGTATTGAGGAGCACATTTCTAATAATATTTTTTGTACATGTATCAAAGGAAATTAATTTTATTGGTATCCAAAGGAAGCGCATTTTTTAGTGTTTTTTCTAAGATCTAAGGTTTTTAATGAATATCTTATATTCAAAGAGATCCTTTACATACGCATGAATCAAAACTAAAATTTTCTAAATCAACCCTGTACATATCAAAAAATATTGCTGTTTCAACTTCAACGACGTTATCTCTTTAAACGTGTCTCTGTATTTGTTTATTTAAGAGAGGTCTTATTTTTTTCGCAACAAGGTATGCGATGTGTATGTATTTGTAATATTTATGTATATACATATGTAACAATGTGTACATAATACGTACATATGTATAAAAGTCATGTATCGTACGATTTTGATATGTTGTAGAATGATGGATTACCATTGGTTGATTGATACTACACAGAAAATAAATTAAATCTTAACGATATTTCATGTTATTGTTACTACGTGGGTGCGAAAACAATTGTTGTTTCGTGAAATTTTCCACAGCTGCATATTAATTGTTTTTTTTTAGATTGCTTGTTTTTATTTAATATACAAGTTAAGTAGGAGGCTGTGGATGAAAATTATCACGAACACAAGAGGCAACTTTTCCAACTTTTACAATGCGGATAATTTATTATCACTTAAAAATTACAAATAAATTACTGTAAAAATTTAGTTCTTTTATGAGACGTTTTACATAATATTAAACATTAAATAAAAAATATGAATTGAAAGACAATTTTCTTTTGTCCAGGAAAACACATTCATATAAGCAAATATATAACTGCGTGTTATTGCTATCGTTAATTAGTTCGATTTCGATATCGATAAGCTAGTTTTTTACTATGGCGATTCTCTAGAATCCCACTTGTGTACGTATCGAATACAAATAACAGCTTTGCTGTGCTAAAAAAAAACAAAAACAAAAGGGAATTATGTCAATATTTAATTCAAACTACATTATGTACCATAATTCTATATACTATGGAGGGTAGAGGTAATAACAATAAATGTTCCTGGTAGAGGTTAAGTTGTTTGTCGATTATAAGCTGTGCGAAAAACAACTCATTAGGATTTAAGCAGCTATTACATAGTCTATATCAAGGTAAAATTTATTTTTTGTTTTGCGCAATTGTTTGTTACGAGATTACATATATTTATTACACTATAGTTACTTATATTGTAAAAAGGATTAAGAAACTAGATATTTGGATTTCATTCTTGATTATAGTTTTTGTTTGGAACCAACGCCAACTTACATATTTCTTTCGGAAATGTATGTCTTTAATGTATTGTTCCTAAGGATGCGTCATCTAAATAATTTGGCAAAGTTGTTCATAATTCGTTCCCCGCTTTAAAATAGAATTGTTTTAGGTTTTATTTTTAAAAATATCAACGGCGAGAAGAAAAAAAATGAGGTATTTGAACGCGATATAAGCCACGTGTATTATTTATAACAGAAAAAAAACATGTTGACAATGTATTATATATCGTAGTTATTTATATAAGTACATACATATGTATTTTAAGGCGTTTCTGTCTAAGAAAAAAACTTGTCCTTCAAGCCAAGAAAGTTCTTTTGTTTTTCATTCGAATTTTGGGTTTAAATCTATTGTTCGATAAAGGAAAACAAGTTTTCCAGGAATTGAATCATTTCAACTATACACCTCAACTTCGTTTGTCGGTACAATTTTATTTGTTAAAAATGCCAACAGCAAAACACCCAATTTTTCATTTTTTAAAATTTTTTTGGATCGTTGACGTAGCACATACATAGATAATTTTACATTTTGGCTAGAGACAAAATTGTCGTCGAAATTCTTATTAGTATTGTTAGTGCCGATTAGGAATAAAAAACATGCGGATTGTTGGCAAGTGGAGACGTTCTACGCTTGTGTTGTTTCCCTGTAGGTTGCGGTTGCACGTCAAAGGTTTATAATACGACAATTTTGCTTGATTTCATTGCTAGAAATATCTATGTAGGCGTATACGTCAATATTGTATGTAATACCTTCTCAGATGCTTTGAAAACGTAAAATATATCGGCATATTTTGGTTGGAGTGGTTGCTCTCACCAAATGAGGAGTTTTCTGTTGACATCACTTCTATGATCTTTTAGGTTGGTAGTAGTGAGGGACAAGGGACAACTACACAAGTTTCAAGTCAGTGTGTAATATACAGTGTGTACTCAGTATTAGTAGTAGGAACTTTGTTTCAATCAAGTACATTTTTTAAAAACAACAAACTGAATTTGTGTGAATGTACAAACGTTTTTATTTGACATAATTTTGTTGAGTCAAACAAATATATCTTAAAACCGTGCGTTTCGGCAATTTCCATTGCGTGAATGCAGGACAATCGCGATCGTAGTCCTAGTTTAGGTTATGTGAGATGGTGGTTCGTAAGCGGCGAGATGTAAATGAAGAAAATAATAGGTAAGTAGGATAATGGATTTATATATTTTTACCACTGGATAACTAACGTTAAAATTTCTGTATAAAAAACATAATAAAATAGTTGCCACAGATTGGTGAATATCAGAATTCCTGTTTGTACGAGTATTAGGGATTAGCGAAAATTACAAAAATCTTGCCGATATCGTTTTCAATTCACCACACATTTTACAATGCTTTGGTCTTTCCGTTTTCATATTTCGTAAATAATTGTTAGTATATTTCCTCCTTTTTTGATATAACAGGTATTTCAGCAAAGGCAAGTGATTAGACATGTTTGCATGCATAAGTCCGTTGAAGTATCTGCTGTTCTATCTCCTACCCTTTTTGTCATAATACCTAGCACCCTTCTAGCACCAAACCATACAGTTATCCCTGTCACTCGTTCGTGATTCTTAGGATTCCTAGGAGATTACCGAGGTATAGTAGTTTTGTTTTCGGAAGACACCGGCGCAGAGACGCATTTGCGTCTTAGAGAGAAAAGGTGGGCTTAACTGACAGAAATAGATATATATTTCTTCAATACGGTCGTTACTGAAAACATTGTCATAATATTGGCGTCAGTTAGCATTGTGCTTTCGTTGCATTCACTTGGTTAGTTTTATTATTTTTTTATTACTCTCGAAAATCTGAAATGATGGAATGTCTGACTGAACGTGGCATTATTTTTGATAAAAATTGGACAAAAGTCGAATTATATAAATTAGTGCAAATTCACAAGCCAAGTTATCACAACTACACCGTAGATGCTATATTTGCCAGATATGGCCATACGGTCTTGAGATTGCCGCCTTACCATCCGGAGCTTAATCCCATCGAAAAGATATGGGCAACCCTAAGGGGTAGAGTGGCATCGAAAAATGTCACATTTAAATTAAACGATGTGGAAAAACTGGATAGAGAAGAATTCTCAAATATTACACAAGAAGAATGGATAGAAATTTGTCGATATACAATCAATATTGGGCAAGAATATATAAACAAAGAACATATAATGGATACATTGATCGATGAAATTATAATTAATCTTAATGAGGACAGTGATGACAGTGATTTAGGTTTCTCATTAGATGACGAATAAATTTATCACGGTGATTATCAATTGCATTGTTATTTTTAATATGTATGTAATATCTTGAAATATATAGGTAATAGAAGACTGTAAATAAAGGAACAATTACATTTCGATTATTCTTTATGTGTCTATCCGTAAAGTAATTTGAAGGTTATACAGTTTAATAAAGTTAAAATTAGTCAAAATTGTGGATAGTAGCTGTAACATATGGATATAAGACAGGATATGTCAGCTTTAATAAAAATTAAAGCAATCTAGCATTTTATTACATTATTAATCTAGATCCGTAACATGGATATTTCGACAATAATAATGTCCAGCAAATACTACAGCGAATTAAAGGTAAGTAATGTGAAGCATAATATACTTTTAATATATTCATGTAATTGTTTTGTTTTCTATACGTATAACAAAAAAAAAACTATTTTTCTTTTTTTTATGCAGATTTATTTACTTGAGTATGCACTTCAGAATATACTCAACATCTATTATATTTGCATATTTAAAAGTCCGCCATGTACGTTAGAAAATTGCGCCATGTATGTTTGAAAAGCCCGCGTATTTTGCAAGCGTTCAACATGTTTAGTACGGTTAATAGAATTCGTTCGCCCAGGTTGGTGTACGTCATACGAAGTCAAAAGGTCTTTTACAATGTTCTTGTAGTCTTCGGATTTGTGATTGCCTAAAAAGTTCTTATAAATATTCTTAAATGACAGCCAGGCGGATTTTCCATTTTTGTTCAGCTCTATATCCAACTTTTTGTTTCGAAACAAGTCCCTGATCTGGGATCCTACAAATATACTCTCCTTTACTTTAACATCACTGATTCTGGAGAACTTATTCTTCAAATACGCGAATCCGCGACCGTTTTTGTCCATTGCTTTGGCGAAATTTTTCATCAGTACTAGTTTTATGTGTAAAGGGGGCAGATAAATTTTCTGAGGATCGACAAGAGGGGGATTGATGACATTCTTAACTCCTGGAATCAATGATGTTCGTGTCGGCCACACTTTCTTTACATAATGGTTTTTCTTGTCTCGACTGCTCCACTCACACAGGAAACAACAGTACTTCGTGTAGCCAAGTTGCAATCCGAATAATAGCGCCACAACCCTTCGATCGCCGTAGATATTCCACTTAAATTCATCGTATTTGATTTTTTCTAAAAGAATCTTCATGTTGTCATACTTTTCCTTCATGTTGCCTGAGTGGGCCAGAGAAATTGAGGGCAATTTATTTCCATTGTGAAGTAAAACGGCTTTTAAGCTAGCTTTGGATGAATCAATGAACAAACGTCATTCATCAGTGTGATATTCATGGCCAAGTGCACTCATAACCGAGACAATATCATTGCAGAACACCAGGTCATCTTCAAGGGAAAAGTAATCATTGAATTTGTGTCACTCTGGTTTAAACAGGGACAGGTTTAAATTGTAAACGAGGTCACTAAGGTCTCCTTGAGTTAGCAAATGTGGTTTATTTGAAGAACGTCCTGATTCAAATGTGGGATCCAAATTCAAATTTTCTTCTGCTGCTTGATGTGCTTTCTCATCACTAGACTCATCATCACTCAAAGTCTTGTTTTTTGCAGGTGCTAGTACAGGTAACTCCTCGTTATGAAGTACTGGTTTCGGTACAGATGGTAGATTAGGATATACAACAGTGTGTTTAGATTTTGATGTAATACCAGGTATATTTGTCAGGCAGAAGTAGCGGTCCGAAACGTGGTCTTTACGTTCTCTCCATACCATAGGAACTGCAAAAGGCATATGAGGTGAACCTTTTGCCCATGCTGTGAGAAGCCGAACACATGTGACACAGCAAATATGAGAGGCCCAACTTTTATCCTGGTCGTCTAGTTTACAACCAAAATAAAGTTCATAACATTTTCTAACTAACGGTGTAAACGAACGTTTCTGGGTTTTAAAAGTCAGCTCGCCGCAGAACGAATTTGGATTATTTTTACAATTTCTCGGCATTTTAGTGGCACTTGGAGTATCAACACAACACTTTAAACACAAGAGCACACTTTCTCAAGGGTTAGAACAAAGCAAATGTGGAGCTGCAATGTTCTCTAGCCGGTCAATTTATTTATAGTAGTGTTAATTTTCCACTAAGCATTACACTAAAATAGTGTTCAATGTTACAGTATTGTGGTATGTACATTATTACTTCTGGTATGTGCATTGCTCTAAACAAATCGTAGTGTTTGCAATTTTCTTGGAATTTCCGACGTAATTAAATACCCGAAAAAACTTTGTCCCGGTAAGGAATTGAACCTAATATCTCTCGTTTCCCAGACGGGCGTGCTAACCACTGCACCATGGGAACCTTATGCCAGCAACGTTCACTCTTTAATACCTAGTTGTTGTTCTATCTGCAAAAATATCATAATATTTCCACAGACTATTTTAATTAATAATTAATTAATATATTTGGCTTCCGTTAGTAAATTAAACGGGAGATGCCAGGCTCGATTCCTTACCGTAACGAGATTTTTTCGAGTATTTAATTATTATGTCGGAAAATCCAATGAAATTACAGAATTTCATAATCCACCGACGGAAGCCAAAATATATTAAATCGTGGTGTTATTTTAGTATGGGACAGTGTTTTTGACTGAGTAAGTTCTAGTAAATATACTAGTGCTAAACTCTCTGAAAATTTCTAGCCTTATTTCATTAGATTTTAGTCGTAGATTCTCTTTTGTTAAGCGAACAATTTTGGTATCTGTTTTAATAGCGGTTTTGCTTTTCTTAATTTTCCGTGGTATTACTTATAGTTTTCCAACACTTTAAATACTCTTTATCTTCTTATATGCCCAATTTCTCTCGTATAAGTTGACAATTCATTTTCTCATTACAGATTCACAGTTTTCATTTTCGCCACATTTATGTGCTAATCATAAATATCGCAATTACAAGAATAAAAAATACACGATATATAAGTTAAAACCAAATAAAAGCTTCGTTATTTTGCAAACCATTCTTAGTTACATGACCACCATTGTTTAGTATATTTGATTTATTGGTCCTTTGTCCGCAGTATTCGTAACTACGTAACATTTTATGGCTGAAATTTAAAGTAATTGCATTTAGTTGTATTTTGAACAATTCACGATCAACCATATAAACGTATGGAACTTCCTAAAGGTTTCTATCAGTTTTCATAAGGATTTTTCCATTTCCTTTTTCAAATTGACACTTAGTCCATCTACCATTGTCGGTATCTCTATTTCAATGTTCAAAAACATCCTTATCGTAAGCGTAATTCAGAAAATCGATCGGGAAACACCTCGTATAAGAAATTGTTCGCTTGTCCGCAAAGGGATACGATAATATACGGTGTCGCATCTCATAAATTCTCTCCCATAAAATGTAAATGGAGTGGCGAACCTGTCAGAAGCATTTGTGGTTTAATCTAGGGGTAATCGTTAGAGGCATATAATATATGGGAAGAAGGTTTTAGTACTTTCCGGACCCCGAACGTCGTTCCCGCGGTTACCGAGAGAGCAGCGTTAGATGCTTAATCAGGGTCATATATACTTTGTGTCTTGGCCGAGATAGGACACAAAAGCGTTTCGGCTTTAATGGCTCTTTGTGCGTTAGCCCTATACGAACGTATGTTTTATTGTCGTAGGAAGGCTATAAAACGCGATCACGCGGTAGATTTTAGGCCTAAAGTCGTAAAGCTTTGTATTCGTACATGGGGTTTCCTAATTTCGGCTATGGAAATTAGAGAAAGAAAAACTTAGGATTTATTCTTGTAGTAATAATAGCAATAATCTCTTTAAAGATAAATAGTAATAACCACATAGAGACGCCAACATCAAAGAAAAAATATAGGGTTTGTTAGGAAACGTCGAACTTTTTCCCAAGACCAAACGCCCCCTGATAATGCAGTACACTAAATTATCGGAAATACGAGGTGTTGCAATTAAATAACCGGACTGGTGCTACTATTAGCAAACAGCCAGCACGGCACGACAGGTTTGAACATGTCTGTGCTTGTAGATGCTTCCCCCACCCTGAACTCGATGGGCACGGTTGTACATCGCTCAGTCTCGCTGTAGCAATCGTCCGTTCAAGTCCTAACGCTAGCGCAGATCAAGCAACGGGTTAACCTCAAGTTTCTTGAGAAACTAGGAAAAACTGCTTCCCTTCGCGAACGAGTGAGAAGACGAAGACCCGATTTGTGGAAGAGCAAATCCTGGATGCTCTATCAAAACAATCCGCCAGCCCATTCCGCCTTGTCTGTGAAGGCATTCTTTGCGCAATCACCGTGTTGGACCATCCACCATACTCGCCCGACCTGGCCCCCTGTGACTTTTTTTATTTCCTAAGGTAAAATCGGAGCTTAAGGGGACAAGATTTGACAGTGTGGAAGCGGTGAAAGCGAAAGCGACGGAGGTTCTCAACAAGCTGACAGAAACGGACTTCCAGCACTGCTGTCGACAGTGGAAAATTCGTATGGAGCGTTGTAGGGATCGACAAAGAAAGTACATTGAAGGGGATAAACTTTGTAATGTAATTGGTGATCAATAAAATGTTTTGTAGCACCAGTCCAGTTATTTAATTGCCACACCTCGTATATAACTAAATATTACTATTAATCTAGTGCAGGAAATATCATCAAACACAAGAGACTATCCATACCACATTAGAGGACGACGTCAGGATGCAGTTGCTACTGGTAACGCATAACACCACAGTCCAAATGCAACCAGGAATAAACTATATTATTATTATCAGAAAGTAATAATAAGAAAGAGCTGTGATTTAGCACCAACTCGTCCTAATAAATTTAGTGTAAGAACAGTGGTAACTTTTTTAGGGGCTCCAAAAATTCTAGACATATCAGTCCTTTTTGCCAAAAATTCAAGTCCAAATCAGAAACTGTTTCTTCTAAGGATATCCCGAAGGGAAAAGAATCGCAACAAAAACGTCAGACCGTTCCAAATTCCACAGCTGATCAAAATAGCTTTAACATCATCTTGAATTCGGATTTGGATGTTACGGGTTTCAAAAGAAAAAAATTGAGGTCACCTCACGGTGGACAACCTCGTAAAAATGTCATATTTTGCCTCCGTATGTCATAATTTCGAAAATAATTCCTTAACCAACACACTAAAGCCATTTAATATCTCTCCTTAGGTTTGTAAATTCTTCGCGAACAGAACAAATAAGCCCATAAATTTATTTACGGTCGTTAAAAACGATGTCCAAAAATTTTTTCTGACTCGTATTTTTATTTCGAATGCATCTTTATTTTAGGCGACCAATGTGCAGGTTGCACGGAGATAAACTAGATGAGTTAAACTGTTATTCGCGAGAATATTCAGCGCGGATAATGCTGAGTGCCAAGGCATTTGTTTTGATTGTCCATTAACTGATCGTATGAAAATAACGCTATTAATTATGCACGATTATGTTTATACACTTTAGGTGCGGTTCTAGATTATTCAAAAATGGATAAAATTCGCTGCTCGAAACTATTTTTGCAAAAAGAGTTTAGAACTTTCTTAAATGCGAGCTTCAGCGTGAGAATTGTTCATTTCATAATCGATGTTCTTGACAATTACAAAGTTGATTTTCAGTAGTTCCACCAATATGGTAACGCCTTTTTATCGCAGACACTAAATAAATTTGACCCGGAGATTGCATTGGAAACTAAACTTTGAGGACAATAAGAGGGCAAATATAAGATGAATTCCATCATTACATACGTCATCGCTAATCCGTAAATTTTTTCTCGAGATTCCAAGCCAGCAAGAATACAAGCCAATCTCAATAACACGAAGAGAAAAAAAGAAGAAACTAGTTTTCGAACAACCTAATTCACGTTTTGGTTTCCTTTTTTGGCAATGAATAGATACAACCTTTATATGTATCTGTTGCACGTCAAACGAGCAAAAAAGACAGAGAACATAATTATTTACACCTAATAGATTGGCAATCAACGATTCACATCATCGTGAGTTTTGTTATTTAGTTACGCTAGCGTTAGCTTGCTAATATGCGAACCTACATATGGACGTGTACAGGTAGAGTGTCAAAAACCTATCCTATGTATATTAGAATCGTTTGGCCCGCGGCCATACACCTGGTAAATTCTACTAGTAGGCTATCTTAGATTAAGAAGAAATATAATTGTAGGCACAGGATGATGCTCTAATAACAATTTGCTGTTTTCTTTTTCAAAATCGTTTAAGGTTTACAAGTTACAATTATCGAAGAGATTAGAATCGAAGTACGAGTAATATTGTGTTTCTTATATACAGGCTGTTCAACATTTACTACTATTGCTAACTTTGTTATTATTGTGGCTACGATAATGGATAAATCATTGAAGATGTAGTGATTTTTCCGCTGATTACAATGGTGATGAGAAAAAAAGCAATTGCACATCGCATTTCAGCGCTAACCTGAATTGTTTGAATTTTTTAAATTGAACATCCTGTATATTTTGCAATTATTCGATAGAAAATGAAATTCTGCGTAAAATACCCCTATAATGAAAAACAAAAGAGATACGATGAAATTCATATTGGGCAGTTGTTATTATTGTTACAACTACAAAACACATAAAAAACACAAAAGTAAAAAAAAAAGCCGGAGGTAAAAAGCAATTATTCTCACTAATAAAGTCTTTAATTGGTCGCAGTGCCGAACAAGATTTGCAAAGAGTCAAGAAAAGCAACGCTTGCTTGCTTTAATTTATAATTTAAATCTTTCATCTTAAAATCCATCAAATCTCTTTTGTCTCTCATTTTGAGACCTTCGCTTTTAAGTAAAGTTTGTTAAAAAGGTGGTACCGGATGGCAGTAGCGTAGCGGTAGCGGCGTGGGTAGGAGTAATTTTCAACTCGTAGTCGATCTCGACAGTACTGCGAGAGAGTTCAAAGCGACAGTACGTTGCACGCTGCACGCCAAATAAGTACGCGGAGATGGGACGCCCAAAGGGTGTAACGGTCACTTCGAATGTGAGTAAATATCTCTGGCATTTTCCTGGATTAGAATATAGAAGTCCGCCTATTTATTGCACAATATGCAATAGCGCGATAGGTTTGAATGTAGAAAACATTGTAAAAGTAAACGTCATGTATTGAATTTAAGAAACAGTATTCCATACTGGCAATTTTTATATGATTTTATTTTTATATTAAGTGGGTGTAACATCCCACAACATTTAGTATCTAATGAACACTTTCGTCTTTTTTGGGCTAAGTACGTTCCCTCATGGAAGCTGCCAACATCTATGCAATTACGATACAATTTGGCACGTGTGCAAGGTACGGTAAAGGAATGTATAAAGACGAGTTGAGAAATAAGAAAATCTACCTCTGTGTGGATGAAACAACTGATGCTCAGAAACACAGCGTCATTCATGTTGTAGCGCGTCCTTTAAAACGTGATGGTCCACCAGCTTCATTGTTGTTATCCAATAAAAGGAAAAACTAATGCAGAAACCGTTGTCAAGATAATAAAAGATTCATTGAGAGAATTTTGTATCACAGGAACCCAAGCCACATTGTTCGTTACTGACGGAGCAACAATGCTGAGAGTTGCTAGGATGTTGAAAATATGCTTTCCGACTCTTCTTCACATAACATGCCTCATACACGCATGTCACCTCGTAGCAGAAACCATTCGAAAGAAGTATCCGATGGTGGATAAGTTAATAGCATCTACCAAAAAAGTGTTCATCAAATCTCCCAAACACATCCATGTATTCAAACAATTGTGTCCGAAATTAACACCACCACCTCAGCCTGTAATAACGCGATGGGGAACATGGCTCCAGGTAGTATCTTACTATCAGAAATATTTTTCACAAGTGAAAAATGTCATTTTGAAATATGATTCAAATGATTCTGCAGCAGTTTGAGATAGTCAGCAACTTTTTTCCAATTCGGACGTTCAACAACAAATAGATGAAATTTCCGTGAACTATTCTGATGTTGCACAAGCTATTGAGCAATTAGAAAACTTATCTGCACGAGACGCATTAAATTGCATAAACAATTTATAAGCCGCTCTAGAAAACTTGACGAACACTATAGGAGTCGATATTGCTCAAAAATTTTGTGCAATTTTAAGGAAAAATCCCAATTTACAAAAGGTTCGGTCTATAACTGAAAATCAAGAGTCTCCAGATGAGGAAAAGGAATATCTGATATTTGTAAATCTTACTTCACCGGATGTCGAACGATCATTTTCGAAGTATACGACAACGTATTCACAACACCGTCGACGGCTAAATGAATCGACAATGGAAGCGTTGCTGATGTTGCAACTCTACGCAGCTTACCAGGGCGGTTGCCAATTGCCACAGTGGATATCAAGACGACAGGAAAAGGTAACAATATTATTTTTCACTAATATTGTATATTACGTACCTACTTTTATGCGGTGCGCCACTGCTGGTACCACCTATTTTAAGAAATTCAAGTTATAAGGGTAATTTATTTGAAATGTCATTCTTGATCGATCTGTGAAAAGATATACAGGGTGTATAATAAAAATGTAACCAAACACTGAAATACGATGCGTAATTTTTGTTTAATTACATCATTTTATTGGGAGGAATAAATTACATATTTTTCGTATTTCGGCTATCTCAATAGCTGCTCTAATAATGAGGTTATTACAGTTTCAATTGTCCAATATAAATTTGATCGTATCTCTTTTGTTTTTCACTTTAAGTCGTTAATACTGTAAAGATATTTTACGCAGAATTTCATTTCCTATCGAATAATTGCAAAATATACATGGTCTTCAATTTAGGATATATAAACAATTCAAGTTAGCGCTGAAATGCGATGTGCAATTATTTTCTTTCTCAACACTATTGCGATCAACGGAAAAATCATTACATCTTTGCTAATATAATAATAATAATATGACCCCGGATGGGGTACCCACACCTGTAAATTTTCTTATTTTTTGTTTTTTGAATAAAAGTAATTCTTGATCAATTGTTTTGCTTATTTTGGAATGTTGAAGTAGTCAAACTTGTGTGAGAAAACATACACACAGGGTGCTATAAAAATTAAAAAGTGTGAAGTCAACTCTTATCAAAGTATCATTATTAACTTTATCTTTTATCACAAATGTCACTTAAAAATGCGAATTAACAGGATTTTTATTTCAAAATTAAAAAGAATAGTTACTATACAAGATTTGGTTAAAAAAAGTATTCGACTAACAAAACTATTCAATTTGACAGCTTCCAACTTGTCATACTTTTCCAATCTTTTTCTGAATTCTTTATGAACAGAATCTTTCCATTTATTCAACAGCTTCAATAGTTTTCCCTTTCAACAAATGAAGATCATCGTTTAACTCGTTTGAATAGCTTTTGTTTTAGATAAGCCCGGAAGAAGAAATCTCATAGGGTTAGATCGGGTGATCACCTAAGTCAAGCCATTGGTGCATAGCGGCTAATCCACTTATCTTTAAGGTTAATATCTAACCAATTTCTGACTCAAATTGTCGAATGCCCCGCGCATTCATCGTTTTGAAAAATGATTTGATTTCTAAAATATACTTTTTCGTTTTCAGATTCATCCCATAGGAAATTGTTTAAAATTCCCAGATAAACATTTTGATTAAGGTTTTTTACGAAAAAATAAAGGCCAATTGTTCGACTATACAACATTTTCACGGTTCATTACAATTCGAAAATTTGGGTTTTCTTGAGCATAGTAGTTACAATTTTGTTCGTCTGTGAATACAACATTTCGATAAAAAAATCTATTTCTTAAAATTCCTTCTCCCATGATTAAACTGAATTCCTAACGACAAGCATCATCCACCATATTGAAGTTTATGTTTAAATCTTGGTTATAGACGTGTAATTTGTTAATGGTCGAAACCCTATGAATATCAATTTTGCTAACATCCATTTATAATGATTTTTTCGACAATTTTGGATTTTCAATTACTGAATTAGTGGTCACAAGAGTTGCAGGATCCTCTTCATAGTGTACTTTTTAAATTTTTTTAATACTTTTTAGGTCTGCAGTAGTATCAAATATTCGAATCAAAAGATCGCCAACGTCAGTATATTTTGCTTGCTATTGCCATGGCAACCTTCCAATATTAACACCAGAAACCATTCGGATGTAATTTCCAAATGTAACACACGTCCTCAACTGAAAATAGTTACTTGGGTTCAAAGTTTGGATTCAATGGTTTAAAAACGTCAACGTTAATATTTCTGGTTTACTATTGTTGTTGTTGGTAACCAAATAATACTAACACCAGAAATAATTTGGATACAATATTCAAATACAGGACTCGCTGTTTAGCTCTGAATATCCCTTTTACTTTGAATACTGGACATATGCATCATTATAAAAAAACGTTAGAGGTATGTCCTCTATAATGAATACAGAAAAAATGCATGGTAGTATTTAAAAGAATGAAATTTCTAGCGTCTGAACTAGGAAAAGTTTGAAGTTTAATATTAAACACCCTGTAAATTTCAAAGACGTTCTAATACTATGTCCGAATTGACCCGAGTATGCACCTTAATCTTTGAAGAAAATAAATATCTTCAAACTTAAACAATTGAGGACAAAATTATAAATATCTCGAAATCTCATGGAAAGAGACATAAAACTCGTATTAAGTGGGTTTATTTTTGATGGAGAAATCAAAAACGTAATAGTATGCAGGGCGTTGCATTTAAAATAAAGGAGCTACTTACTGATGTGTATACAGAAATATTTTTAAAAGATACTCTATTACGTATATTATCTTAACAGAAATTATATAATACCATTTACAGAATAGGCACAATTTTACGATTCCAGAAGGTTAGGAGATCTTGCATTTAGTTCGAAAGTTAAATAATTATTAAACATTCGAAAAATTCAGCAGTTGAAATCTTTCTGTTGACAATGGTGAAAGTTGAGCTTTTTCACAGTAAAATTAATGCTAAATAATGAATAAATCAGATTAAGTAAGGATGGTAAAGGGACCTTTGTCTATAATTTTCCTTGGAATTTCCGACGTAATTAATTACTGAAAAATGTTCCATTGGGAAATTGAACCTCACATTTTCTGTTTGCCGGGTAGGCGCGTTAACCACTACACCGCGAGGACTATGCAAGGATCATTCACTCTTTAATACCTAGTTGTTATTGCGATATATTCGCAGATAAAAATAATGACTAGGTATTAAAGAGTGAATGATCCTTGCATAATCCTCGTGGTGTAGTGGTTAACAAGCCTACCCGGCAAGCAGGAGATGTAAGGTTCGGTTCCTCACCGCGATATTTTTTAGTAATTACTTACGTCGGAAATTCCAAAGAAAATTAAAGATTTTTCATAATTCACCGACGGAAGCCAATAAATACGTAGTAGGCGCCATAAATTCTAGGCCTGATGTAGAAAAAATAAACTGGGTAAAATATAGCAATTTTTATTTTTCAATATAATCTCCCCTAACTTCAATACATTTATTACAACGATCAATTAATAATTCTATACCTTTGTAAAAATAATTTAAAGTTTTTCCTCAAAATTACAGTCCTCTGGGACGGAGTTCATCGGGTCGCCGCCATTCCATCGATTCGTTTTTGGATAGAGAATCATAATACAGAACAATTGCTTGATCTCAAAAAATAGACATATTGTCTATCAAAAACTAACATACTTAAATAAACTTACCATAATTAATTAATTGTAATAAAGTTCGATAAAGCAAATAAATAACAACAATTAACAGAACAAGGTAAAATGAGAGAAAATAATAACGAAGACCAAGAAGGAACAAGAATAATTTACGCTTTTGCAATTGAGATTTGACAGTTTGGCAATTGTTATGATTACTTTGCTTAGCAACGAGCTCTTTAGATCAGTTTGGTGTCATAGGAAACAATTTGGCGCTCTTTTCCAGTCAACTTTGCATAATAACGAAACAGATTACCAAAACCTTTATTGCTGCATATCATAATATTTTTGAAGTTAAGGTATAATATGTGTGGTATCGTTGGATTCGCCTTTCGACTACCTTTCCAAAAACGTAAAAATATACAGGATATTCTGTTTAAAAAAAGAAAGTTGACGTCACTTCCGCTAAAACCGGAAATACAATTGAAATGCTGATAACGGCAAAAGTTAGTTTACGAAAAATAGAAATCGACCTATTTTTTCTAAAAGCGTTAGGGCCTCACTGTATATAGTGTAGGCCTCGCACATGTGCAACTATGACCCAACGGAACACGCCCAAACTTGTACAAGTCTGTCAGGCCGAGAATTTATGGCGCTTACCTCGTATTAAGGGATCTTCGTGTTTAGAGAAACCAGAAGTAATTAGCGAAAGCATGTCGAACTCCGGATCCTTCTCGTTGCGAGAGTTTTTAGACGCGGACTCAGTTACGTTAGATGTTCTGGTTTTAGATCCTTAATTTGTTTCTATTCCCTTCTTCTTGTTGGTGTGCTGTTAATAAAAATTATATTATCTGAGTGATATATATTTCATTAATGACTGCGATTTCTTGAATGTTTCTGTTGACAGGGTATTCATTCAACGTATAGATTCATCAAGGCTAATTCAAATTCAAAAAAACAGTTCTAATTAATAAGTGTAAGAATTCTTGAAATATTTCAAGTGAGATCTTCATCTTTTTTTGGATTGCCTATTATTGCATTCAGATTCAATTAGTCTTGTGCAGTGCTAGTGTGAATCCCCTAGAAATTCCATATTTAACTTAAGTTAAATTTACAACAAATTTGATCGGATTACTATGTAGTGATACAAACATCAGAGAAGTTTTCCAACTAAAATAGCTTTTAGAGAATATTTATAACAGAATTCACAGATAATAGCAAAAATAATGTTGTAATATCCACATATTTCGCAAAAACGTTACATTCACAATTTGACTTTTGACACTGTTTATTCCAAACAAACCGCCGTAATTAGGCTTTGAATGTTATTAATTTTATCATTTTACAGCGCTTATCTACAACAATGACGTAAATGCAACCAACATATCAAGGAGGAAAACATAATTTGATGCAGTTATCTCTACATCTGGACAAAATTTTATGAATTCTGTAATTAAAGCTTGAGTAAGATTTGTGTTCTTTAATATGGTCAGCGATCAAATGAGGTAGACCCACGTAAGCGAGTAAAGTATAAATAAAGACAATTATTTTCGGGATTATGCAATTTATGAGGAAATCGCGTCAGATATTGCATTATCCGGTTGTGACGTGTTACAAAAATAAATTGAGCCAAGCGATTTTAAACGTTTTAAGTTATGTGACCAAAAATTTTTTGTGGAATATCTGGTAACATCGTGATGCCAATGGCGCGAAATTTAAACTGTTCATAAAGCGAAAGGGCCACTTTATCAGCGTAACAAATGATGAACTAATTAATAGGCAAATACGCGGGCCGAATATTGATATTACTGATAAAAAACGTTTTCTTTTTTCATTAAACAATCTAGATTTAGGTCGAATGGCAACTTAAGTCTTCGTTTCTGCTGGTGACCTATTAGAATTTTTATTTATTTTGCATACATCGGAAGTATCTTTGGCAGGGTGATATTATTGATCGACAAAGTAGACAGTCAAAAATTTAAAAACTGTTCCTATCAAAGATGGTATACCAGTCAAAAGAATCCGGAAATGTCAGCCTTCAGTTGGTCAGGACTGTTTCAATATTGTAATATACAAGGAATGTACATGCAAGAATTTAAACAAATTAATTCAGAGAGTTTTCAAAAAAAATATCCTGATACTACTTTCTTTTTTTTTCGACAGAAGCAGTCAACGACTTACGGATTAATTAAAAATCTTAGGACAGATTATGCAACGTTATGAAGTTAGAAGCATTAAGGAAAGGAATTGTGACTATAGAATTCCTTAAATAACTACGATATTTCATCATACTTAGTAATTTCAACACTACACAAAAAGTTATAGAAAGAGATAAAAATAAATAAAATTAATTTATTTATGCTCTAATATCGTAGGAATTTTAAATTGATTGCCAAAAATTCCGCATTTACTTCCTATATTCTTGTTACATATACATACATATCCTGTCTTTTTTCTTCTATTCCAAATTAATTTCTTTAAAATTTAATTAATACCTTTTATGTCTCATTTAAGCGTCAAAAACCCTGTATATACGTTATATATGCTTTATTCTATATGCACTGCTTGTTCGTCCATTGAAAATTTTCCATTCAATTTTAATCAATGGAGAGGTAAGCAAAGCAACTCTCCAATACCGTACTGCGTTCTTTTTTTAGTGTACGTTAGAACCAGTGGAACGAGTTCGGCTCTTCGTGCACGATCAAGCTAGGCCTTTTATGGAAGACCAGCTACACTTGATTATTTCCTCTTATATTGGAGGAAGAATAAGAAATCTGTACATGTGATAGATTGTAAAAGAACCATCGAAATATTGAAAATACTTTTATCATAAATGTATTTTGGTTTCCATCTGTGAATTATGAGAGGAATTTCCGATGTAACTAATACTTGAAAAATCTCGTCCCGGTAAGGAATCGAACCTGATGCCTCCCACTTGCTGGACGGGCGTGCTAATCACTACACTATAAAGACCTTATGTTAGGAATTTTCACTCTTTAATACCTAGTTATTTTATCTGCAAATATATCATAATATTTTGACATGCCAAGTACTTGGCATGTAAGAATTATGGTTTCTCCTTTTTTCTAGATAGTTTACATTAACTTTGTTTTATCTCACTGCCTTGTACCTTTGTGTAGTTCTTTGGTTTTTGAATACTCCTAGTTCATTTCTGAGAATCGCATTTTTGCTAGTCCAGTGCACGTGCATTCCAGTATCTTCTTTTGCTATATTGCACAATCTACATGTTATTTCCTCTGTCTGGCCCGAGTTGCCCATATGCTTTTAAAGCAGATAGTGTCTTGCTTTGCCGAATTTCTTATGTCTTCCTACTAAGTTGACTGTAAATTTAGACCTGGCCAATATCAAGTAATATAAGGAACTGAAAAATAGAAAAAAGTACAGATAAACTACTACTGACTACTAACACAATCCGTCGAGATACTCGTTGTGTAACGAAAACGCGTTAGAAATTAGATGGTCTTCGTCTACTTAAACGACGCCAGAGTTGGGATAAATTGCCTGACTACGAAACTTTGACATCGCGTGTTTATCCGGAAGTAAATCTTCGCTTTTATACTTGGTGTTATAATCATGATGTTGAAAATAGTTTTAGTACTACAAGCAGCGGCGGCTGGTGCACTGTGGCTACGGAGCTGCATTACAACACTTCCATTCCCTCGTGTATTTCCGTTGCATATCACGTACATTGTACTATGCAACGGAAATCGAAACGTTGTAATTGACTGCTCATTCACGTCACCACTGACTATAAGCATACCACAGCAAATCGTAAACATACAACGCGGGAACCATCATAATCCCCAAGTCCTTAGAGGCTTCCCGACAGAAATTCGTGGGTGTCATACCCAAAGCAGCCCTGATGGTGCCCTTTTAAAGAACAAAACCTTCTGCGGCTTACTACGTAGACTCCAATGTGCTATCCCGTATTCCAAGTGTAATTTCAATAGTTCCATAGTTGAGCTTCTGGTTTCTAAGGTGTACATTGTCTTACCGACTATAGTCCACAGATAGTCCATGTGTGGGGCTCATGTAAAGTATTTATCGAATGTTAATCCCCACATCCTGACGGAGACCTAGACCATTCGTACATTTGAGAACTAAACAATACGAAAATAATTTTGGCTTCATTTATACTTAATTTGTTAGCCACAATCCAATTACGGATTTTGATAAAAACAGTAGCTGCGGTCCTCAGCACAGCGACAGGTTGACCGTCAACTATTAAGATATTGGTATCGTCGACATAATTGACTAGCACCAAGTTCTCGCTCTCCAATCAAATAATGCACAAGATCATTAATATATAACGTTGGACCGAAAATAGATCCTTGCGGGACGCCCGTATCCACACCTACGTGATCGGAAAGCATCCTATTAACTTCGACGAACTGCACCCTATCTCTAAGAACAGATCCAAACCAACCCTACGAAATGTCTCTAACCTCCTACAATGCAGCTTGTTCAAAAGAATATCATGCTCACAATCAAACGCTTTCAAGAAGTTAATGAATACACGCAACGGAATGAATCTCTTATCGAAGGCGCTTATTATCGCGTTGACGAAGACATCCAAAACAGTGCTTTTATAGAATTCGTGCTGAAATTAAAAATGTACAGAACGTTATAGGTATCTCTCAAAAAAGAACAACAAACGATCATTGATAATAGTCTCAACAATTTTGAAAAAATCCAACAATAACCTAATTGG
This sequence comes from Dynastes maya, assembly GCA_029619315.2. Classification (NCBI taxonomy): domain Eukaryota; kingdom Metazoa; phylum Arthropoda; class Insecta; order Coleoptera; family Scarabaeidae; genus Dynastes; species Dynastes maya. Next base: position 658,396 of record JAROYE020000037.1, read on the forward strand.
TAATTGTTAAAAGATTCTTCGTTATCACGCTTCTAAATATGCACAATTTTTGCAAGTTTGAGTGAATTTGCAAAGATGCCGGGGGAAAAGGATAAATGAGTTATGTGGTTTATTGGTTTAGAAATATAGCAACACGATAAAAGATCTAATATTATGGAACAATATTTTTGGAATTGGTCACTAATATAACAGCTTTGTTACAACTTGAGACTATTTTTACAAATTACCATATAATTCTAAATTATAATTTGTTTAAGTCTAACAATTTCTTATATACTTTTACTATTCCATTTACAAACAATGTAATACAGCTATATGATATCCTTCTAGCTTAACCTGAGGATGGGCTTTGACCCGAAACCGGTCGTTATTTAGTTATATTAAAAAAGAATTTTGGGAGTAAAAGGACCTTTTTATCAACCCTTCTTCGTAATATGTAATGTTATCATAGTCGCAGGAACACGGGTTTTTTTAGTTTCATTATATATGTTTCTGTTTCGCCCTAAGTTGTAATGTTCAGATAAAAAGAATTTGAGATATTTAAATGATGTGGTAAATAATTTGAATGTTGTTTTTACATCACTGATCAGAATTGTTTGCCCTGTCTCTGACCTAAGATGTTTTTCCACCAGTCTTGATTCAGCAGTTGACGTGTCTACTAGGGCTAGCTCATCTGCTTTGACGTTCCTTCGACGACCCTCATGTCTTGGTGCCCACATCAGGGTTACCTGCGCATGATTACCCAATCTATTCACATCGCCGACGTAGTCCTTTATCAGTTTCGACATTGCTTGTGTCAAACTGAGTGCTCTAGTAATGATAGCAAGGGTTGTGGCGTAGTATGGCAAACAAAATATTTACGGCGCACTCCGCACCACACAAATTATTAATTAACTCGGGAAGGCCTTTTCGAAGACACATGGGTCAACATCATCAGCCACGTACCGATTGAACCAATCGGTACGTGGCTGATGATGGGGGGTGTCGTGAATATTTTGTTTGTCAGTGCTCTAGTACTGCTTGACTATCCGAATAATAACTCAATCTTTCTTAAGAGTAGGAACAACTTGATCACGTAAAAGGCCTAGATATCTTTATTATTTGTCTCTGTTGATACTTTGAATTACATTAACCCTTTCAGTCACAAATATAGAAGTGTATTTAAAAAATTTTTTTGCCTTGATAATGTAATATATACATTTTTTAAAGAATTTTGCAAGTAGTAAAAACTTTTGAATTTTGCAGAATACGGCCTGTGCTTCACCAATGACATTGTGACTTTAAACCAAAATATTAAAATACAAATAACGTTCTATAATTTGACACTTTTTTTTATTTCTTGTGAAAATTTACAAAACAATTTCTGTTTTTGAAAATGTATAAATGTACTTTACATTTAGAACACAATGGCGAACATTTATTTTTACAGTCTTCCATTTTGCACTTGGAAGCATTTTTTTTGTCATCGAATTCTGGCCAGTGACCTACTCCATCACAACGTTTTTCAGTAAGAGGTCTACATTCTGTCTTGTGTTGCTTTGTAGGTGGTGTTTCTCGGTCTTCAGTTCTAGGTCTACCTCTTTTTGCGGATGATGAAAACAGTGATTCTGCAACACTCATTCTAAAACCAAATAAATCTAGCCTTTTCGTTTTTGGTACACTCAGTTCCTCAGTCCGTTGAACATATTCCAACTAGGAATTTACCAATGCCAAATCTGTGCCGTGGGCGAGCATTCTGACCGTCCACTTTTTGCTTCGGTGGTATGAACGATAAAGGCTTAGGAGAAAATCTACTTTATCTACACCTCCCATATTCTGATTGTACAAAACAGTTGCTTCTGGACGTGGTACTTGTATGTAATCTTTTTGATGTTTGTCCCAGCGCCTACAGTTGTTTATATTTCCAGTTCCGACAAAATTTGACGCTACTAAAACTGGCTTGTCATCAAACCACTTGGTGATTACAATTCCATCTTCTCTTCTCTTTTCATATCTTTATCGCTTTTGAGTGGAGGATTTCCGAATCTATTCAGCCTAATTGTACCAACAGCCATTATACCTTTAGTATTCAAGTATTGAAATAAATTGTATGTACTAAAATAATTATCGAAATATAAGGCATAACATCCTTTTTGGTTTTTTGCTTTTTCAATTCTTTCAGCTAGTTGCTGCTCCACTTCCAAATTGTTTATAAATTTCGTTTATTTCGGTACTCGCGCCCTGATATACAAGAAAATCATATACAATTCCTGATTTTCCCGCAAGTACGAAAATTTTGATTCCCCACTTCTTGGGTTTATTTTTTATATATTGTTTGATATTGATGTGACCTTTGAAAGGGACTATTTGCTCATCAACGCAAAGATCTTTTTCGAGAGGTAGCTCACGGCAACGTTTGAGGATAGAATTATATAAATCACAAACCTTCCATATTCAGCCGTTGTTATTGTTTTTTCGGCTAGTAATATCAACCAAATGAAGCGCATTCCTTAGTTTAGAATATCGATTAAAGGTCATATTTTCATTTATTATTCGTATACCCAGCGTAGCATTCCAATATAACCTGTTACGTGGAAACGTCAAATTTCCCGTTATGATGTTGATGCTAAATAATTTTTTTATTTCTTCAATGGTTGCAGGTGAAAATCGTGCAATATTTTGTTGGATAGCATATAAATTAGTCATTTCCACCAGCTGATGAAAAATACTATCTGGAACGTATTTTTAAAAAAAATTGATTGGTTTTGTCAAATCTGAAATTTCTTCTGTTTTGGGTGTAATCCACTTCACAGGTCTTGTTTGATAAAGCACATTTTTATTCCAGACAATATATTTTTGTTCTGTGAGACTGTGTTCTTTATAGAACATTCTCACTTCTTCATGGGTAGAAGTTGTGGCATTGTTGTTCTCGCTGAGTTCTGCTACTTGCTCAGTGTCTTCTTCCAAGACTTCTTCATCATTTTCCACATAATTTTCAGAAATAATGTCGTCAGCCTCGTCCCATCCGTCATCTTCATCACAGGATAAATTCCCAATAACGAAATCATCATCTCTCATAAAACGTTCCAGAAGTTCTTCTTCTGTTAACTCTTTCGACATGACTGAAAATTATGACAAATAACATAAGAATACATAAGAAAATAATAACCTTTAATAAGTAGAATTTTACTGTAATTATCACGGTTAGTTATAATTTTATAGTAAGAGATTAAGTTTCAACTACCTTTGATAATATGTAAAAGGTTTTTACAACACTATTTGACTATTTAAAAATATATTTTCCCTCTTCTTGCATTACCAGTCACAACAGTATGCGAACATGGTAAAGAAAACAAATTTCTGTAATTATTTTGAGGATCTGCTGATAGGTGGCGCTGTTGCTAGAGGCTTTCAAATGAATGTCTCTCAGGAGGGACATGGTGAAGAAACGAATATAGTGTACAATTTGAACCATTAGGGGTATAGAAAATCAGTGTCCCTCATGAGGGACAACATGACTGAATGGGTTAATACGGTTCCTGAAAATACCAGTCCAAACGTTTAATTACTGTGGGTGTATTGTATACGCCTCTTGCTGGTTTCTAACACTCCCTGTCAAATCATACTTTTTCAAGGATTTATCTATAACTTGATGTAAATTTTTAAATAAATTGCACACTTCTCTACTTTGGAGTTTTAACACGATCACCAAAACCGATTATTAAATTACTTGGATAAAGAAAGTACTTCTGTTTGAAGATGCACTTAGAATAGACACCTTACTGATTAAAAATCTCTCGAAATAACCGAAATAACTTTTGGACAATGTTTTAGACAGTATGAACTAGATAATTTTAAGCTGTTTAATACTACAAAGCATAAAACTTATAGATAGGAAGATGTTTCATACATTTTACGATACAAACATAGGTATATCTGAATTAATGAATCTAGTTCCACATTTCCTGTTTGTCGTATTTCTCTATCGTGTCCATAAGATTTAAGACCGACCTGAAATGCTACATCCAAAATATCACTTCTAAACGATTGCCAAATTATTTCGACCATTGTAGACCTCGGGACCCGGTAAGTAAGTGCAAGATTCAGAGTTTGCAGCGGAGCACTACACGGCAGGATTACGTAAGGAAGAGCATGAACTATGTATGTATGTATGTACTATGTAGGCATTGTTTGATCGCGTCGTCTGGACAGGGACTTTGAACTGGCGAAGTTTTAAAATGTAGATACACATGGCCTAGTTTAAGTATAGTATAATAGAAAATACCTACATACGTATGATGCTTTGATATTCTGTGGATGATGTATTTTTTGGAAAGGATGAGGTATTTTTTGTTGTAATTTGTATTAAGTGAAGAAACTGAAGAAATGTTCGTATAATAAATCACTAATTTTTATCACTTTCCGTGTCTTATATCTCTTTGAAAAATAAATTTATGATACAGGTATGAATTCATTTTTTAATATATTGGTTTTATAAGATCTCCGCATGATTTCTTTTAACGTATGCGATTTCTGCAACTTTGTCATGCACACAGAAAGAGATTACTCAAACAAAATATGAATTATGTAGGTATTATTATTTTGTTTAGATTTTTTATATATGCTGAGATGTTTAAAAATTGTAATGAAAGTAGAAATTTAAATAAATTACATATCCGTTTTATTTTCAAAATTTTTTACGATAAATTTAAATGAAATTACTTATAATCCCCCGTGTGTGTAAAATATATGTGTGGTATAGTCCCTCCTTGAATACTTTTATCTTGAATTTTGTGTTTCATAACTCAATAGTTTAAATTTGTGTTTATGTTAATTTTAGGATAATTTTCTTCGAAGCGTTGTTTGACTGTCAAATACTTTCCTTTGTTTGTTTATTTGTGCTTATCCACAGGGATACAAATCCAATAATAATTTGATTCCAATATTAACGTTATATTTAATGTTTCTATGTGTTTTGGCAAACAAATTGTTATTACAACGTAAATCCTTGAAAATAATTGCTTATTTTATATATGATCTGTTCTGATTATCAGCCTTTATTCATAGTAGAAAAGAAAGGTTTTCAACACTTTATATAGACAATTGCACCCCAATACAAAATCCCATGTCGAAAACGATAGGTAATGCTTTGGAATGTAAATATGATGTTATATCTAGTATTTTTCATTCAAAAATTAAACAGTTAACTAACTATGACGACAGACATTTGGACTGATACCATGCAAACAAGGAGCTTCCTCGGTATCAGTTTACATTTCTGTGAAGGTATAGAAATCCAGTCTATAACATTAGGTGTATTTGAATTAAACGAGAGACACACAACTGAATATTTAGCACAGAATATAAGAAGCGTCTGCCCAGAATGGCACATTATTAAAGCTGGCCACGAGCGGTACCGCGCAGTAGCGTAGAGTCGACCAGGCCTCGCGTTCCACTAGAGTTATTCTGCTAATAGAGATGTTTGCTACCGCAAATAATTTCGCTCATCTTTTAAATAAAAATTAAATAACACGTGCTCAAACACTTACCATTTTAAGAGTCCTCCGTGAAATCACAAAGTGAATAATGTCTGTTAAATATCTGCAACATTAGATATGTTTCAACGGTTGTTTCGGCAAAACTAGTACGGCATGAGGAAAAAATGCGTTTGTATGCAGAGAACGAACGTTCTACATCTAGTGACGTAATGTTTGCGTAAGTAAAATAATCATTCAAATAACTTAACGATTCTGTTGACGCACCTTCACAAATGTGTCTTAATGTGCCAAAATCAGAATTTTTCTCAAAAACACTTTCAAATTTTTCTAGAACAGAAACATTTTTTGCGTCTTCAATCGCGCATAGCTGTGCGTGAACATGTTGCACTATTTGTAGAGATTCTTCTAACGGCACCGCAGGATTTTGTAATTTTTCTATTGCATCTGCTAGCCCGAAGTAATTGTCGTGAATGATTTTTAAATCCATTTTAACCACCTGACTATCTTGAAATTTCGACTGTTTTTTCTGGATAGCGGCAGCTTCCTTTGTATCGAATTGTAAAACCACGTTCTTAATATTGTCAAAATATTTATGATAATAAAACGCGGCCTGCAGCCATGTTCCACAACGAGTTAGAATAGGTTCTGGTGGCTCTGGTATACGGGGGCACAGTCTGTGAAATTCGCGAATAATTGAGAGCATGAATTTTACACGTAATGTAAAACGGCCTACAGAAAGCATGTTTGCAGCACCATCACTCACTAACATCAAGAGTTGGTTTGTTGAAAGTTCAAACTTGTCCAATGTATTTAACACTAACTTTGAAATTACTTCGGCAGTACACAGTTGTATTCGTTTGGAGACTAATAGAATTGAAGGTGCCGATTGATGAGGTTCCAATTTGCGTGCCTTTACATTAAGAACAGAATGTTTCTTCCGATCTGTTGTTTCGTCGACACATAACCACAATTTTTGATCTTTCAACTCCGATTTTATTTTTTGTTCAATATGTTCGCGCGCAGATGGCACAATTCTTCGTAACGATGTTCGACTTGGTAATTTGCACTCCGAATAGTTATTCCAAAAGCAGATAAATGGTTCCTTGTCTAGTAAATTAAACGGTATATTACATGCGATAAACGTAACGCATAAATTAAATATAAATTTTTCATTGTCTCGTGCGCAATTTCTTTTTGAGACATGCTTTTCACTATTTACGTGTCGTAGACAATGTTGTCTGGACCAACACATTAACGGGATTTTACAGATTACACATTTAATTTTAGCACCTTTATATATTAAGTCTGGAATTTCTGCAATAAATTTTCGAAGTTTGTCCGACCGCGGTCGTTTTGCTGACGAAATCATAATTTTTCTAGGACAGATAAACAATTGCGCAAATGACCGGCAGCGAAAATGTACGTACTGCTCCGCAGACGAAGTAATACTACCGTTCCTCTCGGTCCGAACTGATTCTACGCCGATGCGCGGTACCGCTCGTGGCCAGCGTTACACATTATACATGAAAATGTTGCAGCAGTTGTTAGCGATAGAGCTGCTAATATTGCTAAAGCGATTGAGATAGTTTTTGGTAAAAAACGTCACATACATTTGCTCGTCAGTTGAATTTAATTGTTCAAAAATCAATAAAGTCTGTTGGACCACTGTGCAATATTATTATCAAAATGAAGGAAATAATAACATGGTTCAAACATAGTGTTGTGGCTAGTAATTATCTGAGAAAAGCCCAGCGAGATGAAGGTTTAGTAGAAGAAACTAATAGTGTCCACTCGTTGGAATTCAATTTATGAAATGATTGAGGGGTTTTTAGAATTGCGTGACTATGTAAATGCAATTATTAACAGACATATCACAGCCCCACCAATGATATCTGCAAGAGAAGTTCAAGAAGTATATGAAGTGAAAAATCTCCTCCAGTCACCAGAGACAGCAACAAAGGATATTTCAAGAGATAAATATACTACATCCAGTATTATTATACCAATGGTTTATAATTTTCAAGAAACTGTTGAAGCAGTGGTTGTAAATACAAGCGATGAAAGATTGAAAATTGGTACTTCTCTAAAGGAATCTTTACTGAGGGAATTGATCCAACGGCTAGGTGCTGTTGAACAAGTTCATTTGATAGCGATAGCGAACTTGTTAGATCCATGATTTAAGGAAATGTATTTTAGAAATTCATTAAATTGCGCAAAAGCTGTATAATTAATAACTGATATTGAGCAGAGATCAAAGTACACCTACCTGGCGTCATCAGCATGGTTTCGAGCGCTATTTTCCGCTGCTTACATTGCGTTCACCTCTAATGCAGATGCCCATATATCGAGCAGCTCATGAACTGCTTAACGCAAGGTGGCGCTGCGCCTAAGAGCTACGGAATCTACACACGTAAGTGATTTTTCAGGCTTACCATGATGTATAAAAATACACCTGAAAAAAGTACCTAGTAACAATAACCAAAAATTAATGCTTGTTTTTGCCGGGAGTGATTCCACCAATACCATGAGCTATATTAGCATTCATTTTTTGTTATTGTTACTAGGTATTCTTTTCATGTGTACTTTTAATACATCATGGTAAGCCTGAGGAATCACTTACGTGTGTAGATTTCGTAGCACTTAACCGCAACGCCACCTTGCGTTAAGCAGCCCATGAGCTGCTCGAGTGTTCGCTACTTTCTAGGCGGCACGATTGTATCTCTTGGCACCAGGTGGCACGAAGAAATATTTCAGTGCTGTTTTTGGAAATTAGTGGAATAAACTGAGAGATGGACGCAATGTGAGTAGCGGAGAATAGCGCTCGAAATCATGCTGATGATGACAAGTAGGCAAGAATATATCCGTGTACTAGTGATGTTTTCTCTACTCACATTCTTTTGCCGGGAGTGATTCCACCAATACCGTGAGCTATATTAGCATTAATTTTTGGTAAATTTAACATTAACGTTAACATTTTTAATATACTTCTACTTTTATGAAATTTTTTCTTTTCGTGATTTTAAAATTTCAACAAAGTACAATTATTTTAAACTTTTACTATGATGGTTTTATATGTTATTCCTTAACTATACAATTTTTTATTCTTCCTAATGTGGTTGACGGTAGTTATTATTATTGTAACTTTTTAGGGTATTCATTTAGTCTGTGGGCAAGTCACCAATGGCTAGTAGAGAAGAGCTTGTTGCGAAACTGACCAACTTTTTAAGTTATCTGTATATCTAAGAAGTCCTGCTGTGGCGCTTAAGGAAAATTCATTTAATTGGACGGAGAGAAACTCCACACTGGTCTGAGGATCTGAGATTTGTTCAATTGATGAAGAATATAGCCCATCATGAAGGCATAAATTGCAGCCCATATGAGGCCATATTTGGGGTTCCAGCAAAAGTCGGTCTTAAACATCATCACTTTCTACAGATGTCATCAGAAACCTGGAATCTGGAGAAGATCTGGAAACCTTAATCGACTCTTCTTCAAGTGCTTTAGTACGAGATGAGAATGGACAAACAGAGAATGGTGGCGAAGAAGATGGGGAAGTAATAAAGGCAAACAGGGGACTGAGATAGTGCTGTAGAAGAGATTTCGGGGAAAAATATGATTTCAGACAAAATCAACATTATTAAAAAGAAGAGGGAAAATGCCATAAGTGCCAGGCAAAAAAGATGAGGTTAATGTCTGAGTCGAAGTTTCCAAGAGGCAAGATTGGAGATACTGTAAAAATACGGGTTCGACAGGGTAGAAGTGACTCCAGGAACATTCTTGGTGTCATTCTGCAGATGGATGCTGATGGCAAGATGTATGAGATTGGCACTAAGGAAGGACGATTGGCTCAAAAGTATTCTAGAAACCAGTTTGCCATTTGTAAGGAGAATTTCATTTCACAAGAGGAAGTTCCAGATGTAATTGTGACTCTTTGTGAGTGTGCCAGGAAATCTTCAATCACAGGTGGTCAAGGTTTCAAGAGATGTAACTGTAAATGAAAATGACTTTCAGGAAAATGTAGCTGCAAGAAGCATGGGTTACTTTGTAATTCGAAATGCCATGACAGTTTGCCATGTTCTAACAAGTAGAAGATTGTTTGTTTACAAATGGTAAGAATAAAACATTTTTTCATTGAATAAAACATTGCCTTTTTATTTCACAAGCACTGATTGAAATTCCGTACTTCCTAAATATTGTAATTTATCACTTCAGCCAAGAGGGTTTGGGTTGTATGTAAAATAACTGGTTAAAATAATAAATTGCATACATATTATTACATTAACCACCTTTATTGGTTATTATGTATAAAACCCGGTTATTATGCATACTAACACATTTATCAAAATAACGGTAACATATATTACATGTAGAAATTACATTGTAGTTGGAAAAAGTAGGCCCAATATGCATTTGTCCATTTAAAACAATTTATATTTGCTACAAAAAACTTAAATTAACGGCTTCAATTAAGAAACATAATAAAATTCATAAATAACTAGTACTTAAGTAGTAAAATAATATCTTATTTATTTGATATTATTATCTTGATTTAAGCTAACATACTAAATTCCAGAGAATATTTTTTCGACGTAAAATAACATATTCAAGAAGTTATATTTTCTTGAATACAGATATCTTTATGTGTATGCTATAAAAGAAATTTAATATTTTATGTGAATTTCCACGGTCAAGTTACAAAACTATTCACAAAATATTAGTATTATTATCCTTATATTTTTAACACACAGAGCGAAGACTTTCCATCCCTCTTCAACATAAATCCTAACTCAAAAGGATAGGAAACGGGCACGTTTTACGATTGCTTCGGGTTTTCAGTAGGAAAAAGCTAAAAAATTCGCAACAATATCAACCTTCAAACATATTTCTTTCTTTTTATTTCCCATCATTCCGCTTTTTTTCATAGCTTTCTAGATTTTCCATACTATTTATTCCCTTTTCAACACCGCCTAATATCGACAAGTAAGCGAAGCGGCGCACACAAACGTAATAAAATTAGCCCGGGGATTTATAAGCGATAAACTTTTCGTGTGGGGGATTTTTAGTGCTGCCATCTCGCGAGCACATATGTGCCTTCGTTTTGACGCTTTTGAAATGCCTTGGTGTTTTGCTCCCTCGCCGTGTACTTTTTTGAACTGTTATTATTTCTGGCGTTTGTAATCTTTCTGTTTCTGGTGGGGTATCTGAACTCCGCATTGCTGCGATCGAAGACAGTTATGGCTCTTTGTTCTGATTCCTTTTCCTTTTCAACGTGACTTTCCGCTTTACCCCTCACCGACGGACAGCAAGAGGTAGGGGAAGGGTTGTTTATTGATGTAATTTATTGCTTGCATTATATTTATACGGTCGGTGATAAAATTCAAAATAAAATATGGCGATTTGCAGAAGAAATGAAGGAATGTACACATGGATGGTACACGAAGAAAAAGAAATTGTTATTTCCATGAAATATCAATCAAGTAGGCGACTTGATTCTAGTAGGTAAAAAATGTGATTCAAATGTCTATATACAGTGTGATCAAAAACAACTGATTGTGCTGGTACACCTGAAAAATTGGCATTAAAGTTGACAAAGATCACAGCCATTTTGATTTTTTTAGTGGCTTACTTATGTAGGGAAATTATTTCAGTTCTTTAATTTATTGCATATATTCATTGAAATACGAGGGATGATCGTAAAATAAGGTTCCCATATTTTTTAAAAATAGATAGCATTCTTTATTTCCTTAACATTATACATCGTTTTAAAGGTAAAAACTTAAGCTATTTTTCGATATAATCGCCATTTCTATCCAAGCATTTTTGCAGACGGTGCTCCAACTTCTGTATCCCCATGTCGTAAAATTCTGCCGCCAGTCCTTTCAAGAATCGAATAACCTCTTCTTTGACTTCATCGTCGGTCCCGAAGCGTACGCCACCCAAGTCTTCCTTTAATTTTGGAAACAAGTGGTAATCGCTTGGAGCTAGGAGGGGTGGAGCATGACAGCCTAGCCAAATTTTCTCAGCAGTTCTTTTTCAACGATTTCCTCTGAAACTGATGGTCTTCCGCTCCGCTCTTCATCGTGAATTTCCGTCCGACCTCCAGTGAATTCCCTACACCATTTGCGGACGTGTTGAACAGCTATACACTTTTCTCCATAAACTTCGGTTAATTGACGATAAATGTCTATAGGTGAAACCCCTTTCGCGTTTAAAAAACGTATCACAGCGAGAATTTCGCACCTGGCGGTAGCGGCGATCGGGAGTTCCATCTCGGACGGCTGCTTAGCCAACAATGAGCGAGACGGGAATGGTACGTATATAGAGTGAGAGAGCTGATGCACACGCCAATGTTGTCAGATTTCGCCTAACACGTCTTATTGCTGCTGTAGGGCGTTGGGAACCTTATTTTACGATCATCCCTCGTATATGTACTAAAAGCACTACTGACTGTATTTTAGAAGAGGAATGAAACAAAAATTTTAAAATTTTATTGCAGTAAGAAAGTAGTTTAGAATAACACAGCAAAAATCTGAATAAATAAAATACATTCTGTGTACACAGAACAAAAAGGTACGTAAATACAATAAAAAGGTACGTTAATGTAACAACTTTTTTATCAATTATCATTTTAATAAATGTTTGTTTATTATATCGATGAACACATACTTTCGTATTTACACTATATACAATAGACGGATTTATTGATATAAAGAATATATTATTAATGTCTAATGAAGAACCCGTAAAGTTTATTGGGCTTCTCATAAAGTAAGTTAATAAACGGGTATTTATTCCATTCATAAACAGATTTCAATTTGATAAACGTAGTTCATTGCAGAAATAAATTTGTTTGTTAATATAATACTTTTTTTATTGCTTTAACAAAACGAAGTCAACGAACACGATTTGTTGAAATAATTTTTTCCGTGTAACAATTACGTACGAATGGTGTCCGTTATTATCTAAGCACATCCAAACTCTTCGTTTCAAATATTCAAACACATTATATTGCGTTGCGGTGTTTATATTTACTATTTCATTTTAAATCACTGCTTGTAATTCTTCAATATTATGGAGTCTATTACAAAATATGTGATTTTTCAGTGATCCAAATAAATAAAAATCTAACGAAGTGGGATCGAGTATGATGTACTTATTTCCACACAAATGGATATTGGGTAGGATAGCCAACTTATAAGTCGGTGTCATTGGCAAAATAAACAGAAAACTGGACGTTACAATTAATTACGTAGTGACATTTTTAAAACAATATTAATTAATTAAAAACATTTTAATCATCGAGTAGCGTTGTTTTGAGAGCTGTTGAAGGTGAGCAAGTTTATGTATTTGTGGAATCATGCTAAAAGAACAATACCGGTCAGTAATTCGATTTCTTTTTTTGGATGGGAGAACGTGTGCGGAAATCAAAGAAAAGTTGGATGCAGTTTATAAGAACAATACACCGATGGCTACCATTAGAAACGAGTTTAATGAATTTATGTATAGCCGAACATCCGTCTTTGACGAGTAGATGTCAGGTCGTCCCAATGACATGACTACGATATGATCAATAAAGTTCATGATATCGTAGACTGTCGGGAGAAGATTAGAGAGAGTGCTTATATGGTAAATATCTCAACTGAACGTGTGCGAAACAAACTTCATGAAAAATTGTGTATGAGAAAGCTATCGGCCTAATGGGTGCCGCGTCTGCTGACAAAAACGGAATCGCTCCAATAAACATCAAAAGTAAATCCAACTTAAATTAGGTTTGAGGTGATACGCCATTTTTCTCATTTTTGCGCTGTACACTATTTATATGTCTTTTACAGTCGCCTTTGTTCCAGCACATTAAAGGTATTTTGCAAATTCCACATCATACTTTAGTTCCATTATAGTTAAAATCTGGAAATTCACTGATAAGTAATAATAATGACTAACACTGCGAAGGGTTGATGAGAAACTGTTGCAATAAATCAAGAATTTCATTCGCTGAGGTAGTCCGCGTCGATTCATCTGCATATGCGGTTGTCGCGTCGTGGGCGCGACAACCTCACTTCTAACCTGGCGCGAAGCTCTCTGTGCCCCGCCTACTGATAAATATAAACAGTTCTACGATGCTGTTTCCTAGCGCTATCATTGTTCACATTTGAACTAGAATGTCCTGAATGGTGCTGTGGTGAAAATTTTATAAGTGAACTGCAAATTTTGATTATTGTTTTTTTACTATTCTTAAATACTGCGTTATGGAGGGAATCAGACCTACAGATAAGTATACTACAAAAAATTTTTGGGGAATTTCACGCTAAAAATAGGAGATAAATTTACTACCTCTTATTTTTGGTGTAAATTTGCACAAATGCAAAATTTTAAAGTGAAATGTAAAAATTACCACATATCAATTTGAAATTATCTACCACTTCTAGAATTTTCACTTTATATTTAAAATTCCATTTTATTAAGTAATTTTCTCTGTGGTTTTTACACTTGCGGATTTCAGCAGCGAACTAACATTTAATATTACACTGTAAGTTATTTTTTCCTGTAAATTTTGCACTATAAGGTAATCCTTCCCAGGATTTATAACCTTTAAGGGATTTTTTAGGATAATTTTAACGGGAACTTATACCTTGGCCGTTTTGGGATCTTCTGAGTACTGATATCTGTTAACACGGTAAACTAAAGATGTAATTGTGTTAATGCATATTCATACACAATATATCGCAGGTGGTTCAATTTTCATATTCCAGGGAGACCGAACACGAAGATTTTGGTTACAATTGGCCAATCACAAGTATAACTCTACTGATTTTTCGATTTTTTGAAATATTTTAGAGATTAGCTCCAACAATTTTCCTAAGCGTTGGTATGTTTTCTGCATTTTGCAAGGACTACGACTTGTGGTCTGTACATTTCAGTCACTTCTATCAAATAAAGAAAATACTATTGACCACTTTAATGCTTTTCTTTAACGGATTAATTTCATTTATGAATTAGGTAAAGACAAAACGATAGAATATAACTAACTATATTATTATGCGTCCCACTATATTATTATTGTTTAAGCTATCAAATCAAAAGATTTTTAATTATATACATTATGTCTTTTTAAAATGTAAGACTTAAAAAATATTATATTTCGATAAATGTTTTGAGAACCAAATTAAGCATTGCTGAAAAACAAAATCCACAGCGAAGTTGAGGGCATCTTCAATTTAAGTACATACCTTCCGCTCCTTACGAATTAATTATTTTCTTGTTCATTCCGTTAGATTTGTATAATGCAAAAGTTTAAATAGCTCCTACTCTTCAATTGACTTACATTTTTTTATGAAGAACTTTAAGAAGAAAGAAACGATTTCGGTATTCCCAGTAGTAAATAAAATACAATTTAAAACTAAATATTCCTGTAAAAAGACATTGTTATTGATTTGTGATTCTCATTTTCCAATTTAATTTAAAAGAATAACGGTGTTTAGAAAATGTTAAATGGATACTAATTGAAATGTTATTTTGCTTACTTTCATTCTTTACAAACATATGAAGCACCTAAAATGGATATTAGAAGAAAAGCTCTAATGCACAACAGAAAGGATTTAAGGTAAGGTTAATTGTCACTTGCCTACATTTACTAAGAACACAATAAACTTACCTTCCAACACGTTCAAACACCTTTACCACTATTAAATTAACTAGCAAGAGAGAAATGCAGTAATACATGCTGTGT
The DNA here is from genome assembly GCA_029619315.2 of Dynastes maya. Taxonomy (NCBI): domain Eukaryota; kingdom Metazoa; phylum Arthropoda; class Insecta; order Coleoptera; family Scarabaeidae; genus Dynastes; species Dynastes maya. The sequence continues at coordinate 673,600 of JAROYE020000037.1, forward strand.
TGTAGTAGGAAGGCGGAGACGTGTAACGGTCATCTTCTGGAATTTAGTCTTTTTTATATAATATTTGTATACAGATTCGGCAAAATTTTCGCGCGACTCGTGCCCATGCCAGAAAGAGATAGTTGCATACAACATAATATGATCATTTGTATGGTTAGCGTTCCACTATTCCACAACCTTGCGTCTGTCTTTGATTTATGATTAATGCTATTGACATTTTATATAAAAACTTTCGTCTCGTGAAATTTATTTCTTTTTCAACACAAAGCGCGATTGAATGCATCATCCCTTCGTTAACAATTCTACGCAACAGCTGAGCCTTTTTATGAATAATGAATATGAGGAATTCTAATATTTCGTACGTGGAAAAAATTAGAGAAGTGAAGAAATCTCCAAGAATTAGTAATTAAAACCATTCAAATGTAAAATAAACCAAAAAATCGTGGATTTTTATTTTGATAAAGGAAAATTTGTATTAAGGACTGTTTTTTTACAAAATTTTTAGGTTAAAACTTTGTTTACCTCAAATTTCAGGTAGTATTCAACCATTTTTGTGTTGTAATGTCGTCGTGAAACGGAATTATTTTATAATCCATTTAATTGAGAATTCTTGGTCTAGCAACGTGTTTGAATGATTTAAATGGCATTACTTCAATTCTTCAATTTGTCTCTTTCCACATCCACATTCCCTGACATTTGGAAAATTGCTAGAGTAACTCCTGTTTATAAGAAAGGTGATCGCCATTCTATTGAAAATTACAGGCCTATAGCCATAATAAACAATCTAGCAAAAATTTTTGAATCATGTCTATATAAATCTATTTATTCTCAGATTAAATCATTAATTTCCATTGACCAACACGGCTTTATGGCCAAGCGCTCCACTGTCTCAAATTTAGCAGTTTTAACACAATATTTATCTTACAATCTTGATAATAACAAACAAGTCGATGTTATTTATACTGATATGTCTAAAACTTTTGACCGTATCGACCACTCTTTGCTTTTTGGCAAACTTGATGCTATTGGCTTCTCTGCATCCCTAACTTCTCTTTTCAAGTCTTATCTTGCTAATAGGAAAGACTATGTAGCTTATAAAGGTCATGTATCACAATATTTTATTCCATCATCAGGCGTACCACAAGGAACAAATTTAGGCCCTCTCTTATTTCTATTATTTATTAATGATTTACCTCTCCAACTCGATCTACCTACATTATTATTTGCAGATGATCTAAAACTCTATACATCAGTTGACAGTATTGATGACTGCATATCCCTCCAAAATCAAGTTGACAATTTTCTAACTTGGTGCGCCGACAATAAATTGAGCGTAAATGTTTCCAACTGCAGAGTTGTAACTTTCTCTCGTAAAACTACTACTCTAGTCTATGATTATTGTATTGATAGCTTTGTTCTGAAACGCACGCATTTAATAAAAGATTTAGGCGTTACCATCAATTCCAAACTCACTTTTAGTGACCACATCAACACCATTACTAACTCTGCTTTACGGATGTTGGGTTTTATCATAAGGACCACTCGCAAATTTTCTTCCGTTGATTCCATCTTATCTCTAGATTCTTCTTTTGTACGTTCCAAATTGGAATATGCGTCGTTGATTTGGTCTTCCATATATAAATATCAAATAAATCTATTAGAACAAGTTCAGGGACGTTTTTTAAAGTACATGTTCTTCAAAGAACATGCACACTATCCGGAGCAGGGCTTCAGTCACAGGTTACTGCTAAATCTATATAATATCGATTCTTTGGAGCTTCGTCGTAATTACGCAGATTTTAAATTTTTATACAATTTGCTAAATAACGGTCTTGACTCACCTAAGCTCTTGGAAAATATTAATTTTTTTCCTCGTCCAGCGTCCAGATCATTCAATGTGTTTTACTGCATCAGACCTAACACAAACGTCATGATCAAATCACCAATTTACAGGGTTTGCACTAACTTTAATTCGTTGTCGGATGTCTCCACTAATATCAATTTCTCCCATATAACATCACTTCTAAGAAAATGTACACTTTTCATTACATTTAAGTAATACTGTTATAGATAATACTATGCTTTTAGTTTTAATCTATAGTAGAGTTAAAGTATACTTCCATACATATGTTGTAATATACTTGTCCTATAATTGGATTTTATTTGTTGGGCAATATACTATTATTATTATTACTACTACAGTAGAACCTCGATTATCCGGGCCTTAGGGGGAAGATCGGTACGGATAACTGAAAAACACGGATAATAGAAACCTGTTTTAGTTTAATAAGGAAGGCTTGGTAGTAAACAAAAACGTTAGTCAAACGATAGTTTTCGATAAATGTACTTACGTATTTAATGTATGTAGGCACTACATAACCAAAATTAATGCTAATATAGCTCATGGTATTGGTGGAATCATTCCCGGCAAAAATAATGTAGGAGAGAAAATACCATTAACACACGGACATGTTTCTGCCTCTCCGCCGTCATCAGCGTGGTTCTGAGCACAATTTTTTGCTAGGCGTTTTTTCCACGTGTACTTTTAGGTACTACATATTTAACAATACATATATATGTATGTAATACAAATAAATAAGAATTTTGATGTGCATTTGAAAAATAATAACTCTGGTTTGTTTCTTCGAACTGATTTTTCTTAATAATTTCTTTCATTCTTCTGAGGTGTAAAATATTACTCATTTCCAGATATTGATCTGTAACCAATTTACAACACATTCAAAATTCAAGGATTAACACGAAACAAATATGTACACATGGTTACCTTTTTTGTTTTGATCTGTAAAATAATCCAGCAAAACATTTGCACATTGTAGAGTTTAGTTATGGGATGCTTTTGTTTCTTTGTCTTCTTCTTCCTCGCCCTCATTTTGATCTTGGTCATTTCCTAAGACAACATCATTGTTTTCGCCATCTAGCATCTCATCCTCTGTTAACAACGTATCTTTTTTCTTCACTGTCTACCTGTAACCACTCCTCAATTTCTTCGTTATTAGCGTCTCATCGACTTTTCTGACAACTGTGGCTATATCTTTTAGTAAATCCTCTTCCTCATCGTTTTCAAAATTTATATTATCATCGGTTTCTAGGGTTATTATTTTAAAAAATGCTCTTTTTAATATTCTCTTCTGTCACCCCATTCCTAGCCGCTTTCATACAAAAAATGGCATCCTTGATCGAGAAATTTTTCCAAAAGGTCTCTATATCGGTGCTTCTTCCAATAATTACATCATGAAATTTCATCAATACAGTCTCCTCATTTCTTCTATTACTGCTTGATTCGTGGGCAATAGATGTTACGTTAGGAGGCAAAAAGGCAACAAATAGGTTGTCACCTTGATTTAAGTATTTTTGCACTGGGGTGTGAAGGAGCAATATCAATTCAAATCAGAGCCCTTTCGCGTAGTTTACGTTTTGACAAAAAATACCTTATTTCTGGAATACATTTTTTGAAAAACCATTCCTTAAAAATTTTGCAATCAATCCAGTTAGATCTTTACTGCAACAGTAGATTGGAACTATTTTAAGATCATTTGATGCCTTTGGATACTTTGATTTGCCAATGACAGCTAATCTTAGTTTATGAGTGCCCGACGCATTTGCACAACATAATACGATTAAACGATCTTCTTTCATTTTATATCCTGCAGCACTTTTTTTCATTTTCACAGAGTTTTTTCAGGATGGCTTTCCATGTGAATTTGAAGCTCTCGAATGTCTTGTATTTTTCTGAATCTGTGTAGCCAATAACTTGAGGCATTAAATGATTCGTGGATCTTCAATTTTTCATGAAATATTTTCGCTGGCGCAGTACACATTGATCCAGAAATAGGAATTCCCTCTGATCTTTTTTGTAAAAGCCATTTTATCATTGCGTCATCAAGGACCTGAAACTTTGATCTTTTTGTTGGTTTTCTCTTCGAAGATCCATGAAAACTGTCTGATTTGATGATAAATTAATTCACTTTAGTCTATTTTTAATGATGACGATATTGCACCATTTTTATGCTTTTTTATTAGTCCAATTTTATCTGCAATGAGAAGAACGTTTCTTTTTCGTTTTATGGGCGCCATTCCTGTCAAGTACGTATAGTTTATTTCAAATTATAAGAATATAACTGTAGACTTACAAGGCCTTTAATACTTTTATTGCACCTTCTGTGACGATAATAACCTGGCAATGCATATTGAATCTAGGGGCCGTATTGACTATAAATTACGGCCCTATAAGATAATTATATGTTTATGTATATATATTTTACAAACAGTATAAATTTACATAGTAAGCAATTCGGTGTTACAAGTAATTAAAGAATTTACATATTAAATGAGATTTAAATGTACAAACAGGTAGTTACGCATATCGCAAATTATAATTCCATTTCTATTCAATTCAGTTAAATTTTGTTATTACGGTCCTCAGCAGTTTGTTTGCGTATCCAGGTAGTTATTACCGCAGGTGGTGCAATAACAGCATTTAAGCCGTTCAAAGTTATATTCTTATAATTTGAAATAAACTATACATACATTGTTGACAGACCAAACGTGATTAACAATAGGAAGTATTGTGTTCATGTGTAAATAACAACAAGACTTATTTCCCTTGTTTTCGGGCGGTACGAATAACTGAAGCACGGAAAACTGAAACACAACGGCTACACGGATAATCCGCCGTACGGATAATCGAGGTTCTTCTGTATTTTTAATTTGAGATAAATTTCGGGATTCACGAAGTTTCACTGTGAGTTTTACTCTATTCGAGTACGCATACAGTTCTCTTTAATGGGCGCTAATTCTTTTTTCTTCGTGTGAATACATTCGTGCATAATTTTCTAGTTAAATTTCTTATGGATTCACAACAACGTTAATAAAAAAATAATTTAAGAGTCATCAATACAACTGATTAATGAGTAATAGCGATTTCAAATTGTAACTTTCTCATATGAATAATCTTATACATCATATAAATTCACATATCTGCTCCTAAATTTGCTGTTCCTCTACGTTTATTGGTCGATCGGGAGCTGGCTTTGACGATACGGTAGCGCTTCCAGGTGAATGATGAAACGTTCACATAGGAGAGAGAGAGAGATGGCGTTTAGGTTTGAGAGAAGGGGATATATGTAGTTCTTTTCGTAAGCTGTACGCTTAGACGATACGATGTACTTACTGTTGCCAAGCGCGAAATTGCAGGTCCATTTCACTGAGATGCGTTTTGTTTGCTATTGATGTACAGCGGTAGGCAATAGTATCTTCTCAGTTGTATCTCATTGATTTTTTTTTCGTTTGATGTTAAAATTGACTAACATATCTAAATTGAGCACCACTTGCTTCGTGACACTAGCTTAGCTGATAGCACAATCCTTCTCATTGAATCCTACTGTCCCATCCCCTACCAAGCCAGTTCAAACGTTAACTTTTGGTGGCTACTGGATAGTGATCGCTGGAAAATAATGTCGATTTAGTATTTACCAGTGCCCACAATTATGCCATATATACATTTGCGAACAGCTCAGTATACACAGTCGAATTAAAATCACTATTGGTCCTGTTACACAGGGGAGACGAAAATATTTTTTGCATCCATCGCTTCAAGAAATTTTGTAAATCAAAAGCAGGAAAGGGCTGGATTCGGCGCGGTATGTAGTTCCACGATAAGTGCGCTGAGATGTGGAAGATTATTTTATTTGAGTGTTTCATTACTGCTATACAAAAAGTTTGTATTGGAATTTCATTTAATAAAAGACTAGTTTTTTTCTTAAATTTTAAACTAAAAACCTATATGAAAAGTAGTGTGGATCTGTGTAGCCTAAGCTATGAGGCATTTTGAACAATTACTCTAAATCCAACAATAAATTTTTTATGAGAATATATCTAATTATAGCACACATACCAGGCAAAATGTTTGCGAAAAGGTTTCTTCACCTCTCTGTCACACAAAATGAATATAACACATATTTTTTATGTATTTTAACCTATTTTGGAAGCTAAATTAGTTTCTTTGTTACAGGAAATAATGTCATAGAGTAGAAGGTGCAAATATGGAATACCATTTTGTTTATGAGTATATCTTCGTTGTAAATTGAGTTATTTAAAGTTCAATTTCATTAGAATATACTCAAAATAGTTACGGACCAAGATCTTCACTTAGATTTCTTGTGGTCCTACACATTCTCGAAAAAAAAATTCTTGGAAAAAATGCCAAAATTATTACTTGAGGAATTGGGGTGCAAATATGGAAATTTGCCACATAACATTTACTTATTGATAAAACCTACAGATATCATGATTGCAATAATAGTTACATCCTTTTTTGTCTGACTATTATAATTGCCAAACTCATTTCTTCTTCACTGTATTGCTTTCCTTTTTTTAAAGTACGACGTTGACTTCTTCCTGGCATTCTAAGACAAAAAGAAAAGCTTTCATAGAAAACATATGTGAACAATAGTGGTATTCCATATACCCAACAACCCACATTATAAGCATTTTAAATTAAATTTCATTACGTATTAAAAAATAATAAATGGCAGTAGTATTTTTGTAAAACCCATTTCACGTACTAGTCAATAGTAGCAGACACTTACATAGTATCAAACTACGAAAACAACTCATACGTAATTTCCTGTTAAAGCTTTGAAAGGACCCAATTTAAAATATTGCTTCTGTTAAACGATGGAAGTGCTAAACTTGTTCATGGGTCACTTAACAACATTAATAGTAGGTCTAGGTTAAAAGTTCACAACTGGTTTGATAGATGTAACGATATGTATTATTGAGAAACGTTGGTATTCCATATTACTAACATATTCCATATTTGTATCCTTTACTCTACTACCTCATCCTACTTTAATTATAAAAAAAACTAAGTAATAATGTTTATTATAAGAGTAAATAAATCTTATTCTGAAAAAGTGTTACACAATATTGCCTTCCTCAACATTTTCGGAACCACAATATAGTTGTTCTTCGCACTCATTATCTCCATTATTTTCATCCACATTTTGTTGTTGAATCATCGATGACTGTAAGTCCAGTTCTTCATTTCTTTCCACCCATCCTTCCTCATAGTGCATCAAAAGATTATCAATGTGTTTTTAATTCTTTTGGATTGATTTTTAAACGAGGGTCCTCGCCTAGATCTTGTGGCCATATGTAAGAAGTTGTTCCCCTTCTTACAAATAGGTCTTATAGTTTGGTTATCCTCTAACTAGAATCTGGTCCTGCGCTCGCGGGCGAGTTAATTGTTTGGGATGTGCCTGTGCTTTTTAAAACTGCTTGAGCTTCTTTCCTCCAATCCATTCCTAGTTTATTTAAGGCAAACACCCGTTCCGCTCGTAGAAAAGAATGACTCGTAACTAGAAGTATAATTTGCAGTTTCGTTATGACTTTACTATCACCCTTGCCACAGCACATGTTTTGATAGCCTTGTGCCTAATTAAAGGCAAATTAAGCAAACGATGTGCCAAAAGGTTAAATGCCGAAGGTTTATTCCCATGTGTGATTAGAATCCTGTGAGGTGAATCTATTGTTATTAGATTTTCTGTGTACGTCTACTTCTAACTTATTTCTATTTCTTATTACTAATATATCCAGGAAAAGAATCTTGGTGTCTGTTTCCTCTTCGTGCGTAACTTTCATAGAAGGAAATATTGAATGTAGTTTCTCCAAAAAGTCAGTTAGTGAACATTAGCTAGTGGATTTTGCATCTTTGACAACAGGTCTTCAAAAAATCTTTTCTAAAGTTCATCGCAAAGTTATCCTTTCATAAAATAATACAAATAAATCACGACTTTATAAACTTTTGTGTAAAGATTGTTATTCTGTATATTGAGATGTTGCAGATTTAAATTAGAAGCTCTGTTTATTTTCAAGTATTCGCTTACAAATTTTAGTAAATTCACTTGCAGTTGTTAATGCCCCTGTGTCCGTGTGTGTGTGTGAAATCCTCGATAAAATCCCCTTCCTTCCTTCTTTGAATGTTTAATATTCTCTTCGATCCTTCTTAGAATGTCCTATGTCCTCTCCGATCCTTCTTGAGATGTTTCTCAATTCTTTTTCCAAAATTTAGTCTTCTGTCAAAACACTTTATGTGTTTATTATTTCTTTACCCGTCTTCGGAGGAATACCAGTCCAAGATCTTCCATATTTTAACGGTTGGCCTTTTGATGACCGTATATGTTGTTGCAAACGACATTATTAATTTTGATGACTTGATTCCAATGTAGATTATGCGTTGTATGATTTTGTGTTTTTGACAAAAATTATTCTTACGAAGTAAATTCTTGAAAATTGTTTGATAAAATTGAAAATTAAAAACATTATTATATAAAATAAAAGAATGAGTGTAGGTACTACACAATATAAATATATTGGACAAATACAAAAATCAATCAGACTAGCATACTAGTCATATTAAATTCAGAAGGTTTCACAAATCTAGTGTTGTTGATCATATAAAGTTAATTAAAAACGAAAACGACAATGTACAATTAAACTTATGAAGGCAAGAAAAACATATCTTAATGAAATTGGATTTAAGACCTCTAAATTCCAGCATTTATAATGATATTAATGATGATAGCAAGGATTGTGGGGTGGTATGGCAAACAACGCGAAGTATCGACACACTCTTCAGCACACAGAATATTAATTAATTCGGAACAGCTGTTTCGGGGCCCCTTGGGCAACCTTATTATCAACCGAATGACCAAATAAATCACCAGTATTTATTTGTCGTTAAGTCAAGCATGACCGTAGCTTTAAAATAGTAAATAGGTAAATAGGTTAATAAATAGGTTAGTTTTAGCTAAATTTGTTATTTCGGTTTTAGTGCTGAAGATAGCTTAGCTATCGAAACGGGCGTTTAGTGTTATTGAAGTGTTGTGGTAAGGGTGAGTGAAATGTTTTAGTGTTCCATTCGAGTATTTAATTCAATTTCATAATAGTTATGTTTGAGATAACCGCTGGAGAATTTTTATCCGCCCTTTCCTAATTTAAAGCAGAGCTTACATGCACCTTTTTTGGATACTGCCGCACTCTACTGTACAGTTCCTCTCAATTCCGCACAAATAAACCTGACGGTGACTCAACAGCCGATGTTGGAAAGCTTTTGTTCCTCGCGCTGCTACTCTTTCACGCCACTTGTCAACACGTATGCACGTATATATGGTTCTACCGCTTTTGGTTACTAATGGTGCAGTCTTTCCTCTTTTTGTCGTCTCTCTTCCACTTTATCGTTGCCAGCGTTAAAGAGAGAAATACTGGTAGCATACGTATCAATTATCAACTCCACTAGCTGCACTTGTTTCGAGTACTTGAATGCGGGCATTTGATCTCAGATCGAGAAAGTAGTTTTCTGAATTAGATACTTATGTATGAACGTGCATATAGAGATGATAGACCGCAACCTTTAACGATGTTGGAAAAGAACTCGTTCAACCTTTTTTAGGCGGTGGAATATTGAGAATGTGGAAGAAACGGTTTCAACGATTGATTGATTGATGTTTAGGTTTTCTACTTGAGAATCTCTGGTAGATCTTTCGTTTTAACGAATTTAGAATTTATTGTAAATTACATACAACCTATATAACCTACATAACTTTTATTTTCCTTGGTGCTAGGCGTTTTATTCTTTGCTTTAAGAAAAATAAAGGAAATTAACCTGTTAATTTGTGTAGTTACATAACAAAATTTGCAAATGAACTTATTGAAACAGTGCACTAAAACCCTTACCACAACACTTAATTCGTACTGGACGCACGTTTCGATAGCCAAGCTATCATCATCAGCAGCAAGACTGAACTAACAAGCTAAGCGAAAAACTAACCTTATAAGGAAAATAAATTATGCAATATGTAAATTTAAAATCGTAAAATTTAATAATAATAATTTTTACGATTTTAAATTTACATATTGCATAATTTATTTTCCTTATAAGGTTAGTTTTTCGCTTAGCTTGTTAGTTCAGTCTTGCTGCTGATGATGATAGCTTGGCTATCGAAACGTGCGTCCAGTACGAATTAAGTGTTATGGTAAGGGTTTCAGTGAACTGTTTCAGTGTTCCAGTGCCACAGTTTTAGAGTACGCGTTTAAATGAACTCATATTTAGTTGTCAATAAAAATATACACACTAAAGTTCATTTTGAAAGGAGAAAGCATAATTTAAATCATGTTGTACACACACCATTTACGTACTATCACGGGCCTAATGAGCAATGACTGGGCGTGCTCAGAGATCACTCGCTACTACTTAATAGAGTTTGTTAAAAAGGTGGTGCCGAATGGCAGTAGCGCCGTGGGTAGGGGTAATTTTCAACTCGTAGTCGATCTCGACAGTACTGCGAGAGGGGTGTAACGTTTCCTTCGAATGTGAATAAATATCTCAGGCATTTCCCTGGATTAGAATATAGAAGTTCGCATATTTATTGCACAATATGCAATAGCTGATTGCTAAGTCGCGATAGGTTTGAATGTAGAAAACATTGTAAACGTAAACGTCATGTATTGAATTTAAGAGACAGTATTCCATACTGACAATTTTTATATGATTTTATTTTTATGTTAAGTGTGTGCAACATCCCACAACATCTAGTATCTAATGAACACATTCGTCTATTTTTTGGGCTAAGTACGTTTCCTCATGGAAGCTGCCACCATCTATGCAATTACGATACAATTTGCCACGTGTACAAGGTACAGTAAAGGAATGTATAAAAGACGAGTTGAGAAATAAGAAAATCTGCCTATGTGTGGATGAAACAACTGATGCTCAGAAACACAGCGTCATTCATGTTGTAGGGCGTCCTTTAAAACGTGATAGTCCACCAGTTTCATTATTGTTATTCAGTAAAAGGATTCAGAAAACTAATGCAGAAACCGTTGTCAACATAATAAAAGATTCGTTGAGAGAATTTTGTATCACAGGAACCCAAGTCACAATGTTCCTTACTGACGGAGCCGCAACAATGCTGAGAATTAGTAGGATGTTGAAAATATGCTTTCCGACTCTTCTTCACATAACATGCCTCATACACGCATGTTACCTCGTAGCAGAAACCATTCGAAAGAAGTATCCGATGGTGGATAAGTTAATAGCATCTACCAAAAAAGTGATCATCAAATCTCCCGAACACATCCGTGTATTCAAACAATTGTGTCCGAAATTAACACCACCACCTCAGCCTGTAATAAAGCGATGGGGAACATGACTCCAGGCAGTATCTTACTATCAGAAATATTTTTCACAAGTGAAAAATGTCATCTTGAAACTTGATTCAAATAATTCTGCAGCAGTTCGAGATAGTCAGCAACTTTTTTCCAATTCGGACGTTCAACAACAAATAGATGAAATTTCCATGAACTATTCTGAAGTTGCACAAGCTATTGAGCAATTAGAAAACTTATCTGCACGAGACGCATTAAATTGCATAAACAATTTACAAGCAGCTCTAGAAAACTTGACGAACACTATAGGAGTTGATGTTGCTCAAAAATTTGGTGCAATTTTAACGAAAAATCCTGATTTACAAAAGGTTTGGTCTATAACTGAAAATCAAGAGTGCCCAGATGGGGAAAAGGAATATCTGACATTTGCAAATCTTACTTCACTGGATGTCGAACGATCATTTTCGAAGTATACGACAACGTATTCACAACACCATCGACGGCTGAATAAATCGATAATGGAAGCGTTGCTGATGTTGCAATTCTACGCAGCTTACCAGGGCGGTTGCCAATTGCCACAGTGGACATCAAGACGTCAGGAAAAGGTAACAATATTAGTTTTCACTAATATTGTATATTACGTACCTACTTTTATGCGGTGCGCCACTGCCGGTACCACCTTTTTAACAAACTCTACTTATTAATAAGCTAACCCTCGTTTCGCCAGATAATAAAACCCTTTTCCAGTCATTATCTTACCAATGTTGATGATTTCTGGCACGACGCAATCTTTGAATTTTGTACTCTCTGGTAAGTAATGGTCTCTTTCTGGTCTTCTACTCCTCAATTCGACTTTATTTAAACGTCTTCTAATTGTTCGAAAAGCTAGTACAACATTACGAGCCGCCGATAACTCATTTTTTGACACATTACTGGCGATTCTTCGGTTTCTAGGAGCGGATTGTCTCAGAAAACGGTCATGCTGGAATGATTTTTTCCTGACTCACTGGCAACATAACGCATCGAGTAGTCCTCGTCCAGCAGAATTGATGCCCGTACTGCCTCCTCCATCAATATTTCAATTTCTTTGGTGATTCATTTTTCTTTTTGAAACACCCTTAGATGAACTTCAAAACACGTATGTGATACGATCGATAACAAAAATTAGCTTAATTACTTGTCTTAATCAGCAGTTTCTGAATGGATTATAAATTAATGGTGGTCAAACGTGTTTAATTAACATCTACAATTTTAAAACAAAACATCATGTGCTTGAAATTTCAAAGGAAGTCCAAAGCTTACTTGTAAGACAGTTAGTAGACTAAAGTTATCTCTGAATGTTTTTTAAAAATATTAGTGGTGCGTTAATTTTGTCCAGGAGTTTATATTAAAATAATAATGCTACTTATTTGTATGAACGACACAATTTATTGTTATATGATACTTAGGTACAACCTGTCTCTTGTTACTCTAGTTGCATATAACAAAGGATACGTGGGTTGTTGCCACTTTTATTAATTTTGACGAATTTAATTCAACATTCCAACTTATACAGTCTCCTATCGTGGAAACAGGAAAACTATGTAAGCCGCAACTCCTAGAACGTAATTATTATATTGCTTCATTAAATGAAACATTGAAGAAGATTATAGAAGAAAAGTCCCTGGTCGAGGATGTTAAATAATGGTCGTGTTAAGTGTGGGTTTTTTAATATTGTTGGTGGGTGGTTTAATATTTTGTTCAGTACCCTAAGTGCCGAGAATGCTGGACATTACGAGAAATTAAGTCACCAACTTAGTAACAAACAAATTAAATTAACAGATATAATATCTCGATAGACAGTATAACGAACAAGTTTTCAGCAACAGCTTAAATACATTACAACGTGATTTCGATAAACAACATGATGACTTACTCTGGCATACAGCCCTTGAATCTCCGGACGTTATTACATTTATAGCATACAGGCATAAACAATCTAGTAAATGCAGTAATAGCCGTTAAACAAGGTCTAGTGCAACCGTGTCTTATAACCCCTGATACGATTATAAACGAACTTCGGACAGTAATTGAACGAATTCCCCCCGATACATCTTTCCTCGTAGATATTATGAGCAACGTTTTTCCCATGTTCTATTAGACATTCCTTTCACATAATTTGCAGTGTATCGGTTCCTTTAGTGGACATCGATCCATACGAACTGTTTAAATTGACCACTGTACCTCTACCAATGCATAAAACAAAAATCATTAAAATGAGTATATACCATCCCATCGTAGCCATTAACGAGAAATCAGGATTACTAATACTGATCAGCTATAGTGATCTTAAGAATTTTAAACGAATAGAAAACGTATTTTTTGTAGGTGCTCCTAACTAAGCTATTGTTGACGAGACCACATGTGAGTCAAGCTAAATTAGGCCTGTTCCTATTTCAGCACCTAATTGTTCCAAATTCATAATTAACGTGGTCAAGTCAACGTATTTTTCAACCGAGACACTGAATACATGGGTATATATAGTGCCGGGAACTAACGAAATATTTACCATCACGTGTTCCATTAACGGTTCAATAGAGGATAGAAAAATGGCGATGAATGGTTCAGGGATAATTCGTTTATCTAGTGTTTGTGTGCAAAAGATAGAATTTTACAAGCTAGTCAGCGCCATATATTTACGATGAACCAAAACCGGACTGATAAAATTTATCAGGTTCTAGACCATCTTTCTTTTCATTTCCCGCAAGCGGTTGCCACTCAGCGCCTCCATCAAATATGTCACGGGCTTAATGACTGGGGGTGCTCAGAGATTACTCGCTACTACCTATTTAAAATATATTAAAATGATAATGCTACCCACTTGTATGGACGACACAATTATTCTTTATTGTTATATGATACCTAGACACAACCTGTCTCTTATTACTCTAGTTACCAACTAGTTTATCACTACTTCCCTGTCCCGACTTGTACCAACCGTAACCCCACCTAATACCCTCTCTATTAATGCTTAATTGGTACAAATCGGTCAACGTACTTTAATAATTAAATACCTACTTAACCTAGTGCCTTCGGGACAATACTAAAAGCCTCCTGAGGTCATGACAAAGTCCAAAGCTTGCATATCCTGTTGCATATATACTTGCTAAACGCGATCAAGTATAAAGGTGATGTAAGAACCTCCACACCAAGTAACAAACACGTCACAAATTTTCGTTTTTCCTGAACACTAAAAATGTAAAAGAAAATATTCCTCTTACACCAACACTATTTTGTGTTCACTGTACAAATTATTAAAATATTTAGCAAATATCAGCTAGGCTTCAGATAGGGGAAGTCCACAATCGATGCAATTCACATGATGAGACAGATTACTGAAAAAGGATACGAGTACGACATAGAGGTGAACATACTGTTTATTGATTTTAAACAGGCATTTAACAAGTTAAGAAGAGGAAACCTAATGGAAACCTAAAAGAGATAAATGCACCTAAAAAACTAGTAAGATTGATTAGTGATGATGATAATGGAAAACTCAAAAGCAGTGATAAAACTAGGACAAATGTGTACGGACAACTTCGAAGTTAATAGAGAAGTGAGACTGGGAGTGCATTGTCAGCTTTGTTGTTTATTACATCACTGGATTGCGCGATAAAAAAAAAGAAATATAGGACCTATTATTACCAAATCAGTACAAATAATCGCGTATGCTGATAATGGCGAGAAACAAAAACCAACTAAAAAAAGCGTTCACAACGTTGAAAGGTGTAGCACGGGAAAGAGGACTGGCAGTAAACGAAGGGAAAACAAAGTATATGCATTTTAATAGAAGAGAAAAGGAAATGTTGGATAAATTCAAAATAAATCAGTATAATTTCGAAGTAGAGTCATTTAAGTATCTAGGGGCGATAGTGCATAGGAGAAACAAAAGGACAAACGTACAAACTAGGATTCAGCTGGGTTACAGGGCATTCTATTCATGCTAAAGGATAAAGGAAAAAATATATAAGACAACGATCAGGACCATAGTATTGTACGCAGCAGAGACGGAAAGCATAACCCAGAGAGAGGAGGAGAAGTTGAGGATTTTTGAAAGAAAAGTAATTCGAGCCATTATGGAACCCAAAAATGTGGGAGACGACGAATGGAGATCACTAATGAATAATGAAATTAGGAATGTATTGAGAAACGAAGACATAGTCAGATAGTCAGAGTATGTAAGTCGCAGCGAATCAGATGATATGGTTACATTTTCAGAAGAGAAGAGGGTGAGCAGATAAGAAGGATAGCAAAATGGGAGCCGGTGGTAGGAAGGCCAAAGCGAAGATCTAAAACAAGAAGGAGGGAGCAAGTGGAAAAAGACCTAAGAATGATGCAAGTAAAATACTGGAATAATTAAAGACAGGATAGCATGGAGACAAGTGGTTTTGAACGCAAAGACGCACCCAGGTCTGTAATAGGAAAAGAAGAAACAGGGAGATGTGGACTAATTCCCCACGGCAACAGGATTAATAGAGTTCGAAAGATAGGCTACAGTTTCTATGGAAACGCACAGCTTGTTAGATAGATTTAGCAAATTCATTTTCCAAAATTATTATTCAAAGGACAATGACTAATACATAATAAATTGAATTTAAACATTTCATTGCCGATATTACAATTAGGAAAGCAGATAAACTCATTTCACCGGATATTGTCTCTATGTACACCAATATTCCTATAGAAAAGAATTGGAATAGTTTGCAATACTACACCAAATTACCATTAAATATATTTTTAAATGCTTTCAACCTTACATATTTTCAGTTTCAAAATAAATTTGACAAAGGAATCTTTGGATGTGCTACGAATCTAAATTTTAAACCAATATTTTTTAAGGGATACACAAACGCCTGTTTGACATGTATTCCAACAGATAAAATAAATTAGTTCCATGAACAATTCAACAACTTTCTTTCAAAATTGCAATTTACTTTAGAAATTCAATAAAATCATAAGATAAATTTCGTAAAGGAAATGTTAAAATTAGCATAAACCCACTTTTTCAGACCGTTATCTTAATTCCCATTCTGCCCATACATATTTTCATAAAAGGGAGGTTATTTTCGCGTAAATTCATTCACAGGTCCGTAAAATTAACCTGCTTAGAACTGAGATTTCCAAAAATTAAAATATTACTCCAAAAAAGTAATTACCTCCAAAATTTTGTAGCAAAAAAAAATTAAACTCCACAAATTTTATAACTCTTTACGAGCCCTAAAAGTCAATACTATAAATCACAAAATTAAATACCTTGATGGTATTCCATATGTTCCCATTTGTCAGAAAAAAAAAATTAAATTTTGTCATCCCACAATATCCATGCTGCATCTAAAGACTTATTTCTACAATTTGGTTACGTATAACCTAACAAATTATTTCTGACTGTCTATTTTCCCGCTGTTTACTTCGGGTTCTTCTTTATCGATCTTTCCCACTTCATAGACCTTATGGACACATGTAATAACTTTTAATTTATTGTAAATATACTTCTTTCGATACCTTTGAGAAAGGCTGGAGCAAGTTGAAAAGTAGCATTGCAGAAGCAGCAAAGGAGAATCTGGGAACCACAAAGATCACCAATACGAGCCGAACAAAATATAAACTATGGTATAACCCAAGAGTGAATGAAATAACAAGAGAAAAATGTGATGCATACGTCAAATATAAAACATCAAACGCACAAGTGGACCGCGATAATTACCTGGTAACAAGAAACAGAACCAACGCTGAAATAAGGCAAGTCAAATTAGAATACTGGGCAGATTTCTCTCGTGACATAGAGCGCGACCTCTATGGAACGCAAAAAAAAAGAATATGGAGAATAGTAAGACGCTGCAGAGAAGAGACAAATGAAACAATACAAACGGGTGCAATAACGAAAGAGGAATGGGCAACATACTTAAGAAATTCTGCCACGAAAAAAGAAGAACGTAATGTGAGGCCGAGACCGACAATGAGGAACAAGAACAGGATGATACAATCGAGCAAATAAACGAAAATTTACTGCAGAATACCATTAGTAAACTAAAAAACCGAAAAGCCCCGGCCCAGCTGGGCTACCTAACGAATTGCTAAAATATGAAGGGGAGGATTTAACAGAATAACTCTCAACGCTTTTCCAAAAAATAATGACGACTGGGTCCCACTTGAGTGGAAGGAAGGTATTACGGTGCCCATTTTTTAAAAAGACCATAAGAAGAAACCGGAGAATTATAGAATTAGGTACTACCCTATTATGTTCTACCATGAAACTATTCACAGAGATGGTCGAAGAAATCATTAATACGCACCACACCATTTCAGAAGAACGGCAGGACTTCCGAAAGAACCGCTCGACAGCAGATGCTACCTTCATCCTGCGACACTTGGTAGAAAAGACAATGGAATATTCAAGACCAGTTTACCTATGCTTCGTGGACCTTACAAAGGCATTTGACAAAGTCAAACTAAACGATGCTTTACAGATAATGAAAAACCAACAAATACCAACCGTTGTAAGTTGTAAGAATAATTGAAGAACTGAACACCAACACAAGCACGTATGTATGTACATATCCGTTAACAAAAGCCTTACCAGAAAAATACCAATATCAACAGGTATCCGATAAGGAACTCTTTAAGCCCTTTGTTGTTTAACTTTATAATGGACCAGATTACAGATGAAGTGAGGAGAGTTGGAAGGGGGTATCCATTGAACACCGGATATGTAAAAATCCTGTGTTATGCGGATGATGCAATGCTGGTGTCCGACAATGAAGATAACTTACAAAGATTGCTGTATACTTTCCATTTAATCAGCCAAAATTACAACATGGAAATTAACACTAACAAAACAAAGTCGGTGTTTATAGCTAAAGAGCCGGTTAGATGTAAGTTGGTGATTGAGGATAAACCGATCGAACAAGTGACGTCTTTTGAATACCTGAGAGTAAACATTTCAGCGCAACAGGACAAAAGAAAACAAGTTTAGAAACAAACAAATATAGTAAGAAACAAACAAATATAGTACTAAAGATAGCATGCAGAGCGTCTTATGGAATAATCATATGACAATAGAAACAAAGTCACGCGTTTGCAAAACATGCATACATCCGATAATGACTTACGCAGCTGAGACCAGGGCATGCAACTCCAAAACAAAATCTGCATTACGAACAACTGAGATGAAGATATTAAGGAGGACGACGGGGAATACAGTGCATAACCGAAGAAGAAATACGAACATTAGAAACGAATGTGATGTGCAGGATGGTGTAAGATGGGTGACAGCGCAAAAGAAACTGGAATGAATACGTATCCAGAAGGGCTAACGACAGAGAGTGGTTCGCGATGGTAGACCGCAAACACGAAAACCAATTGGAAGACCCCCCAAGAGATGGAAAGAATCGTGAATATCGATAACGAACGAGGACCCTTAAACTGGTAGAAATAGGCATTAACCAACAACAAGAGGAAGAAGAAGAATAAAATTGCATTTGAACTTATTTACCTATAAGAATAAAATATACTCAAACTGGTTTACTCCATATGTTTGTTTCTAGCTTTCCCTTTTATATAAAACCATGACACTTCTTTTGGAAATCCGGCAAAAGGTTGTTGCATAGTACTAAAGGTAGTACTATCGCCATAAGACCAAGGCCTTCATCTAAACGTGAGACAGGATATATAACAATATAAATTTTAATTCTGAAATGATATGTACGAATACTTTTGGAGGTGAGTGTATATATTTAAAGAACATAATATCTACTACCGTAGGAACAGGTATAAAAGCTGACGAACCAGATTTTCAAAAAGCCTTACCTCATAAAGGTATATATCCATCATCAATGCTAGCTGGGCAGTTTAGGGAACCTTGAAAATCGAATATCAAACAAACAAACAACGCAAACGTTACGTTACGCTCTCTTTATGTACGTACATCAAATCGCAAACATAAGCAATCATTGGCTGCTTCCAGGAAATTAAATCCATCGGAGATTTGCTTAGTAACAGCAGGGGACAATATCGTGAATTAAATTGTAAGTATTTGTAGTGTATTGAACGCGTTGTTGTCACTAGCCAGTTGTAGGTAGGATGTTATTATGTCATAGACGATTGAAGGGGACAAGAGGGAGACCGGAACGAAATGCTTGAACAGCATTTCCTATTTGTAATAGGTTTTAAGTGATTACTTAACGATTCTAGATGTTTATCAGCTTTTTGCTGGCCATTTTACCTTTCTTGTGTTACAGAGGACATTTCCTACTATTAGAACTGAGGAAATGCATCCCTAAATGGATCTCAATTTATTAAAATCAATCAGCGTTTACTCCAAAGCGATCAACAAATTATTAACTTTTGTAAACGGAATTACAGCACTAAGAAACTAATGAACTAAATCTTGTTAACCAATGTCATCTTCAGAAAACATCATCTTCATTACTTACAACATGAATGTTTCTTATATTCATTTTATTATGTAGTAAACAAATAAACCCATAAAAACTTCTTTTGCTTACTTTGAGTGTGACGAAACATTCATCTACAACGGTTTCTTCACTACCGAAAACATTCCAACAAACAATAAATTTCAAAAAGCTCAGTTGTTACACAGCATCATCGCCGCATTATCCAGACAGCAAAATATGCAGCCAGTACTGCAAATCTTCAACTAACACTTCACTGAAAGGTTGTTCAAAACATTTTACATCAATGTGAGCTTTATATAGACGATGAGCGCTAATTGTTTTCTAATATTGCGCTATTTTTGGCACGCATTAACTTAGCAGCCATCGTCGAGGAATATAAGAATACACAAATACGCTGAATACCTCAACTAATTTTGGCTTGATGAAGTGCATCTTACACAGCTGTATTTTTGATTGGATAGAATCCAAGCTAACAGACATAAAATATATTTCCTTCACGTTTTGAAATAACTCCTTCATTGATGTCTGCAATGTCTACAATAATAATAACGATTAATTAAAAGAAATGACTTCAATCAAAGATATTCTTCTTTTCCATTTGCACTACCGTCTTACAAGATTTAGGCATTACTGTTAAATTCATAGCTTTCTTGGGGAATATTACTTTATAAAATGTGATTTTGTTCTATCGCTATTCACAATCAATTGGTTATCATTAAATATCCTATCGATTACGCATATATCATATAAAACTATATCGTGTTCGTGAAAATATGATACGTATTTCCTGAAAGATAGTTCAATTTACACTCATAAATATGCAATTTCAGTTTTTTTCTTGTACAAGAAGCAAATTCTGTTTAGACTAAAGAAAAACTAAAATTTTGAAAATAAATTCTTTTATAAAATTTCTCTTAAAGATGCCTATAAAAGTACAGTCTATAGTCTGCAATACGTGTCTACATACGAGGATGGCATGATAAATACCTGTGTAAGGAAGACAACGCAATTGTTTCTCATTTAGTATATTTCTCGACATAATCTCCTTGTAGGTCTGTACACTTAGTCCAGTGATGTTCCAACTTTTTTAAGCCATTCAAATAATAGGATTTGTCGAACTCTGCAAAATAGGCATCTGTTTCGGCAATGGCCTCTTCGTTTAATGTTAACCGCTTTCTGCCAAGCCATTTTTTCAAGTTTGGAAAAAGAAAGCAGTCCCAGAGGGCCAAATCTGGCGAATATGGTGGATGGTGCATCAACTCGTACCGTAAATAGGCTAGTTTTGCTGTCGCAATTGTCGATGAGTGAGCCAGAGCGTTATCATAATGGTAGAGAATTTTGTTTTTTGTTAGGTGGGGTCTTGTCCTCTTTAGTTTAGCGTCAAATTAGTCCAATAAATAAGCATAGTACTGTCCCGTGATTGTCCTTTCCTTCTCTAAAT
Organism: Dynastes maya; assembly: GCA_029619315.2. NCBI lineage: Eukaryota > Metazoa > Arthropoda > Insecta > Coleoptera > Scarabaeidae > Dynastes > Dynastes maya. Next base: position 694,681 of record JAROYE020000037.1, read on the forward strand.
AATTAATTTGCGAATCCCAAAAAATCGTCGCCATAACTTTTCCGGTTGATGGAATAGTTTTCACCTTCGTCGTTTTGTCGACTGACTGGTTTCTGGCGTACACAACACTCATCTACAGTAACATAACGCCGTATAAACTTACTCGTATTGCGCTGAAACATGTCTAAACATTGCTTTGAAGTTATCAGGAGATTCCGTTTTTGATCAATTGTTAGCATACTCGCCTATAGCTTTTTCATACTCAATCTGTCTCTAATCTTCATCCGGCAATCTGTTAACACGATATCATGAACTTTATTGATCATATCCCCTGTAGTCACCTCCATGGGAGGACTTGGCTCATCAAAGACGGATGTTCGGCCACGCTCAAAATCCTTTAACCAGTATCTGATGGTGGTCATCTAAGGTGCATGGTTCTTATAAACTGCATTCGATTTCTCTTTGATTTCTACGTTTCCCCATTTAGAAAAAGAAATCGAACCTCAGTGATTTGCATTACTTATTATAAAACCCACTTTTCTTAGAATTTCATTTTGATTATTCGTGACATTAGAGATCTTATTGTTCAATTATTATTTAGAGGTGGAGAAGAAGAATTACAGATTGCTAGAGCTTTGAAGCTTTTAAATCTACAGTACTGGAATTATTAAAAAATGTCGCTTGACTGGCGATGCAACAGCTAGGAAGAGTCCAAGAAGAGCAAGAAAGGACGGTACGTTTAGATCGACGAGTCATTAGCATGTCGAAACAGCAACCATTTCTGTTGTCAAATAAAATTCTTGGAAATTTGGAAGTAGCAGGGGATACAATTGCAAAAATAATAAGAAGAGCAATAGTGAAGGAAGAATTATTTGGTCGCCATTCCCCTAAAAAACCGTTGTTATTCAAATGAAATCTGAAGACCCTATTTCAGTTTGCCAAGAATCATATTCACTGGACTGCAGAAGAATGGAAAAGAATAGTTTTTAGTGACGGATCTAAATTAAATTTGTTCGTAGTGATGGAACGCAGTATGTGCAAAAGCCAGTGGGCAAGAGACTTGATAAAAAGCGCAGCTGCTCATAATTAAACAAGGAGGTGGATCTTTTATGGGACTGCTTTTTTGTCATCGGAGCACTGTGTCGAGTACAAGACAAAATTTACATATTTCAGTATAAGGACATTTTGTAGAATAATTTGGTGACATACCTTGACGAAGTAATGCTTTTGTGTCATTAATAGAGTTGCTCAATGTTCGCCAACAGCCAGTGGCGGGCGCATAAAAGTTTACACAAAATAAATGGTCAGAAATAAAATATAATACGTGCTGAAACACTTACCGTCTTAAGAGTTTTCCGTGAAATCACAAAGTGAATAATATCTGTTAAATATCTGCAACATCTCCAGAGTTGTTTCGGCAAACCGAGTGCGGCGTGAGGAAAAAGTGTGTTTATATGCAGAAAGCGAACGTTCTACATCTAGTGACGTTATATTAGCGTAATTAAAATAATCTTTGGAGCAACTTAACGGTCCTGTTGACGCACTTTCACAAATTTGTCTTAATGTGCCAAAATCAGAATCTTTCTCTAAAACACTTTCAAACCTTTCTAGAACATAAACATTTTTTGCGTCTTCTACCGCGCATAGCTGTGCGTGAACATGTTGTACTATTTGCAGAGATTCCACTAACGACACCGAAGGATTTTGTAATTTTTCTGTTGCCTCCACTAGTCCGAAGTAATTGTTCTAAATAGTTTTTAAATCCGTTTTAACCTCGTTCAACTCCGATTTAATTCCCTTTTCAACATGTTCACGAGTAGATGGCATAATTCTTTGTAAGGATGTCCGACTTAGTAATTTGTAGTCCGAATATTTATTCCAAAAGAAGACATATGCTTCCTTGTCTAGTAAATTAAGCGGTACATTACATGTAATAAAGGTAACACACAAATTAAATTTAAATTTGTCATAGTGTCGTGTACAATTTTTTTTTAAGAATGCTGTTTACTATTTACGTGACGTAGACAATCCCTTTTGGACTAACACATTAAAGGGATATTACAAACTACACATTGAATTTTAACGCCATCATAATTTTGGTCAGGCATTTCTGCTATAAATTCTGTAACTTTGTCCAACATTGGCCGTTTTCGCGACGTAGGCAACATTTTTAAAACAAACGTAGAACTACGAAATAGTATTTACGGAAGCGCACATGTATACACAACAGATTTGGTTGAGACCCGCAGTTATATTGAGGGTTGTATTGAACCTCCGCCACTGCCCGTTGGCGCTAGTGAGTCATTAGTTTTAACAAGATAATAATTCAAAGCACTCTTCTAAACTTAATCAAGATTGGCATCGTGAACAAGGAATAGATGTTATGCCCTGGTCTTCGCAATCACTAGATTTTAATCTAACAGAAAACATGTGAGATCACGTTGATATCCTAATTAAAGGTCAAAATTGCAGCAATTTAGACCAACTTTATGTTGGAATCCAGGAGGTTTGGAGAGGTATTAAACAAGAGAATATTGACAATTTGGTTAAATCGATGCCAAGACGTATTATATTTATAGCAGCAAAAAGACATTGGATAAATTGGTGAAATTTTTTTAGTCGCTATCTTTATGTCCTAGTGAATTTTTTAAATTGTTAATATTCTTGTTAATTTATCTAGATTGCATCTCATTGCAAAAATAGAGAATATTTGGTAAATATTTTGGTTGTTACTCCTATGCCCACTACTGTATGTACTAGAATTGTGCTTGTCAACTATTGCTTTTTTGAAAAGTTGCGAGCAAGTCATAATTCTGAAAATGTTTACAGATGACTGTACTTCAATTAACCTCCTCAGACAGCATGGTTTTTTGGCTTCATCACTTAATTCCTAGCGTAGATAAGATACAGAAGATTTACAACGTAGATAAGGTGTGATCGTTGTCTATATATGTATCGTATGTTGTCTATATACATATGTACACACATGATGTCACTGATCAAATAATGTAACGGCTCTCAAGGTCTTCCCAACGCTTTGTAAATAAAATACACCGAGTAATTTAATTTAGCACTAATTTTATGCTGTTTTCAAAAAGATAAATTAAAGAAAATAGCATACAATGTCTTTATACGAATTTAGGATTATAACATCATTTAATTACATAGTTGGTAATGGATTACAGGTATTTTTAAAGGGATTATGGTGTCTGATTAATAAAAAAATTCACGTAAATTATATTTTTAGTCACGATGACCAGTCAGTAATTATCAATAAAGAGAATCTTGACAAGAAAAACAAGGTATAATGTATCGTAAAGTATGGGTCATTAATATTCGCAAATTACAGTCACCCACACCTTGATCGTCTATATTTTTATAATGGAATGGTAATCCCAAGTCAAAATACCCTATCTGGTTTGAAAATAATGAATATAAGATCGATTTTATAACGATATTTCAAATTTATTTACTTCTTAAGGGTGTAGAACAAGTTTAAAACAGCAAAATGTCAAATTATACTAGGTAACCTTGACAAATGATGGAAGAATAGATATTTATTTTCGTCTCAAGTTATTTGCCTTCAAAAATTGCATGGTCATCTACAAAAGCATTTATGTATAATATACAACGTGTCCACCTAGCGCGTGGACGAGCAATTTAGAAGAATTTTACTTTTCAAGTAAAAAATATTCGGAGACAAGTACTGCACAACATAAAATTATACTCAAGTATACAAGCTATTCAGTTTCCGCTGCGAACAATAAAAGATTTGTTTTTCAAATAGAATATTCTGTATATTGTTATGTTTCTGATTTTTATTACTATTTAAAATGCGGTACAATTTTATCCAATTAAAAATTACTCAGGTCGAAATGTAATTCGATGATCTGCTGCTCTTTCTACTTGGCCTTTAGGCTCTCCAACCACTAAGTGACAGGCTACTCCACTCTGTCTGGGGGTTTTCTTGGTTTTGTCACTTTTTAGGGTCCATGTGGTTAATCTCCAGGAGAAGTCGGCATCCTAGGGGAAGATTCTGTTCGCGACTCTGATCACCGGACATCGAGGGAGAGGACGGTCTTGTGGTTCGACTGCCACCTGCTCCAGGAGAGGGTTTTTAAGACGCCTGCACCCTCTCCAGCATGTTTTGTGCCAGCTGGTGTAGGTATTCCTTTATCGACGGTATTTCTAAGTCCTCTTGTAGCTGGTTGTTTCGCACGAACCATGGGCCATTTGCGATAATCCTCAGGGTTTTATTCTGGAGGACTTCCACCCTTCGCAGGTTGCTGGCGACAGCCGTGATCCACGCCAGAGCACCATAGGTTAGTATTAATCGTAAGCATGTTTTGTAAATCAGTATTTTTGTCCTCAGATCAAGCACAGAGTGCCGTCGGAGGAGAACAATCAACGAACTCTTGGCGATAACCCCTAATTCTGAGATTGGAATAAATACCATTGGCCTTCACCCACATCCCAATAAAAAAATTCCAGTACAAAATCGTTTTGGAACCTTTGTTTTTCAAATTATCATCAATCTTTTTATTTTAACAATTTTTCAAACTTTGTACCAGGTCAAAATTGTCCTTCTATTAGATCTAAAGCTGAAAATTAAACAACTCCATTCCGTATTGTTGATAACATTTTGCTGTTCCAGACTTCTTTCTCATAAACTTAGTATCTAATTCTCCACAGTTTGTCATGTAACATAATCCTCATTAAAAAACAATTAACAAATACGACAAAATCAAACCAAACTATTTCCCAAAATATTATCTTAATCCTTGAAACCACCTACACAGCTGCTCCATTCTAAATTTGATCATAAACAATGCACCAGTGCCAAAACGGCCAAAGATGCGGAATACTGCACAATTTATAATAAATAGAAAGTTTATGTGTGCATAATGTTATTTTAAATAAACGTTAGAAGGTATTTCACGCAACTAGCACTAACCGTCTGCATGATTCAACTACGTACAAATATACAAATAAATCGTTTTAAAATCCGAAACGCCTATGTGTATGCATGCATGCAATACCAGCACTGCATATAAAATATAAATTTTTCAATTGTCAGCGTAGGGCAAGGTGCCAGAACGGTTGGCATATTTGGCAAAAGATTCACAGTATTTTCCTTTAAAAGAAATAGCTTTTCATGTCAGGTTATGGATAATGAGTTTTGAAGGAGCTATTAGCGTAGAAAATATTTTGAATGCTTAAAAACATTGAGAACATTCTCGGTTTAATTGTGGATATATGTTGGAAATTCAAACTAAAATCTTCCGTATTATTTGATGAAAAATAAGTATGTACCTAAAAGTAATATAGGAATGGTATGAGAAATATCTACAACTGCAATTTGATGTTGTTGGTAGAGGATAACTCTCAAAAATGTTAATATAATAATATTAATATTTTCAAAGGAAGGTCAAGTCAAATTTTTCAGCTTTCTTCTTCATTAAAAACTTTGAAATGATCAACTCTTTGACCTTCTCTCCTCTAGTTGCTTAGAAATAAATAATTAAAAAAATTAGATCTTAATTTCTTCACTTCTTGCAAAAGTTTTTCAAAGAACGATCTCTCACATTTTAGTGGCTTGACTATCATGCTAGATAAATTTTGACTTGCTGAACACGCTTGTTTTCGATTTTTGTCAATATCTTTAATCGCACTCAAGATATCACCTTTTAAAAATCTCTGCTAGCAATAAATTACTGCTTTTCCTGACAATTGACAGTTTAAAATTTATTTTTTGCTATTATCACTCAAGTACTGCCCTTTATTCTTTTGTATCATATCTAGGATTTAAAATTATGTAAAAAACTATTGGAAGGGCTAGTCATGCATACCAATTGATTTAATTTTTTATAAAATGGGAAAATGATTCGGCTTTTTCCATTGACTAAAAAAACACACGGTGTATTTGTGTCGTCAAATCGTCTGATGCGGTTTTACCGCACGGTTGATACGATACGCTACATTGAAATTAAATCTATCCTACGGATCGGCATAAATTCTCTCGAATTACAGGCTTTTATGGCTTTAATCGTGATCGTTATCAGTTGTCTGTGTAATAATTTAATAGTTCGTAGGAAGGAAATCGCGACTGCGACGACATATGAAGCAATTTTTGCGGTTAATTACGATGTGTAACAAGTTGAATTCCTAGAAACGTTAGATTGCCCTGGAAATAGCGCAGTCAGACCACTGTATTGTAACCTTGAAACATGAACAATGGTCTAATGCCGATTGTAAGATGATAAAAAAAATATTTCGATTTGAATATATATTTTATGTATAATTTATTTAGATTAATTTAACTTTAAAAAGTAGGTTAAAATCAGTTGGCATTTTATAGAAAACTATATTAAATATATTTTATTTATTGTAGGGTTCCGTGGTGTAGCGGTTATCACGTCTGCTTTACACGCAGAAGGTCCCCGGTTCGATCCCGGGCGGAACCACTTTTTCTTCCTTGCAGTATTTAGTTTTTTACTTACTAAATTCCATCCTTACAGCTTGTTTTACGTGCCACAGTTTATTGGCCAATTAATTAAACAAGCTGATCTTCGTTTATCGTACCGCGTAAAACAGCAAAAATTTCTCCAACAATTTCTCAATTTCTTCAACGATTTCTTCAACAATTTACCGTACGATTAATTGAATTGAATAGAACATGTTCTATTTTTGCCACGATTTTTCGACAATTTTTCACTAACTTTGCTGTTTTAATACTAACCCAGTAATAGAAAAGTTCCTACGAATGTTGTTTAGTGTTTTTACAGTAAAGTGATAATGAATTTCGAACATTTATGACGATTATGACGTACGGATAATTTGTACTAACCGATACTGAAGAAGTAACCTAAGCTAATCTGTGTCTATACCAAAACTGCCAAAACATTTGACAAAGGCAGATTGCCAATCCATTAAAAAATTGTTCAATTTATTGTGGAATGTAAAACAGCGTATTTCTACCGATTTCTTGGTTAAGAACTTATTCAATTAATTGGTTAATAAATCGCGGCGTATGAAATAGGCTTAATACTTTAATAGAGGACTTCTTTTCATTACATTTATTTTTTCTAGTTTGTGCAAAACAAAAGAAGTGTAATCTCTTTTGGTTTGGCAAAACGATTCATATGGAAATCAAAAGAAAATAGTGTGATAGGACTCGTAAAAACCTATATGTTTTTGAAGCTATTTATACGTGTAGAGGAAATAAATACTTTAAATTCTTTTTTTTACAGCTGATTTTATAGTTTTTTTAGTGATGGATATTAAGATAAGAATGTCTTCTCTCCTGCACGATTTTGTGATTCACATGGCGGTAGCGAATTTCCCATAAAACTATTAATAACATTTTAGCGGATTCAAATATTGTTACCAATTTAAATTTGTAAAAACCACATTTTCAGTTTTCGGGTTGTCTTGTTTGAATGTATAAGACTTTTTCATTTTGGGAAGGAATAACTTTTGTTAACTATGTAGAAGTAAATGTAGATTATCTCACAAAAACAATCAACAAATAAGTTGTGAAGAATAAACCAGCAACTCAACTTGGCCTAACACAATTTACAGATAATTCTCCAAATGACTTAATCTGTAACTCTATAAGATATAAATAATGTACAGCTATTAATTATCAATGTTATATATAGGATTCGACCGTACACAGGTAATAAATTCATAAATACGTGCACATACATAAAGTCATGAGCAATGCTATTCAAACAGCCTAACCTTGCTCGGGTTTAGTCATCACAAACAAAAGTAACTGGATGACTGTTGTTATTCCTACAAAAAAATCAATTACATTGCTTCAATATGCGCATTTTACATATAGCCAATATACATACATATGTATAGTTATTATTATTATGTATGATTGCTTAATATGGATCAATGTAATATACTGTACTTATTGTTTTGTCCTACTCCATTAGAAATATAAAAGAAATATTCATACGTATGTATTTACATATGTAAAAGAAACTAGACTTATTAGATATATGTATATATTTTGCACATGAATATTAATTAATTTCCGTAGAGGTGAATTCATTGTTATTTATATGTATATATTCTGAAATTTATACATGGTATATTAACTTCTAGATTGGTTTCTTGGTAACACAAATCACACCTGTTGTGTATATCTATGTATCTACACTTACCATACAATTCTTAAAAAAAAAAACAAGTCACGATCAAGTAACTTTGATTAATGTCAAGTAACTTGTAATTCTACATTTACCTGATGTAATTATGTACGTGACGTTTGTTCATCAGCATCCAAATCTTTAGGATCCTTAGTATGCACATTCTTGTAAAAATTACATCTACTTGATATCCTCTCTTCTTGCATCGTCAGATTCATTTTCGAGCCTCACCATGGGGATCTCGCTTATCTGACTGGAAGAGACTCGAAGAGAAAATAGATCTGTGAGAAATAATGTTCAAGACTAAAAAAATAAACGAAAAAAGCTCATTTTCTTCTTTTACCTCGAGCATCCTTATTTGGCTTTGCAGAGAACAACTAAAACCAAATTCTCAAGGCCACTTTCGATCTTCTATCTAATGACGTACTCGGAATTTCTACATGTCGTTTCGATTCTTTCTGGTAATCAACAATTTTCTTATTTCTTATTAGCGCCATATTGGATTTTGGCACCATCAGAAATAGTTTTTTCTTCAAATTTAACCATCTATGTTAACATGTTGGCAAAAATTTATCAATATTAAGCTTTAATTGACGAAGAACTAATTTTAAGCTCAAATAAGGTAGCCATGACATTTCAAACTGTTAAACATTTCAATTATCGTTCATTAATAATACAAAAATATCGTACATCAACAAAGAGAAACGAGATATGTAATGTCGAACGGAAATACAACAATAACGAGTACAATTGTATTCAGAACGACAACAGCTACATCATACGTTTTTTCTAGACCTTGGTTTGAATCTTGGTTGAGAGTGGATCGTTTACCAAGCTGCGTCATGTTTGTGTCAATGGCGGTGGTGATGTAAATGGGAGGTCAAGGACATAGCTTCGATTCCTTCGTCTACGTCCGCTGCATATCGTGTACATTGTACTTAACAACATAGATATACGAGGAAATCGAAGCGTTGTTCTTGACCTCCCATTTACGTTATCACCAGCCGCCATTGGTTTATGTTGACAGGAATTTGAATTAAAACCAACGGAGTATTTTACAAATGGTAAATTAAAAGTGTGTTTTTGCAAAGTTTATGTACATTTTGCACGTTACTTGTAACAATAAATGAGAATAACAATAACAGTGATAGTAATAAAAAACAAAAACAACAATTATAGTAAATGCTGAAATAACTGGCCATTTTCATTAATGTACCGGGTGGCCAAATAAGAATGGTAGTCGGCTATATCTCATAAACTAGTAATCACAGAGCTTTCGGGTAAAATACTGGTTATTGTTCCACGTTGTCACATAACGTGTAATTTTTCTTATTTTACATCTTTTATTATTCAAAGCCTACTCGTTTTTCAGAATTCCCTTACTAGGTTAGTTAAATTTTTATTGTTTATTTCAAGTTGAAATTGCTAAAACAATGAGATTCAGTTTATTTATGAGGCACTAAATAATTATCTTTGAAATAGCATATATTTTTTTATTTTTTCTAATATGGTTATATTTAGAAATTCAAATAAAATAGCAGACAGTCCGCAAAACTGTGTCATCCAGTTGCAACAAATATTTACATTTTTTCGTTAATATGTCCGGTTGGAAAAAAGATATCGAGATGCGGCCCACATTTCCGCGTGAAAAAATGCATATCGTTCCATTAAACATTTTTGCGAAAAACCCCTTTATTTGTTATAAAATCAGATAACGCCCTTTAGTGGTAAGGGTACAGTTCATAAAAAGTAGACCAAAACTGCATTTGATAGATCAAATAAAGCCATTTTAAACGACGCCAAAATTGCTAAAACCGGTTAAGCCTAACAGGAGTAAGCAACATTTATTTAAAAAAGCAATTAACGTCTTCTCGCCACTTTACTTTAGAAGATACGACAAAAAAAAAGAAAGGGAATTGGATTGGAAATAAACGCACATATTTTCAATAACTCTTAATTAGACAAAACACGATGAAAACTTTAATTTTATTTAATTTTATACTTAGTCGTGACCGTTACGCCATCTTCTGGTCATCTTACAAAATTCAAAATCATTTCCAGTGTTTCCTTTTGGCCACGTTTATTAAAAAAGATTTTACCCGAAGACTCTGTAATTACTAGTTTCTGAGATATAGCCGGCTGCCATTCTTATTTGGCCACCCGGTTCAGTCGCGCACGCTTTCAGGCGTTTGTTGCCACCATAAATGCTGTAGTTGATTTAGTGGAACATGGTTATTTAAGAAGTTACGTATGTGTGAAGAAAAAATAAGTCTTTAATCCCTTCCCATTTAATGTTTCTTCATACATAACTAGTCCTATGAGACGATTTCCCAAAATGCCCATCCAAATGTATAATCTAAAATAATGTCGTGGTCTCTTTGCCTTATTTTGTCTCCGATTCTGTACTGTCCAATAATGCTCCGTATTTCTGTTAAAGATTCTAGAATTGGTAAATTTTGATTCATCTGGCCAGATGATTTTGTTTAAAAAATCGTCTTTTTCTAACCTTCCCACTAACCAATTGCTGTACTTCAGTCAAATTATCACTAGGTAGTAAATTGTGGCTAAGACGAATAGTTTAAACTTCGATGTAAAGTTCTGCATACCCAAGTTTGGGACAAATTTAATTCTAACGCCACTTCGCATGTAGATGTCGATAGATTATTTTTTATCTAGGAAATACAAGATTTATCTTAACTTTGCAAAAAATCACTTTTAATTTACTGTTTGTAAAATATCTTCTTAGTTTTCATTTAAATTCCTGTTAACATAAACATTACGTCGATAACGATTCCGATGATGAGAATAGTATGTCTAACGAAATCCAAATGGTTCAAAACCAACTCCCTTTGTCGCCTTGAGGCGATCCGCTGCCTCCGTCGTCGAATGCCGAGATCGCTTCGATCCTAAAACAACTAAAAGTCGGCAAAGTCCCCGGGTTCGATAAGACACTGAAACTACTGCCAAACTCGATAGGCGATGTGTGTAAGTACGTTATCAATTCCATATTTCGGATGGGTTATTTTTCGTCCGTTTGGAAACACACCGTGGTCATACCAGTACCCAAGCCTTAGGACGCGGGATTTCCTCAAAATCACCGGCCCATTAATCTGCTTTCATGTTTGTTAAAAGTGGTAGAATCTGTAATATTGTTCTGCCTAAGAGAGGAAGTCTTCGTCACCAATCTGATCCGAGTTCAAGGTGTCTGTATTGATTTCCAATTATTAAGACTTACCGATGCGTTGAAATGTCGGAAGACTGTAGGCGCGGTGTTTTTGAATTTCTCCAGGGTATTTGACACAGTTGTTTGTGCAGGGTGAAACTGTTTACAAGAAGACTGAGTTTGATTTTAATTCGTCTATTATTGGCCTCATTAACCCCTACTTACAAAACGGAACCTTTTTCGTCAAAATAGAGACCGCGTATTCCTCCAAACGGCCCATTCTGACTGGTGTACCCCAGGGCTCTCTTCTCGGCCCAGAGCTTTTTATTATTTACACCAGCGACATTCCTAGACCGCCGGGTGTCATTCTGGCAATTTTCGCTGGCGATACGGCAATAGACTTGTCCTTTAGGAATGAGGGTATGCTTACACGACGACTGCAGGCGTCCATCAACGAGATAGTCGATTGGATGAATCGGTAGGACCTTCAGGTTAATGAGTCTAAATGTGTTGCTGTTCGCTTTACATGGAAGAGATCCCCTCTTACTGATCATATTTTTATAAATGGAACTAGACTTAACTGGGCGGGTTCGGAGGTGTATCTGCGCTTAGTCCTAGATCAGAAACTTATATGGAAAGACCACGTTAATCAAATCAAGCAAAAGTATGGTCGGGCCAGAACTCACTTTTGGGATTGTTGCGCAGGAGGGATCCTACCGATAAAAGTAATAATATACAAATCATGCTTGGGTCTACAAATAACTTGTGGAAAGCTAGACAACAGTGTGCAAATCCTAACTTAACAACTTAGAAATCCTGCAGAGCGAGATGCTAAGGTTCATTACCAATACGCTTTGGTACATTAGGAATCAACAGAACTGCCTTGGTATCCCATCCCTAGTTGACTATATCCGCACTGAGAGAAATGTAGTGGTAAGGCATACAATATATTTGTAGTTAACGTGTTGTGGTAGTATCAGCCCCATTTATGGTTCTCGCAACAAACATATACGTAGATCTTACTACAACAAACGTAACATAAATTATTTTTTATAGTTTAAGTTTTAGTGGATTTTACCAACACGCAATTTGGCAATGAGTGACATATTGTAGTGAAAAAAACAAAATATTTGTAGTTACTTACTGTGGTTACATACACTACAATATTGTTGTTGAACAAATATTACTATTACAGGCAGAGAAACGTTCACTTGTATCAAGGCTGTCCGCCTCAATTCAAGACAATTACTGTTTCAATTATCCTCAATACAATAATTGTTTTATATCAAAAGAAATATTTTCTTGGCGCTACTCCGCTTAGAAATATATACTTGTAATGAAATAATTGTATTTTATATCCACATTATTAATTGCACTTGCCTTGTCTAAAACAGTACAACATATCTTTATATAATAGTAAATTATTCTCATGCTTGTAGTAACAGAATAATGTTCAAACAAAAGTGAAAACAAAAGTGAACTTAATGTAGAAGCACACATGAAAAAAGTGCATAGAAACAACAATCAGTATAATGCTGATATATAGCTCATGGTATTGATGGATTCGCTGAAATATTTCACAGCGACACCTAGTGCCAAGAGATGTAGTCATACCGTCCTAGAGAGACAGGCACAGAAATATAGATGCCATACTTACCCATATACTGATATAACCTTTAACGTACAACGTTTCATAAACATTTTCAAAAGATACCGGTTAATGTAATATATTTTTCTTTATTACTATTTACCACGTGTACTAATTTAACTATAGTTTTTTGAAATATATAAAAAATAATAATAGTAAAAAAAGGGATAAATAAACTTAAACATTAACTCATTAATTATTAAATTACATAAAAAAAATCCCTATCCATGAGTTATATATCAGCATTATCTTGATTATTGTTTCTAGGCACTTTTTTCATGTGTACTTCTGTTCACTTTTGTTTGAACATTAATTTGTTACAAGCATGAGAATAATTTACTGCATTATGTACGGATATGTCGTACTGTTTTGAACAAGTGCAATTAAAATAATGTGGATATAAAATACAATTATTTCATTACAAGTACATACTTCTCTTAAGCGGAGAAAAAAACGCAAATAAAATATTTCTATTGATTTAAAACAGTAACTCCACATATTATGGATAATTAAAACGATAATTGTCCTTAATCGAGGCGGGGATAGTATTGATACAAGTAAATGTTTCTCTGCGTGTGGTAATGAGTACATTTTGTAGTAGTACTTTAACGATAATTTTACTACAAGTGTATGATAATTTACCTACAATTTTGTAGTACTTTTTTACTACTATAATTTTATAGAGCTGTTTACAATTTTGGAGTATTGTTTTTACTATAAATATGGAGTACAGACGGCCACTTCAAAAAACTGCAATAATAGGATGCGTAAATTTAATGAATGATGCATTTGGTGTTTGAATTCTTTTCATAACAATGCTCATCGTTATATTTATTGTACAAGCTTGCAATGCGGTTATTAAGTATTGTGTTTTACTGAAATTGCACCATTCAGTTACTAAATGTTTTCGTTTGTTAACTTTCTTTGTGGTCAAAACATTTTGAAGACGCACTCTTGATGTTCTACCCCTTATTGACTGTGTGGTTTTATAAATTTTTGCTATCATAATGGCTTCATCTTGCGGACAGACCATCGACGAGAAGAATAAATAAGTCTCAAACAATATGCCATAAACTTCTAGCACAGCTCCCATTGTGTTTGACAAAATCAGAAGATCTTACGAGAAGAGCTGTGTAATTTTGCCAAACAAATAGAACATATTGACGCGAGGCTTTTTGTGTTGGGATTCTTCAATGTCGACCATACCTTATTGTTAACGATATTTGGTTCTATAGCTTCGTACATTATAATTTTGATACAATTTAGATAGTGAATTAGATATTTTAAGAAAGAAACGGCATGATTTTAACTGGAACCAAGTTTCTTTTAGGAATTTAAGAGGTAGGTTTTGTTGGTAAACTTGATTCTATTCCATTGTATTGTACATTATGGAGTATATTAAAACAACATAGTAAAACTTTTTAGATGTGTTTTATTTATAGAAAATATATAAAAAAATCTACATACAAAGTACTTAGGTTAGAAAATAACTAATTATTGAAAAATATTAAAATATCTTTTAAATGGCTTTGTTTTCTTTTTACTATTCTTCTACGAACCTTATTAGGACCATACACTTGACTCTATCCAGTCCAAATAGCTTGAAATTTTAGTATAAATGTTTAGTCTGCTATGGTCACATCCAGAACCACGGGTAGCAAAACCTACCACCGTCACACGACTGTTTTCGTTGTTTGGTATGAAAACTGGTGATCCAGAAAGTTGCTATAGAAATTGATCAGACTGTATTAGTAACTAATCTCTTTAAGAAATGTTAAGAAAATCTCGAAATTTGTGAGAAAATTAATGAGTTTCTTTAAACTGTGGAAAGCTGCAAAGATATCTCAAAGTCTGTATTTTGAAAATCAAGCCCTAATTTTAAGCTATTTTTATTTCCTAAAAGAGAAAATACTTAAGAACACCCAATAAGTATGAAATAGTAACTGTTTTCTTTGAACAGATATTTTTAAAATGTTTAGAAAGATGGCCAAAAACATCCCGATAATAATTTGTGATTTCCTTGGTTTTTTCGACGTAATTAAACTTTTGATTGAAATGAAATCCTTACTGGGGTTAATATTTTCAAAAATTTAATTACGTGGGAAAAACCAAGGAAATCACATTTTACTGACGGAAGCCAATATATGTATATCCCAATGATATTTTTGTTGTATGTGGTGTCAGCAAATACAATAAAAATAAAAATTAAACAGCATGGTGGACTGAAGAAATTAAACAACAGATAAAAAAAAGATTAAATGGCAAGCATACTTAAACAAAAAAACAAAATATAGTTACAACGAATATAAAGAACACAGACTTAAAGTAAAAAAGATAGTGATTCAGTCGAAACAAGAAAAATGGAAAGAATTCGGAGACAAATTAGAGAAAGACGGCGAACGCTATCAAAAGTTATTTTTTACAGTTTTGAAGAATTGAAGAAGCAACAAAAACGTAGATAACTTAGTAAATTTAGAGGTGCACGAACAGATAACTGAAATCACCAGCGAGGATAATAGTATTGGAATTAACATAACTCATAAGAAGTCTTAAAAATGGTAAAGCACCAAGTTACTACAAAATCACTGCAGACATGGTGAAGAGCATGGGCGAAATGTCTATAAGATTTTTACTGAGAATATTTAATAAAGTTAGGGAAGGAGAATAAGTACCACAGGAATGGAAAATCGGGTTAATCCTACCACTGTTCAAGAAAGGAGATAATAAAAATTGCAATAACTACAGAGGCATAACGATAATTAGCACCGCAATTAAATTATTTGAGAAAATTGTAAAAAAAAAGATTAAGAAAATAAATTGGAACAACATTAGACGAAGAACAGAGTGGATTTCGTAAAGCTAGAAGTACTCACGACCATGTTTTCTCCATTAAAGAAATTATAAATAGAAGAATAACAAGAAGACAACCAGTTTCTTTGGAATTTATCGATATGGAGGAAGCTTTTGACAAAGATCCCAGAAATAAAATATGGGGAAGTTTAAATAAGAGAGATGTAAATAGTAAATTGATTAAAGTTACTAAATGTCTCTACAAGAAAACTAGAAGTAAAACATGATGTGGAAATATTCAGCATTAAACAAGGAATACTTCTACTTACTTCGATAACTGTTACTATAGTAACCGTCGATTCTGGTAAGATACACTACAATTATGGTATAATGTGCTATACATTTCTTTCAATGTTCCTTTTCTAATTAAATTTAATCTGTTTCATTTTTGACCACTTATTAGGGGAAGATTGTGTATTATCATTAATCAGCATTAGACAGTTTATTTGAACAAAGAAAATCGTTAACAAAGAGTAAGATTGAAAAATATAGAAGTTCTGCAAGATAATCGATAACGTAAAGCGTGTTTCATCTGACGCAACTTCGAGGGTGAGTTAGAAATACTATTTCCTTTGTATGTACACATACATTTCATCTTCACAATTTTAGGCTGATGCAACTTTTATGTACTTACCAACACTAGTTCAAGTTAAAGGTATTCACAACGCTAGTCTGTCATCGATTAGAAAAATTTCCACAGGGATTTTGTTACGCATTTAAAAATAAATGGGGGAGCAATCAATATCAGTTGAATGTCGCACTCAAAGTATCGAATATATTGTGTACTATGTAATGGACATGGTACGATGTTCTATTATAGACATAAAATTTTTTTAGAAACAAATTTTAATTGTTTTGTTGTAAAATTGAATTGTATTAAAATTAGGTCATCCGTGATACTAGATTTTCTGATGTAATATTTAATACTATTGAAGTAAAATTCCTACATATGTATGAATGTACGTATTCAGGTTTCATCATTGTAGAATTTGATCCCTAAATCATTTTCATTTAGGTGTACAATTTTCTGTAAATTTTATATTGTCTTCTTTACTTCCTTACTTTTGAAGCAGTTCGTATATTTTTACTATCAATACCTTTAATCTCTGAAATGAGTCAGGCGCTTGGTTAAACCTGTATTGAAAATGAATGATGATAAGAATCCTACTTTGTATAAGTAGTTGCTTATAGCTTATTCCAATTTCATTAGAAATGATGAAATACACTTTTACCACATTATATACAAAGACTTTCCATTAAATTTTGTTTTATTAAAACTTCAAAAGAACCATAGTTTTCCACAAATACAGATAACGTTATCGTTAAACACAGACTACAGACAATATTAACATTACTATGTATATCGGTTCAATGTATGAGGGTAACCAACATTATACCATTGTGGTTGCAGTCATCAAACAAATTATGTTTGAAATAACGAAATATTTGTATTTGCAACTTTGCTGAGATCATAAAATTCGTAAAAGAAAAAATTTCGTCGACCATTTTGGACATCATTTATTATGAAACAGAACCGTTAATTTCCATGGCATTAACATTTATTAAAGCAAGCACTTGCACTGCAAAATTATTAAATTAGATCAGCCATGTATGCAAAAATAATTAGTCAATTGAATGGGGTTCAATAAACTTCATATATTGCATATTGCAAAGGCAGGATATATAGAAATTAATTCAATGTACTGAATCATTTTGATTTTGTAACAACTATAAATAGCATAAAATACACAATAAGAAATTGCAAATCAAAAATCTTTCTTCTTACTTCTAAACAATAACCCAGACGGTCATAAAAATTATTTAACGCATTCGTTATTGCATTTTATGTGATTCAATAGTATTTCTATTGTTAATTCTGTTCAAGCTATCAGTATAACAATTTCTATTTACTAGAACACTACTTAAAATATTAATTTCTGCATCTTTGATAATTTTATACTATGTTCTCTCAGATAGGTAGAAGATTAATCAGAAGTATTTCAATTACATGCTTTTGATTTTATTTTAATTATGGTACGTTTTCACAAGAATAAAGTTAAACTTTAAATATAACAGTAGTTTAAAAAGCATAGTCGTTGCATTAACCCTTATGTTGCATTTGAAATTAATCAATTTTAATACATTGTATGAAATAGTTCTTCCTGTATACAGAATGATTCAAATTAACGAGCCACTATTGCTTTCCATTATTATTGGTCCTACCAAATCGGTTAATTAGCAAACTAGTATCGTTTGTATCTGGTGCTGATTAATTAATCAGCACCAGATTTAAAGACTTTATAAATTGTCGTTCTAAAATAAGTAATAAATAAGTTATAACGCATTCTTGTAGCCTAATATTTATAGTAGGCTGTTGTAACTCTTGGCAAAAACAAACAGTTTATGTGTTCAAAATAGCCGAAATGTACACTAAAAAATATATATAATACAAACAGATAATAAAAGTGATTTCAATAATCTTTATCAAAATTTCTTTATCTCTGACCGGATACATGAACGTAAGGCAACTGGGGCGTAATAACGACGTTACTCTGGGGATTGAAGCTGGCTAAAGAACAACGAACATGCCTTTTATCGATCCTAACACCTATTGTGGTCTACAAAAGAGTCACCTTAAACAAGTAATCAAGAAATAGAAGGACAATCAAAAGACCTCTCACTGGCAAAACATCCTCGGACAAAATCAGGCGAAGGCACTTACATATATCAGGCTCTCCAAAGACCGCAAAAATAATGCTATCGTTCAGCAAAGAGGACCTTAAATTACTGGCAGGATTTTTGACAGGTAATGAAGCCCTAAAGTACCATTTATACAGACTCCAGGAGTGTATTATGCATACGAAAATAATGTAAAAAAAAACTCGATTTTCATTTCTTTTCAAATTATAGCGCAGTTGTTGAAAACTCTGATAAATACGTTTTCACCAGAATTTCTCTGATTGGAAACCGTTGACGATTTTCTTCAACAGCGGCTGTAGCATTCCCATTACAAAAATCATAAACAAGCACCATATTTGCATATTTTAAATTTGAGTAAGTGTGTGACATTTTCTAACAGAATAATGTACAAACTCGAAAATAAATGTTAAATCACTGTCAAAATACAGTGACACTAACAAATATCAGAACAACAAAATGATTAAAATGATTTTGAAACTCGAAAAGATTAATTCAGATAGCCAGCACGTCACATGCGATAAGAAGCGAAAAAAACTTTTAATGTCGAGAATATCTGACTTTTTCTTTTGAGGGATGATGCAAAAGTAGTTGGACATCTTTTAACATTTTTTGTACTTTAATCAAAAACTATTAGAAAATATGCGATGGTTTAATCTTAAAACTAGAACTTTTGTTTACAAGTATCATAAGGTTGGCAAAAGGTCCACTTTCTTCAATTTGTCTCAGTTTAGATGGAACCTTTTGAATCATGGCTTGGATGTAATCTGGACTAGTTTGCTTCAGCTTATTGCTAATTCTACGTGCTAACTGATTCTCGTTTTCTGCGGTCCAACCCTTCTCATAAACGAGTCCACTAAGTTCTGCCCAAAAATCTTCGATAGGACGTGAGTTTGGAATATTTGGAGGATTCATTTCTTTAGGGACGAAAGCGATGTTGTTTTCTGTTAACCATGTGGTAACAGTTTTCGCATAATGCGAACTCGCTAAATCTAGCCAAAAAAGAATATCATCTCTTTGGTGAAATCTTTCAATAAATCGGTTCAGTTTTGGCCTATATACTTCAGCATTTATTGCTGAATGACGCACACTTCTTATGAGAGGACTTGGAACACCGGCTTTTGAAATGGCAATCCAAACTAAAATTTTTGGCTCAAATTTTGCTTTACCTGCGAATCTCACTTCGTCAGGAGCAGAGTTTTTACTTTTTGTGTAAAATCCAGCATTTCCAGCGATGTTAGTGTTACCAAGGGTAAAATATTTCTCATCATCTAAGATCAATACTTTTTGTGCAACTTTTAGATTGGTCCTCATCTTCCTACATCGAACCGGAATAATTTCCATTTGTTTATCTGTATATTTTGGTGCTTTTTGTCTTTTATAATATTTTAAACCTCCTTTTTTCAAATTTCTGACTGAGACTGAGACATTTTAAACATTGCCGCCATTTGTCGTTGCGATATTCCAATCTTGTTTTCCATCAATTCCATCATTTTTATAACTTTTCCCTTACTTAGCTTTTTCGCTCTGCCTTTTTTTTCAAGTTAGTAGTAGGTTTGCCATTGTAAAAACGTTTTATGATGCTATATATGGTGCTCCGGGTAAAATGTTCTTTTGTAAAATGTCTCACCATTTCCGCCAGGGTCCATCTTCCAAGGGGAGAATAAATACGTTCTCGCAAATTTTCAATAGCAGCAGTTTTCATTCTTACAACTAACAAATAAACTATTTTCTGTTTAAGAGGAACGTTCGTACAAGACATTGACGTTTGACTCATTTGTCAAAAAAAATTCTACAGCCTACTACGCTAATTTTTAAAATGTCCAGCTACTTTTGCATCAGGCCTTACATGGGTAGTCAACGCAATTTATTTAAGAGGTATTAACTCGAAAACAAGCGAAAATTTGGACTATTTATAAGAACGCTAATTAATTTCTTTTTATTACACTATAACTTGAAAGCAAATGAAAATCGGATAAGAACATATAAGCTTTTTTACATTATTTTCACATGTACCTGGTGGCCAATTAAGAATGGCGGCCGGCTATATCTCAGAAACTAGTAATCACAAAGCTTTCGAGTAAAATCTTTTTTAGTAAATGTGGCCAAAAGAAAATGCTGGAAATGATTTTGAAGTTTGTAGGATGATCAGTAGATAGCGCAACAATGACAACTAAGTATAAAATTAAAGTTTTCATCGTGTTTTGTCTAATTAAGAGTTACCGGAAATATATGAATTTTATTCCCACCTAAATTCCCTTCCTTTTGCGTTAAACACATCTTGTCGTATCTTCTTAAGTAAAGTGGTGAGGTGACGTCAATTGCTTTTTTAAATAAATAGTGGTTACTCCTATAAGGCTTAACCGATTCTAACAATCTTGGTTTCGCTGTTTTCGCTAACATCTTGTTTTTAATTCTCTACTTTTCCACGTGAAAAGAAACATATCATTCTATTTTAAATTTTTGCAAAAACCCGGTTTATTTGTTATAAAGTCAGATAACGCCCTCTAGTGGTGAAAGTACTATTCATAGGAACTAGACCAAAACTGCATTTGATAGATCAAATAAAGCTCTTTTAAACGAGACCAAGTTTGTTAGAATCGATTAAGCTTAACAGGAGTAACCAATATTTATTTTAAAAAGCAATTAACGTCTCCCCACCACTTTACTCGACAAGATACAACAAGATGTGTTTAACGCAAAAGAAAGGGAATTTGGTTGGGAATAAAATGCATATATTTCCGATAACTTTAATTAGACAAAACACGATGAAAACTTTAATTTCATACTTAGTTGTGACTGTTACGCCATCTACTGGTCATCTTACAAACTTCAAAATCATTGCCATATTTGGTCATATTTATTAAAAAAGATTTTACCCGAAAGCTCAGTGATTACTAGTTTCTGAGATATAGCCGGCTGCCATTCTTATTTGACCACCCGGTACAATACACTCCTGCCGTTAATGTATTTGGATGAGACCACTTAGTTAGAAACAAAAATTTTGAAACAATTAGAATGTTTTGTGTCAAAGTTTGTTACAACCTTGTTCTGGACTTCTCGACATAAACATTGTTGGAAAAAATGTTACATTTATGTGAAACAATACCACAGGAGCTTGCCCACAACTTTGAAGTATTATCTCTGACAACAACACAAAAATCTGCGGTCAAATTTCAAATTGTATTAATGACTGCAACAATATCTTTTCTATAATATTGTCGTACATTTTTTCAAGTGATTTTTTCTCTGTAATATCTATTTTTTTCAGTGTAGATGGAACACATTATTCGTACGCTTTAACATTTGGAAGAAGGTGAAACTGATATGTAAAAAGCTTTTATTGTATGAAATAAGAATTTTAGGACTAGGGAAGTTGCATGAAATTTTATTTGCTTTAGAAGTTGCATGTAATGTCTACTGATGAATAAAGATGGATGATTTTCTAAGAGTGTTTATTCAAATTTCATTATTTTAGGCGAAAAAGGCTTTTGAACATTTTTAGAATTCAAATTTTAATCACGTGCTTTAAAACGCCCCAGCGATTGGTCTGACGTTATCCGGTCGCCGACAGGCCGCTTTCCTTTAGCCCAAATATCAGAGCGGATTACGTAATTTCGTTTGTTATAGATGTGTTCCTTTTATAAATGTGATTTAGATTATAAAATGAGATTATTCAGCTTTTCCTTTCCTTTCAAACATTACCACGGCACTAAATAATAGCGAATTCAGCTTTACGATTCCGTTTAATTACCATATCTATAATAATACACGAAGCACTTATTTTACTAATCGGAGCTTTGCAAAATAAATATACTCTTTGCCTCTGCTTCGAACTGTAATGTGAATGTCGAATTATTGTTATGCCGAAGATACCAAACATCATATATTTTAAGTCAACTTAGTGTTTAATGTCAAGAATACCAACACAAATACTGACAAATACAGTTCTACCAACATCAAATAATAAAGTAGTTGACGTCACAAGAGGGCTGACCAATAGAACGCGCTTTTCACCTATGTTTGAAAAGATTTATTTTTCAATCTTTATGATGGAAGTAGAATGTTAATAGCAGTTTATCATATATCAAAATTCTTATTATCTTAATGTACTATCACAAAATTGAGAAACGTGCAAATTCTCTAGTGCATTTTCCATCATGTGCAGAGCCGACCTCACTATACTACCAAATTTCGACAACGCGATTATTTATTGAAGTGTATCTATAATAGAAATTGAAAACTGCTGTAACTTTCCTATTATTCATTTTAGAACGATAGTTTCTAAAACTCGTATGTCTAAAAGTTTGAAAAATATACAGCATGTTCCATTAAAAAAAATATTGGATATTATAAAAAAATATTAAAGCATTTTCACGAAAATGTTTTATTCAATTGTTTTTCTATAAGTTCGCTGATTTAATTGTTATAATGTTTCATAATTGTCATATTGGAGTTGTTTTTCTCAACTAGTATAATTAGTCAACAAATAATAACGATAAATTAATAATATAATACAGTGTGATAAAAAGGTTGATTAAGTTGGCAATCCGGAAGCAGATATTTTTGGCTTGTTAAGTTTATAACATTTTCTACTGTCAAAATTGATAGTTGTAATTCTTATTGACGTGCGGATGTTTTGAGTGAGATTTATCGTGTGTGGTTATCTGTTACTCTCACTTTGTTTTAATATATTTCCCTTTATATTTTTAAATAACAGTACTTATCAGTAGAGTAACCTAAACTTGCGGACTCGCATAGGCGTCGGTATTACGGGTTAATATAAGAATACGAAAAATTCATAAATAAACTAAACCGGTAGAGAAGCAGGCATGTAGTGTCGACCTAGAATATAAATCATGTTAAACCGCGCTGAGAGAGATTTCGTTTTAGTACCGGTTGAGCTGTTGTAGAGATTAGTCGAACGGTCAAGGTTATGTACTTACATGTTGCTTTTGAAAATATAGCTGGTGTTTTTTGTGTGTTGTAGTATTATACCAAGTACATAATTAGTGTATCGTTTCATATAGAACTAATATTTACATACCTAAGAAAACAATGCCTCGTAATAGATTTGCTACTAATGTACATAAGTATGTGTCACTTTTTCCCCATTTAAAATATGACGGTAGTGCAGTTTTTGCTTAATATGCAATGTTCGTTTGGCTACATTGGACAGAACCGATTGCCAGAGGCATGTCAATGGTATTAAGCATATGAGAAATGCAAGAACTGAAATACCTTATACACTATTCCTCATACATTTATTAATTATGTTTACCTCTTGTAATCTTCCGTTGTCGTTGGTGAGAAAAGCAGCTTTTAAAACGTTTTGGCGACAATACGTTCCAAAGTACCCATTACCCTCACAAACACAATTACAGAATCATTTGCCGCGAATGAAAGAGATGTTAGAAAATGTGCGTAAACGTGATTTGTGTTCCAAAAAAATATGGGTTACCGTGGATGAGACGACCGATATAAAGAAAAACAGTATTGTGAATATAATAGCTCGCGTTTTATCTAGCGAGAACACAGCGTCTCGATATTTGTTAGCTTGCAAACGTGTTCAACAATGTACCGCTGAAAATATTCAAAAAGTGATAATGAACGCTTTGAAAAAAATTAAAATTGCGCAAGATCAAGTTGTGATGATTGTGACAGATAGTGCAGCAACGATGTTAAGTGTTGGGCGATCCTTAAAACATATATTTCCTAACTTAATACATATAACCTGCGTGCTGCATGCTTTGCATTTAGTTTGGTGAAGTTGTTCGACAACATTACGGAAACGTTGATCGGATGATTGGAAGTACTAAAGCAGTGTTTCGTAAATCTCCTAAACGTTTAAAAGAATTTCGTAAATTTTGTCCAGGTATTCCAGAACCTCCTGAACCAATTTTAACGCGATGGGGTACTTGGCTAACAGCAGCTTCTTACTATTTGATCCATTTTCAACAAATTCAATCAGTTATAATGCGATTTAATCGGAATGAATCCAAAGCAATTAGAGAAAGTCAAAGAGAATTTCAAATTCCTCAACTTTTAGAAGATTTAACAACAATATGTACCAATTATACAGTATTACTAGATGCCATCAGAAAACTACAATGTACTGAATTGTCATTGCAGGAATCATTAGACATAGTGGAGAGTGTAAAAAATAAATTACACACATTAAATGATACGCCAGGATTATGGGCTAGTCAAAAGTTGGCAGATGTTTCAAGGAAAAATCCCGATTTTAATACTTTAGAGGCCGTTTATAATAAGTGTAAGAATAGTGAACTTTTAAGTGATTTTGAAAAACAGTTTCTACATGCAAATGTAACTTCCTTAGATGTGGAGAGATCGTTTTCTATGTATAAGAATATTTTTTCTTGTTGACGCACAAGGTTTAAAGAAGTAACTGTGGAAACATATGCAATGATGCAAGTTTACAGTAGTTCACATCCTGATGCCTCTAATTTGTTGAATAATTAGCAAGTAAGTTTATTTATGAATTTTTCGTATTCTTATATTAACCCGTAATACCGACGCCTATGCGAGTCCGCAAGTTTTGGTTACTCTACTTATCAGTACTACAGGACAATAACGGTTCGATAATGGTGTTTTCTGTGGAACAAAACACATTTATCGTAATGGCGTATTTTCGCGGGATGCAAACTGAAGAGGGTTCTTGGATATACTCGACGGAATTTTGTTATAAGCAATATATCGCGATGTATCCAGAGGATGTTGTACCGTTTGACACCTTGGCTCAACATCAACAACGTACTGTTGAACGCTTTATGGAGTCTGGAAGTGTATGCCAACGAAATTCCCCTGGTAGACCTGAAATTGTAACGGAAGAGGTTCACGAAGATATCAGTCAACGAATGCAACAAAGCCCAAATAAATTTCTTCGTAAACTTTCACAGCAAACTGGTAAATTTTCTTGTCTTTTTAATATAATATATGTAATAAACATTTCTGTTCTAGGGCTGTCATACGGAAGTTGTCACAATGTAGTTCGTAAACAACTACACATGCATTCGTATAAAATGACTGTGGTACAATACTCTCAGTGGTTTCTTGACGTAATGAATGACAATGATGCATTGGAAAATACATTTTTTACTGATGAGGCAGAACTATCGTCCTTGGTCCACTGTAAATCCGCACATGTTGGCCGAAACAAGTTTACACCCAATTAAAATTGGTGTGTGGATAGCAATGTCATGTAGGCCAGTTATCGGTCCTATTTTCTTTCACGAGACTATTAATGCTGAGAGATATAGAGAACAGATTTTAAATCCATTTATAGCAGAACTAAATGATGAAATGCAACGAGGTTACTTTCAACAAGATGGTGCCACTGCACATACAGCTGTAGCTACTTTGCATTTTTTCGAAACACACTTTCCTCTAATTAGCCGAGGGAGATGGCCTCCAAAATCACCCGATCTGACTCCTTTAGATTTTTATTTATTTGGAAGCTTAAAGAATAGAATCTACCGTACTCGACTTCATAATATTGACGAACTCCTGGCAGCTACGAAATTCAAAATATTAATGTTGAGACATTACAAAATGTTTTCGGAAATCTGAAGCCAAGTCTGTTTAGATAATAAAGGTGAACATTTTGAACAGTTTTTATAAGAAATTTTATATTGTGCGTACTGAAATAATTAATGTAGCAAACGTTTTATATTTATAAATTAATCTATGGAATTCAAATGTGAATGTAATTACGTGATATTTGTCTTATTTATTGAAATGTGATATGTGGAACTTTTGTTTTTTTTTATTGCATATAGAATTTAATTTTCCACATTTTAATAATACTAAATATGTGTCTGGGGTTTCATTTCATTAATTAATTAGAAAAAGTATTGACAAATTTATCAATGAGATTTAAACGTCAGTAATTACTGATCATATACACAACTTCCCGTCTCCGACGCTACTGAAATTTTCATAACTGTGAATTTGTTTCGTGTTACTATCAATTTTTCAAGTGCGCCAACACAATCAGACATTTTTAATCTCACTATATAATAAATAAATAAAATTATATTTAGAAAGTTGAGGTTTAATATCGTTGTTGATCAAGTTTTTAGACAAAAAGTTCTAGTTACACAAACAGGAATAACAAATATGATTAGTAATTAATAAAACTAAACAAAAAACATTAAATTCTTCTAAAAAACACTAGAGCATGTTTAGTAGCTTGAAAGCGGTAAACCAAGTCCCAGTTAGCCGTGATCGTCTAGTGGTTAGGACCCTACGTTGTGGCCGTAGTAACCCAGGTTCGAATCCTGGTCACGGCAATGTTACAAAAACATTGTCACGGGGGGACGTTTTTTTATTAGAATCACTTTAATTTAAAAATAACGGAGCTGTTCTTTCAATATAATAAAATATTAATATTTTTGAACAAAGGCGAAATAAATGGAAAAATGATTTTAAAAGCAAGTAGGCCTTGTACTGCAACCACATCTTTGCAGCAAATATTTCACAATAAAGAAACTATTTACATAAACAGCACACCATCGTACTCCGTTACAAAAACGTTATCACGTTGTAATTTCAATGAATCATCTGATGTGATAAGTGTTACTAACTGTGTATTAAAGCATACCTGTATTCTATGGTGGTTCGATTTCAAGGGATTTAAGGAAGAATATTCAATGGATTTTCTATGATAAAAATGTATTTACCCAGCTGAACAATTATAAATCATGCTTGGGTAATCAAAAGTAAATATATATTACCTATTTAGATTTTAAAGATTTAGCAATGTTAGGAAAAAAATCTTCCAAGTGAATCATAGTACCTACATGTGTATGAAATTATAACAATAAAATATCGAAATTATAGATTTACATAGATAGAGTGAAGCATTCTATGGTCATATATTTAACGGAAGTTGAAATTGTCAAAAGTAGACGATAGTGCCCTCTATAACCGCAAAAAAATGGCAACTCAATCATCATAGTCATCCACTATGCCCAAAATGGTTTAAATAAGCATGGCCCTGGCCCATAGAAAGCTGGACATATTTGCATCAAAATTTTGTTATCTTCATACGTTGCGTATGGTAGTAATCCACGAGCCAATTTTTTTGTTTACGTTGCGCATTGATCATGACTCATAACATGCTTGAAATTGCATATATTTGTTTAGAAATAAAGCTATTGTTCGTTTGGAAACAACGAAGAAATTTCTGAAATCGTTTAGCATTAAAAAGGTTCAAGGTAAACATATATACAATTAAAATGAAATGCATAATCAACATCGAAAAATAGTTCTGTTAGGTACGTATTGTTTTGTATGTTGATGGGTTAAATAATGAAAAATGAGACATATTTCCTGTTTTTATATTTGCAATTGTTAGTATAAGTAATTGATGAGTATAATAGATTACTGGAATCAATATACATACGAAGTGCTTTGGATATATCGTCATTTAAAGATGTGTTTTTGGGGTACACAGTTTTTGCGCCATGAGTGGTCTAAAATGGAAAATTTGCGTTGCCTGGAAAAATCGTCAGAAGAAAAGCTGGCTTGGAGTAAAGGGTTAGCAAAATATCATTGAAGAAAAGAGGACTTGGTATTGACTAGCACTCTTTTGGCTTTGTGTCAAAATATGAAGGTGTGGGGTTATTCTAAATGTTATGGTTTAGTCAATCATATATACACTAAATTATTATTTTGTTTTCTTTGCAGAAGATTAAGTTACCATATTTTATTTTCGGGATTATTTATATTTTTTGTTGACATGTCCTATTTCTTTTGGATCTATGGGATAAATAAAGTTTATTATTATGAAAAACTGCAATTCGTTTATTATTGACACTATTCCTTAATTAGTTTATATTCCTTGGGGATCCTGCCTAAAATTAACAAAGAAGTACCTACTACTAATACGATTTTTGATACTATATTAGTATCTACTGTACACTAGATACTAATATAGTATTAAAAATCGCTCCCAAACTCTAGTGGAAAGCTAATAACGCGATTAATTGTGTACATGCAGAGAAAAATCAGTTTCTATTCAAGAAAGTATTTTTATTTCAAGATTATAAAAATGTATAATATAAGAAAACAATTTTCTTGAAGTTTTATTTGTATTAAATAAATACTTAAATGTTATAGTATAATTAAACTATTTCTTTAATAATGCAATTAAATAGGGATTACTTTCATGTAATTTAATAATTAATGAATTAATATTTAAGTTTATTTGTTCCTTTACTTATTGTATATTTAAAAAAATCTATAGTTAAATTAGTACACGTGGTAAATAGTAATAAAAGGGAAAAATATTACATTAACCCATATCTTTTGAACATGTTTATAAAGCATTGTACGTTGAAGGTTATATCATTGTATGGGTAAGTATGGGATCTGTATTCTGGTGTCTACTATCTAGGACGTCATGACTACATCTCTTGGCAGCAAGTGGCGCCAGGAAATATTTCAGTGCTGTTTTTGAAGATTATGGGTATGAACTGAGAGATAAACAACAATGTGGGCAGGAGTAAAAAGCGTTAGTGCTTTTCTCTTCTCACATTGTTTTTGCCGAGAGTGATTCTATCAATACTACGAGCTATTTATTAGCATTATCTTGGTTATTGTTTCTAGGCACTTTTTTCATGTGCACTCCTACATTAAGTTTGAACATTATTCTGTAGATCATCTTTACGGTAGCTTTTTCAAAATCACAAGCAATGAGAATAATTTACTGCATTATGTATGCATATGTCTTAAACAAGGTAAGTGCACTAATCGGGCACTCTAAATCTGTGGCACTGGAACACTGAAACAGTTCACTAAAACCCTTACCACAATACAAGGTAAGTGCAATTAATAATGTAGATATAAATAATATGCATTTCAAGAATTCTAAGATGCACTATCTTAAGAAAATGAAACTATTGATTCATGAACAATACCCAAACGCTTTCTGGAATTAAGAAGATCATTTACTATCCTTAGGAAAATATTGTTTTGTGTTATAATGGCCATTTACTTATACTAAGAATCGCTTTCTTCAAATTTTCTGCAAGATTTTCTTGAATCAAGTTAACAAATGTCTTAAACAAAGAAATACAATTATTTCATTGCAAGTATACATGTATACACTCTTGAGCGAAAAAAACACGCTAAGAAAATATTTCTTTTGATTTAAAACAGTTATTGTATTATGGATAATTGAAGCAGTAATTGTCTTGAATTGAGGCGGACAGTCTTGATACACGTTAACGTTTCCCTGCGTGTACAGTAAACAAATTTAACATTATTCAACACTAAAATAGCACTAGGATTTGTTTGATTAGGGGATCCACACTGTAACAACTTTATTGTTACGCGGTCTGTTTATTTTAAACGGTGCTGTATGCGCACGAATATTTATTTCGATTTGTTACATTGAATTTTCCTTTTAAGTTTTTTGTTTTTTGTTGCATACGATTTTCACGCGTATCCTCGGCCGAGTGAAATTTTCCTTCGCCCCTTTTTTTTTCTCGCAAACTCCGATAAGGATCAGACGTGAGGCGTACCTTAGTAAATGTGCTTAATTACCTCAAATGGGTGAGTACTTTTGAGCGATCATTTCTTAACATATCTTAATTTGTGATAAAATTTTATTGCAGCATAGATTTTGTAAGTTTTATCTTATTGCTTTTCACGAATTCCATTTTTACCTTATCGCACATGTTTCTTTTCGTCGAGCCTAGTGCACGAGTTAAGAGGGCTTCTCTCTTGTAATTTTTTTTTATACTAAATTGCTAGTAAATTTATCTCTTCTTTGAGTAGAATGTTACTTCGTAGTATTTGCAATTAAAGGTTTATTTTAAAAGCTTTATACATTTAACAATTTTTTTTCTTTGGCAAATTACTGAAGATCCTTTTCTCTCTTTATTTGAATGAATTTTTAGATTCTATATTAAATTACTAGTGAAATAAATTCCTTCTCATTTTTTTTCTTTTCGATATTCATTGAACACAAATACGTTTTCACTTCATTCTTTCCCTGATTTCGCTCACCTTAGCTTCCGTTTTTGCTGTTTTTTTTTTGTATTTCTAGGTACTTATAAACCCAAGAACAATTATTCTAACTGTGGTAGCAAATCCTTAGCAAGTTACGACCTAAGAAGCGGTACCGTGTGTTAGGAAAGAGCTATCCAGCTGCCCGGAAACGACGCCCAGGAGCCAGGTTTTTAGACAAGAACACCTAGAGTAACAACAATACTATTTTGATTTTTATATGAAAAACCACACATAACTAAAATTCGATTATCTTTTTCATTGTTAAATAATTTTTTTTCTTTTTGTTCAAATAAAATCGTTGTTAAAATTTCAAAATCCACGTCTCATAAATATTTCCACGCATCAAGGGGAGGTGCAACAAAGTTTTTGGCGCTTTTCTCAAAAAAGCTCCTGGCGCCCTTATTTGTGCATATCATTCACCTCAACTTTGATGGACCTCTGCCATACATCGCCCTGAGCCCTGTTCTAGCTGGAGACACAGTAAAACCAACCTTTTTGGGGTGGTTATAACACTAGTAGTGATACAAATTGAACACTATTTTAGCATAATGCCCAGTTCAAAACTAAAGCTATTATAAAGGCTGTCTCACGTAGTACTGCATCAGGTATATGAAAGAATATACCATACATGGAAATGAAACCTTAGCAGAATATTAAAGCCGACATGTACTACAGAACTGAAATATTTTCAATAATCAGATACTTCCGGTTATACCGAAACTAGCTATCAACTTCGTTATTTTAATGGATCCATGGGTCTGTGATAGTTTGAGGAAGAATTAGTCTTGATGAATGAACAAATCTCGTGGTAGTTCCAGGGAAACTAGCCGCTCAACGATACATTCTGGAGGACTATGTTATACCAGCCGCTCATGGTATAGGCCCAAATTTTGTGTTAATGCGAGATAACGCTACAATCATGTGAAGATAATTGCAACAATGTTCTAGGAATGATTTTGTATTGAAAATTCACGTAATTGTAGAAAGCTGCGTCATCATTAAAAAGTAATTGTCATTAAAATATTGGAGTAATTTTGTTATAGTAAAATATGCTTTAAAACTAAAGAAAAATTCACAAAAGATAGTCTAGTTCCTAATACTAGTAAAAGAGTATGCCGTTTTGATGCTTAATAAACATTTATCAATTTATCTGATAAAAGTTAAGCATTTTGCCAATAGTTCAAACAATTATAGGAGAGCCAAACAAGTTTCGCGACCTGAACGATAGGTATTCTGGGCCACCAGATTTTAAGGGTTTGTAACTTTGGGGCCACAGTCAAAGGTTTCGTTACCTGGACGATGCGTACTGAATACACAGCTTATTTAGTTGATAATATTTCAAGTATTCTACATTTTCGCCTGCACTTTGGGATAATTTACATATAGTCTAGAGTACACAACAAACACATGTGAATCATTTCACTCACGTTGTAATAAAAATGTTTAGAATGCACCTCCTTCTTTATACAGGATGTGGCGTTTAAACCGTCGGTTAGCCGAACATTGGAAATTATTACTAGCCCAATGCTGAAAATTTATTTTCGAAAATGTTTTATACTGAAATATCTTTCTTAGGGGTTTTACTCTATATTTTGTTAAATTTTCAAATTTAACTCTATTAAATGATTTTTGTTAGGTTCGGGAGTATCCCTAGATACCCTTGCGGCAATTTTGAATGAATTTGTAACTTAGTGAAATCAAATTAACGAATTTTTACGATTTTAAAATTAACTAACCTTTAAACTTTCGAACGACGCCAATGTATATAAACACTCTGTTTATGTACACACCACAGGAACTGCCTGTTCTGGATATTTAACCCTATTTACTTTTCTAATAATGACTTTGAATACACCACGAACACTTATCTTTGGATTGGATTCACGACAAATTTTGATTCAACCAAGGCCGACTAAAGATTGATGATAATTTAGGGCGTCGCTCCTCTTTCATTTATTTTAAATCGCGAAAGACCGGCGATTGTTTTCTTTCACAATTTTGATAATTTGCCCAAATAGAAACTAACTTTTCGATGACTTTCAATCAAAATGATATTAGTATGCGAGAACGAATGCAGTGACTTAACCGGCAGGTTGTTTGTTGATGATTCTGTGGTACGAATTGTCACCAACAAGCTTTAAACGAGAAAATCCTGTGCTAATTTATAGAAACCTTTCAGATAAAGATTTAATTGACGAAATATTATCTGTTGTGCTTTGAAATTTACGTTGTTGCTTATTCCAGACGATTTTTACATTAATTTGGAAGAAAAATTGAATAGGAAAATTGATAAATGAGTAGAATTGTCCATGATACCCCACACTCGTCGTTATCTGGACTTATAATTAAATTTTACCTTCCTCGCCACAAGGACGGTTGGCTGAGGGGGGGAATGGTAACGCAAAAATTACCAATTATCCCCGCAAGAGGGGTATTTGGTTGCCAACGAGTGGCCAGCCTGACATTTGGTCAGTACCGATATGACAACCGAGAGAAGTTGTTGTCGTCGTAAACACAACGTTGAACATAACATAACAATACTGATCTTTCAAATAAAAATATTGGCAACTCTGAATTATTTCCGGTTATACCGGAAATGAATGTCACCATGCTTATTTTAAATACAACACTTTGTATATTTTTTTCATTTTCTGATAGAACGCATTATTCTGCATAAGTTCTATTCAAGTTTCCCTATACCTATCTTTGACCGTTTTTGAGAAAAACGGAATTTACGGAATTTTGACGTTTTATTGACAGCGAAATTGAAAGTCAATAACTGAGCAAGTACTTAAATTACGTGGTTGAAATTTCCTGATCTTGT